>JAUALY010000005.1:34395000-35645000 GCA_030819805.1 Penstemon newberryi var. newberryi
TTGTAACGACCGTATACTTGCGTAGTTTGCGTATTAGTATTTGGAACGCAACATAGACCTCATAATTTCTTTTTTTAAGATTCAAAAAAAAGAAAAATCAATAAGCTGAGCAACGTGTGATAGCTAACTAACAAATGCAATGTTAATAGCTTGGTAAAAACACTATACTTATCTTATAAAAGAGTTTTGGCAACAGAGTTAATGTTTACACAACTGTTTTACAGTATTACTAAACTGTCAATAAATGACTCAATAAATTTTACAACTCAAATCTTTTTCTCAGTTTGCAAAATAATGACTTTTGACTTCAAGTATGCAGAATGAAACACACATAATATGCTGTAAATTAATAATGCAAGTGCAGAATTTAAATAACAAGATATTTAGAGTGGTTTGAAGGTGGTGTGATCCTTTTAATCAAACTGAAATATTCAGTTTTGTACGTGGCTTTTGGGTTGCAAAGCTCTCCTTCTGAGGCACAAAGAATAGAGTTAGCCAAAGCGCTCGAGGCTAGTGATGTCAACTTTCTTTGGGTTGTTAGGCCACCTTCAACTTTTTTATTAGGTTATGAAACAAATATGAATTGGTTTCGAGGAAAGAATCACGAGAGGCAATAAGGGATTATTGTTGAAAAAATGGGCACCACAGAATAAGATTTTGTCACACGATTCAATAGGTGCTTTTTCAAGTCATTGTGGATCGAATTCGATAATCGAAGGTTTGAGCAATGGAGTGACAATTCTATTGTGGCCGATGGGGGCCAAGCAGCCGTTTAATGTGCAGTTGTTGGAGGACGAAATGCGTGTGTGTTTGGTGTGGCTAATGGAGTTAGTTGTGAGGTTAAGTATGAGGACATAGTGAAAAAGATTGAGTTGATGATGAGAAGTGAAGAAGGGAATTTGAAGAGGAGAAAAGCGTTAAAGGCTATGGAGATAATCAACAATGCGACTAATGATGAGTGGGTGATAAGGGCTCTTCTGTCAAAGCAATGGATGAATTTCTAAACATGAAACTTTATCCTACACTGCAGTAGTCTAATGTCTAAACATAGATTAGCTAAGTTGTCATAATTGAGCACTATACTAGGTTAATTTCTAAAGTTTCTTTCATTATTATCATGGGTTTTACAATATGTATTGAATTTATTTTACACAAAACATTTAGATTTTTATTATGGCTAGATCTAAATTTGCATGCTTGCTATTGGTCACAATTATTAAGAATATATGGGATTAAAGGCAAGCAATAACTTGGTTTCTAATTTGATATTTGTAACAGTGTGTCATCTTATTTTACAAATGACATATAAAACAAGAACATTAACTTAAGGAAGTTATTGAAAAAAAAACTATATTACTTCAAATTACACAATATTAGACTTATATCTGCAAAGAACCTTACATTTAAGTACTCTATCATGCACATAAAAACCAGGATTTACCATGATCTGGACTCGTCTAGAGCCCTTTGAACCTTGCCTGTCGGAAAATATATCCTCCATGTAATGGGAATCAAAAGGCTTGTATTCATCAACACGTAAAATACCCAACACGGGATTAAACGAAAATGCAAGCAAATGGAGCAACCATATGCACTTTGCAGCCACAAAAAACTCTTGAAGAAGCTGCTGATCAGACCACGGTCTAGTCCATCCTAGAGTCGCAATAATGCCACTCATTTTTTTATCACAAAACTTGCTAAATTCTGCACTATAATACTTAGTCCCTTTTCTCGATACCTCATCCCAACTTAGATTTCTCAAGGAAACAAACGATTGGAACCGAGCTTGGCGATCTTGTTGAGGGTCCAATAGCTTTGGTGCACCGTTTTTCTGAAACGTGCAATTTTCAAAGTCCTGGTAGAGTGATTGATTTATGATGGCTTCTAAATAGTATGAAATCGATTTTGAATTTAAAGAAACCTTGTAAGCTTGAAGAATTGAGTTCACATTATCGACTAAAGATACATCACTTTCATCTATTTGGCCTAGTAAAGTCTTGCAGAATTGCTCCACTGATAATCTTGCTTCCGATACAATTTGCAAGAATTCCTCAACCGTTACTTCCTTTGCACTCCCATCGATTGATTTCCCTCGTGTTGTATGATTCATATGCTTTTCAGAGTTCTTTACTTGCAGAGTTTGACTTAAGGCCTTTTTAAGTTCTTCACAGTAAGTCTCCAAATGCTCCAACTTCTGACTGAGCTCGCCGAGTGTAGATTTCATTTCCGAAACCTCAATCAAAGCTAAATTTCTACTCTCACGTGCTTTCATTAACTCTTTCTTTAACGTCTCAATCGATACCATCCCCAACTCCTCGAGCCTTTGGGACGACGAAAGTTCTTCAGATTTCGGAAAATTCGGTGAAGTTACATTCTTGTTCTTCTTTCTTAACTTGGGAAAAAGCCATGATAAACTAAGCCCTTTAATATTTCTTGGTTTCGAATGAAGAGAAACGTGTGAATCGGTCAATGGAACGACAAGGTTCGATTTTCTGTAGTTCTTGGTGTGGGCATCTGAATCATTACCTATTAAGGCAGGATTGTATTTGTTGCAAGATGATAATGATTTGATGTCCCCCAAACTATTTCTCCTAGATCTGGAGTAATTAGAAATACTGTTATGAGTAAAAGATGCATTTGTTGTTCTGTAATCAGATAAAATGGTTGTTTCATAAATATTTCTTCCATTTAAGTTGTACTCCCCCCAACTTTCTTCGTAATCGGAAAGAGTATGCCGATACCCTGGTAGTGGTTCATCTTCATAACTCTGTTAACATTTCAAAATTGTGAATGAACATGCTGTTAAATAATCTAGCTAGATATATACATGATTGTTTCACTTTTTTCCTTTTTCTTTTCTCATAAGGATTATTTAAATCAAAGGAAACAAGGAAGAACAAAAAATCCAATATGAAGTATAGTGAAAGTAAAATTTAAAGTTGACCAAGTTCAATACAATGTTTTCTAGAAATACTTTCAAGCAATGGTTTATTACTGAGTGGAGTAAAAAAAAAGAACATAATACTTACTGGGGTAAAAACAGGGTAATCATGTGAAGAAAAGTGAGGAGCATGGCGAGAAACAGGGGAAGCAGAGGAGGGGAATCTCCGAATGGCCGGGCTCAGAGAAGCATGAAGAGCCCTTAGCTCCGTCCCTTTAGCAATGGCCGCTTTTATATCTCGCCTGCTAATTTCGTTCACATTATCATTTTCACCGTTTTCTTGGCAAATTGCCGCCATGAAGAGAGTAAAAAGAAATTAAAGGCAGAGCAGATGATACCGAAAATAAATAATTCAAAAAAGTATTGTGTTATGGTCTTATAGATATATGGCATGTGTGTGTTTTTATCTGACAGGGAAGAAAGAAAACAACAAAAAGGGATATGAGCGTTTTGAAAAATCCAATGGTTGGGTTTTGGATTGTAGAGGCAAGTAGATTATATCATATCCGTCGAAGGATTCTGGACATGAAATGATGTTCTGTCTTTGTTCTCAATCAAGTAAAATGCAGTGGGTGCATGTGAAACAGAAAGAGACAAGAAGATGGAGAGACAGAGAAACATTGTTTTTGTACTAGTTTTTACTCTTCGTGTTGTCAAGGACACATGATAAAACTGGACTAGTATATTTTGGGGAAAATGCAAGTTACTCCCCTGTGTTATTCTAAACCTGCAAGAAACTACCCTGTGAAATTTTTATTACGCCAAACTTCCTTGTGTTTTCAAAAACCCTGCAAAAAACACCCAATTTGTAAAAAATAGGTCGTTTTGGATCGACAAATTTCAAGAAATAATTTTTAAAATATATCACGTGAAGTTGTAGGGACCATCTTGAAGTATTTTAGAAATGATTTCTTGAAATATGTCGATACAAAACGACCTATTTTTCACAAATTGGGTGTTTTTTGCAGGGTTTTTGAAAACACAAGGAAGTTTAACGCAATAAAAATTTCACAGGGTAGTTTCTTGCAGGTTTAGCATAACACAGGGGAGTATTTTGTATTAACCCCGTATATTTTACCTAATTGCACTTCAATGTGAAGATGCAGTTTCTCTTGGGAAATTCTTACTTAAAGCTGTCTAGGTTTCTAAATTTTGTGGTTGAAAATGCAAATATATCACATTAATCATTATAAGAACTTGATTTCACCAAATTGAATGATATGGTGCACTCTTAGTCATAAAATCTAGAATTTTTCTTGTACCAGGTTCATGTAATCATTTTCTCAGTATAATTCAAGAGATTACTTTTAGATTTCATTTGGATTGGGCTAAATCCACATTAAGTTTTTTGGATATAACTCACCTCATAAGTTAACCCAAGAGTTGAAGATTAACCAATGCCTTATAGGTGATTGGTCTAGTGGAAGGGACTAATCACTACAAAGTAGTGGACTCAGGTTTCAATCCCTGTTGGGAGATGTACCCACTTAATGTGTCCAATCCGCCTCAAATGGGATTAAACCTTTGGGAAATCCAAAAAAAAAAAAAAATCAATGCCTTATAAGATGAACTTAGTTTTGTTATTCAATTAATGTTGAACATATTTAGTCTCAATATTTGTCTTGTGATGAGTTAGTTCATGAACCATACCAATATGTCAATTCAAATTAAGTAATTTAATATGTTTACATATATTTTGTCTTTTAAATTTGTTGAGTGGATTTTAAATTGAATTTCAACTAACCAGCAGTAAATATCGTTCAACTTTGATTTTTATGAATGACAATATAGAGATTGACCTAGTTTTCATTGAATGAACTTTAGTCGATTTCCAATGAATTTTTTTAAAATTTGCAGCTATAGACAAAGAACCATATATATATTGAATGAGTATGAATCAACAAATCATTTTCCATAACTACTCTATTTAACAAAATCAATGATGTGATTTATGAATTGTGTATACATTAGCTATTCTCTTTTATAAAGGATAAATAGAATTCCATGTATGATTAATGGAATGTTTAAAGTTTAATCAAAAGTTCTTGTGGTTTCCCACATAACTACTCTGTTGGCAAAACACACTTTATATTTTCATCAAACAACTTCATTAGTTAACCACTCCCCATAAAGCAAGCAAAGTTTAATTGTCAACCTCCACATGCAAAAAGTGTTTTGCCATTTCCATTATTTCAAGATTTGTCCTTAATTCAGAAATATATATATAGACCACAATCAGTTTGTCGTGCTACGTACAAAAAACAATTACTCCATATAAAATTAAATTACATTGGTATTTTAGTAATCAAATCAACAAATACAAAATAAACATCACAAATTAATTAGTGATTTCATTTAAAACATAAAAAAGAACATTACAAATTTTAAATTAAATTCAGTTATTATTTCCCTAGCTAAAACTTTTCAAGATCTTTTCTTTAATGGATTCACCTTTTTGAAGATGTCATAAAAGGAGACTTTGCTTAAGTTTTTTTAGACATCCAGCTTTATTACACATTTCCTTCATTATTTTTGTCCCAATCTTGACCAAATCTCAGGCTTTTTTATGCTTTTTACCTGCCCCATTAATTTTGTGTAATCTAATGGTTGGATAATATATTTAGCCCTGATTTGGCAGTCCTAGGAACAAATTAAGCAATAATGGGTGGTTGATAGGCAACTTAATTATCCAATAATTGTTCATCAAAATTCAAAAGCCTAGCTAGCTGCAGCCACTAGAAGGAATCTTGTTTGCTATAGATCAAGCGATATTTCATATGGTGCAGGACTTCAATAAAGAAAATCCAACGTGAAATATTTTTTTAGAATATTCACTTTTTCAAATTTTGTTCTATTTTTTCATGTGTATATAAATTTAAGAAAATTCCGATTCAGACTCCGATTTGATATATCAGTGCTCCATCAATAACCAACTGATCCAATTCATAATTTAATTAAGTACAATTATGTTGTTTCATAGCAGATTATTTTGGGACGTTTTGTGTAAGGAATACACTAGTTATATATAATTCTTGTTTTTTCTTTAATGAAAATATTTGACTTTGCAGCACTTGAAAAGATTTATGATTTGATGATATTGATGTAATTTGTACTCTAAAAAGAAAAGTTGATTTTAGGAATAATTTTTCATGTGTGTTACAATTATTAATTTTCATCTTAAAAGAGAGTGAAGTTCCTTAATTCTATTTTTTTCGTACAACTTTGGACTAATATGAAAATTCAAAAAAATTCGAGTCTCATAATTACTAAATTTACATGTGAAAAAAATGTTTTGCACACAATATGTTTATGGTGCAACACGATAATAATATGACATAATTTCCTGAATTGCTTATATCATTATCAGATTTTTATAGTGTAATATTTAATTAAAGAAAACTAATTATACTATGCCATGAAGAAAAATATAATTGTACTAATAGCATAATAATATGGTGCTTATGCTTCGATTCTTCCAAAAGCAAAAGTAGGAAATTAAAGGAAGGATGGGCCGTAGTCTATGTTTTGTTGGCTTTATTGTTTGTACTTTGTCATTGTTTCATTATGTGAAATTAGATTCTTAATGCATCGTGTTTATCTTCATTAGCTTTTCATGAATGAGCAAGATTCAAGAAGCATGACTAGTCAACCTTCACGGGTTAGTATTTAGTAATTGTATTGTAATCAAAATAAAAGAGTACAATGTAAAAGCACATTCATAAACTTTTTTCTAATTGGTAAAAAATATTTTTGTTATTTTATCATCAAAAGACCAACATGTATTAATATTTTATTATCAAAAAAACCATCTCATTATTTATTGCATTCATTTGAAAATTTAGAGTTATCCGTTGGGATGTTATTGCTATATTCTTAAGAGAAGAACTGTGTTTTCGTATAGTTTAGCGGTGTAATTATAAAAAATTTCACAAATCATGAAGAATACTCGTACTTACAGTGCTTGAGCCTTGAAGTAAATGTCTTTGACTTGTCAACACATTAATTTTTTTTTTTTTTTTGTCAATAGCACAATAGTGATTTTTTCGTATTTTACTTTAAAAAAAATCGCAAATTTCCTAGAACGATCCAAACTGGTCCAACTGATTTTAATTTAATTTTCTTTTTATTGAGTTGGAATAGAAAACATGTGGAATGTCAAACTTAAAATGTGACATGGGCGTACTCCCAATTACAAGGTTAGATCCCATTTTTTTTTTAAGAAATAAAATGTAAATTATAACTTTAGGTTGTGTTCGTTTGACTAGATTCTAATCGGGGCAATAATGAATTTGGGCTTATTAAAAAATTCCAATCAATTAATTTATGGCCCGTTCATCATATAATTTAGTCTAAATTGAACATTGGTCCAATTATTTAGTTTTTGGTTCGGTTGGTCCGATTAACTTGAAATTACAATTCTATCCACGTAAAAAGGTGCACAACTCACTTCGAAATCAATAAAAACAGTGGCAGATTTACAAGTACTGGGCAGGGGCAACTCAAGATGAAGAATGCATATGCAAATGGTTTAGAAAATCAGTCCATGTTTACTGGGCAGAGTACATGAATGATTTAAAAGATTTTATGTAAGTGATTATATGAATAAACAAAGCATTAACCTCAAAATTCAAAGAAAAATGAGGCAATATCTTCTATAATACATGGAGAAAATTGCATCACTTAGCAATCAACAAAAACAATTTCAGCCTAACAAACACATTACCCAAACGAGTTCTCACCGGATAAATTGCTCAACAACTCAGATTTTTGCGCGATGAAGATGGCCTGCTTGGCCAGCTGAAACAACACAAGGTTAAAAAAAATTCATGAAAAACTCTCTTAAGATCGGTGAAGAACAATATTTTAGATATTAAGTAAATTCACATTGTTAACAATGGTGGAAAAAATAAAAAGGTTCTTCGAACTCACCTTACGCGAAGGAGGGAAAATGAAGGAAGGAAGAGGAAAAAAAATTCTTTTATTTTAATCTGATCAATTCATTCAATGATAATTTACCTGTAATTAAACCAAACTCCAGGGGCTTTTATGTCTCAATTTTCTCAATTTGGGCCCAATTATATAATATATGGGTTGCACCAGTAATTGCAATCGGGCGAATTAAGGGGGTGGCCCACGATTTTGTCCGATAACTACGGGCTGCCCAGATTTTTATCGGTGCAATCAAACACGATTCTGGCCCAGATTATGTGACCCAATTAAGCTAATTGGGGCCTTACCAGGGGAACCGAACACAGGGTATATCTACTTGTACATTTCTTGTTGACTTTTTTCAATGTTTAATATGAATTTTGCATTGATTTACCTTGTGAATAATTAGGCTCAGTTTGGTGCGCCTGATTAGGTCATGATTATCGCAATTGGGCTTTATACGGTTCCTCTAATTATTTCACGGGCAGCCCGTGTTAATCGGCCAAATGATGGGCCAGCCCGTCTAATTGACACGATTACAATCTCTCCTCAACCCAGATATTAAATAATGTGGTCCAAATTAACAATTTTTGTACCAATTATAGCCTTCTACTTGATCAATATTACTACAAAATTGCCATCAATTAATCGGGTCTATGTGAATAATTAAAAGCAGGAGAATTTTTTTTCACTCTCACTCATCTCTCCTGCCCGAACAGGTAAGAAGCTTCAACACTACTTGAGGTGATTAGAGTAATTTTTTTGAATTTTAAAATTTATTTCGAAGGTTATGTTCATAGTTTTTGTTAATGCACATTTTGTGTTTGATGAAATGACTTCAAACTTTTAGAGACCGTAATTCGTGGTAGAAGGAGTTTATTTCTTTTTTGTTGGAATGGATTTTCTTGTTCGCTATTTTAGTGACATTTGTTATTTATGTTGGATTGATTTTGTTGATTTTGTCGGATTATTTTGCCTATTCATTGATTTGCTATTTTAGAGGGTTTTTTTTTTTTGTTATTTACATGGGTTTTTTATTTTTCCTTATAATGAATTGGTGTAATGAAGGTATATTTAGCAAGTATTTTGTTGTTGATACTTGTACCAAAAAAAAGACAATTTTTTGGTCTCATTATATATTTCTTTCAACTTTATATTGAGTTTTATAGAGTCCAATATGCATATATTGGTTAAACTCACCATGGTCAATTGTGATATTTGAATACATATCTCGCGTATGGATTCTCGGAGGAAGATCTATTTCTAAACATGCCTTCATCATTTCTTTTGGAGATGTGTGATTCTAATATGTATGCGTTAAGACTTTGTTTTTGAGAGTTGGAGATTGTTAAACTTGGATCTATGACTTGAATTGTGTTTTGTAATTAACTTCGACTTAAATTGCATGCAATAGTTGGTCATGCTTATTTACGATATGTAGATCATATTCGGTGTATTTGGGGCAAGTGTTTTCTCCAATTTGCGTGATATTTTGGTGTAGTAATAGGTGTGGTTTAGTGCTTAATTTGGTGTGGTTTTTTGCTTATATTTTGATAATAAACATGGTTTAAGTAAAATTTACAGAGGTGTTATTGATATAAAAAAAGGAGAGTTTACATGGTTTAAGAGAAGGGGGATTTTTGCTATATTTACGGAGGTGTTTTTGCTATAAAATTGAGGGTTTACATAATAGTTACGGGGGCATAATAGTAAATTCACAATAATCGGATAAACCGAACGAATTATTATTTTATCAGGTTGAGCCCACAATTACACCTACTATCCCAATAAAATTGTTGGTCTAATTATTGTATTGGCCCAAATTGTCAATTGGGCCAAAAAATAATCAAGGCTACAGTATTACCTGACATTGGGGCTGTATATAGTTTGATGGCCGCACGCCTAGCTAGTAGGAATTTAAACAAGAACAGACCAATATTGAACTATTGGAGGCAGTTGATTAATTATTGACTATGATGTCTCTGCTAAATTGGTTTGTACTTTGTAACTTGTAAGTAGTTTCTTTATCTTATTTGATATGATGATCGATTTTTGGCAGCTGCTTTGAAATTGTCTATTACATGTGGATCTGTGGTAGTGGACTTATGATCTGTGAAAGTGTGAAATATGGAAAAGAGCTCTCGGACTTCTCAACATAACCATTCCAAAGCCCATGTGGCACATCTAGGCCCAATAATTTCGGGCCTTTGGTTGGTCAGTTGGACACATGTAAAAAAAAGTGAATAATAAAATACTCTTCGATCTGCGTATAGTACGTATGTCTATGAAAAATTTACATTCTTATTATCATAAAAAGAAGGAAAAAGATTTTTTATATTTCAGGCCAGCACTAGCACATATCTTAACAGCTCGGTCTCAAACAGAAAAGATGGCGGGAAAACCCTCTCTCTTCCCAGTCCCCACAGTCCACTGTGTTTTTAGGTCGGCGGAGAAGAAACACCGCGCATAAAGTCAGCATCAATGGAAAAATACTTAGTCCCTGTGAATTCATCTATTGACAAAGCTACACCAATCAAGAGGTAAAGTCTTCCTAAATTCCTAACCTAATTTTGTTTGTATTTAGCTTTATTATAATATTTTTTTAAGAAAGGCAATGTGTTTTAGGCATCGATGGAAGAGAAGCCTCACCGAATTAAACGGAAGACTGGGACCGAATTATCGCCACCACTTTTCTGGACTCTTAATTGAATCTTATTCGGAGGTTAGTGTAGCATTCACTTTTTTTGTGGTTGATTTTACAAATTTAGAATCCGTCGATTTTGTTTTACTAATGATTTATATTTCTTATTTCTTTAAAATTGAAAGACCGGATTATTTCCTCATACATATCATGTGGATGGAGAACCATGCCGCACTCATGTATGACGTTCTTTTGCGCTTACATTAATTTGCTATTAATAAACGGATATAATTCTGTAGTTTGTTTATCATGTTACTACTTCTGTTGCATTCTTATTCAGAGGTGTTTTTGACAGGTTAATTGGTTTATGGACTCTGGATTTAGTAATAACCCAAGTGAAATCAGCAAGTAGGCTATTTTCTCCTTTTCTCTTTCTAATCTAATTTCTAAGGTGTTAGTATTTCACTGATTTGTTGCTGTGGAAGCACATCCACTGGATGCTAGAGATTTTTGCTGGAGTGGTTTTATTGAGAGCTTCGTGTCATGTTTAATGTTTTTACAGAAATTTGTGTTTTTCTCTATGAAAGTACATTAAGTTTATGTTCTTTTTGATAACTTTTTTTCCCCCTTTCCTTTTAACGTTTTAGAATTTTGTTCCAATTTAGTTTTCCTGGTTCAGTTATGACTGATATTTTCTTATTCTTTTCAGGCATGGTATCTCGTCACTTGAATTTGATTCCAAGGTGATGATGGATGGTTGTTATTGAGTTGTTAAATGCCTGAGTTATGTTATTACTTTTTTCATTTCTTCAGTTATGCTGTACAGAGGTTCCTCTAAAGTTCTGTGGCGAAAATCATGGATATTTCATTTCTTAGGATGCCTTTGAAAAAGAGCACATAAATCTATTTGATGCAAACATCATACTTGATTGCAGATAAGCTCTTTTTGTCGAGTTTTAACAGGCCAATTTTATGTTAGAAGAAAGAAACTTTGAAGCTCTGATACTAGGCAACTTAATGATTGACTTAAAATGTACAGCAAATAACTGATTTTCGGATGTGCCATAACATCTATATAATATTTTGCTATCTAGCTCATAAATTGTCATGCATTCACACAAGGATAGAGGTCTAGTGATACCTATAACTTCGATTATGGGAGACTTTATATGAGTGGTACACTTTAATTTCAATCAAACTAGCTTAAATCACTAGCTGAGGATCTTTTCAAACTTAAAGTGAAGTTGGATTGCTGGCTCGAAAAGTGAGAGAAAAGGTTTTAGTTTCATAGTTGAAGTTTTCTTCGTACTGTCAAAGACTCTTGTAGGTCAGGGAAGTTTTCTTCGTCCTATTCTTATTGTTTAATAATTATTGAGATTTGTTTGTAAGATTCTATTCATATACTATTGATTAAAATGCAGTGAAGGACCAGAACCTTGTGAGCATCTTTGCTAATAAGTAATTGTTTGTGTCTCAGGTGGATATGGTTGGAGAATCTTAGATTATATCATATCTGTTTTAAGACTGATAGATAAAATCCATTTACAATATTATTTTCTTCTGACTTTCAGTTAGCGCTTCCTAATATTCATTGTGTTTATATGCCTTGTTTTGGTAGGGAGTATATTTGGCTTCGGTAACAAAATCAGGTTGCTTAACTGTGCATGACTTTGATAATATTCAAAGCCCAGGTAATAATCGTGATCTGGTTTATGTTATGAGTTTGCTGATCATCATACACAGTAGTTATGACCCTTATATTCCGATTTCATTATGGTTGAATGATTTTCTATATATTAGGCGACTTTCATGAATTCCTGAGTATTAATGACAAAGAGCATTGGCCTATCTTGAGAACATAAACTTACAACAAATTCACCACACATATTGTGAGATAAGCTAAAGCTTACTGATGATGCATGCTGTTTGTGGTGTCACCGCGGATTGGACCAGTAAATTCTGAAGTATATTTTATTCATTCTCAGATCTATGTTTAAAGTTATAGGTAGATTCTAAACCAACTGTTCCATGTGAACATTTCAACTGGTTAGCAAAGGAATTATATTGATTTCTAGTGCAAGAGAAAAGCAAAGCAGTGAAAGAGCTGCTTTGACTTTATTCACATATTTAATGTAATAAATTTAGAAGCAAAAAGAGCGTCCTGAAAATAATACAGGAGAAAAGCTTTAATGTGGAAAACTTAACTATTGAATACTAATAGCTAAATGTCATCAGTGCATGGTGTTGTGTGAAGATCCTTTCCAAATACTGTGCACTTAAATGGCGCATGGATTACAGTTCAGATAAGCTTCATCAGATCTTGCAAATGTTCAAATTTCTCACTCATCTTACATGATATATATCATCTAGTTACAATATCAGCTCAAAACTTTCAAGTATTTCATTTAACTTAATAAGGTTCTCGCCGTTATAGCAGAATTTTATCAATCCGATTATCATTATGCTTATGACTATATCAACAAATTTAATCAGAAAATAAGTGTCTTATCTTCCACCTGTCATTATATCACAATTTCATGTATCTGTTAGTCAATATCCAGGCATGATTATATTTCTGTTTAAATTGAAAAACTAAAATCCTGGGATGTTAAGGCTTTTGATAATCAGTTTGTATAATATGCAAACGAGAAAAAGTAACAGCATGGATTTGATCGAATATTTCGTACATATATCAAGTTACTTATTTCCTTCTAATATTTTTTCTAGACCAGTGATAGTTATGCTAAATGATTTTGTTCTTCTAATTTTCTTATTCTGTTATGATTATCTCCCAGTTAAGTACCAAAGGAACTAAAAATATCATCTATTTTTTTTTTCTTTTTTTTCTTTTTTTTCTGGTTTATATATCCTCTAGATTTGAAAGAAGATGAAGCAAAACAGTTACTGCACATATCTTTGTGTCAACAGCTTGATGTCATTCGATGGAACCTTTCTAACCAAGATGAGGTCTGAATTTTTCTTTGCAGCCATGAAGAACTTACATGCTTTATCATTTTTTTTTTACAAGTTGCAGCAATGAAAACTCTTGCTTCCCATAATTTGCATGATCTGTCATTCCATGGAAAGTCGTAGCTTAGTTCTGTGGGGGTTCACTTACACCATTGAGTTAATTTTGTGAAGAGGGTTACATATCATAATTTAGTTGAAAAATAACTTTACCCCAGTTCAGATGTTAAAGAGTTGAAAAGCAGATCACTAAAACGATGAATAACAAAAGTAAAGAAATATATTAGTAGTTATGGTGGGTACTTTATGAGACTTATTCTCTTATAAGGGATGAAAAATCATTTGAATAGCAAAACTTTGTGTTATTGGAAAATTTAGATGATCTGCCAAAAAAATTGAAACAAGATTGAGAAGGATTGAGTCTTAAATATTTTGTACAGTTCATGGGCTGCGGAGATAATTACAAGGTATCACTGAAGTAACTGGGAAGAAATAAAAGATGATGTCTGCAAAAGAAGCCATTAAACCTTTTACTAATATCTTCGCCATTAGAAATATTGGTGGAGTGAGCATTGGTTTAATTCTGGTTGGTTCAAACAATATAGAAATTGCTTTAGGATATATTATTGATAAAGAGAAGTGCATATAGGTCACTAGTCTAGGATCTTAAAAAACTATTTTTGACCCCTCCAGCACAAATCTTGGAGTCTTGTTATATACTGTTAATGCTTCCTCTTCATGCCAATTTTATATGAAATTTAGGTTTTAAAGGATGCCATTTTATTTATACTTCGTATATTACTATCATGTTGGTTGAGTGTTCTTAAAGAATAACAATTTAATGAGCTCTTTGTAGTATTGAAAGGACTTTAATTTGAAGCCCGAGTGTCTTTCATTCTCATTTTTTTTAATAATCTTTAGGTAATATGGTCTTTGAAAACCTGTATATGTTTCTAAAACAAACCCTTTCTATTTTTTCTTATTTGTTTCCTAGGCGTTGGATTGATTTAAGCTTAGCACTTGCTATACAATTCGGTTATATATTAGTGAAAGAGAAGCAAAGTATCACAAATTTCTTCTTCAGTTATATTATCTTCTAATGACTCTAGCTAGCATGCTGTGCTTGTTGCTTCGCACTTTTAACTTGTTGGTCGTTCTGTCTCATATCAGGTTGCCTGTACATCAATGAAAAGCAGTGAAGTTTACATTTTCGACATTGGGTTTATCTCCTCTGAACCGGTTGAAGTGAGTATCTTTTCTGCTTTCTTCAATGAAATCCCTGCAACATTCTTCTTAATCGAAGATCCACCCATCATTTTTCTCCTGGAAATCCAACTGATGAAATACACAAACTTGGTAAAAGAAACTAAGTAAATTACAAACAGTTTATTGGAATCATCAAAAGACGGTGTCCTATGAAAGTTAACCATTCTTTATACAGGCCTTCCGTGTTGATTTAATCAGAATAATATATAGTACCTCACGCAAAGAAATGTCAGTGATATTTATGTCCTAACTACAGAATTTAAGTTATATTTTCTTTTTTGAAATCTTGGATCATGGGCAGTGGTTGTGGGTAAGCCACAACATGCTATCTAATTATCTATAAATCCATATAATTCCTCGTTGTTCCCATAACTATGAGAAACAGAGGAGCAGTCAGTAGGTCAAATAAATATGTGCTATATGCTTAGAATAGTTTAAGGCTCCATGATTTTTCTGTAATAGAAAAAATAAACAATCTAATAAAAATAGAGTGGTGATTGTGCAGGAGGACTTTGGCGCACTTGTTTTGCCACTCATGGCCTCATATTTTTTCTCTATGTATATTTCATTGTTGTTATAAAGAGTTACATAAGAAATATAACTAGGATTGCATACATTGTTGGTGTCCAACATATATTGCATTCAACTAGTGAAAGTGTTTGGCCATGGGCTTGTCCGCGAATTTGAGAAAGTTTACCATAGGAGAGCAATGCCCGATGAGAAAATATGGGGTGTTTTTTCAATCAGATAGGATCATCAATTACTCTGGCATCGCTTTAGCTCCAACTCACACAAATATTAAGTTGTTATGGCAGTGTCCTTACCTCAGAGCTGCATATGGGCTTGATGTTTTATGTGTCATTAGTTGAAAAATGGGCCAAGTATTTAGATTCCATAATCATTTGATCTGAGATGCGAACTCTAAGTGCATGAAAACCGAAATAAGTTCTGAAGACTCTACATCGGAGAAATTTGAGATGGAGCATATTTGTGCAATTTTTTTTTATCAATTAGGCTGTATTAAAAAATTGACCATCTTTTATTTTCTAATTATGCAATATAATGCATTCTCTTCCTACAACAACCCTTTTTTCTTGTATTTCCTTTTGCAGGTGTTGAGAAAGAGACCCAATATTAGTGTTCATGGGTTTAATGCTCATAAAGGTTTTTCTGACATAGCCTTTTCTTCTGATGACAAATCTAGGTCTGTAACTTCTTGGAATTTTTTTGTCTCGCATTTTTCATTATGAGAAGCACTGTCATTGTATAGGTTTTAATCTAGAATAATGCAAGCGCCATTGGATTATAAATGTTTAGATGAGGGAAATATTGGAGTTTATAGAAAATAGAAAAGAGATAGGTAAGTCATCTTAACTCGCAATAAAATCTTAAAGTGAAGTATACCCATTCTAGAGATTACAGTAGCACTTTGTACTTAACTTTGGAAAATTAGAGTGAGAAAATCATGTGCTGGTCAACTCGCAGAACAAATCGTTTTAAGACATTTAATCTATGAAATGCATCACTAGTGAGATTCAAAGCCTAAGAAAAGATAGGGATATTAATACAAGAGTAGGTTAGAAAATTTACATTGGAAAACTTTGAACTTTCCCATTGCAGTTCTTACTTAATATATTCATATGTATAGAATGGGTTATTTTCTTATGGGCTTCATCTTGATATTCTCCATCAATAGGTTGCTTGCTTCTGATTCTAATGGTGTAATCAATATGTGGGATAGAAGAGCTAGTGATCTTCCATGTTTGGAACTAAGTACAAATTCCCCTGGCTCACTTAATAGCATCAAATTAAGTGCAGATAATGAGGTCAGTTTTAATCAAATTTTAATTGAATTCAGCTTCAACAGTGATGGACTTTTGTCCTGTACCCTTTGTTATACATGTAGATCATTTATGGAGCTAGCAAGCAGGGGACTATATATATGTGGGATCTGCGTGGAGGAACATCATCAAGTACTTTCAGAAACCATAAAGAGGTATTTGTATTTTGAGGCTTTTATCATTTAAATATTGTGGTGAAAGTCAAAGTGTACTGTCATATCTTCATTTAAATAAGTTTCGAATTTATGCTGTCTGCCAATCTGATCTAGCCTATATGCTATAACATAAGCTTTGTTTATTCAGGGATACTTCTCTCCTTTGATTGCGGTGAAGTTGGCACATGAGCTGGAAAAAATATCTTCGTTGAAGGTATGCAAACTCATCTGTGTCAATTTTTTCCTTTGACATTCTCCACTTCTAAAATCTCGAGCAATTTGCTACTCAAGAAGTAACTAACATTCTCGAATTTTTATTGAGCTTTTTTGGGCTGAGGGGCTTTATAATTCAATGTTTTTGCTTCTTCTATATATTATTGGCTGCATTTGACTACATGCATCATCCGTCTGCAGGCTCAGTCAAATATTGTTTCTAAGGAAATACACTCGATTGATATTGATCCATCTTGCCCTTATCAGTTGGCATTTCATCTTGACGATGGTTGGTAAGTTTTGAAGCAAGTTCATGCTGCCTATTCTTTGCCATGGGCATAGGAAGTTCTATCAGAGCCATAATTTATCAGGGCCATAATTTGTTTGGTTTTCGTAAAAGGATTTGAAGAGCAGTATTTTAACTATCGAAGAAGAGTAATATATTGCAATTTCTAGTGGTTGAAGTGAGAATAAATTTTCTTTGGCTAAAGGATAGTACTAAAAATGAAATTTCTCTATTTTTAGGATTTCCCTTTAGCAATTTGAAATTATTTGGGTTTTCATCAATGTTTGTTCCAGGTCAGGTGTTCTTGACACTAACAAGCTTCAAGTGACTCATATTCATTGCCCTCCACCACCGTGGTTGTAAGTACATTGAGTTTTTTCTGAATTGACACATTCCCTGAAAAAGCATTCCTAACATCTTCCTTACTGGTGTGCTTGTTGTCTGTATTTTGATTTGAGAGACCAGGGACGAGTCCAATGATTTGGCCAATCTCTCGTACTTGAGAAAGCCATGTTGGCTTCCAATAAACTCAGTAAGTCATACAACCAATATATTAATTTGTCTGATGTACAGAGATTTGATATAATAGCTTCTGAGGTAATCATTGTGCTAATTATCACGAGAAAAAGGCAAATAAACATGTAAATGGAGTAAAAATTATGTATAAATGTTATCCAGCTAATCTACTCATTTCTCAACATCTGATTACATTTAAAATATAATAATTTATTTGATTATTTCAGTTCTTCTGTTTAACCCATGGGCGTAATAGATACATTCTTTATACTGTATGTTGAAATGCATTAATGCTATTTTTGCCAAGATTTCCATGGTGGGAAGAAAAACTGACAACGTAAGAAAGATGTTAAACAAATTAGTCTCAAGGTGTTAAGACAATATTATTCTCACGCACCCTTAAACGTCTTTTTATCACAATAATTTTTCACCTGCATTTCAGTGTCATGAATCTACTACCAGTTATGGAATATGTTATAGTTGGGTGTTTGAAAATCATTGACCTTAGCTTCTACAATCTCTTGGTGTTTAGATATTCACTGTTGGAGTACTTGTGCAGATTTATGTTGTTGGATCATCATCCAGTAATGGCCTATATCTTTTGGATTTCTATCCAGACCGTACCTCCTCCTGCCATGTGGATTACAAGTAAGAAATATCCCAAAAACTTCAATTATTATCTGTGTTTGAGGATTTCTTTATAAGTTATTAAAGCTGGTGCACCGTTATATCTGCTTATAACTTGAAGCTAATGGGCTCTACCAAATCTCAATGGGATGTAATTTCATATATTCAATTCTAAATTTCTAATCCTTAATAGACCATGGAACCTTTGCTAAACCCTGTGTGTGTTCATGTGGCTGGGTATGTATGTAGGTCTGAGTCTCCGTAGTGGTTAGGGGCAAATAAAGTAACTTTTGATTTTCTAGTAGGGAAGGAAGAATGTTAACAAACGTCATCATGGCTCAAGGCCGCTTCTAATTTAGAATTTTTGGCTGTTAGTGAGGATATACAGAGCACTGATGAAGCAACTTGCCAGCATATTCAAAACAGATGTTTGTCAGTGTCTGAAGGTGTTACTGCATGTGTGGCTCATCCCCTTAATGGCACCATTGTGGCTGGAACTAAGGTACCTGTATCTAACTTATTACTTACATTTACATGTCCCTACTTTTGCTTATCCTGTATACAAAAAGAATCTTAGTTTAAATTGCCTGTGATCTCATTAATAAGCTTATCAGAAGCAGATTCTTCACTACTTACAGACTTTCTTTACACATGGATCCTGATACTCTTCGCCTATTTCAAGTTTCTTGCCCACATAACTCTCCTTTATACAATTTTATGTTCAAATTTAAGAATATCTTAGTGCATTATGCTAAAAGAAATTCCAGGAAATTCGACTAAGTATAATTTTAAGAAATCACTTTAAAGCACTGTGTCTAAATCATGTCAATTGTTTCTCTCTGATTTCTGCTGTAAAAACTTGTGGCAAAGACGAATAGCTAAATTAGATTTTGAGCAACCCTGCAATCCATTTGTAAATGTTCTGTTATACCATGAATTATCAGGTGCCGTAGTCGGGTATATAAATTGTTAAACCGGGTTAAGTAGCATGTTACCATGGTAGTTACTAAACATGCAATTATCCTGTTGAATTACTGACTAGAAAGAAAAATTATCTCATTTTTTTTAAATTTCCCATAGTTGTGTGGGTTTCTGATGCAATTCCATTCTCATCCCTATGTTGTAACTTTTACAGCTTTCATCACTGTTGGTGATTTCCCAAACAAAAATGTCATGCTGAGATGCAGATTATCATCCATTTATAAGTTCAGAGAATTGGGGTTAGATACTTGAGGAATGTAAATGTTTTAGATCGTTTTCAACTTTACCAACTCACGAAATAGAACTAGTCCTAAAGACTTTTACTGCCAAAGTATCAGCCATAAGTTTTCGTTTTAGTCACACAGATGAAGAACATATTACATTCTATTTAGAGAAGAAGGGGATCAAATTTCCATTGTCATGTAATCGAAAAAAGGAGTTTATGGTAAACTTCTACCTGCATGGGATGATTGTGAGGATCTTAAGAAGAATGAATGTACATCTTGTTTTCTGCAATCTTTTTAAGGTTGGGTGTTCAATAAGAATTTTTGAATCCACGGGTTGTGGAACTTGAAACGGAAAAGCTTTGAGCCATAGTAGTCAAAATTAAAAAAACAGTTGGATAATGCAAATTATGTATCTATTTGCCTATGATCAAACTACTCGAGTTCTTCATACTTTGCTCAAAACTTTTCTTCCACAACTCGTGGAGTTTTTACTGAACTTTTAAAATTGGAAAGATTGCAAACAACATAGATGTTTTTTGTCTTTTTAGGATTCTCACAATCATTCTATGCTTTATATTTAGGAAGAAGTTTCCATGGCATGTAATTTTTGCCATAAACTTGTTTTTCGACGAATTGATTGCGTGACAATGGAAATATATCTCATTGCCTTCTTCTTAAGATAGAACATAGGACCCGTTTGTTTACTCAGGAATGACATATTATTTGGCAATGTGATTCCTTGGAATCAAGTAATATTGTTTGGGTATATTTTTCGGATTTTGGGAAAGGAAATATATTCCTAAAAATCAGGAATCTTGCCATCAAAATATGGGAATGTTAAACCCAACTTTTCTATGGTATTATGATTCCATTCCTGGGGGATTTAGTACTAAAAATAAAAGAGACATTATTACCCATGTATTATTTCTTATGATAGTTTTATTTTCTCCCTACGTAATGTTTATTTTGTCTCCCTAGCCATTGTTTTCTTGTTTCTTGCGTTCTTTTTCTTCTCCAAGTGCTTAAATCACATATTAAATTTTCATGTTCATTTACCTACTAGTTGAATCTACTGAAATAATATAAAATTTTAAATGTGAATTGATTTGAGAATATGCATATAGTTTATACGCCATATTCACAGGCCAAATACAAAGCTTATGCTTTATAGCACATTCATTTTCAAATTGTACGCTTAATTTTATTTTTGTTTTTTAAAGTGTTATCTTATTTATACGTATTAGCACACATCATTTCTTGTGATAGTTACATTCTTGGATTATTAATATATATACGACTCTCCTCTGACATTGATTTCTTTTATATATGTTCTTTAATTTTTACTATATATTATAATATATAAATTATAAATTAATATATTATACATTTTTTTTAAATCAATATATTATAAATAATACCATATAATAAATGTTGCTTCAATATGATTTATATATAATATATGGGTGGGGGTATTTTAGTGAACTTTTTAAATATGTAATCCATTCATTGCCATTACCAAACATTTGAAAATGAATTCGATTAATTTTCTTGGTACAATTCCAAGTGATACCCAAACACTGTTTGGAATCATATTTCTGGAAATCAGATTATTAGAAATCAATAGGCTTGGCAAAATGGGTCTGGACCCAATGGGCCGGCAAAGACCCGCCCAGACCCGTTAAGACCCAACCCATTAGTAATTATAATTTATTGGGTTGGGTAGGGTCTGGACACATATTAAATTTAGGGGGTTTTAAATGGGCCTTTAGATGGGTCCTTAATGGGTCTGAAAAAAATAAAAAGGGCCTGGACTCCAAACTCTCAAGACTAAAACATCCACCTTCTTCACAAGTCACGACATCTCTCTCAGTCTCTCTCCACAGAAAACCTCTGCCTTCTTCTACCTGTCTCTCTCTCTCTCCAAAAAATAATGGAGCTTTTTTGCCTTATTTCTTTTGTCTGTACATGTGGGGTAGGTGGGGTTCAGGGGTTGTCTTTGAATTGTCTCATCACCATTTGTAATAAAACCGAAGCATTTTCATTATTCTTTTAATTTGAATTGTCAATGGTACGGTTTTCAATTCGAATTGGATTCTCGATTTTATCCGATTAATTAGATATTTTTATGGATTTGATCTAATTATAAAGATTCGTAATTTGAAATACGTGAAACGAATATGGATTTAAATTGATCTAATCCGTTATAGATCTGTATCCGATAATAAACAAAAAAAATTATATATGTGTGCATAATGTTTTATTAAAGTAAGTAACAATTTTAATAATATTTTACCGTCAGTTTAAGAAAATATTAGTTAACAATTTATTCAATTTATTCATACTTTCATCTTAAAATATGCATATTAGTTAAGAAAGTATGAACCCATAAATTTAACAAACTTGTTTTATGAAGAAAAAAATATTGGTATAAATTTTAAAAGTGAAAATTTTATTAAATTCGAAAAAGATTATCCGACTAAATCCGGTGGACTCAATTCGAACAAGAATTGAATTTGTGATTAAAGGCTCGTAATTAATGTTCCTTATTTTGCATGTTCATTTTATTATCTGGACTGGAACCCAATTCTTGAATTTATGTTGCAACATTTTTTTTTGTGAAAAAAAAAAAAAAAAGTGGGTCGGCCCGACCCGACCCGACCCAGACCCGTTTGTGACCCGACCCATTTAGAACCCGACCCGTTTACAACCCGTTTTGACCAGACCCGGACCCGACCCGACCCATTCTAATTAAATGATTTAGTTTCAATTGTCATTTTTTTAAAATAAAATTAAAATTTTAATTCAATAAATTAAAACGGCATAAAATCACATAAATATACTACACTATTATATAATAATACAAACTAAAAACTAAACTAAAAAACAAAAAAAAATTAATATTTTAATCAGGGGACGCCACTTGGCGTCCCCTGATTGCTCCCTGGGCTCACGCGCCCAGGCAGCTGGCAGGCGCATAGACCGCCTGCCAGGGAGCTCCCCCGACCCGACCCGCCCGTTTGCCACCCCTAGAAATCAAATACCCAGAATCAGATTCCATTCCCGTCAAACAAACGGGTCCATAATGAATTCTTTGTCCGTGGGTCTGAAACAAAAATTTATGGGTCTCATACTTGAGAGATCAATAGCTTAGAGTGTTACTATAATCATCAACATTTGACCTTTTGGCTCCTGTTATTTTAACTTTGTTACAGAGTTGATGGGTAGATCTTTTGGTATGAAATGATAAACACATTATTTCACTTTTTGATGTGACCCAATTCATAATTATAATGTCATTTTTTCAGAATTTGACATTACGGACACATATTCTCCAAAATACAAACGTATAATTAATTTGACGATAGATAATTACACAAATCCAAAACACATTTTAACTTGATCATATGAGAAACTTTCGAACCTTCTGCAGAACAAATAGAGACTTTTGAAACTGAAGTAAAAATACGGTAAAAGTGCGAGCAACATTTCAGCAAATTAATTAGGTACCCGAGAGCGTCTGTTATTCCAAGAGAAAAACAAAAAAAGATTTCTGAGAGCGTCTAATTAATCGAATAGTCCAAATTGCATTTATTCAATTCAAACAAGGAAAAAAAAGTTTTTACCATCTCTCACCTCCGCAATAGGGTCCTTTTGTAAACCGAAAACATAAAGAAAAAAGTTGGGTCACTGTTTTCTTTGTTCTCTTTTCCATTACAAGGAAAAAAAAAAAAAAAAAAAAGAGGACAATGTCGTTTGTAGACAGTCCCAATTGCATTTATTCAACATAATAAGGCGACAGGAAAGCCTATGAATTGAAAAGAAGATGAAGATTAGATGGCGTAAGTAGACTAGCTTACTGTATTCTTTTTTAAAAAAGTTTTATTTAAGCTATCGCATTCATTAATTTTGGTAAAGATATTCGGCCAGCAGACAACATAAATATGTGCAAATTCTTGATGATCACATATTTTGCCTAGACCATGATTCTTTAAGAAATACGTGAGCATATATCTTTAATAAGAATGTCGAATTTTAAAAAAAAAAATTTGAATTTGAATTTTTTTTAAATGTTTAGGTGTAGTTGAAATAATAAAATTTGGGTTAATGAGGCCACAACCCAATGACAATTATTTTGTGTTTGAGGAAAACTAAACAAACAAACTTTTTTATTTTCTGAAATAAATTTATCATCTCTCAATTTTCTCAAATTACTCTCCGAAAAATTGACAAATAACAATTTTCTTATCTCTAAAAAAAACATATACAAACTTTTCTTTGATACGACATAAAGTAACCACCTTTTACCCAACTTAACTCACGTAACAAACATGATTTGACATAAAATTTTACACATCTTACACCTACAACTTAATTCTTCCAAAGAACTTAAATTTACTTTATTTCTTAAATCACTTTCTCAAAACAAACAACATTACGCAAATCGAGATTATTTTACAAATATCCACTACTCTCCCGAACACCAAACAAACAAGCTCATACAACTAAGCTTTAAATATTTCTTTTTGAAACCAAATAATATGAGGCCATTTCCAACCGAGTGGGCTTCAAGCTTCCCCCATCCCCCGGCCATCCCACCCTCCGTAGTCGTCTTCAACCGAAGGGCTTCACCCACCAATTAATTTCAATTTCAATTCACACTCTCCCCCACTCTCACTTAATAATAATAATAATAATAAATTAAACTAATAATAAATTAAACTAATAATGTTATTAAATTATATTAAAGTTTAAAAATTAAATTTTCCATCTTTGCACGTTTTGTATAAATTTTAGGATAGTAGACAAATTCTAAATTTCAAAATTAAAACTAATCATGTTATTAAATATTACAATGTTATTAAATTTTACACAAAATTAAAAATACAATGTTATTAAATTTTATACAAAATTTAAAATAAACTTTCCTATCGTTTTGTTATGTATGTTTTTTTTTTTTTTTAAATACACATTTTTTACTTTTATAATTAACAAAAGAAAACCAACAGGTGATTGGTCTAGTGGAAGGGACTAGTCACTACAAAGTAGCGAACTCGGGTTCGAATCCCTGTTGGGAGAGGTTCCCACTTAATGTGTCCGACGCGCCTCGAAAGGGATTAAACCCTTGGGAAACAAAAAAAAAAAAAAAATTAACAAAAGAAAGAAAAACGAAAGAAAAAAAAATGCAGTAGATGGCTGCCAAGTGGCGTCCACCCACTGGTTGGACGGGCGCTTAGAAGCTCGCGGGGGTGAGGGGAGAGGTCTTCCCTCTCCCTCTCCCTCTCCCGCCTCGGTTGGAGATTGCGTGAGATTAAAGCATGATAAGAGTGTAAAATCCATTTGCAACGGACCGAAGAGTTGATTAGAACTGTGAATTGAAATAGTGGGCTGGTCTAAAGTTTTCGGTTGATTGAGACAGAAGAAATGCCTGCACAACCACCATAAATTCGTTAGTCTCTTCAAATTGTTGAATTGCTTTCTTTTTATATCATCATAATTGGGTATTTATATTTAAAAAAAAAAAAAAAACATCAGAATTAGGTCTTTTTTTTTTTTTTGATATTTTACATGTATATTATCAATTTTTAGCTTATCGAGTTGAGCTCGAGCTGAGCTTCAAAAGTTATCGCACGAAAAAATGGTGTTCGAGCTTGTTTGATTAGTGTGACGAACCGAGCTCAAACGAGCTTTTATCGAACGAGTTCGAGTCGAGTATCAAGTAACTTGATTTGATTTTCAGCCCTAACCACAATCCCTACCCGCGTGAGAGAAATTAAATTACTTTCCACCGTTCCTAGCTAGCTACTGATTGGTTTCAATTCAAATGGTCACAACTAATTACGGAGTTTTTTCTAAAACTGTAACTGCTACAACTACCAGGAGAAAAAGGGGTTGGCACAAACGCCAAAAGCTTTATATATTCTTTATTTTACTCACTTTCTTAAGGGAATGAGAAAGATTTCGTTTATGCGAAATTCTTAATCCTAAATTCCTACTTAAAAACCATTCAGAAAGGATATGTTATTACACAACACTCTTAAGAGAATATTCAATTAAAAAGCAAGTAAAAATATAGTATTTGTTTGTAACTATATAATGTAGGAGCAAGAATTAAGGCTCTACATGGAAGAATTTTGGTCAATTATGTAGTCTCGTAAAATTGAGTCAAAATCTTTTCAAAATAGGGTTTAGGTGAAATTTAAATGAGGCTTAAGTCAGACCTCTTGGAACTTAAATATATAAAAGACAATGATTTGACACATACAATCAATTTTTTTCTCTTTAAAAGATATTGATTTTACACTAACACCTACTTTTGCCCTCTAAACCCAACATCTAAACTCAATCTAAATGATGCTTCAACTTTTTCAAAACCTTAAAATCCATCATTCAAACTCAATTTAAATGTGGTTTCAAAGGTTTCACCTAAATCCCTCAAACCTTTTTACGGAACAAAAACTATGTGAAATCGAGTCAAAACTCTTCCACATAGGGCCTTTATATCACTTAATATATATCACTTAACACACCCCCTCACGTGACACGTGGAATTTAGAAATGGTTGGCGGAGAGATTTGAACACAGGACATCTTTTAGTCTGAGCTCTAATACCATATTGAATGTCCAACTCATCTAAAAGCTTAAGCTATTAGAGAAATGAATCATTTAATATATATCACTTAACATATATCGAGCTTAAAATTATATTTGAATTTGATGTTAAAAAAACCGAATTCGTTGAGTTTCATTTCTATTTGTCATATCATTTGCATCTCTAACGTGTATTTGATGTTATGGATGTTTTATTTTTCAATATAATTACGTACATCAACATAATTTTTTGGAGTTTATTTATGTATCTAGTAAATATATAAATTGTTGCGTTGTCAATTTAATTTTCTCACACAATATATAATTAGAATAAAATAAATATATACTACTTCCTCCGTTTCAAAATACATGTCGTTTAAGGTTCTTGCACAAATATAAAGAAAATCATTAATTACCTAAATTTTAGTAGAATAAAAGTCTTATGATACAAAACTACCCTTGAAAAGAAATCAAAATTTCTACAACTTCCCATATCCATCATCAATAAGAAAGGATAAAATTGTCAACAATTAAAGAATTTAAGTCTCTCTTAAAATTCTAAATTAAACGACATGTATTTTAAAATATTTTCATTTTACTAAAACGATATGTATTTTGAAACAGAGAGAGTATAACTTCTTAAAGTATTTTACTGAAATATATACAATACGTCTTAATTAATTTTTTATGTGTGGATGCAATGCAATGTAAAAATAAGAAATGTCTAAAACTTCAATGTTTTTTCTTTTAGTACTCTTTTTTTTTTTTCTTTTTTTTTTGTGTGTGTGTGTGGTGGCTTAATCAACGTTTAATTAGGTAAATAAAAGAATTATTCGAGTCTTTAATGTTTGAGATCACAAAAATGTAGTATCATAGTGAATCAAATGATAGAGACGTTTGTCATCTCCTTGATAATTAATTAACGCACAGTACTGATCAAATCCACGTATGGTGTATGACTAAAGTTTTAATTTGATATAGTCTATATTATTATATTTTAATTTTTTAGTGTATGATTAGACTTTCATGAATTGAAATTTAATATCGGTCCATGCTATCCGTGTCTCCGGATGTTGGGTACATAAATCTTGAGGCAAGATCTAACAAGAAAACTACGTAAATATATTTTTTCTATCTTGATTAAATTAAATCTGAACAACTATATTAATTAATTAAAAAGCAGCTACAAATTCATCATGCAGTTGCTTAATTGGCCGTCTACATCCTAAAACAAACACAACGACTTTTCAGTTTAAGATGAAGAGAAGAATAAATATATATATATAGCATTTGATGCAAAACTTTTACTTCATAACCTTATAGTGATGTATATACTAAAAACGTCTTTTGTTTGCGTTTATAGAAAGTGTTTTAATTTCACATTTCTTAAAAACTCAAACAAACAAACAATACTTTTTATTTTACGAGAATTGTGCCACTTGAAGAAAAAGTGACACTCTCAGAAAATTCATGCGAACCATGAAATTTGTTTTATTCACACTAATAAAGAAAAGTAGTAGATCTATATATATATATGTTTGAAATAAAAAAGACATGGGGGTAAAAAGTAAACAAACACAAACGCTTTCTATATATAATATAACACCCCCAACTTCCTTTATTCTCTCATGTGATCTCCCTTCCAAAAAAATTTACAGTTCTTATTTGTATACTCATGCAAGCTAGCTAGCTAGTGAGTACATATATATACATATAATGAAGGAGAGTAGTAGAAAACAAGGGGCAGGGGCGTCGACCCCGTGTGCGGCGTGCAAGCTTCTCCGACGCAGGTGTGTGCAGGAGGATTGTGTATTTGCACCTTATTTTCCAGCCGATGATCCACACAAATTTGCCAGTGTGCATAGAGTCTTTGGTGCTAGCAATGTCAACAAGATGCTCCAGGTAATTAATTAATTAATTTCTTCACATATATATATATATATATATACTCTGTTAATTAAAGAGTATTGAATTTTACTTTTTAAGTAGTTTAATTCCACATTTTGTGTCTCTGACGCAATTATTGGATTAATTTGGCCATATTCGATTTGTGTAAGAATTTTTCGACTATTAGTCCGGTTGGCCCACATCACGTCTTATCTTATTATATACTATATTTCTTTGTTTTTCAAATAATTTAATGAGGTTGAAAGAGTATAATACATTAAGTGCAAAATAATGTATACTAAATCATTCTATTTTTAAATTAACTTGATCTTATAGAAAGGACATCTCAACTCCACAATGATAATAGCATTTTAAAAGTAAATTTTTTTGTTTAGATAATTTTGTCATGTGACCAACTTTTAATTATTACTCTTATTTGTTAATTGTATCAATATTCGAAAATTCATTTTTCAGCTTACGCAAAAATTTAAAATAGGCGGAAATAACAAATTGTTTTATTTTGTAATTCAATTTTGTTGACTAGACCTTGCTCTGCCCCATAGACTTGTGAAGCAAACATAAATGCATTTGTCATCGTGTGCCCATTTCTTTTCATTTTTAAGCGGATTTCATTCTGATCTGAATTTAGAATAATTGTTTGATTAATGATCCGATGGACATGATCTGTAATTCGAATTATATGGAGTGAATATAGATCTAGGTTGATTCGATTCGTTACGGTTTCACTAAGATCTTTTACTATATTAAAAATAATCGTAAAAAGAAATGCATGAAAGATGTTGTTGGACTGACATGATAACTAATTAGGCCTACAACATATTAATTTATGTTATTTAATAAGAAAAATCAAAACTCTAATCATTCATCCTTCAATTTTTGTCTTTTCTTCAATTTCTCAATATTGAGTTTTCTTCTTTTTTATCCCAGTTTATATCTTTTTTATTTATATTTTTGTTTATTCCTTTATTATAATATTTACCGTTTATATGTGTCCACGATATTTCATCTTCTACAATTTTCAGGCAATAATTTCGATGAAATAAGTAAAATGTTACATTTTAATTCATGATGGTGGAATCTGCATGTAATTTGTAGAAAAATGGGAAAAAAAACTATTGTTAAATGTGTTAAACGGGTTTTGATAATTTATCCGGATTCGAGAAATCTACCGAATTCGAATCCGATTGCTAATATTCAGGATCCGAATAGAATAAATAGAAATCAGACTCGAATCCGGATCGGCCCTAATCCGGTCCGAGTCCAACCAATTGACAACCCTAAACAAAATATATACACCCGAATTTCAACCAATAGGAAAAAGAAACATTATTGAAAAGTATTCCGCGCATTTGGACTTTTTGCAACATAAAGGGTGCTCGTGAAAATTTATACCACGGCTAATTAAAACGATCATAATTAAAATTGTTATAGACAATCATGATATTCTTCATCTTTTCTTTTCTTTTTGGCGCAATCTTTTACTTTTTCTTACTAAATCTGAAACGATACATTTCTCTACGACTTTGGGTAGCCAACCTTTCCGCAGTTTTGTCAAAAGATACTGTCATAATAAGAAGATAACAGAAAAATAGGTAATACTTCGTATAATATTAATCTGAATTATTTAAATCCAATTCTCCATACAAATGAAAATAAACTTAATTGAATGAACGTGAAAATACAATTGTGGAGAGAATTATGAAAGCTCAATTACCAACAAAACAATATACAACCCTATGTATATATAGGGAACAAAGGCGGCTAATAACAAAACTAAAAGAAGAAAAATAGCAAATATAATCTTAAACTAATGCCAAATACGAAAGGGCCCAAACTAACAGCCTATATTATCTATTATCTAATAGCATAAGTCATTTATAGAAGTATATAAAGCCTTCTTACTTTAGACAACTTGATTGATACCTTTTTCTGAAAGTACAATATTCATTCCTTCTTTTTGAACATATGTAGTAGCTAGCTCTTGGTGAAATAATTTTTTCTTGTTGTTCAATGGCAAAAGTCTGTTCGTGTACCCTTTGAGATGTCTTTCCTAGCCCTGTTTTTAATTAGAAGATAAAAGTTTACACTGCTAAACAAACAAAATCATGTATTGTAGAGTGAGACAGATTTAGTTGTGCCTCGTTTGGATTTACTTTTAACTGGAATTCTCTGAATGTCAATCTGATAAATATGCAGGAGTTGGCAGAGCATCAAAGAGGGGACGCGGTAAGTTCAATGGTTTACGAAGCAAATGCGAGAATAAGAGATCCAATTTATGGGTGTGTGGGAGCTATATCATCTCTACAGCAGCAAATAGATGTGCTTCAAACTCAGCTCGCACTTGCACAGGCACAAGTCATACACATGCGTATGCGCTGCTGTTACTCATCACCAGAGAACGCTTCTCCTTCATCTAGGGAAGCGTCACAAACTCACCAGCCCAGGTCCCTTTTTGATATGGACATGGTACAACAACCCCACAGCCACATGGAGGATTATTTATGGCATTAATCTTATTCTAATACTCATATTTATTGCCTTTTATATGTATGTATGGATATTCAAGAATCAAGATACACTATTAACCATATTGTAAATATTATGAGGTATAATTACTAGTAGTATAGTAATTAATCTGTAATGCTGTTAGTAGAATCTCCCATCAAGAGAATGGATTAAATTTTTCATACATTACCATTTACCAACAAAAACACAAAACAAAAATATACACTACCTTATACATATTTCAACAGGTTTCTTTAATTTACAATTCTCCAAATATTTCTGAAAAAATTCAAAAAATATCTTAAGAAGTTTATGACAATAAACCAAAACATACCAATATGTTGCATGTCTTAAATAAGGTAGTTGAATAACCGTTTGATCAGGGGGCTGTTTGCAAATCAGAGGGGGAAATTTGCTAATCTGATTGAATGAGAGAAAACGTGGTTCAGCAAGTAACGTTTTTATTATTAGATAACAAATGATGACGTGGGCATACTCGCTCGTGATTGGGGAATTGTACACAGCTGTTGACACCTCAAGCCACGTCAACACATCCATGCAACGTAGGAGGAATCAGCTAACCTGCACTGCTTTAAATAGCAGCTGGTCACGCGAATTGAGCAGTTTTGGTGATCAAGTAAATTCCTTTCTTCTTCTCTCATCTCAGTTGTTTGTGATCCTCAATTCGACCTAAATCAAGCTTGCCCATTCTTGTTTCAGGTACTACAAGAATCTCGAGCTGATTTCCTATACATCCGATTGCATTTTGTAATCCTTTGTATTTGTTGGTTTCTCTGATCATCCTTAGTTGTTGTTAAAATTGAATCATTCCTTGTATTGATTATTACTGATTTTGGAACTTCATATTGGGTATTGAAACATATTGAATTTAGATTGATTATTATTGTGATTGGTGTTAACTGTGATAACTATTGTGTCATTTGGGAGATTTATAATTGGTTTTGGAATCATCATCTATCAGTGGTATCCAGAGCTTGGGCTATCCTTGCGCAATGGCAGCTAACACTAGGTCACAGGATTTACAGAAGGAGGTTGAGCAATTAAGGTCTAGCTCTGAAAATATGGAAAGAAAGTTTGAATCATACATGGAAGAAATGAGGAAGTCATTAGCTGATTTAGCCAATGATAGAGTAAGTGCTAGACAATCACAGCACATAGACAATGAGGTGAATAGAGAAAATTCCTCTTTCTCTAATGGATCTGGGCATCAATTTCAGCAAGGGTTTAACAGACAACATGCTAGATTAGATTTTCCTAGATTTGGAGGTGATGGAGTGAAGGAGTGGTTGTATAGGGCTGAGCAATACTTTGAACTGGAAAATATTATGGATAGTGCGAGAATCAAGATAGCAGGAGTGCATATGGAGGGAAGGGCACTATGTTGGCACCAATCTTACTTGAAGGTGAGAAGGGGATTGGTGCATTGGGAGGAGTATGTAATGGCAGTACAGCAAAGGTTTGGAACCACCTTATTTGAAGATCCTATGAGTGACTTAAAGAAACTTAGACAACATACCTCAGTACAAGCTTACTTGGATGCGTTTGATGAGTTGTTTAATAAGGTAGATATACCTGAAGAATATGCTGTTAGTCTCTTCTTAACTGGACTCAAAGAGGAGATTGAGTTTCCCATTCGCATGTTTGCACCAAGAACATTGCAGAGAGCATATGGACTTGCTAGGATGCAAGAGCAATCCAATTCAGCCTTTAACAAAAAATCTACTGCTGTAGTTCACAGGAATACACCTCTGTTGCCCACACCAATGAATAGGGGTTCTTCATCCCAGTACAAACCAACCAGCAAGCCCTCCAAGATACTGTCATCCACAGAAATGGATGAAAAGAGAGCAAAGGGGTTATGTTTTTGGTGTGATGACAAGTATTCTTTTGGTCATCAGTGTGGAAAAAGAAAACAGATATTTGTCATGGAATTAGAAGAAGTTTCTGAAAATGAAGATGGTAATGAAGAGAGTAGCAAGGAAGAGGAAGAGGAAGGTTCAGTACCAGTTATATCAATGCATGCCATGACTGGAATCCAAGATTTCAGAACTATGAGAGTGACTGGTTCCTGTGCCAAGAAATCAGTACATATTCTTGTTGATTCAGGAAGCACCCATAACTTTTTGGACATAAAGGTAGCTAAGAAATTAGGTTGCAAGTTAATACCTACTCCTTCTTTTGCTGTGGCTGTAGCAGATGGGAACAGGGTTCACAGCAACTTCATGTGCAAGGGGTTTTCTTGGAAAATGCATGGAGTTCCTTTTGTGGCTGATGTGTTAGTCATGCCACTGGGAGGATGTGATTTGGTATTGGGAGTACAATGGTTGGTAACTCTAGGAGATATAACTTGGAATTTCAGCAAATTAACCATGGATTTTTTTATGCACAACAGAAAGGTGTCTTTGAGAGGCAGCACCCCTTCAATCAAGGTAGTTAAAGAAGGTACTATGAAAAAAATCCTGGAAAAACCTGCAGAACTATCTATGATGGCTTTGAGTTGGTTAGAACCAGTTGGCACCTCCTTACAAATAATGAGCTTGACTACAGACAACTCAAGTGGCAGACCTCCTGACTTGCAAGAGTTATTGAACAGATATGAGGATCTGTTTACCATACCTAAGGAACTACCACCTCACAGGATGCATGATCACACTATTACCCTGAAGGAAGGATGTCCACCTGTGAATGTTAGACCTTACAGGTATCCAGCCTTGCAGAAAAATGAGATTGAGAGAATGGTAGCTGAAATGCTTGACACTGGTGTAATCAGAGATAGCACCAGTCCATACTCTTCTCCTATTGTGTTGGTTAAAAAGAAAGATGGTACTTGGAGAATGTGTGTGGATTATAGGGAACTAAACAAAGCCACTGTTAAGGATAAATTTCCCATCCCAGTCATTGAAGAATTGTTAGATGAGTTACATGGATCCAAGTATTTTACTAAGTTAGATTTAAGATCTGGCTATCATCAGATCAGAATGAGGGAACAAGATATTTGCAAGACAGCATTTAGGACCCACCATGGTCACTTTGAGTTTGTGGTAATGCCATTTGGCCTCACAAATGCCCCCTCAACTTTCCAAAGTCTCATGAATCACATATTCCACCACTACTTAAGGAAGTTTGTTCTTGTCTTTTTTGATGACATATTAGTTTATAGCCCCACTTGGAATGGACATTTGCAGCACCTCCAGTTGGTTTTTGATATACTCAGAGAGCACAATTTATTTGTTAAGGACAGTAAATGCAGCTTTGCTCAGACACAAGTGGAGTACCTAGGCTATATTATTTCTGAACATGGGGTATCTGCTGATATGCAGAAGGTTCAGGCTATGTTGGATTGGCCTCTTCCTAAGTGCATCAAAGAACTCAGAGGATTTTTGGGATTAACTGGCTATTATAGAATATTTGTACAGGGTTATGGATCTATAGCCAGACCCCTTACTAACTTGCTTAAGAAGGACAAATTCAAGTGGTCAGAAGAAGCCACTGCTGCTTTTAAAAAATTACAAGAAGCTATGGTCAACACTCCAGTTTTGGCCCTCCCAAACTTTGACTGTGAATTCATTGTGGAAACTGATGCTTCAGGCTCTGGACTGGGAGCTGTTTTGATGCAAAACCATAGGCCAATTGCCTTTTTCAGCAAAGCTCTAGCTGAAAGGCATATTGCCCTCCCTGTGTATGAAAGAGAATTGCTTGCACTGGTCACCGCAGTGGAGAGATGGAGGCCATATCTAATTGGCAGGCACTTTACCATTAATACTGATCATCAAAGCCTTAAGTACCTATTAGAGCAGAAAATTGCTACTCCAGCACAGCAGAAATGGCTTGTCAAACTCCTTGGATATGACTTCACCATTGTTTACAAAAAGGGGGTTGATAATAAGGCAGCTGATGCTCTAAGCAGACATGCAAATGTCACTCAAGCACAGCTTCATACTATCATGGTTGTTACTTCCTCTTTACTTACTAGGGTTCAAGACAGTTGGAAGGACGATGCCAAGATTCAAGACCTTATTGCAAAAATGCAAAAAGACCCTTCTGCCAACCCTCATTACTCTTGGATTCATAATTTGCTTAAGAGGAAGGGAAAATTAATTGTGGGATCTGATGATAGTCTCAAGAGAGATATTGTCAAACTGTATCATGAGAGCCCAGAGGGTGGCCATTCAGGCATGATTAAAACACTACACAGAGTTGAGAGTCATTTTTACTGGAAAGGAATGAAACACACTGTTTTCAAGTTTGTACAAGAGTGTCTCACTTGCCAGACTTGCAAGCCCCTAAACACACTTCCTGCAGGTCTTTTGCAACCACTGCCAATTCCAGAAAGAGTTTGGCAAGACATATCCATGGACTTCATTGATGGTCTTCCTACTGTGCAAGGCAAATCAGTGATCTTGGTGGTGGTAGATCGGTTAAGTAAGTATGGCCATTTCATTCCCTTGTCACACCCTTATTCTGCCTTGACTGTTGCTCAAGCTTACATAGACAATGTTTATAAATTGCATGGCATGCCCCACACTATTGTAAGTGATAGAGATGTTGTTTTCTTAAGTAAGTTTTGGAAAGAATTCTTTCAAATACAAGGCACTGAACTACTCCATTCCACTGCCTATCATCCTCAAACAGATGGGCAGACTGAGGTTGTTAATAGATGTGTGGAAACTTACTTAAGGTGTATGGTTTCAGATAGGCCTAAAGCTTGGTTACATTTTTTGTCCTTAGCTGAATGGTGGTATAATACCAGCTTCCATTCCTCTACCCTCCACACTCCTTATGAAATAGTTTATGGACAGCCACCCCCACCCCATTTGCTATATCAACCACTTACTTCTACAGTTGAAACTGTGGACAGAAGTCTCACAGCCAGAGAGGCTACCATCAGATTACTTAAGTTCCATCTCACTCGTGCTCAGTCTAGAATGAAGAGCTTGGCAGATAAGAAGCGTTTGGATAAAGAATTTGCTGTGGGAGATTGGGTGTTTGTGAAACTCAAACCTTATAGACAAGTGACACTGCGGGACACTTCATTTACCAAGCTCAGTCCAAAGTTCTATGGACCTTTTAAGGTTCTTCAAAGGGTAGGAAAGGTTGCTTATAAGTTGGAGTTGCCACCAGAGGCCAAGGTTCACAATGTATTTCATATTTCTCAGTTGCGGAAAAAGTTAGGTTCTGAGTTGGCTATTGCATCTCTTCATGTCACTCAGTCCGAACATGGAGTTGTCCTCCTAGAACCAGAGAAGATCATGGCTCGCAGACTTTACAAGAAACATGGACGACCTGCTACACAAGTCCTAGTGAAATGGTTGAACGCTGCTGATGAAGACAATTCTTGGGAGGATATTTATACTTTACAGCAACGCTTTCCTTCCTTCATTCCTTGAGGACAAGGAATCTTTGAGGGGAGGGTATCGTTGCATGTCTTAAATAAGGTAGTTGAATAACCGTTTGATCAGGGGGCTGTTTGCAAATCAGAGGGGGAAATTTGCTAATCTGATTGAATGAGAGAAAACGTGGTTCAGCAAGTAACGTTTTTATTATTAGATAACAAATGATGACGTGGGCATACTCGCTCGTGATTGGGGAATTGTACACAGCTGTTGACACCTCAAGCCACGTCAACACATCCATGCAACGTAGGAGGAATCAGCTAACCTGCACTGCTTTAAATAGCAGCTGGTCACGCGAATTGAGCAGTTTTGGTGATCAAGTAAATTCCTTTCTTCTTCTCTCATCTCAGTTGTTTGTGATCCTCAATTCGACCTAAATCAAGCTTGCCCATTCTTGTTTCAGGTACTACAAGAATCTCGAGCTGATTTCCTATACATCCGATTGCATTTTGTAATCCTTTGTATTTGTTGGTTTCTCTGATCATCCTTAGTTGTTGTTAAAATTGAATCATTCCTTGTATTGATTATTACTGATTTTGGAACTTCATATTGGGTATTGAAACATATTGAATTTAGATTGATTATTATTGTGATTGGTGTTAACTGTGATAACTATTGTGTCATTTGGGAGATTTATAATTGGTTTTGGAATCATCATCTATCAGTGGTATCCAGAGCTTGGGCTATCCTTGCGCAATGGCAGCTAACACTAGGTCACAGGATTTACAGAAGGAGGTTGAGCAATTAAGGTCTAGCTCTGAAAATATGGAAAGAAAGTTTGAATCATACATGGAAGAAATGAGGAAGTCATTAGCTGATTTAGCCAATGATAGAGTAAGTGCTAGACAATCACAGCACATAGACAATGAGGTGAATAGAGAAAATTCCTCTTTCTCTAATGGATCTGGGCATCAATTTCAGCAAGGGTTTAACAGACAACATGCTAGATTAGATTTTCCTAGATTTGGAGGTGATGGAGTGAAGGAGTGGTTGTATAGGGCTGAGCAATACTTTGAACTGGAAAATATTATGGATAGTGCGAGAATCAAGATAGCAGGAGTGCATATGGAGGGAAGGGCACTATGTTGGCACCAATCTTACTTGAAGGTGAGAAGGGGATTGGTGCATTGGGAGGAGTATGTAATGGCAGTACAGCAAAGGTTTGGAACCACCTTATTTGAAGATCCTATGAGTGACTTAAAGAAACTTAGACAACATACCTCAGTACAAGCTTACTTGGATGCGTTTGATGAGTTGTTTAATAAGGTAGATATACCTGAAGAATATGCTGTTAGTCTCTTCTTAACTGGACTCAAAGAGGAGATTGAGTTTCCCATTCGCATGTTTGCACCAAGAACATTGCAGAGAGCATATGGACTTGCTAGGATGCAAGAGCAATCCAATTCAGCCTTTAACAAAAAATCTACTGCTGTAGTTCACAGGAATACACCTCTGTTGCCCACACCAATGAATAGGGGTTCTTCATCCCAGTACAAACCAACCAGCAAGCCCTCCAAGATACTGTCATCCACAGAAATGGATGAAAAGAGAGCAAAGGGGTTATGTTTTTGGTGTGATGACAAGTATTCTTTTGGTCATCAGTGTGGAAAAAGAAAACAGATATTTGTCATGGAATTAGAAGAAGTTTCTGAAAATGAAGATGGTAATGAAGAGAGTAGCAAGGAAGAGGAAGAGGAAGGTTCAGTACCAGTTATATCAATGCATGCCATGACTGGAATCCAAGATTTCAGAACTATGAGAGTGACTGGTTCCTGTGCCAAGAAATCAGTACATATTCTTGTTGATTCAGGAAGCACCCATAACTTTTTGGACATAAAGGTAGCTAAGAAATTAGGTTGCAAGTTAATACCTACTCCTTCTTTTGCTGTGGCTGTAGCAGATGGGAACAGGGTTCACAGCAACTTCATGTGCAAGGGGTTTTCTTGGAAAATGCATGGAGTTCCTTTTGTGGCTGATGTGTTAGTCATGCCACTGGGAGGATGTGATTTGGTATTGGGAGTACAATGGTTGGTAACTCTAGGAGATATAACTTGGAATTTCAGCAAATTAACCATGGATTTTTTTATGCACAACAGAAAGGTGTCTTTGAGAGGCAGCACCCCTTCAATCAAGGTAGTTAAAGAAGGTACTATGAAAAAAATCCTGGAAAAACCTGCAGAACTATCTATGATGGCTTTGAGTTGGTTAGAACCAGTTGGCACCTCCTTACAAATAATGAGCTTGACTACAGACAACTCAAGTGGCAGACCTCCTGACTTGCAAGAGTTATTGAACAGATATGAGGATCTGTTTACCATACCTAAGGAACTACCACCTCACAGGATGCATGATCACACTATTACCCTGAAGGAAGGATGTCCACCTGTGAATGTTAGACCTTACAGGTATCCAGCCTTGCAGAAAAATGAGATTGAGAGAATGGTAGCTGAAATGCTTGACACTGGTGTAATCAGAGATAGCACCAGTCCATACTCTTCTCCTATTGTGTTGGTTAAAAAGAAAGATGGTACTTGGAGAATGTGTGTGGATTATAGGGAACTAAACAAAGCCACTGTTAAGGATAAATTTCCCATCCCAGTCATTGAAGAATTGTTAGATGAGTTACATGGATCCAAGTATTTTACTAAGTTAGATTTAAGATCTGGCTATCATCAGATCAGAATGAGGGAACAAGATATTTGCAAGACAGCATTTAGGACCCACCATGGTCACTTTGAGTTTGTGGTAATGCCATTTGGCCTCACAAATGCCCCCTCAACTTTCCAAAGTCTCATGAATCACATATTCCACCACTACTTAAGGAAGTTTGTTCTTGTCTTTTTTGATGACATATTAGTTTATAGCCCCACTTGGAATGGACATTTGCAGCACCTCCAGTTGGTTTTTGATATACTCAGAGAGCACAATTTATTTGTTAAGGACAGTAAATGCAGCTTTGCTCAGACACAAGTGGAGTACCTAGGCTATATTATTTCTGAACATGGGGTATCTGCTGATATGCAGAAGGTTCAGGCTATGTTGGATTGGCCTCTTCCTAAGTGCATCAAAGAACTCAGAGGATTTTTGGGATTAACTGGCTATTATAGAAGATTTGTACAGGGTTATGGATCTATTGCCAGACCCCTTACTAACTTGCTTAAGAAGGACAAATTCAAGTGGTCAGAAGAAGCCACTGCTGCTTTTAAAAAATTACAAGAAGCTATGGTCAACACTCCAGTTTTGGCCCTCCCAAACTTTGACTGTGAATTCATTGTGGAAACTGATGCTTCAGGCTCTGGACTGGGAGCTGTTTTGATGCAAAACCATAGGCCAATTGCCTTTTTCAGCAAAGCTCTAGCTGAAAGGCATATTGCCCTCCCTGTGTATGAAAGAGAATTGCTTGCACTGGTCACCGCAGTGGAGAGATGGAGGCCATATCTAATTGGCAGGCACTTTACCATTAATACTGATCATCAAAGCCTTAAGTACCTATTGGAGCAGAAAATTGCTACTCCAGCACAGCAGAAATGGCTTGTCAAACTCCTTGGATATGACTTCACCATTGTTTACAAAAAGGGGGTTGATAATAAGGCAGCTGATGCTCTAAGCAGACATGCAAATGTCACTCAAGCACAGCTTCATACTATCATGGTTGTTACTTCCTCTTTACTTACTAGGGTTCAAGACAGTTGGAAGGACGATGCCAAGATTCAAGACCTTATTGCAAAAATGCAAAAAGACCCTTCTGCCAACCCTCATTACTCTTGGATTCATAATTTGCTTAAGAGGAAGGGAAAATTAATTGTGGGATCTGATGATAGTCTCAAGAGAGATATTGTCAAACTGTATCATGAGAGCCCAGAGGGTGGCCATTCAGGCATGATTAAAACACTACACAGAGTTGAGAGTCATTTTTACTGGAAAGGAATGAAACACACTGTTTTCAAGTTTGTACAAGAGTGTCTCACTTGCCAGACTTGCAAGCCCCTAAACACACTTCCTGCAGGTCTTTTGCAACCACTGCCAATTCCAGAAAGAGTTTGGCAAGACATATCCATGGACTTCATTGATGGTCTTCCTACTGTGCAAGGCAAATCAGTGATCTTGGTGGTGGTAGATCGGTTAAGTAAGTATGGCCATTTCATTCCCTTGTCACACCCTTATTCTGCCTTGACTGTTGCTCAAGCTTACATAGACAATGTTTATAAATTGCATGGCATGCCCCACACTATTGTAAGTGATAGAGATGTTGTTTTCTTAAGTAAGTTTTGGAAAGAATTCTTTCAAATACAAGGCACTGAACTACTCCATTCCACTGCCTATCATCCTCAAACAGATGGGCAGACTGAGGTTGTTAATAGATGTGTGGAAACTTACTTAAGGTGTATGGTTTCAGATAGGCCTAAAGCTTGGTTACATTTTTTGTCCTTAGCTGAATGGTGGTATAATACCAGCTTCCATTCCTCTACCCTCCACACTCCTTATGAAATAGTTTATGGACAGCCACCCCCACCCCATTTGCTATATCAACCACTTACTTCTACAGTTGAAACTGTGGACAGAAGTCTCACAGCCAGAGAGGCTACCATCAGATTACTTAAGTTCCATCTCACTCGTGCTCAGTCTAGAATGAAGAGCTTGGCAGATAAGAAGCGTTTGGATAAAGAATTTGCTGTGGGAGATTGGGTGTTTGTGAAACTCAAACCTTATAGACAAGTGACACTGCGGGACACTTCATTTACCAAGCTCAGTCCAAAGTTCTATGGACCTTTTAAGGTTCTTCAAAGGGTAGGAAAGGTTGCTTATAAGTTGGAGTTGCCACCAGAGGCCAAGGTTCACAATGTATTTCATATTTCTCAGTTGCGGAAAAAGTTAGGTTCTGAGTTGGCTATTGCATCTCTTCATGTCACTCAGTCCGAACATGGAGTTGTCCTCCTAGAACCAGAGAAGATCATGGCTCGCAGACTTTACAAGAAACATGGACGACCTGCTACACAAGTCCTAGTGAAATGGTTGAACGCTGCTGATGAAGACAATTCTTGGGAGGATATTTATACTTTACAGCAACGCTTTCCTTCCTTCATTCCTTGAGGACAAGGAATCTTTGAGGGGAGGGTATCGTTGCATGTCTTAAATAAGGTAGTTGAATAACCGTTTGATCAGGGGGCTGTTTGCAAATCAGAGGGGGAAATTTGCTAATCTGATTGAATGAGAGAAAACGTGGTTCAGCAAGTAACGTTTTTATTATTAGATAACAAATGATGACGTGGGCATACTCGCTCGTGATTGGGGAATTGTACACAGCTGTTGACACCTCAAGCCACGTCAACACATCCATGCAACGTAGGAGGAATCAGCTAACCTGCACTGCTTTAAATAGCAGCTGGTCACGCGAATTGAGCAGTTTTGGTGATCAAGTAAATTCCTTTCTTCTTCTCTCATCTCAGTTGTTTGTGATCCTCAATTCGACCTAAATCAAGCTTGCCCATTCTTGTTTCAGGTACTACAAGAATCTCGAGCTGATTTCCTATACATCCGATTGCATTTTGTAATCCTTTGTATTTGTTGGTTTCTCTGATCATCCTTAGTTGTTGTTAAAATTGAATCATTCCTTGTATTGATTATTACTGATTTTGGAACTTCATATTGGGTATTGAAACATATTGAATTTAGATTGATTATTATTGTGATTGGTGTTAACTGTGATAACTATTGTGTCATTTGGGAGATTTATAATTGGTTTTGGAATCATCATCTATCAGTGGTATCCAGAGCTTGGGCTATCCTTGCGCAATGGCAGCTAACACTAGGTCACAGGATTTACAGAAGGAGGTTGAGCAATTAAGGTCTAGCTCTGAAAATATGGAAAGAAAGTTTGAATCATACATGGAAGAAATGAGGAAGTCATTAGCTGATTTAGCCAATGATAGAGTAAGTGCTAGACAATCACAGCACATAGACAATGAGGTGAATAGAGAAAATTCCTCTTTCTCTAATGGATCTGGGCATCAATTTCAGCAAGGGTTTAACAGACAACATGCTAGATTAGATTTTCCTAGATTTGGAGGTGATGGAGTGAAGGAGTGGTTGTATAGGGCTGAGCAATACTTTGAACTGGAAAATATTATGGATAGTGCGAGAATCAAGATAGCAGGAGTGCATATGGAGGGAAGGGCACTATGTTGGCACCAATCTTACTTGAAGGTGAGAAGGGGATTGGTGCATTGGGAGGAGTATGTAATGGCAGTACAGCAAAGGTTTGGAACCACCTTATTTGAAGATCCTATGAGTGACTTAAAGAAACTTAGACAACATACCTCAGTACAAGCTTACTTGGATGCGTTTGATGAGTTGTTTAATAAGGTAGATATACCTGAAGAATATGCTGTTAGTCTCTTCTTAACTGGACTCAAAGAGGAGATTGAGTTTCCCATTCGCATGTTTGCACCAAGAACATTGCAGAGAGCATATGGACTTGCTAGGATGCAAGAGCAATCCAATTCAGCCTTTAACAAAAAATCTACTGCTGTAGTTCACAGGAATACACCTCTGTTGCCCACACCAATGAATAGGGGTTCTTCATCCCAGTACAAACCAACCAGCAAGCCCTCCAAGATACTGTCATCCACAGAAATGGATGAAAAGAGAGCAAAGGGGTTATGTTTTTGGTGTGATGACAAGTATTCTTTTGGTCATCAGTGTGGAAAAAGAAAACAGATATTTGTCATGGAATTAGAAGAAGTTTCTGAAAATGAAGATGGTAATGAAGAGAGTAGCAAGGAAGAGGAAGAGGAAGGTTCAGTACCAGTTATATCAATGCATGCCATGACTGGAATCCAAGATTTCAGAACTATGAGAGTGACTGGTTCCTGTGCCAAGAAATCAGTACATATTCTTGTTGATTCAGGAAGCACCCATAACTTTTTGGACATAAAGGTAGCTAAGAAATTAGGTTGCAAGTTAATACCTACTCCTTCTTTTGCTGTGGCTGTAGCAGATGGGAACAGGGTTCACAGCAACTTCATGTGCAAGGGGTTTTCTTGGAAAATGCATGGAGTTCCTTTTGTGGCTGATGTGTTAGTCATGCCACTGGGAGGATGTGATTTGGTATTGGGAGTACAATGGTTGGTAACTCTAGGAGATATAACTTGGAATTTCAGCAAATTAACCATGGATTTTTTTATGCACAACAGAAAGGTGTCTTTGAGAGGCAGCACCCCTTCAATCAAGGTAGTTAAAGAAGGTACTATGAAAAAAATCCTGGAAAAACCTGCAGAACTATCTATGATGGCTTTGAGTTGGTTAGAACCAGTTGGCACCTCCTTACAAATAATGAGCTTGACTACAGACAACTCAAGTGGCAGACCTCCTGACTTGCAAGAGTTATTGAACAGATATGAGGATCTGTTTACCATACCTAAGGAACTACCACCTCACAGGATGCATGATCACACTATTACCCTGAAGGAAGGATGTCCACCTGTGAATGTTAGACCTTACAGGTATCCAGCCTTGCAGAAAAATGAGATTGAGAGAATGGTAGCTGAAATGCTTGACACTGGTGTAATCAGAGATAGCACCAGTCCATACTCTTCTCCTATTGTGTTGGTTAAAAAGAAAGATGGTACTTGGAGAATGTGTGTAGATTATAGGGAACTAAACAAAGCCACTGTTAAGGATAAATTTCCCATCCCAGTCATTGAAGAATTGTTAGATGAGTTACATGGATCCAAGTATTTTACTAAGTTAGATTTAAGATCTGGCTATCATCAGATCAGAATGAGGGAACAAGATATTTGCAAGACAGCATTTAGGACCCACCATGGTCACTTTGAGTTTGTGGTAATGCCATTTGGCCTCACAAATGCCCCCTCAACTTTCCAAAGTCTCATGAATCACATATTCCACCACTACTTAAGGAAGTTTGTTCTTGTCTTTTTTGATGACATATTAGTTTATAGCCCCACTTGGAATGGACATTTGCAGCACCTCCAGTTGGTTTTTGATATACTCAGAGAGCACAATTTATTTGTTAAGGACAGTAAATGCAGCTTTGCTCAGACACAAGTGGAGTACCTAGGCTATATTATTTCTGAACATGGGGTATCTGCTGATATGCAGAAGGTTCAGGCTATGTTGGATTGGCCTCTTCCTAAGTGCATCAAAGAACTCAGAGGATTTTTGGGATTAACTGGCTATTATAGAAGATTTGTACAGGGTTATGGATCTATAGCCAGACCCCTTACTAACTTGCTTAAGAAGGACAAATTCAAGTGGTCAGAAGAAGCCACTGCTGCTTTTAAAAAATTACAAGAAGCTATGGTCAACACTCCAGTTTTGGCCCTCCCAAACTTTGACTGTGAATTCATTGTGGAAACTGATGCTTCAGGCTCTGGACTGGGAGCTGTTTTGATGCAAAACCATAGGCCAATTGCCTTTTTCAGCAAAGCTCTAGCTGAAAGGCATATTGCCCTCCCTGTGTATGAAAGAGAATTGCTTGCACTGGTCACCGCAGTGGAGAGATGGAGGCCATATCTAATTGGCAGGCACTTTACCATTAATACTGATCATCAAAGCCTTAAGTACCTATTGGAGCAGAAAATTGCTACTCCAGCACAGCAGAAATGGCTTGTCAAACTCCTTGGATATGACTTCACCATTGTTTACAAAAAGGGGGTTGATAATAAGGCAGCTGATGCTCTAAGCAGACATGCAAATGTCACTCAAGCACAGCTTCATACTATCATGGTTGTTACTTCCTCTTTACTTACTAGGGTTCAAGACAGTTGGAAGGACGATGCCAAGATTCAAGACCTTATTGCAAAAATGCAAAAAGACCCTTCTGCCAACCCTCATTACTCTTGGATTCATAATTTGCTTAAGAGGAAGGGAAAATTAATTGTGGGATCTGATGATAGTCTCAAGAGAGATATTGTCAAACTGTATCATGAGAGCCCAGAGGGTGGCCATTCAGGCATGATTAAAACACTACACAGAGTTGAGAGTCATTTTTACTGGAAAGGAATGAAACACACTGTTTTCAAGTTTGTACAAGAGTGTCTCACTTGCCAGACTTGCAAGCCCCTAAACACACTTCCTGCAGGTCTTTTGCAACCACTGCCAATTCCAGAAAGAGTTTGGCAAGACATATCCATGGACTTCATTGATGGTCTTCCTACTGTGCAAGGCAAATCAGTGATCTTGGTGGTGGTAGATCGGTTAAGTAAGTATGGCCATTTCATTCCCTTGTCACACCCTTATTCTGCCTTGACTGTTGCTCAAGCTTACATAGACAATGTTTATAAATTGCATGGCATGCCCCACACTATTGTAAGTGATAGAGATGTTGTTTTCTTAAGTAAGTTTTGGAAAGAATTCTTTCAAATACAAGGCACTGAACTACTCCATTCCACTGCCTATCATCCTCAAACAGATGGGCAGACTGAGGTTGTTAATAGATGTGTGGAAACTTACTTAAGGTGTATGGTTTCAGATAGGCCTAAAGCTTGGTTACATTTTTTGTCCTTAGCTGAATGGTGGTATAATACCAGCTTCCATTCCTCTACCCTCCACACTCCTTATGAAATAGTTTATGGACAGCCACCCCCACCCCATTTGCTATATCAACCACTTACTTCTACAGTTGAAACTGTGGACAGAAGTCTCACAGCCAGAGAGGCTACCATCAGATTACTTAAGTTCCATCTCACTCGTGCTCAGTCTAGAATGAAGAGCTTGGCAGATAAGAAGCGTTTTGATAAAGAATTTGCTGTGGGAGATTGGGTGTTTGTGAAACTCAAACCTTATAGACAAGTGACACTGCGGGACACTTCATTTACCAAGCTCAGTCCAAAGTTCTATGGACCTTTTAAGGTTCTTCAAAGGGTAGGAAAGGTTGCTTATAAGTTGGAGTTGCCACCAGAGGCCAAGGTTCACAATGTATTTCATATTTCTCAGTTGCGGAAAAAGTTAGGTTCTGAGTTGGCTATTGCATCTCTTCCTGTCACTCAGTCCGAACATGGAGTTGTCCTCCTAGAACCAGAGAAGATCATGGCTCGCAGACTTTACAAGAAACATGGACGACCTGCTACACAAGTCCTAGTGAAATGGTTGAACGCTGCTGATGAAGACAATTCTTGGGAGGATCTTTATACTTTACAGCAACGCTTTCCTTCCTTCATTCCTTGAGGACAAGGAATCTTTGAGGGGAGGGTATTGTTGCATGTCTTAAATAAGGTAGTTGAATAACCGTTTGATCAGGGGGCTGTTTGCAAATCAGAGGGGGAAATTTGCTAATCTGATTGAATGAGAGAAAACGTGGTTCAGCAAGTAACGTTTTTATTATTAGATAACAAATGATGACGTGGGCATACTCGCTCGTGATTGGGGAATTGTACACAGCTGTTGACACCTCAAGCCACGTCAACACATCCATGCAACGTAGGAGGAATCAGCTAACCTGCACTGCTTTAAATAGCAGCTGGTCACGCGAATTGAGCAGTTTTGGTGATCAAGTAAATTCCTTTCTTCTTCTCTCATCTCAGTTGTTTGTGATCCTCAATTCGACCTAAATCAAGCTTGCCCATTCTTGTTTCAGGTACTACAAGAATCTCGAGCTGATTTCCTATACATCCGATTGCATTTTGTAATCCTTTGTATTTGTTGGTTTCTCTGATCATCCTTAGTTGTTGTTAAAATTGAATCATTCCTTGTATTGATTATTACTGATTTTGGAACTTCATATTGGGTATTGAAACATATTGAATTTAGATTGATTATTATTGTGATTGGTGTTAACTGTGATAACTATTGTGTCATTTGGGAGATTTATAATTGGTTTTGGAATCATCATCTATCAGTGGTATCCAGAGCTTGGGCTATCCTTGCGCAATGGCAGCTAACACTAGGTCACAGGATTTACAGAAGGAGGTTGAGCAATTAAGGTCTAGCTCTGAAAATATGGAAAGAAAGTTTGAATCATACATGGAAGAAATGAGGAAGTCATTAGCTGATTTAGCCAATGATAGAGTAAGTGCTAGACAATCACAGCACATAGACAATGAGGTGAATAGAGAAAATTCCTCTTTCTCTAATGGATCTGGGCATCAATTTCAGCAAGGGTTTAACAGACAACATGCTAGATTAGATTTTCCTAGATTTGGAGGTGATGGAGTGAAGGAGTGGTTGTATAGGGCTGAGCAATACTTTGAACTGGAAAATATTATGGATAGTGCGAGAATCAAGATAGCAGGAGTGCATATGGAGGGAAGGGCACTATGTTGGCACCAATCTTACTTGAAGGTGAGAAGGGGATTGGTGCATTGGGAGGAGTATGTAATGGCAGTACAGCAAAGGTTTGGAACCACCTTATTTGAAGATCCTATGAGTGACTTAAAGAAACTTAGACAACATACCTCAGTACAAGCTTACTTGGATGCGTTTGATGAGTTGTTTAATAAGGTAGATATACCTGAAGAATATGCTGTTAGTCTCTTCTTAACTGGACTCAAAGAGGAGATTGAGTTTCCCATTCGCATGTTTGCACCAAGAACATTGCAGAGAGCATATGGACTTGCTAGGATGCAAGAGCAATCCAATTCAGCCTTTAACAAAAAATCTACTGCTGTAGTTCACAGGAATACACCTCTGTTGCCCACACCAATGAATAGGGGTTCTTCATCCCAGTACAAACCAACCAGCAAGCCCTCCAAGATACTGTCATCCACAGAAATGGATGAAAAGAGAGCAAAGGGGTTATGTTTTTGGTGTGATGACAAGTATTCTTTTGGTCATCAGTGTGGAAAAAGAAAACAGATATTTGTCATGGAAGTAGAAGAAGTTTCTGAAAATGAAGATGGTAATGAAGAGAGTAGCAAGGAAGAGGAAGAGGAAGGTTCAGTACCAGTTATATCAATGCATGCCATGACTGGAATCCAAGATTTCAGAACTATGAGAGTGACTGGTTCCTGTGCCAAGAAATCAGTACATATTCTTGTTGATTCAGGAAGCACCCATAACTTTTTGGACATAAAGGTAGCTAAGAAATTAGGTTGCAAGTTAATACCTACTCCTTCTTTTGCTGTGGCTGTAGCAGATGGGAACAGGGTTCACAGCAACTTCATGTGCAAGGGGTTTTCTTGGAAAATGCATGGAGTTCCTTTTGTGGCTGATGTGTTAGTCATGCCACTGGGAGGATGTGATTTGGTATTGGGAGTACAATGGTTGGTAACTCTAGGAGATATAACTTGGAATTTCAGCAAATTAACCATGGATTTTTTTATGCACAACAGAAAGGTGTCTTTGAGAGGCAGCACCCCTTCAATCAAGGTAGTTAAAGAAGGTACTATGAAAAAAATCCTGGAAAAACCTGCAGAACTATCTATGATGGCTTTGAGTTGGTTAGAACCAGTTGGCACCTCCTTACAAATAATGAGCTTGACTACAGACAACTCAAGTGGCAGACCTCCTGACTTGCAAGAGTTATTGAACAGATATGAGGATCTGTTTACCATACCTAAGGAACTACCACCTCACAGGATGCATGATCACACTATTACCCTGAAGGAAGGATGTCCACCTGTGAATGTTAGACCTTACAGGTATCCAGCCTTGCAGAAAAATGAGATTGAGAGAATGGTAGCTGAAATGCTTGACACTGGTGTAATCAGAGATAGCACCAGTCCATACTCTTCTCCTATTGTGTTGGTTAAAAAGAAAGATGGTACTTGGAGAATGTGTGTGGATTATAGGGAACTAAACAAAGCCACTGTTAAGGATAAATTTCCCATCCCAGTCATTGAAGAATTGTTAGATGAGTTACATGGATCCAAGTATTTTACTAAGTTAGATTTAAGATCTGGCTATCATCAGATCAGAATGAGGGAACAAGATATTTGCAAGACAGCATTTAGGACCCACCATGGTCACTTTGAGTTTGTGGTAATGCCATTTGGCCTCACAAATGCCCCCTCAACTTTCCAAAGTCTCATGAATCACATATTCCACCACTACTTAAGGAAGTTTGTTCTTGTCTTTTTTGATGACATATTAGTTTATAGCCCCACTTGGAATGGACATTTGCAGCACCTCCAGTTGGTTTTTGATATACTCAGAGAGCACAATTTATTTGTTAAGGACAGTAAATGCAGCTTTGCTCAGACACAAGTGGAGTACCTAGGCTATATTATTTCTGAACATGGGGTATCTGCTGATATGCAGAAGGTTCAGGCTATGTTGGATTGGCCTCTTCCTAAGTGCATCAAAGAACTCAGAGGATTTTTGGGATTAACTGGCTATTATAGAAGATTTGTACAGGGTTATGGATCTATAGCCAGACCCCTTACTAACTTGCTTAAGAAGGACAAATTCAAGTGGTCAGAAGAAGCCACTGCTGCTTTTAAAAAATTACAAGAAGCTATGGTCAACACTCCAGTTTTGGCCCTCCCAAACTTTGACTGTGAATTCATTGTGGAAACTGATGCTTCAGGCTCTGGACTGGGAGCTGTTTTGATGCAAAACCATAGGCCAATTGCCTTTTTCAGCAAAGCTCTAGCTGAAAGGCATATTGCCCTCCCTGTGTATGAAAGAGAATTGCTTGCACTGGTCACCGCAGTGGAGAGATGGAGGCCATATCTAATTGGCAGGCACTTTACCATTAATACTGATCATCAAAGCCTTAAGTACCTATTGGAGCAGAAAATTGCTACTCCAGCACAGCAGAAATGGCTTGTCAAACTCCTTGGATATGACTTCACCATTGTTTACAAAAAGGGGGTTGATAATAAGGCAGCTGATGCTCTAAGCAGACATGCAAATGTCACTCAAGCACAGCTTCATACTATCATGGTTGTTACTTCCTCTTTACTTACTAGGGTTCAAGACAGTTGGAAGGACGATGCCAAGATTCAAGACCTTATTGCAAAAATGCAAAAAGACCCTTCTGCCAACCCTCATTACTCTTGGATTCATAATTTGCTTAAGAGGAAGGGAAAATTAATTGTGGGATCTGATGATAGTCTCAAGAGAGATATTGTCAAACTGTATCATGAGAGCCCAGAGGGTGGCCATTCAGGCATGATTAAAACACTACACAGAGTTGAGAGTCATTTTTACTGGAAAGGAATGAAACACACTGTTTTCAAGTTTGTACAAGAGTGTCTCACTTGCCAGACTTGCAAGCCCCTAAACACACTTCCTGCAGGTCTTTTGCAACCACTGCCAATTCCAGAAAGAGTTTGGCAAGACATATCCATGGACTTCATTGATGGTCTTCCTACTGTGCAAGGCAAATCAGTGATCTTGGTGGTGGTAGATCGGTTAAGTAAGTATGGCCATTTCATTCCCTTGTCACACCCTTATTCTGCCTTGACTGTTGCTCAAGCTTACATAGACAATGTTTATAAATTGCATGGCATGCCCCACACTATTGTAAGTGATAGAGATGTTGTTTTCTTAAGTAAGTTTTGGAAAGAATTCTTTCAAATACAAGGCACTGAACTACTCCATTCCACTGCCTATCATCCTCAAACAGATGGGCAGACTGAGGTTGTTAATAGATGTGTGGAAACTTACTTAAGGTGTATGGTTTCAGATAGGCCTAAAGCTTGGTTACATTTTTTGTCCTTAGCTGAATGGTGGTATAATACCAGCTTCCATTCCTCTACCCTCCACACTCCTTATGAAATAGTTTATGGACAGCCACCCCCACCCCATTTGCTATATCAACCACTTACTTCTACAGTTGAAACTGTGGACAGAAGTCTCACAGCCAGAGAGGCTACCATCAGATTACTTAAGTTCCATCTCACTCGTGCTCAGTCTAGAATGAAGAGCTTGGCAGATAAGAAGCGTTTTGATAAAGAATTTGCTGTGGGAGATTGGGTGTTTGTGAAACTCAAACCTTATAGACAAGTGACACTGCGGGACACTTCATTTACCAAGCTCAGTCCAAAGTTCTATGGACCTTTTAAGGTTCTTCAAAGGGTAGGAAAGGTTGCTTATAAGTTGGAGTTGCCACCAGAGGCCAAGGTTCACAATGTATTTCATATTTCTCAGTTGCGGAAAAAGTTAGGTTCTGAGTTGGCTATTGCATCTCTTCCTGTCACTCAGTCCGAACATGGAGTTGTCCTCCTAGAACCAGAGAAGATCATGGCTCGCAGACTTTACAAGAAACATGGACGACCTGCTACACAAGTCCTAGTGAAATGGTTGAACGCTGCTGATGAAGACAATTCTTGGGAGGATCTTTATACTTTACAGCAACGCTTTCCTTCCTTCATTCCTTGAGGACAAGGAATCTTTGAGGGGAGGGTATTGTTGCATGTCTTAAATAAGGTAGTTGAATAACCGTTTGATCAGGGGGCTGTTTGCAAATCAGAGGGGGAAATTTGCTAATCTGATTGAATGAGAGAAAACGTGGTTCAGCAAGTAACGTTTTTATTATTAGATAACAAATGATGACGTGGGCATACTCGCTCGTGATTGGGGAATTGTACACAGCTGTTGACACCTCAAGCCACGTCAACACATCCATGCAACGTAGGAGGAATCAGCTAACCTGCACTGCTTTAAATAGCAGCTGGTCACGCGAATTGAGCAGTTTTGGTGATCAAGTAAATTCCTTTCTTCTTCTCTCATCTCAGTTGTTTGTGATCCTCAATTCGACCTAAATCAAGCTTGCCCATTCTTGTTTCAGGTACTACAAGAATCTCGAGCTGATTTCCTATACATCCGATTGCATTTTGTAATCCTTTGTATTTGTTGGTTTCTCTGATCATCCTTAGTTGTTGTTAAAATTGAATCATTCCTTGTATTGATTATTACTGATTTTGGAACTTCATATTGGGTATTGAAACATATTGAATTTAGATTGATTATTATTGTGATTGGTGTTAACTGTGATAACTATTGTGTCATTTGGGAGATTTATAATTGGTTTTGGAATCATCATCTATCACAATAGAACAAAATTTCAAGCACAGTGGAACCAAAAAATCTCACCAATTAGAATTAGCAACACAATCAAGCACAGCCTTTTCATATTATCATTCTTTATTAATGATATATATATTTATATATGAATGAATAAACATTACCAATAATTTCAAACAAAGGTAGATGCAGAAACAGAACAAGAAATAGATAGATATGTAACAAAAAATATGAAATCTTCAATTCATCATCAATAGATGTGATTTTACAAAATCCAGAAATTCCATTACAATACATACCCAAAACCCTAAATCCAAAACCCTAAGCCCTCTCGCCCCTAATCCTCCTAGCCAACTGAATGTCCTTAGGCATGATTGTAACCCTCTTAGCATGAATAGCGCAAAGATTAGTATCCTCAAACAGACCGACCAAATAAGCCTCCGCCGCCTCCTGCAGCGCCGACACGGCGGAGCTTTGGAATCTCAGATCCGTCTTGAAATCCTGGGCAATCTCCCTCACCAGTCTCTGGAATGGCAGCTTCCTAATGAGAAGTTCAGTGCTCTTCTGGTACTTCTTGATTTCCCTCAGCGCCACTGTTCCGGGGCGGAAACGGTGTGGCTTTTTCACGCCTCCGGTGGCGGGGGCAGATTTCCTCGCCGCCTTCGTCGCCAGTTGTTTCCGGGGTGCTTTTCCGCCGGTGGATTTTCTTGCTGTTTGCTTGGTACGTGCCATTGATTGGTGATTTGTTGATGCTGAATTGTAGAATTGCCGAGAGAGTGTTTTGATTGTGATGTGAGAGTGAAGAATTGTGTGGGAATTTATAGGGATTTTAGTGGAAATGTGAAGAGCGGGAGGGTTTTGAAAATTTGCGGGATTTCTCACTAAAAATAAATAAAAAATTGCGGGGAGGTGGGGAAAGAGATACCGTTAGATTAAATGTCGGATCAAGGGTTGAGATTGTGTAAAGGGACATATGGAGATTGCGATCCGCAAAGACTGCTGACCAACCAATGAAAACGCAGGAAGCTAGGATGTGTTGTTGCGATTTTATTGTGGAATTTAATTTTACTTCATCATTTGAAGCCCAACCCAAATTCCAACAAATAGCCGAATTCGATTTATTTGGGTTTCGGAGCTCCAAATGAAGAAAATTGCCCAAACAGATGCTGCAGAAACTCTCTTCAACATCTGGGCCTCTTGATTATTGAATTAGGAAAACTATGCCTATTATTAAAAATACATGGGCCTAGTTTGTATGAATTCTTTTTTTTTTTGTAACGCTTTTCAGAAAATCAATTCACATGTAACAACTAACTTTCAAGAAACTATTCTAATAAAAATATCTAGGTTGTGTGAGTTTCTGCGATTGCCATAATACATCAAAGGATTCATATATTTCATTTTATTATAACACTTGTAATTGCAATAATAAGTGTGCAAATTTAAAATTGGTATAGACTTCTTTTAGTATATATATAAAATTCTCCATAATTTGAAATTGGTATAGACTTCTTTAGTATATATACTTCTCCATAAATTTGAGATGAAAGTGTGGCAATAAGTTAATATTAATTATAATTAATTGTAAATATGATCTAAATATGGTACCTAAAATTAAAGTGGTTCCAAGGTCACAGCTCCAATGCTGTATTCTTTTAGTAGTATCCTGATTGATGTATTTTTTTCAAGGCATGTTCCAAATGTTATCATATGATTAAGATTTAAGAATTAATGTTACATAAGCATACAACAGTCATATTATATACATCAAAAATCAATTAAAGAGATCATAAAAAATACTCAGTAAACAAAAAACACTCACAAAAAAAACCTACAAAATTCTCACACCCAGTTATTCTTAAGAGCCAAATCACGAAATCGGAAAGAAAAATCGCCAGCAGTATCCCTTTCCAACACAGTATCTGGTCCCTCTTCCTCTTCATCTTCATCTTCATCTTCTTCTTTCGTTTCTAAAGGCATCACCTGATTCTCATGCGATGACCTGGCCAAATGAACCTCGGTAGGCAAAGAGGGCGGGCAGGTAGACATGGCTCGGGACCTGATGCTGCCCACATTTGCCAAGTTTGCGCTCATGTCCCAAAGAAACACGTGCACGATAATCGGCACCCTTGCGTGCCTGTGAAGGGAGAGCTTCTGGCTCAATGAAACAGTGTCAAAACAGCGTATAGCCCCTGTTGAAGAAACCATCCAAGGTAGCACCTTTTGGTTCGATATTCGGGACACCACTAGGAGCCTGGAGGTATTAGATGCTTGCCTGTACATGCTGCTGAGTCCTGATCGAGCTGCGGGTGTTTCTTCATTGTTTTCGATGACCGAGGTTATGTAGATGAATCCCTGTTCATTGATTAAAATATATTGCAAATCGAGTCAGAATAGTCATCATTTAAAAGAGGTTGAAAGAGGTTTTATACATAATGTAGTATACCTCTTCTGTTCTGCTTATGGCGAATCCGAGCTTTGTGTCCGTGTCTTTGATTTTAATCTCGATTGGAATCTCCCCCGCGAGCGGGGAGAACCACAAACGAACTGCTCTCACTACACCAATGTCTACACCATGGTAGTCCTCAAAACCATATAGGCTCGTATTTGCAACATTTGCTAAGTCCGATATTGACACAGTACTTACTGCGAAAGAAGCAGTATCTCCAGATAACTAAACCACAACAAAATAAAGAATTATTTTTTAGAATATGCAAACTTAATAAAATAAACCTTTGATTAAGATTTGGTTACCTTAGTAAGTAGTGATTCGGTCTGAATGTTCATGAAGACAATAGGAACCCCTGATGCCTGAGAAGCGTTAATCCAAGCGTGGGCTCGTGCAAGAGTGTCCTCTAGATCGTTGTAGCGGGACCCGGCTTTGTCGGAGACTTTAGGCAAGAAAAGGATAGAGTAAAAGCTGCTCGAATTGGGGACTGATAGCATCTCGTGCATTCTCCTCTCCCATGGGTATGAGACATATCCATCTTGGAGTGGAGTTCTCTCAAGTGCACTCACCATTCTTGAGGTTCTTGAAGCTGAATGAAATTAATCAAACATAATAAAGTCTTATCAAAGTTTTGTTCAAAATTGTAATGGTTTATTGACTGACTTATAATGCTATTGGCCTAAAATGAAAGTGACAGCCACCATTTATGAGAAAATAAGGTAGACTAATTAATTAAACCACATAAAGCAGACGACTAAGTTGAATGGCGCAATAAATCTGACTTGCTTTTCAACTATGAAATCATACTCTGTTATAAGATAATATTCTTAGTCAAGTTATGTGACAGCACTTATCAACCTCTTAGTTTGGTTTACACATGCTTTTAGAATTTTATAAGGATTATTGAGAATTTCAGCAAAGCACTATTTCTTTTTCCTTTTACTAGCTAGTTAAATAATTGGAAAAAGATGAAGTATATAATTGTGCCTTGAGGCCCTGATTCATGAACTTTGGGAATTAATTTGGAACGGAAAATTAGAGCCACCGAACATGAAGCAATGAAACTATTTAATAGTACTAGTTTTCCTCCTCAATTACTACTTGAGCTACATATATTTCGTGGTAGCATCATTGAGATTCTTGAATTTCCCTCCAGCTTTTCCAGAAAGGTGGTCGAAGAAAACAATGTTAAAAATTTACAAGCCCCGTGGACCACGAAGAACGTTATAAAATGAATTAAAGAAATTAAGAGACAATGGATCTAGCAAAGACTAGATCCAGAAAATGGCATAACAAAATTAAAAAAACTACCATTTGGTTTAAATTATTCATTTTCCCCATCAATGTATGAACCATTTAAATTAATAAATCTACTTTATGCAACATATAGAGAGAAGACTTCAAGAATAAGTAATGTATGAGTTCTTAATATGTGCGGCGAGTGAATAGCACTGTGTTATTTTTAATTGGCGATAAATAAAAGGACAAAATAACTTCTTGTGTTTTTAAAAAAGAAGCACGCCGCCTCCCACTTGATTTTTACATTTTTACAAGGGGTAAAATGCTCATTATGCGATAACACAGAGAGGTAAAATGTTCATTTATACATATCATAGGGAGGTAAATTACCTATTTACACGTACCATGGGGAGGTAAAGTGAAGTGAATATGTTGTCAAGATAAGGTTAAATTGATCATTTTCCACATGAAAATGAAGTCTCATACGCATTATAGAATGTGTGTTCAACACTACCACGGTTAATGAGTTAAATTGCTCATGTATTTCATATCACATGAAGTTAAACTGCCCATTAGACATATCACAAGGAGTTAAGTTGTCAAAAACCTTATATGCGGCACTAGTCTACCTATGAACTTTAAGCCACACATTAATTAACAATTGTGTCAATGGCCTCTCAAAAATAAATAGGCACAGTACATAGAGGGAGTAAATTGAATATTACGATGATTACTGGGGTAAAATGACATCGGATAACGAATATCATATTAATCGGAAAAACTTCAGCCCGAAATACAATAAGATAGCTTAAATAACCTAATCCATACATATCAAGTTGGACTTTTTTTTAACACTATTTGGGAAAGCAAGAACAATTTTTCTTTTTGCATTCACATTCCAAATTTCCAATGTAAAACAGACAAGATTAGGAGACCTGACTTAAAAGAATGTGATTATCATTCCAGTCCACCAAACACACGAACAAAAAAACGTTCAATGTCATTAAATTTCCACATGCATAGTGAATTTATTGTTCATAAATTCAATAAAAGTCAGCTAAAAAAACAAAAAACGAAAAGTCAACATCACTAAATAGGAAAAAAGAAAGACTTTTCTACTTACCTTGCAAATTCAAACACTCCATCTCCGTCCGATCAAAAAACCCGACAGCATAATTCGGGTCATCAATGGCCCGCAAAACATACTGCTTCTTACCCAAAAACTGATCACCGGGCACAATACACGCCTGCAGCTCCGCGAAATCGTCGGACCCACGCCTGACCCGAACATGAATCGAGGTCTCCTTTTGCTTGAAGGAGTTGTGGAGTATTTTCTGAACACCCGATTTTCCGTTCTTGAACGGGGACTTAATTAACATGTTCCCGATTCTAAGTTCCTCTACTATGTCCCCTGTTTGAAGCATGTCTCCGGTCCATTCGTCGGCTTTTGAACTGCCCTTTAAACATTCGATTGAGAGAACAATTGTGGACCCTTTTGAAGGAGACGAGGAAGAAGAAGAGAATTGAGAGCTGTCGGATGAGGACGATGAGTACGGCGATCGATCCATTGGCATTATTTTTCCAATTAGAACACAATTACTACATGGGAGTCCTTTAGAATTGGAATCCGGAGAAGAATTTTTTTATGAAGAAAAAGTTTTATACAATATGTTTTGGTGGGGGTTATTAAAGATTTAAGAATGAAGTCGGGATGATGGAAAGTCAAAATTGCGGGAGAAAATGATTGGAAACTGGATTGCGTTTTTTTTTTTTAAAATAAGTACTACGATTTATTTAAAAAATAGTGTTAATGAATCGTAGTCGTTAGTACTTATTTGAAACTAGGCCCATCTATTTTTAATTAGAGGTTTAATTGACCAATACATGTCTTTTCTATTAGGGCTTGAAAATCAAATCAAGCTAATCGATACTCGACTTGAGCTCATTCGATAAAAGTTCGTTTGAGCTAGATTCGTCACACAAATCAAACAAGTTTGAACATTATTTTTCGTTTGATAACTTGTGAAGCTCGAGCTCGACTCGATAAGTTAAAATTTATCAAAATATATATAAAAATATCAAGCTACTCGATACTTGGTTCGAGCTCGTTTGATAAAAGTTCGTTTGAGCTCGGTTCGTTGAGAAATCAAACAAAACTAAACACAAAATTTCAAGCTCAATAAAATTCAAACCAAGCTTGAACAGTGTATCGTTCGATACTACTCGATTCCTTTACACCCCTATTTTCTACCACACGTGATTGGTTTAGTGGAAGGGATTAGTCACTACAAAATAGCAAACTCAAGTTCGAGTCCCTGTTGTGAGAGATTCTCATTTAATATGACCGACGACCTCGAAATGGATTAAATGCAAGGAAACCAAAAAAAACAAAACATTTTTCTTCCTAGAAAGACTAACACCGTCCACCAAATTAGTATTTTTCCATGAAGTCGATAGGAGTTGCCATATGGCTTTACCAAATAGTTGAAAATGTTGTACATTGATTCAATAATCTCAATATTAAAATTATAAGTATCTAAAAGTAGTTAGAAAGAATATCTAAGAGCCAGTTTGTCTCGCATTTTTTAAAATTATTTTATGTTTGAAAAAAGCGAGACAAATATGTTTTATATTTTCTGAAACAAATTAATATTCTCTCAATTTTTCAAATTACTCTTTCAAAAGTCAAACAAACAACAATTTTCATATTTCTAAGAAAAATATACACAAACTCTCTTGTATTTTCAAAAACCCACATAAAATATTCAATCTCCGCTAGTTACTAAAACAGTTAGTTTTTAATTGAATTGCCTAAATAACTTAGATATTTTAGAAGTAAAAGGGGGTTTTGTGCAAATGTTCAAAACTACAAGAGAATTTTGCGCAAACATTCAAAAGTACAAGGGCATGTTGGGCAAACATTAAAAAATACAAGGAATTTTTTACTGAAAAAAATATGCACAAATCGCACATTGTTCGTCTGGAACACACACGCGTTAAAGATGGATGGAAGGAAACGAATATGCTAAAAACTCTCACATAAATTGAATATCAAAATCAAGTATCTCTATATATTGAACAATCCTCGTCTCTTGAACTATCTTTTAAGGTGAGTCAAACTTTAGTCTATTTAAGTTGACTTAACTCAATCCATGTATTTCACTCTGATAAAAATTGCTAGTTTCATGTATGGATGGATGTAAAGTATTTCTAGTAAATGTTGTTTATTTACTTAATCAATAATCTCTATCTTTGTCTCTACTATTATAAAAGTATGAATATTTTTTAACTTTTTTGTTCTGACTAAAGTACCCTTATTTAAGTTGTAAAGTGATATTTAATTCAATGGCAAACATGTAAAGGTATAATTGAAGATGTATAATTAGATATGGGAGTCTTATTATATTTATCTCCTACATAAACTCCTAAATGTTATAAATTATCTCTTGCTTCAATTTTTATAATTTTAATCTTCTTCTCTTATAATAGATAAAAACAAACTAAGAAAAAAATATTATTATTTTAAATATATCCCCTAAAATATATATATATATATATATATATATATATATATATATATATATATATATATGTATGTATATATAAATTATCATATTTTAGCTCAATATTTATTTATGTAAGAAAATGTTAATTTAAAGATTTAGTACAATATAAGTCATAAACACTCTAAATAAAAAAAATTAAAATTAAATTCTCTTGAATACCATTATGTTGGGAAAAAAAATTGAATCGTATTTTACCTATGAAAAAATAAAAAATACTTATGACTTAACTAGGTACGTAATTTTACTTTGACTAGAATAGTAAAATATAAAGGAATATTCAATAGTTCTAAGAAAAAAAAAAGAATATTCAATAATATCAAGACATGCATACCCTTGAATTTATGGATTTTTTTGTGAAAAAATTGTGAAACCGATAAAATAAATCCATGAAATCGTTAAAATCATATGAAATTGATGAATACTGGCGAAGTTGGTGAAACCTGTAAAAAGGTGCCCTTGAAATCGATGAATACATGTGAAATCGATGAAAATTCGGGTGAAATTCATGGAAAAAAGGATGAAACCGGTGAAACGACGACATCAGTGAAAAATTGGTGAAATCGGTGAAAAAATGAATAGAGTCGGTGAAAATGGTAAAGTCGGTGAAAACATGTGAAATCATTAAATTTCAGGTGAAATTGGTGAAAAGAACATGTGAAATCAGTGAAAAAAAATATGTGAAATAGGTAAAAACGGGTTAAACTAATAAATACGAGTGAACTCAGTAAAAGAAAAGTTTAATGGACAAAAACAACGTGAAACCGGTAGAAAAATGGTTTAAAATGAAAAAACAAAAAGAATAGACAAAATCATAATAACAATGAAAATAGGTTATAATCGATCAAAAAAACAGGTAAAATAGGAAAAAGAAACATAAAACCGGTAAAATGAATGAAACCGACTAAAAAATGAATTTAACTAGTGGATTAAATTAATGAGTTAAATAGGTGAAAAATGGGTTACTTTCTATTTTATGACATAATAAAATTATTTTACTCTAATTTATAAAAGTTATCAATAAAATTAACTAGACACGTAAAAAATATGTGCACTTCTTCTAGTATATTAAAACCTTGGACCCTTCTAAACCCAGCTTCTGCTAGTTTTAACTCAACTTAATAAAAAAAAAAAATCATTAGTTAGATCAAGACAAGTCCAATATGGTCCCATGAGACGTGATCCAACTTGACAACACTAGTAATGAACTAACCATGGGTACAATTATTGATCTAGAATATAAGGTAGATTAACATCGGAGGATTATTATAAATTACAATGATAACGACTTAACTTTCAACAATTTGACAGCTAAAATTCTTGCAAATCTTCCTTTCAAGGATTTGATAAAGATGTAAGACATTTTACTTTCACTAGTCAATGACGATATAATCATTAAGATCATCCCATATGCACAAACTTTTGACTAAATTATGTGCAACTAAAAGCTTCTAGAAAATTATCTGTATCAGGATCCCATATTTTGACAAGTCAAAAGTTTGATTTTCTTTCTCATTCTCCTATTCTATTCATTATGGTTTAGTCCTCTAACTAGAATCCAATCTTTATCTACGCTGAATGTTCATGAACCAGCAATCAAGGCTAAAATATGGAGTAATTTGAAATATGCTACTTCCGTTACCAATTATCACAAATCCAGCAGAAAAAGAACATGTATATGTAGATATTCTATATCCTACATAAACTTGATAAACCAACCACTAATAAGCTGTAATTCTTTAGATAGAAATCTCCAAAGAAAGTTTGCAACTGAAATACATGTGATATATGCATCATCCAATATTTCCCAACATTGAACATCCTTCCACAACCTACAAGTTAGGAAAACCAATATCAGAAATAATATGAAGTTATTCATAAATTTAACATATACTGATTAAAATACAATCAATTCAATTTTATTTTTTCGTTTTCATATTTTTAATGTCATTTCCATGGAAATAAAGGAAGGACTTTAATGGTGTCTCAGCTTCAGTCATGTAAAATAAAGAGTATATTTTTAAAGTCTTGTTAAATAAAATATAACTGTTCCATTTCATCAAGAGAAAATACTTACTAAGCCCATCTTTTTGGTGCAGTTACTTCCTTGGATCTGACCGGAGGTCTTCTTCGGGTTCTATTCTCTCCACTTGTAGTTGATGTATGCTTTGATTTCAGTGCCGGAACTGAATTAGGTGTCTGATTCATTGATCTCTCTTTCAGGGGACTTTTTGAAGACTCACAGGATCTTTGATGCTGCTCTGTGCATGTAGAGCTCTTCAACTGGCCTCGTTTTTGGTCAGCCTTTGAATCTTTCTCGATGGTCTGAACTGAGACTGATGGGCTTTGATATGCTGGTATTTGTATTTGCTTTCCACGAGGGCTATCAGAATCAGACGATGAAGGGCTAGTTGTACTGTCCATGTCATAAAGCACGTTATCTGCCATTAGAGGCAGCGGCTTTGCATTTGAACTTGCAGCTGAGAATGAAGGTCTTCCAAGCCTTGTTAGGTTTATCACCTGATTCATCATATTGCAATTGTTTATTGCATGACAATAAATAAAAGTACTTGTAATTAATGTACACTGCATTAATCTTCAGTTAATATAGATTTTAATGATTGGAAAAACATTGTACATTGTCCATAAATCTAGACTTTAACCAATCTTGTTTTATTCATCTGGTCACAGTCAATAAAAAGGAAACAATCCTCATTAAATTTGACAATTGATTGTTTAATTCATAATATAAAGCATCTTTAGATGATATTTGAATATGATAGATTAGGTGAATTAGTTCTTTTAAAAGAATAATCTTATAAAGAATCTTGGCACTTAATTGATTAATTACCTTTTGTTCCAGAACCAGCATGTCTTTTCGCAGTTTATTGATAATCATATTCTTCCTGCGGACAATATCTTCTAATTCTGCAATCCTCTGATAGGCACGACAAAGAACAGATAAACAATAGGGATACTTTTGAATATTATATCACTAGCAGAATAGAATATTACCTTGGAACCTAAAACTTCGGATGACCGAAGAAAATCAGACAACTCCTTAATAGTGGCATCTTTCTCTTCACATTCCTTCTGCAGGCTAATGATATCATGTTCAATTGAGAAAGTGTCCAACTGCAAGAAATGTAACATGTCACATATTTAGAATTGAGCATGGTTAGTATCAGAGTCAGACCCGTTCCTCTACATTCGCTTAAAGAATAAATCATAGCTCACTAGTTGTTTTAATTATCATGACATATTATATTATGGCCAACAGGTTCCTACTCTCTTGCTAATATTAAGAATTTATTTTGTAATCCTACATACTCCATATGTGAAAAGAATATGTGATTTTATAGGATCATACAGTTACCAGCTTCAATCAAACATAATTTATCTGTTCATTTGCTATTCACAATTTCACATACACTGAGGCGAAAGTTTCTTTTCATTATCTACACAAGCCCTATAGAAAAGACCAACAGCTTCACCAAAGTTCAACCCTGAAAAAGCTAAGCTGTAATCTCTAACATTCTATACCTGACTATCAAAAGAAGAAGTGACACTTGGAGCCCAATCGGACAAATCAGACATGCGACGTTCCTCTGGCTCAGCCGCAATGGCAGGAGGGCTCTTATACTTAAGCACTTCATCCCCATGTGATCCTTTTGCAGAAGAATTATCCTATAAAAGAAAAACCAAGTTTTTGCATTCAAGTTCCATAAGAAGTGTTTTTTCATTGAAATATTTATTTGATTATATTTTCTCCTAGAAAAGTACAAGTATTCAATACCATAACATAATTTGGTGATAAGTTGTGAGGCATGTATGGTTTGCAACCACAGTCCGCCATTTTTGAAACGGAGACATCATTTGCAGCCAAAATTTCAGGTTGATCCTTAAAATAATTCACCTGCTCACATAGATTGTCCAGCTTCTGTTGCATACTTGAGAGCACTTGATCCTGGAACACAATTTATTCACAATAAATTGCAGAATATGTAGAGCGCTTGGGTTTAAAGGGACTAAACCAAACAAATAGGAATCACTCGATAGAAAAAAGAGCCTCCACCTCCCAAATATGGGGGAATAATTATGTGAGATGAGAAAAGCCTGATTTATTTTCAGAGGCATAATTTAATACATCTTGTGGATAGTTCTTATGGGTATATATTTTACAACTTAATTGCTGCTAGCTAAATTGAAATTGAAAATGAAAATTACCCATTTTAATGGATTGGGAATTTAATGCATAAAGATTAAAACCCTAAATTTTAGCCCTCAATATTAAGCAGCTAATAAATAGATAAGGGACCCCAAAATCCCAATGAGTGTACACCATGTAATGCAAAAGGTACACACCATACGTAACTCAACATTCAAAATTCAGAACCTTTACTACTAATTAAATGAGCAAGTAACAGTAAAATTCAGTTAATCTCCTAAAAAACGTGCATTAAACACCAATCATCTTAAATTAAACAATTAAATAATAAATAACTAACCCTAAGTTCAACAGATTTTTGCAACTTAACAATCTGCTTATTCTTGTTCGAATTCGTGGCCGCCGCTGCGACAACAGCCACCGTCAAAACTCGTTGAATCGGTGTAAATAGCTCCCAAGCCGCCGCCTCTTCAGGACTCAAAGCGCCATTTATATCAATAGTTTTAGCCGAGCTGGCTTCCTCTGCGCCGACAAGCCGACCCTGAAGAGACACCCAAGCCAACTGCCTTTTAGCTCTAACAGGCTTATTCGGCTGAGTGAAGCAGCTCGAAAGTCGGCGTGGAGAAGGAGAAAAAGAGGAATTGGAGAATGGGGTTAAGGAGACAAGTGAAGGTGGTAAAATTGAGCTGAAAACGGATTCTTCGTCGTCAAAATCCATGATTGAAGCCTGATGATTTTGATTGAAGAAGAAAATCTGTTTTTATTTCTTTTTCCTTTCTGGAAAATGAATTAATTTCGTCTTGGAATTTGGAATGTATTTCAAATGTATAATTGAGAGGGAAAGTGTGTATTTAGTATATGCAGATGAGATAGTAAAGATAAGTAGGTAGTAGCTTTGCTGCTAGCCGTTGAGTTGTAATTTTGTGTTTTTGAATTTTCAAAAGTTCTGTCATTTTGCATAATTTTGGGAAAAAAATCAATAATAATTGGAGGAATTTTAGTAATACTATTAACGAAGATTAGAACAATTTCTTAAATGAAAATAAGAACGTTATTTTCTTTCATATTTCATAATTAAGGAACAAGTTATGAAGTGAATAAAACACCATTAATGGTCCTATTTATCATTAATATTTTACAGATTGATCCTTCTTGTATTTTTTTTTTTTACGTTAGTCCCCACTATGAATTATTTGTTTCACTTTGGTCATTTTTAGGTGGTCCAATGTTGACTAAATTGCCAAAACAGTTTTTGAGGGACTAAATTGATAAAGAAACAGTTTTATGAGGGACTAAACTGATAAATAATTAATTTATGAGGGACTAAATTATTACAAAACAATTTTATGGGGGACTAAAGTGTAATACTATAAGTAAAAGACCCCTTGTAAATGACCAAAGTGAAACAAATAATTAATAGTGGGGACTAACGTGGGAAAGAAAACACAAGAGAGACCACTCTGTAAAAAATGAATGATAAGTAGGACCATTAGTGGTGTTTACCCATCGATTTATTTCCCATTTTTGAAATTGTTAAAAGTATCTCCATAAAATAAAAACAAAAAAACTTGTACTTATTGTTGATACTAGAAAAGTGTGTACGTGTCTAGTTAATTTCATAGATATTTTTTGTAAATTAGAGGAAAATTAACTTTATTATGTCATAAAATAGCACACATTTATGATTGGTTTCAATTTATTTTTTATGAAATTATTTTTATTGTTTTACCAAAAAAAATTATCGCTTTAAATTGTTGTAATAAAATATAAAATGATGACTGATTTGATCATGATATCTTATAAAATTTGTTCTACAATAATTTCATAAGAACAATATTTAGTTCATTCCATAATAGTAGTTTTCTACATAAAAAAAAAATAGTAGTAGTTTTCATGTTAACTTTACAAGTTATTCACGGATGACACCGTTTCATCCGTTTCTTCACAAATTCGACCCGATTTTCATCGATTTCTCATGTACTCATCGATTTCACGAGCATTTTTTCTTACAGATTTCACCTGTTTACACCAACTTCAACAATGTTCACCAATTTCACCCGAATTTTCATAGATTCATATGTTTTCACTGTTTAATATTTTTTTTAACCAGTTAATATATTTGTTTTAGTGATTTACCCATTCTTTTATTGGTTTATAACATTTTTCATTGTTCTCCCATTTTTTTTTACGATTGTTTTCCCCGATTTAAACCATTTTACCACCGACTTCACCTTATTTTTGTCAGTTAAAGTTTAACCCGTTTTCATTGATTTCACCGGATTTTTTAATTGATTAAACATGTTTTCACTGACTTTACGTTTTTTGACACATTTTACTCTTTTTTTTTTCCTTATTTTACCCATTTTTCATCTTTTTTTTTTTACAAATTCCACCCAAATTTTCATCGATTCATATGTTTTCTATGTTTAATATTTTTTTACCGGTTTATATTTTTATTTAGCGATTCACCTCTTTTTTATAGTTATAACATTTTTTTATTGTTCTCCCGTTTTTGCTCGATTTTTTTTTCCGGTTTAATCCATTTTCACCTCATTTTTATCGGCTAAACTCTCATTTTAACTGATTTCACTTGTTTTTATCAGTTTAACTGATATTTACCTATTTCACATATTTTTTCACTGATTTCATATGTTATTCACCTGAATTTTTCATTGATTAAATATATTTTTACCGAATTTACGCTTTTTTTTTATCAATTTTACCTTTTTTACCGAATTTACCAGTTTTTCATTGGATTTCACCGGTTTCATCATTTTTCTTACAAATTTCACTCGAATTAATTTTAATCGATTTCACATATTTTCACCAACTTTACCTTTTATTTTCCACTTATTATTTTTTCCACCAATTTCACCATTTTTTTCACTGATTTAACCGTTTTCATTTGTTTTTCACAATTTTGTATTGACTTCAAATGTATTTATAGATTTCACATGTATTTTTTTTATCGGTTTCACCCGTTTTTTCACCAACTTCACCAGTATTCAACAATTCACCCGGACTTTCATCGATTCCACATGTTTTCAATGATTTCATATTTTTTTTATTGAATTCAACAAGTTTCGTCGATTTGATCAGTTTTTTTGATCAATTTCACTCATTTTTCACGAAAAGAATTCCATGGAACTACGAAGTTACGCATGTCTTGATATTATTTATATTTGTTTCTTAAGCTAAATAAATATTAAGAACATTGCTAAATTATAAGCATTTTTGATTCATTTATATGTAAGATGCGATTTTATTTTAACTTTTCCTTTGTTATTGTTTTTTTCTTTTGTCTAGCAAAATGATATTTAAGAGAATTTGATTTTAAATTTTTAATTTTAGAGAATTGTTTATAACTTATATTGTACTAAATCTTTCAATTCTACAAATAACATATTTTTTACTGAAAAACATATTATTGCTAAATTATATTTTTACATATAAATTTTAGGAGCTATTTATAATAGCAATGTTTTTTCTTCTGGTTTTTTTTATGTGTTATATGGGAAGAAGATTGAAATTATAAAAGTTTATATAAGAGATAATTTCTAAATTTTAGGAGTTAATGTTGTAGATAAATATAATAAAATTTTATGTCTAATTATATCTTTACAATAATTAATATAATAAGATTACATGTCTAATTATTATTCTTCAACTATTTTTAAATATTTACCATTGAATTAAATATGACTTTACAATCAAATAAGGGTATATTAGTCCTCAAAAAAAGAGGAAAAAACTTAAATTATTCACACTTTCGATGAAGATTGAATTAGATAGTTTCTGAATTTTAGGAGTTAATGTTGAAGATAAATATAATATGATTCTATGTCTAATTATATCTTTATCATAATTAATATAATAAGATTCTATGTCTAATTATTCATCTTTAACTATTTTTACATATTTACCATTGAATTAAATATCCCTTTACAACTCAAATAAGGGTATCTTAGTCTTCAAAAAAAAGAAAAAAAATAAAACTATTCACAATTTTAGATATATTAGATATTAGATATTAGATATAGTATGGAACTATAGATATAGATAAAAAGATTGAATAAGAGATAAATTCTGAATTTTAGGAGTTAATGTTGGAGATGAATATAATATGATTCTATGTCTAATTATATATTTACCATAATTAATATAATAAGATTTTATGTCTAATTATTAATCTTCGACTATTTTTACATAGTTACCTTTGAATTAAATATCACTTTACAACTCAAATAAGGGTATATTAATCTTCACAAATAAAGAAAAAAACTTAAATTATTTACACTTTTAGATATAGTATAGAATAGAATAGAATAGAATAGATATAGATTTATCTCAATATGTGAATGAAATAGTTGAGAGTAAGGGTTGCATTTGTTCGGTCAGAAGAGATGCATTTTGGATTGGAACATCACAATCCAAACAGTGTGTCCCTTGCAAAAAAGACACTTATGCATCTATAATAAAAGGCATAATCTGATCAATGTTGCATCTCATTTCTGGTATTCAAAAGCATAAATAACCTCTTCTATCTTTATTCTTCATTTAAATATTTGTTGTCGAGTTTTCTCTAAATAATAATAATAATAATAATAATAACATGTCTAGAAATATTGTTTGTTGAAGTTCACCGTGAATTCATTAATTATTTGTGCAAATAATAAACAATTCATTGTTATATCTTGGGAGACTATCGAAAATCAGTTGCATGCATCGTGACAGTCCCATAAATATTGTCTTAAGAACATTGTTTGTTAGCTAGCCTCAATCAATTTTAATTTCAATTCAGAACTATCGAATTTTTCATAAGTGTGATTTACTAAAATTAATTAAATATAGTAATCGTAACTTTGTTTGGCTATAATCTAATATAAGTGAGATTGTGGATTATTTTAGTAAGGACTCGATTGCAAAGAAAATTCGTCGATCACAATTAAGAAATTGAAATAATTGTATTTTTGAAAAATATTATATTTTAATGTATGTGGTACTTTTATATTACTCTTATCTAGGAAATCTAGTCAAATATAATTTTTTTCGTCATTTTATCAATTCAAACAAATATCGGGCTAACTATTCCAAAAATCTTTGTGCTGCAATAAAAATGGTATAGATCCGCCCTCGATCATAATAAGAATTATAAAAGGTTCTTTTACTTTTCTTTCCCCACTTTCTACCTTTTTAGCCCTTTCTTGTATTCAATTTTATTTTCTGCTTGTCCACCAGAAAGAATATATGTAATGGTTTTGAAGACGACTGAATAGCAAATTATATCCCCGTGTTATTTTAATAGGCAGTTTACTGCCCTGTTATAAGTAAAAGAGTAAAATACATCCTTGTGTCTTTTTTTTAAAAGAATTCTTCTTAATTTTTACATTTTTGTAAGGGGTAAAAGGATCATTAAGCAATATCACAAGGAGGGTAAACTGTCAGTTACTTAAAACAAAGGGGGTAAAGTGAAGTCAATATGTTGTCAGTGTATGATTAAATAGTCATATTTCACATGAGAATGAAGTCTCAATCACAATATAGAGCGTGTGTGCAACACCTCTACTAGGAAAAATATAAATTGCTCACTATTTAAATTGTCTATTTTTACATCACATGAAAATAAATTGTGATTATGTATATCAAAGAGAGTTAACATGCCAAAAATCTAGGGCTGGGAATTTGGTACGTGATTTCGGGAACCCGTCCCATACCGAACGGGTTTTTACCAAATAGGAGAAAAAATATTGGATTTTCCGGGTTTCGGGAAAAACCGATTCCCGCAAAATATAAATCGGTACGGGAATCGGGTAGCAGTCCCTTCCCGAACGGGAACCCGTATATATATGTATATATGTCTAGTTCTAAAATTAAAATATATTTTCATATTGTATTCTATTATTCCCTCATTGAAAAAGAACAAAACTCTATTAAAAAAAATTAGTAACAGTAACACGTTTTAAAATTGTTTGCTGCCTCTAAAAAATCAAAAGACCAAAATCCAAACCCTAGCCTCCACTCCCACTCGCACGGTTGCCGCTGCCCACACCATTGTCGCTGCCCCCTCGCTGGATGTCGGACGCCGGCTAGCCCACGACATTACAACCTTTGCTTGATTGCTTCTAAGTTTCTACTAATTATTGAAGAAGAAGAAGAATCCTTTGCTTCACAAATTTGGAAACTTACTGAAGAAGAAGAGTAGCAGTGCCAATTAGAAGTAATATGCCACCAATTATTTGCTCTGTTTTTACATACCTTAGGATTTAATATGGCGTTTCATTGCTTTTTGATTCATCAGTTTAGTTTCTAAAATTGAATTGCTAGAAATGGTATGTTTTTGGGCATTTCTTTTTGCGTAACTACATGAATTAATTATTAATTTGATGCACTTTATTAGTGTTGTTTGTTTCCATATTAAAGACTATCTTGGTTTGGAATAATCGGTACAAGAAAGAGAATGCTACAAGATTTAAGTTCCTTAAAAAAGTGGAAAATGGGATTTCCCGAACCCATTTCCCGAATTCCCGAAATATTTCGGGAACCCGAATCACCGGGAAGCAAGTAACACGGGACGGGATTTGGGAAGTAAAATTGGAATCCCGAATCCCATAATCCCGTTCCCGAATTTCTCGAAACCCGGAAAACCCGTACCGATCCCACCCCTAAATCCTTTTGAAGAGGCTAAACATTATGCACTTTGCATCGAATCTTTGACAAATACTAGATGAAGTAGGTGATATGTTCAGTCTTTTTTTTTTCTTTTTCAAATACATTTATCATCGATCATTATATCAGAAATCATTTCAATAACTGTCAAGTACAAAGAATTACAAATAATAAATCACTATCAAACATGACTAGTATTAGACTAGAGGAAATCCATATTAGTAAGAGTTGAATTCAAAATCTCTTGATTCTGAGACCTCAACTTTGCCAGTGATTATCACTAGATTACGATCTCATTCGCGAAGTGTGCAGTTTCATGCGGCTATAAATTCACCGGCATGAATAAAGGGTTTCTCCAATCATCACTATCCTAAATGGAATTTGGTCCCATATAGAATAGGGCAGCCCCAACATAAGCTATTCCTTTCTTCAATCTTTTCTCGTTTTAAACACGAGTTAAATCAAAATAATTTGATTTAGTTTTTAATTTATTAAATTGGATTTGAGTTGTATTTTAAATTTTATCCTAATCATCATCCTAAATGGAATTTGGTCCCGTTTAGATTAGGCAGCCCTGACATAAGACAATTCATTTTTTCAATCTTTCCTCGTCGTAAATACAAGTTAAACCCAAATGATTTGATTCTTTTAATTTATTAAGTTGAGTTCGAATTGTATTGCAATGTTATCAAATGAGAGATATGACTATTATTTTTGATTTGTTACTTAAAATGAATTTCATAAAATTTAGCGGAATCTTGAAAAGAAAAGAGAAGATGAGACATATAATGCACAAAAGTACTGGTGGAAGAACTAATGAAAAAGGCCATCAAGGGTACTGCAATTCCACTTACTATAAATGGAAATTTGTGATGAAATGGAAGTTAAAGTAGAATCACAAATAGTGGGATAACAGTGGACAAGCATTATAAAACTTGTTGCTCATTTTTCATCTTTTTTTTTTTTTTGCTTATTTTTCATGCATCTGCAAAAGTGTAAAAGTTGTTCATATCAAAGATGAGGAATCAGTAATCTTTATTTAGCTTATTTTCATAAAGGTAACATTTTTGTTTTGAAATTTAATAAGTGGTAAATTCAGATAGGATTTTAATGTACTATTACAATCAAAATCACTAACAAGAAGTATGTCATAGAATTCCTTAAAGCTAGCTATGTTCCATTCTTGACTTTTAACTAATTAAATAATTAAGAAAATGAGAATAAACCAAAAAGTAAAGCTTAGTCTTTTAATTTTTCTTAGCGTTTTACTAAGAAATATACAATAATCTAACATATCCTTAATGATTAGTTATTTTCACTCTGATCATAGAAAAGAAACAAATTTTGGTTGAGTTCCTCGACCAAAATACAATAAACCAAACATAGATTAAATTTTATGTGCATATATACTAACATCATTTCAGTGCTAAAGATATGGTATAATTCTTCTCCATAGCTCCATCCATTGATATCTTCTCTCTTTGAGTCCCTTTAATTTTTTATGAAGGAATATTTTGTCTATGTTCTACGATTTCTCTTTAGCCAAGCAAGAACAGTTTGCACGATTATCAGAAAGCTTCTGAAAATTCATGAGTATAAAAGAGAAGAGTAGTCAATATGAAGTATGTAACTGTTTTAGGACTAATTTAAATGCTTTGCAATACTGGGGACACATGCAATACCTTTACTTGTGTCTGAAGATCCTTAATGTAATCAACAGCCAAATCCAACATATCAGCTGTATTTGTTTGCTGCAAAATATTGGCTTCATTGTTAAAAAAATAATTCAAATTAAATTTAGTCATTTATGCAAGAAATTAAACACCTTTACCTTTTCCATATTTGGAACAAGTTCTTGCAGCTTCCTCATTCGTTCGCTAATTTTCGTTCTTCTAACCTGAAATTTTCACATTTAATTAATTTGTATAGGGTTCATTTCACATAAAGACCCATGATCAAAAGAGTAAAATGGAGGAAAACACGAGTTTACCCTTTCAGCAATGCTACGAGGGTGAGTAGCAAAACCTCGTTTAGCTCTGATTCTACAGGGTACTGAATCCTGAAACAATGTTTCCATAGCAGATAACTCTGAAGAGGAACTAGTAGGCAAACTTGAATGATGCGACAATCGAGCCGTAGGTCGATTTCCCCCTTCGTTATTCTGCTCATCACAATGTTTGTACATCATCAGGCTTAATTTAATTTATGAAAGAAAAAGATTTGGATTTTAAGACCAAACCTGATCATCTGAGGCATTTACACAATATAACGTTTTACTATCGTTATCAGCTGCTAGTTCGTGGAGAAAGTTATCGGACAGGACTGTTGAATCATCCCACGAAAAATCGTCAATGTTAAACCTGCTTGCAGAGGAAAAGGAAGCTGCTTCTGCTTCTGCATTAGATTTAGAACTATTACCAGGTCCAATATAATTCCCCATTCCTCCAAATTCTGTGAATTGCTAATAAATGTTCAGTGTCTTATCACAAACTCTGTAATAAAACCAAATAGTGAAGAACAACACTAAATTAAGCTATGAGCTTAAAGTTCTGATTAAACTTATAACTATCCATTTAGCCCTTTTTGTAAAGAATTACTACTTCGATCCAAATCGAGCTTGATTTTTACATGATAAAAACACAAGATATCAATTAGTTTCAGCCCTTTTTCTCCTCAGACTCCATTTAAAAAAAAAAAAAAGTGGACTCCATATATTATAATTTTATAGCATAAAAACAATACTGACACTTGACAAGAGACAATTAGGCTATGTTTGGTTCTTGGATATTAGCGAATACAACGCTATAGAAAATGTTGTTCTTGCATTAAATGATAAAACATCGAGCGCCATTTCCTGTTCATATTTAGTTTATTCAATGAAATTCAAGAACCAAACATAGCTACTAAAAACTCAGATTATGAACTGTAAAAGGGAAATATATAAACTACCCTTTTCAATATTCATGTTGGCAAAAAGTCCAGCAGGTGAACTGCTATGCCGAATCAGACTACCACCACCTTCCATCTTCATATGCGCCACTCGATTCGAGTTCATCGAACCCAATACTCTGCTGTATGAGTTATCCATAACATAATTTGGTGCCTGATTAGAACCAACTACATTGTGAGACATCATCTCAGAATAATCCTGCCTCTTCTTCAATTGCTCGTTATTGTTTCTTGGTGGCAAATTCAACTGCGACTGAGGTTGAACAAATACATTCGAGGAACGATTTTCTTGAATGGTTTCTGAATTACCCATGAACCTAGAGAAAATCCTCTGTGTTTCAGGACTTGAAGCTCGTGGGTTGAAAATTTGCTCAAAATCATCAGCTCCAAATCCGCCGCCACTAGTATCACTGTTTAAAAGGTCGGCAAAATATGAACTTGGGGCGGATCTGTACCGGGTTAATCCAGAACTGGTCTGCTGCATATTTGACTTCTCTTGATTATTGTTATTAGTAGTATTATACATCAAATTTGAAATGTTTAAAGAATTGGTTGAGAACAGAGAAAGGAGGTAACTTTAAGTGCCTTGAGGATAGGTCTTGAAGTTCTTGGAATTCAAAAATAAAGATTCTGAATTCTTCTGATTAATTAGAACCACAACTGACAGCTCATTCATATAATATTAGAAGTAATTGAAGTGAAGGAGATAGAATAAGATTATGCAGAAAAAAGAAACTACCAGCGAAAAGGAGACTACTTTTTATGAATGTATTGTTAGATTTCTATGACAAAAGAAGAAGAAGCAGCAGCAACATTAGAACATAAGATGTTGTAAAATGAAGTGTATCTTTTGTGGGATATGAACCTTTTTTATCTTTCTTGAAAAAAGGTTGCTTTTTTAACCTATTTTGCAAAAGGGCTTCAAGAATTGAGGTAAAAGTGGAAGCTGAAGAGTGGAGAAGGGGGTGGTGGCCGACCGGAATTGTTAGAGAAACAGAGAGAGAGAGAGATACAGCCAATGGGAACTCAGGGATATCAGAGATCTCGGCTATTTTTGTGAATAATAAAACAAGAAGTTTACTAATTTTCTCTGCCTTGTTTCTGTTGACACCACACCAGGCTGTGTGGCTCATGTATTTTTCGTAGTCAACTTCCAAGTCTTTTTTTGGCTCATCAATGTCACTTGACTTTCATCTAATACTTTTTTTTCCTTTTTTTTAAAAGAACAATAATCACATTAAATATCATTACAAATAAAATAAATTACCAAATAATAATATTAAATTAGACAAAAACTCATGTTAGTAAAAGTTGAATTCATAATTTCTTGATTATGGAGTTTCAATCTTACCAACGACCTATAACCTCTTTGACAATACTTTTTATGTTTCATTCATAAGTGAAAATTAGATAATTGGCGTTGTGCCCATAGAAAATTACGTTATTTTAATATTTTACACCCTAAATTTAGAATCTTGTAACATTAAATCATTAATGAAGTGCGTCCTAGTACTATTGGGGGTGCAACTTAACATAATTTCTACAATTTGAAGGTGCAACATGCCAATACAAAAGTAGTATATATGTGTAATGTGTAAAGTGCCAATTACTTGAAAGAATTGACAAATTTATGAATATTAGTTGAAGGTCGGGTTCAGATATAGCAACTCCAACAGAAAACTCAAAATTTGGACATAAGTTACCCCTTTGCGACCTGATACAGTGTTTTGCATCTCTGTATACAAATTTTACTTCACTTTCGGGAGATAAAATAATTATGGTTTACTTAAATATGGTTTTTGTTTTAGACTTCTCAAGCCGAGAAAAATCGTACCGTACCGAAATTAAAAAGAAACCTTTATAAATTATTTATCTTTTTATTTATACTAATTAAATTTTATTTTATTTTCAAATTTGGATGCACTATTATTTATAAACTTTATTATAGTTTATCGTTATTTATTTTTACTACATCGCTCTCGTTAAAGTAAAAAAATGATATGCTCGAGCTTAGCAGAAAATACTTTGTTATCTGCTAAAATTCTAATATATAAATGTATGGTTTTTAAAACTCCATTTTGGTTTTTGACTTTTAAGAACCACACTAATTGGTTCGGTACAAATTTTGTTCAAAAAACCGCAAAACCGTACCATGTGCACCCTTACTTAAATCACATTATGTGTTTTTGTTTTGCACTTAGCCCCCAAAATTTCAAATTGTTGCACTAAACTTCAAAGTTACACTTTCACCCTTTGAAACACACTAAGATACCGACTATGTTGCAAATTGCACCTACTTATCAACTTCTAGTGGCATAGACATGTTTTTCAACCCCTAACATCCAAATTGATCGCAATCATATCTCGATTTTTTAAAAACCACAAAATTAATCCAACGTTATACAATTCAAATTTATGATGTTTCAAATGTTTCACTGAAATATCTAAACCATTTTTTGAAAACCTAAACCGATGAGATAGAGGAAACACCAATCTACATAGTCCCCAAGTTTTTGGGGGAAAACACTAGCTCAAATTAACTAGATTTGACCAAACCTATTAATCTACAAGCGGTGTGTAATGCACATCCATGAGTAATTTAATTTAAACAAATTCGATTCAACTCCTACAAAACGTGTGAATAATTTCGATTCAATCAAATCCGATGCAAACTATTTTTTAACCCGATATTTGAGGCTGACGTATTGTAGACCTACTTTCCTATAGGTCATTTAGCAGGTGGATAATTAATCCCAATAAAACTATATTTCATGATCCATGCGACTATATATTATTAAACGGATTCCATTATCATCGGAGATCCATCATACATTAATATATAAAAATAGCATTTTATAATCTTCTTGTATTTGTCCTTATTATGCTTAAACACATGACAGCTGGAGCATTATTTTTTAATCTGTGCATCTATATTCCATAATCCACACCGATAATGCTTGATTAATCACCATTACTTCCACTTTTGCTATTTCACAATTGGTGCCCGAAGTTTGCATTGATGTTAACTTTTAGATATATTTCAATTAATTTGGGATAATTATTGTTAGAATTGCTTGGTGAATCTTTTGAACTTACATTTGCAGTTTATTGTATATAAAGTCGTTTCCACTTCCTCAACTTGATTCTCTAATGCTTCTTACTGGTCTTCATAGTATGTTATTTTCTATTAATAAATATTCTAATTTACAATGAATCGCAAACTTAATCCTTACCACGTAAGTAGCTAGGATGTCAGCTAGTATATATATATATATATATATATATACCTTATAAGTACGAATCTAAATACTTTTGCATGAAGTTGGATGTTATATATTTGTTAAATAGTGGGAAAAAATGGATGAAATTGGACAATTAATATGTATTGATATGACACTACATAGTTAAAAAAAAAAGGTTAAGTACAGTTTGTCCTCTAAAATGTGGGAGATGTACTAATTACCTCGTAAAATACTAATTGTAACACTTACCATTTTTGTTAGTGAATGTAACGGTGAAATGTTGACATAGGGGCGGGCGTCGGGTTTGGGTAACCCATACCGTCCGTCCCGTTATTAAAAGAATCCGAATGGGACGGATATTTTCGGGTTTGGGTACCCAAACATGAAAAACTCGTATTTTATTACAAAAATACGTGAAGGGTTTGGGATTGATCTCTCTAACCCCGAATACCCGAACCCGTCTATATCTTTTAAATATAATATAACTTATACGCTACTTAACTACAACTACAAGATAATCTAGTTAGTTAATAATTAACACTATTTAATAAATATTTTTTTACTTAAACATAATATTCCTTTTATCCTACCACTCTAGTATGTACATACATAACACATTACTCTAGATAAATATTTGATATTTGCTATAGATAATATGACATGAGATTTTTTATTGAGACATGCTTTAGATCGTATTCTGATATTTGCTCATTATATAGTTTTAGATCGTATTTGAATATGTTGAAATGATTGTTAACATGTTATGTTGATATGTTTTGAGTGAATAATAGATTAAAAAAATGATTCATTTTAGCAAAAGAAAAAGAAAGAGAAATTGATTATGTAATTTACTTTTGTTAGGTCCGCGGAGAACTTAAGTGTAAAAATAATATGAAACCCGCAATTCCGATCCATTCTATCCCATAATTTGGGTATCCGAAAGTGGGTACCCGAATTAGTACGAGACGGATTTGAGATTAAAAGTGTTAATTCTAAAATTTACTATACATGTGTCTCTAGTTCCGAACCCATCTCAAATCCGCTTCATGCCCACCTCTATGGTAGAACTTTCATGTTATAGTCAAAGTTACATCTTTTCTGCCCAAATTGCCATTTCCCCTTTAAGTATGTAAATGATTGTTAATTTTAACCTCGTACCAATGCTCATATTTTAGAACTTTCATGTTATAGTCAAAGTTACATCTTTTCTGCCCAAATTGCCATTTCCCTTTTAAGTATGTAAATGATTGTTAATTTTAACCTCGTACCAATGCTCATATTTTACATTCAATTGTATTATTCTTGCTGAACTTTAATTTTTGACATTTCCCCAACATAAGAAAAGTTCCTATTACCAATGGAATGGTAGACGGTAGTAGTTGGGATACAATATTATCGTATATTTTTGTTGTGTCTTATACGTAATGAAACAGTGGGATCCATGTTCTTTTATTGCTAAGAAATCTCTATCCTCCAAACCAATCATTGTGTCTCTAATATAATGTCTTAAATTGAGGACAACCTAAAGTGTTATTTAACAGAAAATTTTAGATAAAAAACAGACTCATATGAAGACAATAATATTATATGTTAGCTGTTGCCAGATGAATATATTACAACATTTTTTTTATTTACAAAACTGTATAGTCCAGTCCAGGTCAGACCCAGACGCGATCTAGGCGTCCAGTCCCGACTCAGGCGTGCCCAATTCAAGCCTAGGTGGGACTTGAGAGCCCATGCCAGACCCAAGCGTGGCCCGGTCGCTCAATCCAAGCCCGGCACTCAGTTCAAGCCCAAGCATGACTCAAGCGATGCTTAGTTGAGGTTTGGGTCGGGCTCCGAGCCGATTGCCAGTAGAGGAAGCAACAACAAAAAAATTATCACAATGTTCCAATTGACTTTCCACACATTAATGACGAAAATAAGCTAACAGAAACATTTCGAATTTCGATGATGAATCCGTCGAATGATTCCAACCAATTGGCGATAGAATAATGTTTCCAACCAACTGACACCATAATACCAAAAAAAATTAAGCTGATACAAATTTGTTATTAATTTTTCCGCATTTCCTACAACAAAAATTGTCGCAAAGATATTCGGGCCCGATCGTTCATATGCCATTTTTCCAACATAATTACCAACAAAATACCGTCCCAACATATACCAACTGGAAAAAAAAAAATTCACTGACTTTACCTATGGGGCCTTCACCTATGGATTAACTAACGGAAAAAAATTGTCGCTATGCCTGACTACCAACGGAATTCAAGGCTTCACCAACATAATTTGTCGTTGGTCAAGCCCAATTTTTTAAAGTGTGGATCATAGCTCGGACCAAAGAGCGTATTGGGCATGAATCCTCCTTCCTCCCCAATGTGGTAACTACAATAGGATTCGAACTTGAGTTTTGCATCTGAGGATTAGAAGCCACCACCACTCGACCCAACCACATTAATTAGATATAGACTAAATTATATTGGTTTAGTATTACAAGTGGAAATAAATAAGGTGGTCAAATAGAGTGTTGAGCATAAAATTACGGGAAAAAACACCCTATCCGCTTGTGTTTTGGGAAACCTGCGTATAACCCTCCTGTATTATTATTATTGCAAATAATCCCTTTGCATTTTATCAAATCTAGCAAGGAATCCATTTTCCGACAAAACTGGATGTGTGTGAACCCCACGCGCATGTGATGCAAACAAAACAAGGGTTTTGTGCAAATTAATGATAACACATGTGGTTTTTTTGCATAATAAAAACACCCTCATGTGATGCAAACTCAGGTTTTTTTTTTTCCATAATAAAAATAAGATTAAAATGAGAAATCATGTATGTATATGAAGGTTAAAATATGAATATCAAATTTTACTAACCCTGTCAATAATTTATCGTTAAAGGGAAATGTTTGCAATATTTGATTAACATAAGGAGATTCCTTTCAAAAAAAAAAAAAAAACAACACAGGAGAGTTTTATTCAGATTTTTCATGACAGATGTGGATAGGGTGCAGTTTTCCCATAAAGTTATATAAATACCCAATAAAAAAAGCATCATAAATTTGTACGATGAATATTAGAAAAAGAAAATCATTTTTGTATGGTTTCTCTTCTTCAAAGTTATTAGAAGATGGTCTTTCATAAATTGCTTACTAGAATTTTTTAGGAGGGAATTGCATTTTTAATACAGAGATTTCACTTTCCTCCTCGATACATTTCCTTTCTTCATCAATTTTTTGAAAAGAAACCGCAGTTAGGTCATTAAAATGGCACGCTTATGTGCCCTATATTATATCTGTAAATTATTATGGCATGATTCCTTGTAGATTAGGAGATATGATTTAATTTTGATAAATATCCCAAAACTTTGTTAATTTTTTTAGGATTGTTTATTGTGTTTCATGAACTGGAACTTATACAGTTAGAAAACTCTCGTCAAGAGCTTTTCATTCATATAAAGAATACGAAATTTGGCCTTGTAATGAAGGAGTTATGGCAATTTCTATCCAAAAATTGATGGAAAAAGAAACTGTGTTGAGTGAGTGAAATCATGATATTAAATGTGTTTTTTCAAAAAGCATTATACCAAATGGGCTCAAGATCCTCTATACCACTATTAGTGTACCATACTTGTGTACCACTAATAAGTAATTGCCATATGTACATGTAACAATTATAATAATTGTCACATGTACATGTGGCAATTACTTATTAGTGGTACACAAGTATGGTACACTAATAGTGGTATAGAGGATCCTCACCGTACCAAATGTATAAAGTAGGTAAAAATTTAATATGAAAAGGACAATTCTCTCTTTTTGAACAAATTATTGATGTCAGTTCTTTTGTATTCCTCCTACGTACCATACTGTGTAGTAGCTCATCTAATTTAATAGTGCTTCATTACGTATGGAAAATTTTGGGCCTGCTTGTTCAGTATTTGGGAGAGTGATTTCTGAGAGTAGTGGGAGTTTGTGAAATAGTCTCGATTTGTGTAATTTATTGTTTTGAATTTTGGGAGAGTGGTTCGGGAAATAAGGTGGTGTATATTTTTTGGAAGAGTTTATGTTGTAGGTGTAAGATGTGTAAGACTTTATATCAAATCATGTTTATTATGTGAGATAAGTTGGGTAATTAAGAGGTGGTTCATTACTTCATTTATGTCACATCAAAGTAGAGTTTGTGTAGATTTTTTTAGAGATAAAAAAATTGTTGTTTATTTGTATTTTGAAAGATTAATTAGAGAAAATTGAGAGATGATACATTTATTTCATAAAGGAGAAATAATATTTGTCTCGCTTTTCCCTAACACAAATTTTTTTGGGAGATGTCAAACAAACAATTCCCTTATATCCAATATCAAATGAAACAAAGAATGACACTGTTTCATCATTATACGAACTAATTATAATATAAAACCAATCTCTACTATTATAAAAGCATGAATATTTTTTAAATTTTTTGTGCAGACTAAAATATGCTTGTTTGAATTGTTATTTAATTTAATGGTAAATATATAAAACTAATTGAAGAGGTATAAATATACATGAAGTCTTATTATATTTATCTCCTACATAAACTCCTAAAATTTATAAATTCTCTCTTACTATAATTTTTGTAATTTTAATCTTCTCTTATAATAGATAAAAGCAATGCATAAAAATACATTATTATTTAAAATAACCCCTAAAATATAGATAAAAAAAATTATTATATTTTAGCATCAATATTTATTTAAGTAAAAAGATGTTAGTTTAAAGATTTGGTACAACATAAGTCGTAAACACTCTAAATATTAAAATTTAAAATTAAATTCTCTTAAATATCTTTATGTTATAAAAAGTTAAAATTGAATCGCATCTTTCTATGAAAGAATAAAAAATACTTATGACTTAGCTAATTACATAATTTTATTTTAGATAGAATAGACAAATATGAAGAATATTCAATAATATCAAGACATGCATAACCTCGAATTTTCATGGAATTCTTTTTGTGAAAAACGAGTGAAATCGATAAAAAAAATCTATGAAATCATTGAAAATATGTGAATCGATGAAAATTCAGATGAAATTGGTGAACACTGGCGATGTTGGTGGAAATTTAGGTGAAATCGGTAAAAAAATGCCCCTGAAATCGATAAAGACATGTGAAATCGATGAAAATTCTGGTCAAATTAGTAAAAAAAGGATGAAATCGGTGAAACGACAACATCAATGAAAAGCAGGTGAAATCGCTGAAAAATGAATAAAGTCGGTGAAAACGTGTCAGATCGATGAAAAATTAGGTTGGTGAAAAGATCATATTAATATGATAAAAACGTGTGAAAAATCAGTAAAAAAAATAGTTTAACCGACAAAATAAGGTGAACTGATAGAAAAATAATTTAAAATGGAAAAAACAAAAGGACAAAATCGTAAAAACAGTTAAATAAGTTATAACCGATGAAAAATATGGATAAAAACAGTAAAAAAAGTATTAAACTGGTAAAAATGAATAAAATAGGCTAAAAACAGGTTAAACTGATGAAAAATGAATTAAATAGGTGAAAAACGACTTAATTTGCTCTATTTTACGATATAATAAAATTAATTTTACTCTAATTTACAAAAAATACCCATGAAATTAGCTAGACACGTACAACGTACGTGCACTTTCCTAGTTCCAATAAAAACAAAAGTAGGCAAAATTTTATTTTTGACCCTATAAAGTAGTTGTATTTCAAAATTGACACTTTATCGTGGTACCTTGACAATATACCGTTTATTGTGTCATAATCATTAATTTCAGTCCGTGTCGTCGGAAATCATCAATTTATGTCTTATTTGACCAAAATTTTTATTTATTTGGTGAAAATCATCAATGTCCTATATGACTTGAAAATTTAATTTTCGCCAAAAATATAATGTGTTGAGTGACACTTAAAAATTAGAAAATTCATATTCTGACTCCAAAATTTGCAAGTCCAAGTCACATGATGTGTCTATTACTTCGATTTTGGATGAAAAACGGTTAAAGTTGCTCCAAAAATCGAAGATACATATTTTTATTTATAAACTAATAAACTATATGAATTTAACAATACATATATTAGTTTAAAGGGATTATTGCATTTTTTGGGCCACAACTATAGCCCACTAGCAATTCTACCCCACTGGCGTTTCTATCCCATAACTTTTCGGGCTGACACATTTGGTGACACAACTTTAACATCAATTGTAATTTTGGTGCCAATTGAGGCAAAATTTCAAGATTGACCCGAAATTCCCTAATGTGCGGGCCATGTAACATAAAAAATGAAGATTTTGACCATTCAACCTATTTTTCATTAAAAAAAAGGGTTAATTACAGGGACCTCCCCTGTGGGTCGAAGAATCATAATTACAAAGACCTCCCCTAACGTTTGCAAAACCTTACATCCGTCGTTCCACCGTTAGTTTTTGCTGATGTCATCACCCGAATTTTATTGAAAATCCTATTTTACCCTTTTGATTACTTTAGCTATTTTCATGGACTATTATACCCTTGTTATGTTTGTTGCATGTGAAGGGTTTCAATGAAATGATGTGATTTGTTTTGGGTGTAAATGTTATAAATATTAACGAAAAAGTAAAACTTAAAATTATATATTACTGTGTAGATATTAATTTCAATTTTTTTTCATAATGTTTTTAAATTAAATCACAAAAAAAAGTGAATAAATTATTGTTAATCATAAGAAAAATTGAAGATAAATAAAAAGGATCATTATGAAAACGCAAAAATATTAAGAATCATCCATATCTAAACCGTAATTTTAATAATTTCAATTTGTTTTCATAATTATAAAAAAAATTAACTACAAGGATAACAAATAAAAATTAAGATTAATAGGGAAAAAAAATTGGACAGCAAAAAGCATTATAAAAATGCTAAAATATTAATAATTAGCCTGTACTAAAAAAATCATAAAATTTTAATTAAGAAAATCAATTATTTTTTAACAAAATTAAATAATACTCATTCAAATACCCATTTAACAAAATAAGAATTATTAATTTATTTATTTCTTAATTAGATCCAATACTATTAAATAATATTTACTATAAAATACTAAAATAAATCTTGTTTACATATTTAATAAATTATTTTTACGCTATTGATAAATTATATAGTATTTAAATATGCATTTTATAAAAAATTGACTAAAAAAATCAATAAATATTTTTTCACAAAATTTAAAAATACTCATTCAAATACCCTTTTAATAAAATAATTATCTATTAGTATTCTTAATTAATTAAATTGATGGGTTTTTCTAAAAAAAATGATACGAAATTATTTTCAGTTTTAGACTTAAATATATATATAAGTATTTAATATTTTCAACAATAAAATCATAAATTTATGTCTTACTTAAATACAAAACAATTAATTGATATTTTATTATAAAATAAGAAAATAAAATCTTAATTACGTATTTATTAAATTGTTTTTTACTATTAATAATTATATGAAAATGTTATATAACACTTTATAAAAATATTTCTTATTTTGCATAATTAATAAACTATATTTTTTTCTTTTTTATGGATAAATTGAATTTTTATTAAAGTTTAGAGACTAATATGCAAATATAAATTTTTGTAAAGTTTTGCAAACCTCAGGGGATGTCGAAGTAATTAAAATGGATGAGGACAACAGGGTAATTTCACGTATTCTGTCCACCTCCGTTAGTCTCCGTTAGGGTTTTGTAAGGTTTTGCAAACCTGAAGGGTGGTCTCTGTAATTATGATTCTCCGATGGGATTGGACGCGAAATTCACAAAACCATAGGGGAGGTCCCTGTAATTAACCCTAAAAAAAAATACCAAATATTCTAACTTTTCCTATGAAATTCACTATACATTCCATTAATTAAATGTTACCCGCCTTCTTCTTCTTTCCCAAATAAAAACATCCAAGCAGCTTAGTTCTTGGTGGATGAAAAATGGAGAAGCACCTCCGATGAGCTCGATGACGAGCGTTTATATATATGGCAACAATCAAACTTAAAAGGAAAATCTTTAACCAATGAGATCCAAATCTCGTTTCGTGACATGATCTCAACTGACCAACTGATAGAGTTCATTACAACACTATCAAATACAAGTTGGATGGGAGCTTGAATTCAAGTCTTCTCTCAGCTATTTTAAGTCCTAAACATGAAGGATCGGCAATTGAATATGTTAATCGCCTATGACCTCTCAATTTTATGGCAAACCCATAAAAAAACGTGACTCATTTTGATTAAATCAGTCGGTGGAGAAATATGAGTCTTAATTGAAATGATAATTATTCGAGGCCTCAATTATCTTGTTGTGCATTCAAAAAATGCTTGGAGCATTTGTACATTCTTCAGTATATCGATAATGACGTCTTAAAATTTCAGCTTTGCTATTAAGACAAGTATCTACTCAATTGTTTTTTCCTGTATTTTGAGTGTCTTGTCATTCATGTCTACTGTCTACCCCAATGAATTTTCTTTTATGGGTATGAGAGAACAAAATTGTCCTCTCATGCCTACGTGGCAATCATCGGGGTAAGGGTAGGATCGAAAGAACCCTGATGATTCAAAAATATATTCTCAAATTAGATGGGCCGCCGCAAGAAGAATGTGATATTGGGGTAGACTTTTGGGCCAAAATTATTCCAAATAAAGCCTTAGATTTTGTAACATTATATCCGTACAATTTATTTGTTAGTATATGTTTCGATCTCACATGATTCACGGTTGAAGTTATTTTGAGACTTATGGTACCAGAAAATAGTATGAAGCTTCTTGGTCCAGTGGTCCCTTGTGTCCAATTTGTTTTTTGTTAGCTCAAGTTCAAGCCCATTGCTTGGCTTGTAATAAAATAAAAAATATTGACGTTATTGATTTGTACTTTTGTAGAAGAAATGACAGTAAAAAACAGAAAATCAAAAGTTGAGAAAAAAATTGGTCAATTGAAGCGTATCTTTTTCCAGACTTGTGTGAGATTGAATATTCTAGTTTGGACTTGATAGATATGAATCCAATTGTGTTCAACGAATTCTTAACTATCTTTTTCGAGTTAATCCAATATTATATACGGAGTCGTAATTTTTTATTTTTTTTAATTTCTTTCTATTTTCTGGAGGATCTGAAAAAATACACTACGGTTTAGAAGGCTCAATTTTTTTTATTCACGAGTTATTAAAACTTTAGAGGATATTATGTTTATACACTACTGTATATGCCTGGTCACTAGAACTACACTATATGAGTAGTTCGATCAACATTTTAATTTGTTTATAAGGCATATGATGGACAATTTCATGTAATTAGAAGACGAAATTTGTAAAGACTCTAATCTATTTTTGGCCTTGTCAAAATTATTGAGCTCTAATTCATCAACCCAATATATTTAAGCTCATGTTGACAAATAGAAGTGAGTTAAGTCTTTTGAAAAACATTCAAACATTTCTTCTTTAATTAATAATCTATGTAGGATTGGGGTGTTACAATCTCCCCAACTCAAATACTCGACATACTCGTCGAGTCCAGATCAATAGCCCAAGACTGCCCTCATGGATAACACCACGGAGTCGGCTTTCATAACATTTGTAAAGGCTTTTATCCACTTCTGGTCTTGTCAACATTGTTGAGCTTTAGTTCATCAACCCAAAATGCTTGAATCCATATTGAAAAATAGAAGCGAATAAAGTCTTTTATAAACAATTCTTCCATAATCTATATGATATTGAGGTGTTACAAAATCAAATAAATGATTGGTGAAAATATAATTTTATTGATCATTACATCAAGACATTTGTTGAGTACTAGCAAATTACTTGAATGTGCAGTTAACAAACCTTGTACGATACCATATGTCCATATCAAATTAGTACAACTAAAATAGAAACAACTATATACTCTTCAGGTGAGGCTCAATTGCAAAAGCTCTGCAAGTCTTGGGTCCCCGATTTGACCATCAAGACAAGGCGTGATTATCATTTTGAATGAGGTTTTCAGCATATCCATTTGACTAATTTGGAAGAGAAAAACAGAAGACTTTTGAGTAATCACAGATGTCGGCCTAAAAGGTGCAATAAATTGTTGCACAATTCAATAATGCAAATAATTAAATGAATGCTAGCACCTTCATGTCGTAGAATTCTAGTCGAGAGGTAGTTTCTTAACAAATTCATCCGTCCAAAAAATTTGCAATAAATACATGCTTATGCAATATAATTATGCATATATTGAATAGGCTATATGTAATTAACCAAGTGATGAGATGATGGGTTTTAATTAATTAGTTCCATGTATGCTAGCACCCTCACAATTCACATGCATATACCATGTGAAATCCCACAACCTTTGCTTTGGGATTATGAACTCCACTAGATAACACCTGAGAAAACAGCGCATTAAATAATGGTACATTTATAACCTGCAATTACATTTCTATATATATAACTAGCATCTTATTTCTATATTAATAATTATTTTTCATAAAATGTGAAGGCTTCGAGTTCGATCAATTCGAATTTAGATGAAAATCACACCTCATCTTAATTATACCCAAACCAATGTTGACTTATACACCCATAATCACACTACACACGTGTAGGAACATTAAATGCACCACATTCCCATAACATAAACTAGTACTATAAAATCCCTAGCCACCCCACTCTCCAACATGCATGATAATTCACTCTCACATGCAAAAATCGTCTAAATCTCAATCACTAATACAAAATTTTTTGAACTATAAATACACAAATTTAACCCAACACAAATTTAAACCACAGACTCATCGATGGCCACCGCCTTCCTATACATCATCGTATCATTACTTATATCTCTAACCACCATATCCAACGCCTGCCCGCCTTCCGACCGGGCAGCTCTCCTATCTTTCAAAGCTGCCCTAACCGAAACCAGCAACTTGGGCATTTTCAACACATGGAAAGGCCTAGACTGCTGCCAAAACTGGTACGGAGTTAGCTGCGACCCAATAACTCACCAGGTCGCCGATATCAATCTTAGAGGAGAATCCAAAGATCCGATATTCGAAAAGGCCGGCCGGACTGGATACATGACCGGGTCAATCTCCCCTTCCATCTGCCAGCTCACTAGACTCTCGGGCCTCACGATCGCCGACTGGAAGGGCATTTCGGGAACAATCCCACAATGTATTTCTTCGTTACAATTTCTGCGAATCCTCGACCTGGTCGGAAACAAGATTTCCGGCAGTATTCCTTCGGGAGTCGGTCGACTGAGTCGACTCGGCGTGTTGAACTTGGCAGATAACGAGTTAACCGGTAACATTCCGCGGTCAATTACCAATTTAACCTCATTGATGCATTTGGATATCCGAAATAACAAAATTTCGGGTACGATTCCTATAAATTTTGGTAAACTGAAAATGTTGAGTCGGGTTTTACTTAGTAGAAACAAGTTAACCGGATTCGTTCCGAATTCAATATCCAACATGAAACGACTTTCAGATCTAGATCTTTCAGAGAATCAGCTATCCGGCCCGGTACCGGATTCTTTAGGCAAAATGGCGGGTCTAAACACGTTGAATCTGGACGTGAACTTAATTTCGGGCCAGATTCCACCAAGTTTGATTAGTTCGGGTATTAGTGTGTTGAATTTGAGCAGCAATGGATTTGAAGGTTACATTCCGGATGCGTTCGGGCCGAGGTCGTATTTTACGGTGATGGATCTATCGTATAATAAATTGAGGGGAAGGATTCCGAAGTCTATATCGTCGGCGGCGTATGTTGGGTACTTGGATGTAAGTTATAATCATCTTTGCGGCCCGATTCCGGTGGGGGAGCCATTTGATCATCTTGAAGCGTCGTCGTTTGTGAGCAATGATTGTTTGTGTGGGAAGCCACTCAAAGCTTGTTAGATGATGTTTTCAGACTCTGTTATCAATTTCTGTTAAATTGGAGATGAACTAGCTCTTTTTTTTTTTTCCTTTTTAAATATACTACGGATTATCGGTGCTCTATAAAATTCGAATCTCCACGCTGTGTAATCTTCCGTTTGGCGCAAATTGCAAATAAAGAATGGTCATATCATAGCAAAGTTGTGGATAGAACTGAAAAACAAACCAAGTTATTGATACTCGGCTCGACCTCGTTCGATAAAAGCTCATTTCAATTCGATTTTGTTAAAAAATCAAATCAAGATCAAATATAATTTCAGTATCGATACAAAATTTTCATGTATTGTTTAAACAAGAAACCATAATGAATCAAATACAATCCTGCTTGGTAAAGAACATCGATAATATGAGATAAAATTTTATTTAATTAGAAATGATTACATTCGTGAATGATACATAAACATTTAAACTCTGACGCTCCTAGCATTTTTGGAAGCAAAACCATTAATTATACTTGTATAATCAATCTTCTTTACCATATTATTTTCAATCGACAACATGGCTAACATATTCAACCTCTCTTGGAACATGGTTGATCGAAGGTAAGACTTAATCAATTTTAACTTCGAAAATGTTCTCTCTGCAGCTGCAACTGTAACGGGATTAACTAACAATATTCTATGAGCAATCCATATATTTCGAAAACCACCGTCAAACATAAATCAATTTTTTGTTTTATGCTAATATGCTTCATGTATAATGTATTAAAGGAAAAAGATCTAAGCCCTTATCAGAAAAAAAAAATTATCTATAAAGAGTGAAGATTAAGCTTGAAGATGTATCATGTTTAATAATTTTTGCAATTAAGGTTGAAGTTGTAGCCTTTTTATTTCAGTCTTGAAGATGCCTCATGCCCCAATGTAATTTATTTTACCATTTAAGTTCTAGTATGTTTAGTTAATTACAACCTTTCTTTTTTCGATTGCCCTTTTTCAATTGGTGGTATATAACCGTGTATTTTGCACTATTATAAGCCTTTATCTTATACAAACTAAATACAAACTCCAGCCCATAAGCCCAGTACATGTAGCCCAATATTTGAGTTGAGCCCATATTAAGCAATTCATAAATCAGAGTCTTCTTCTTCCCCAAATCTAGTAAACCGCCATCTCTGCCCCATATTCCAAGGAATCGAAGTTGTACTCCTCAAGTGTGTATGCATGTATTTTGCAAATTAATTTAGGGCAACAAAACCTATGGTTTCCAGAACTTCTTCTTCTGCAACAATATTTCTTCAGATTATTTTTATATATAATAATGTAACAATATTTCTTCAGATTATTTTTATATATATATCATTCTTTTTATTTTTTATCGGATACGGATCTTTAACGGATCGAATCGACCTAAATTCATATTCGCTCCATGGATTTCGGATTACGGATCTTTATAATCGGATCAGGTCCATCGAATCTCTAATTGGACAATTATCCTAATAAATCGGACCGGATTCGGACGGATCCGAATTGAAATCCGCCCCATTGACAGCCCTAGTCCTAAGCAATCAAAATTCATTAATAGTATTTTAAAGATTAACAGGGATATGGAATGCCCAAAACAGGCATTGCTCATGGACAAGCCATGAGTTCTCACATACTGTATTTCTTATTACATTGAAGTGTTGAAATACACAGTGTAAGACTCGTCTCTCAAGCTAAACAACGGAGCCAGAACAAAGTTTTTCTTCACCCCTTTTGCCGTAAAACTAACAGGATGATACGTGCTAATTCCGTTCCGCAGCTTAAAACTCGTTGCTTGTTCAAATCCAACATCCAATAAACCAGAGGTACTACAGTTAAGCTTCACACTTCCAACAGATTCATTAACCACCCCACTATAAATAAAACAGCCTTTCCGACTCTCGGACTCCAAAGAAACACTTCCATTTTTGCCATCCCGTCCAGCGACCAAACGGAAGACAAAAGATTCTTTTCCAAACCTCGATTTGGGATCCGAAACTCCAAGACTTTCACCTTCTCCATTATGCAACACAAGCATACCTGGAAAATCAAATGGCTCTAGCATCACCGTTTCCTCTATAGAATCTTTTTTCACCCCAGGAGAAGTTTTGGCTTTCGGGTTTTTCATAATGAGTCTAAATGTAGCTCTGACTGCAGAATCTGTTCCAGGTTCAGGATATTTCTCCATTATTATAGTTTGATTAGAGTTTGATAGGGTTAAAACCGAGCTCCCCGATTCTTGGGCAAGAGTAATTAGTTGAGAATTATAATTAGCAGGAACTGGAGTAATCCAATCTGAAATAGGTGTATGTGGCTCTATTTTAATGTCGCAATCACCAATCGAGAGACCAGCAAGAAGGTAGGGGCCATAAAGAAATGCTTGAAGAGAAGCATATTCTGGCCTGTCGTCTACAGTATACCGGAGAATTTGTTAGTTTCTGTATAAGATGGCAATAAATTATTTTTGCTAGATGTGAGCATTTAAAAAAAGTACCTTTAATAGCTTCAGTTCTTATACTCAAAGGCAGATCGAGACTGATTTTGTCTGCGGACCTCCACTTTCTAGTAATTGACAGGAAATTGCCTGCATCAAGGAGTAAAAACAATCGATTTATCGCTTTTTTTGTTTCAAAAAAATATAGTATATTATTTCAATAATGACAGTTAAATTACATACCAGGTGCTGGCAAAGACAAGTCCTGTCCATTTAAAGACGCCTCTGCACCATTTGAATGTGTCCAAGGCGGTATCCTCAAATTCAAGGTTGATGATGTTCCTTCTTCTTGCTGCATCAAGTATATGAAGTATGATTTACAAAACCAGTTTGCATTATGAAAGACTAGCTAAGTAGTAATTGACTAGAAAAAGAAAAATATATACCTTTTTTGAGGAAATCGTCAGTGTTACTTGAAGTCTTTGATCCCATGAAACCACAGGTTCTACTCTTTGACTCAGTAAAACTTGGCCAGATTTCCAGTCGAGGGAGCTAGGTATGTACTGTATGATGTATAGTCCCAAATCTTTACCCTCCTCTTCAAAGTATATCGAATCTCCTAATTTTGAGAATGATTCAATTCCTGAAGTGGATATTGGTGAGATTTTTTTAGATGGAAATTCTATTCAACAAGTACATGAAAAATAGATGATGACATCACCTGTCCCATAACAGCACCAAAAAGAACTGAACTTTGTTCCCCATCCATGATAGCTTCGAGCCTTGGAGCCACCAGGACGTAAAGGAAGCATGTATATCATCACTCCAGGATCCCGTCCTCTTTGGACCCCCAAAACACCATTTGTAAGGGCTCTTTCGTAATAATCTGCATATGCCATTTCTTTGGTCCATCTAAACAAGTTGCGAGATACCTACAAGATCCAAACGAGAAACCACCATGAGAACCAAGTTCAGTTGAAACCTCATACATATTGTTAAGATATAAGCAAGCATACCTTTAGCATGTTATAGGTTGTACAAGATTCTTCGTTTTCAGTTTCTAGAGTGCTTGCTAATCGCTTTGGATCTGACCTACACATGGATCAGCAAACGACAGAAAATAACAAACAAAACTATTGGCAGTGTTAACAATTAAGTTTATCGATAATTAATACTCAACAAATGCCTGTTTAGAAAGTTGAGATTTGCACCAGAACTCGCCAACTGATGTCCCTCCTGTCGCATAACTATGGGATGAGTTCACTATATCCATGAAAAATGATCCAATTTCCTGGAAAGACATGCAGGAAAATGTTAAATGTTCTTAGAACTTTAAACCTTCAATGATATCTTCTTCACTAGGCCACAAGGTGTCAAACTGAGATCCAATTATGTCGCTTGTAGGAACCAGATGAATTAGTGTAATCTATCTAAAGAAGCAGCCTTGTTAGTGGCTTTGGCATATATCTTGTAGTATAAGTCCCTATATATGACATTGCCTAAATTGCGTTCATATGTAGCTCAATACTTGCACAAACAAGCCTAGGCTTACCTTGTAAAGTGGTTCACCAGTAATTTCATACCGCAGTTGAGATCCAACAACGATTGGAATGTGTGTGTTGGAATGAAATCCAGATATATCATCAGCCTACATTTAAAAAGTATTGGAGTAATAAACACCAGATATATACTACATGACAATATATAAATTATGAGTTTAAATCAGATACAAACTATTATCCACGTAATCATAAAGTGTAATCAAATACAAACTGCTAAAAATGTAGACTATGATTAGTTTGCAATTTTCATTTATTTATTTATTTATTTTTATAGATACATAGAAGATACACTTCATTAAAAATATAGAAGAGAGAGTTACGAGCTTGGAGCCCTATGATTAAAAAGAACAGCAATAACTACCTTGAGTGCTAGCAATCCCAAGAAGCATGGCTTGTCGAAAAGGTGAGCCAACAATAAATGCTTTTTATCACCCTGCGTGAAAAGCCAAAATAAAAATATGTATAATATAGTGAGCTTATATGCACATTAAAAAAAAATGTTCAAATAAGTGCATAACTTGAATCCGAGCTATGCCATTATAATCATGGCTCACCGTTATAGTATGTAGCCTATAAAGAACGTCATTCATGCCGCCCGTTTCTTCATTTAGTGACAACCAGTGCCTTTCAATCGTGTACTTCGATATTACATTTTGCACACGGTTGTAGAAGTAATCAACCATCCACTTTGCCATTTTCAAAGCTTGAACATTACCAGACAATGCATACTGATCCAACAGACCAGCCAATATCTGCAGCAAAATATTGAAATAAAATCAGAAACCAATTTACAACACAATAAAAAAGTAGAACCTTCTACCTTGTGAATTGTATAATACGGTGCCCAAACTTCTTTCAAAGCCTCAAAACGATCAAATAGTTCAGATGGAAATGCCGAAAGATACCCAGTACCCATCTTTATTTGGCATTCCGATAGAGCAGAAACCACTGAGGACATCTTATCTTTGAGATCAGCGTTATGTGTGCTAGCCCACATTTGTGCTGACGCACTCATATAATGCCCTTCAATATGTATTTAACAATAACATAGTAAATTTCATAGTATAAGTACAATTCCAGTAAGTTTATATCTAAACTAACCTACAAAATGGCCACGAAGCTCGATGTTTGGAGCCTCCCAACCACCGTAAGGCTCGCCTGGAGTCTCCATACCAGCAGTTTTCCGGAAGCTCCACACTAATTTATCGACATCCAACATTAACAAGTACTCTAAATTGGTCTGTTGTGCTAAACCATGAAATGAATTTGGGTCCAATCTCACATGATGTAATGAAACTTCCTTGAGAAAACCAACTTCAGTCCCCAAATTTTTGATTTTTCTATAAATAATGTTCCAATTAAATTCATCTTCCTCTTTTAACATCTTTCTTGGAATCAAATTGGACCAAGTATCATCATCACTAGGGATTAAATGCAAATGGGCAATATTTTCTTTTTCCCAAGATGCATTTTTTGTGGACAATTCATACCAAGAGGTATGTGACAAAGCACCACCATTAGTACAAACCTTATTACTCAAAACGAACCCAAAAAACAGAGAAAACATAACAGCCCAATTTAACATCTTGACAAATTCATGTAAAGATTGCATCTGCATCCTTAAAACAGAACAATAGAATTGAAGGCAAGAAACAAATTACTCAATAAAGTGCATGCAGTGAGAAAATATACAAGCTCTTTGAAGTTACAGAGTAGGATTTTCAACCAAAAAATTAATTCTTTTGAGAATTGGAGCTCCTTTACCAAAATTAGAACAACTGAAGGGTAGTGGGTAAAACATGAAAGAAATCAGCTACAGTAAAATATCAAGAAGAAAATAGACCTAGGCTAGAGCTGAGATATGAAATTCCATTATAAATAACATCAAAGTTTTAAATTGCATAAACCCATATGTGATGAAATTGAAGGTAACTGAGTGATCAAGAATGGAGAATATGCTGCAAAATATTATCACAATAGTTGATAACATCAAAAAGGACACAACATGAGATCATATTTGGTTATACAGATACAGAGAGATGGAATCAAAGGAGAAATCAGACGCGTGCGTGTAGAAAGCAAGAGTATGACGAAGAGTGTCCAAAAGTTTCCAAATACTATCCAGAAGACCAGAACTGGCAAAATAGCAATTTACGTCCCTTAATTTCAACTGTTCCGTAGAATCAGGACAATTAATTTTCCAGCAAACTTAATTTCCCAGCTGGCATTTTACATCCCTTAATAAATATTTAGCTTCCATGGATGTGAAAGTTTCATTTCTTGTGGTATACTTTGATCAATTAAATGTTGAGTTTTACTTTTAGACATTTTCTTGAAAACATTCATGAATAATTTGGGATGCCAATTGGCTTAAAAACGTAAAAATTTGAATATTTCGTAATGAGAACTTATCGAAAATTTGATTACTGAATAAACCATGTCGTTATTTTCTTTCTTCGTTTAGAAATATTCCATTTTGCCATCATAAAATTCATTATATTGTAACATTGCGAGATGATATGTTTTCTCCTTTGGATGAGGAAGTAGGGGCACATTTGCTCTCAAATAACCAAAAAAAAAAAAAAGGAAAAAAAATTGAACATCTTAATTAGGGCTGTCAATGGGGCGGATTTCAATCTGGATCCGTCCGAATCCGGTCCAATTTATTAGGATAATTGTCCGATTAGAGATTTGATGGACCTGATCCGATTATAAAGATCCGTAATCCGAAACTCATGGAGCGAATATGGATTTACGTCGATCCGATCCGTTACAGATCCGTATCCGACAATAAATAAAAAGAAAGATATATATACATAATATTTTATAAAAGTAAGTATTATGAATAATATTTCACCGTTAATTTAAGAAGATAGTAATTTATAACTCGTTTATAAATTTATTTAAACCAATATTTTCATTCTAAAAATATGAATATAGTAAAGAAACTTTGAACATGTGAGTTAAAATTAAATAAAATTGAAAAGTTAATAAACTTGTTTTAGGAAAAAATATTAATTTAACTTTTTATTTTAAATGAAAATTTATTGGATCCGAAAAAGATCCGATATTCGGTCAAATCCGATAAAAATCCGTTGGATTCAAAAAATCCAAATCCAAGCACAATCCGAACAAGATCCGAATTCGACAGAATTTAATCCGATATAAATGAAGCCGAATCTGAACGAACCTGATCCGACCAGAATCTGATCCACTGATCGCCCTAATCTAAATGTGAGTTTGATTATTAAAGAAGAAAATAATTTACACTTGGAAGTTGGAAAAATATTAGAATGGGCCCGCCGAAAATCCACTTACAGCCCACATTGAAAAATATAAGCCTGCATCGGCTGAAAATTTTGAAGTTAGCCGATCTTAGGAGAGAATTGCAATTGTGGTACCAAACTATATACCGATTCTCACTTGTGGTATCATAAAAATCTAGACCGACACATTTGGTACCACAATTTAAGAAATTGAATCACTTTTGGTACCACCGTTAAAATTAGAAGTTAACTGATGACCTGGCAGTTAATTTTATTGCAAAATTGATACCATTACTTATATTGACTACAATTATACCCCTAACTTTTCAAGTTGTCAAAATAACCCCATATCTTCAAATTTACTGACAATTTTAGTCCACATTGTTGCCCAATTTCAAAATTGGCTCGAATAAGACCCGTGCGGACCAATTTAGAGATTTTACTTATTATATTTACATATTTATTTAACTAATTTAATTTTATAAATAATATTAATAGACCAAATAATACTTTAATATAAATTTGATAAAATAATAATTAAATCTAAAATTTATATAATAATATTATTCGAGCCAATTTTGAAATTGGGCAACAATGTGGACTAAAATTGTCAGTAAATTTGAAGATGTGGGGTTATTTTGACAACTTGAAAAGTTAGGGGTATAATTGTCAGTCAACATAAGTAATGGTATCAATTTTGCAATAAAACTTAACTGCCACGTCATCAGTTAACGTCCAATTTTAACGGTGGTACCAAAAGTGATTCAATTTCTTAAATTGTGGTACCAAATGTGTCGACCTCGATTTTTATGGTACCACAAGTGAGAATCGATATATAATTTGGTACCACAATTGCAATTCTCTCCCGATCTTAGACTTATAAGTATTCATTAATTTGCCATGCTGTCGTGCACCTTCGCTTAAATTGAACGTCTTTTTCGCAATATTAATAATGGAATTATAATTTCCCACAATAAGTCGGACAGATATGGCTTAATTCCTATTGAAAGTCAATTTCGAAGTCCTATTCCTAGTAGAAGTATGCAATTCCCCAAAATATATATATATATATATAGATCACAAGCAACAAATTTCTTGTAATTTAATTCCAAACTTCCACAACGTAAAAGAAGAAGAAAAAAAACATGTCTTCCTCTCAAGCAAAACCCAACACTACTTCCTCCTCCGAATTAATTTTCTTGAAAACCTTCGACGAGATGACATTCTTTGTCGAAAGATCAGTGATAACGAAGTCCATCACCATAAAGAACCTGTTAGACGATGGATGTGCCGATGGTGGTGGCATCATTCCCATCCACAATGTCAAAGGAAAAACTATGTCGATTGTGATCAATTATTTAACTAAACATGCAGAATTGCCCAATGAAAGTAACGAAATCAAGGCTTTTGATGATAATTTAACACAAGGGTTTAGTGATCTAAAGATAATTGATTTTGGCAGCGAATTATCTCGAAATTAAGGAGTTGTTAGATCTGATAAGCCAAAAAATTGCAGAGAATATTAAAAATAAGCAGACGGAGGAACGACTCTTTGAAAACAAAGATGCATGAGTATTTTTTTTCCTCGAGTTAATCTACAAAGTAAAATATATTTTCAATGATTCAATTATTACATTAGTATCATCTCTGATATGGATAGTGTTATTTAGGGTTTTGCACTTCTTTTATGTTTTTCTTCAATGATTTAAAGTAATGAAGACGCATTAGCTATGTTTTTTTTTTCTTTTGTTTTTTTTTGGTTGCTGTCAAAATTTAGAAACAAAACATAACTAGTTGCAACATGGTCTTTGTAAATAATGATGTACATGCTACATAGTAGGATCTAATTCACATTTCACATTACTACTTTTGGATCAAATTAGCAGATCAAACACCAGAACAATAAAAGCAAAGACTTATTGGTCTATAAATATAACATACGCATAGACTTATGATAAATGAGCTACTTGTCAACTCTCCCAATAAAATAATTCGGACAAATTCTATCATACACATACTCTATACTAAAACTTGAATTTTGAAACTTTAAAATACAATTTGGCTCCCGAAATTTGTGGAAATAGCAATTTTACAAATCAATCTTAAATAAAATACAAACTAGAAATAATCTGACCGACACTTTCACGAGTGCTTCACAAATTACAATAAAGTAATTCACCAACATCAATTTTTTCTCGAAAGAAAATATTTCTACATAATTTTTTTTGATTCCATTCTATTCTTAATTAAACCTTAGATCCTATTGATTAGACATTTAGTAACTCACTTTAAATAAATATTTCTACTACACATCAGATACATTTATTTGTAATAGAAAATATTACCATATATTCTATTATTCAAAAAAAATTCTCACAAACTTAATCAAAACACATAATTTATTTTTCTAGGATTTTTGAAAAGTTTTCTTACTTCTTTCATTTCAGAAGACTTTCAGCTTTGTCGCCTGAAAAGGCAAAACAACTAGCCCATGAATAAGTTTGTGACTTCAATTAATGAAAAATACTAACAATAAACTCATGGATAGTTTCATTTTCCTGGTATCTTAAAATCAATTAATTATAAGAAACTTTTGGACAAATTTTTCGAAAATGTTATTTAAAAATCAAAGAAACATATATATGATGCACGAATACTTCAAAAAATTATAAAATGCCGAGTCGGATACTTCTCGGATACGATACTCGTGGGATACGTATTCGACACTCCACGTGGCGTGTCGGTAAATATAATTAAAAAGAAAAATTGGACACTCGTATCGGATACTTATTTAGACGTATCCAACACATTTCATATTCTGAATTTTGCTAAAGTCACCACAATTGGTAAGAACAATGTAAGACGTCAAACCACTCTTTGTATTATATACAACTGCAATACAAGATAAAATGTCCATAATGGGACATGTTTTATATAGCATAATAAAACAATGAACATGATGTACAATTAATAGTATTAAATTACTAAACATATGCAATTTAGTACTCATGAAACTTAACTTGATCTATTTTAATATGTATGAATATATAAATATATTATTTTACTTATTTCAATATGCATAAATATATAAACATATATGATATATCTTTTAGATTCGTATCCATGTCGTATCGTATCCATTAAATTTTTAAAAATTCGTGTCGCCGTATCCGTATCATGTCGTATTCGTATCGCCGTATCCGTGCAACATAGAAACATATTGAAGCTTGTCTATATTTCCTCTATCCTTCATTAAAAAACAATAATTAATACTATTTTTTGATTAAGGAGATAGTAGCAAAAAACATGAACACCATTCAATATATCATACAGTAAATAATGTAATAGCACAAGTAAACATAACAATTCTGATTAAGGAGAGTTTCTGAAGGTAAATATAAGAAAAATCTAGCCGCTTGGATAACTCACACAAGTTTTTCTAAAAAAAAATGTTTCATAAAATGAGAAAAAATACAAATACAGCAGCAGGCGAGTCAAAACCGAGAGAACAAGCACAAAATTTAAAATGGTAATACATTCGTAACTGGAACATCACAAGAGATGAAAAAGAACGAAATTATGCAAGAACAGAACAAGAATTTGAGAAGCTCATCAAATAATTCTTGGCCATAATAAATCACAAACACAACTGAGATGCCTGGTTTACATTCATTCTTACTTTCTTCTCCTCTTGTTCCTTCGTTTATCATCACTGTCAGTCTCACTTTCACTCGATTCAGAGCTCGATGATGATCCCGATTCAGATTTAGAAGAATCAGAATCAGAATCGGAACCAGAACCAGAACTATCAGATTCAGCATCTGTCTCAGAGGCGGCTTTCTGCTGTTGCATGATGAGTCGAGGCATGTTTTTGAGATACTCTCGAAGGTTTTCAGTGATCCCACCAAGTCCAATAGAAGTGAAGAAGTTAATTGCAAACCTAGTGTTTTTAGGATTATCCTTGGGAAATATAGAATCAAAAGACTCTTGCATAGCAGGGTCACTAAGACGTTCATTTAGCAAACGGATTCCAAGGTGCTCTGATAATTCCTGCACCCAAAAACATTTCCATCATAAATTTAGCGACATCTTGAGGACAAATCAAGTAAAGATCCTAAAAGCAAACATCACGCAGCCTTAGATCTCATTGTATGTACTGCAAGGTGATCGGTAATTTTATAGTTAATTCACAAGAGGAGATGCTCTTGCAATATAACCCCCCCTGTCAAGTGCTTTCTGCATTTATTTATATATTTTTATGTAATTCATCAGAGTTTATGTGGACTACAAGACTTCATTTATCAACTACTAAATTGAATATAGGACTAACAGAAGACGCTCATGTACCTCTAACAATGTGACCGTGTCTAAAGTAATTACAATATAGTCACACGTATGGAGGAAAACACAACATTTAGAGGTTAGGAAAATAAAAACCCAGAAGGGGAAGACACAACTTCTGTAATGTTAAACAAAATATCAGGGGAAGAGAAAATAGGAAATAAAATTTCAAGAATGTAATTAGTACCTGGAAGAGAATCTTAATAAAAATTCGAGATGAAGAAGTTGTGTCCTCTTCAGTCAATCGTATGTAAGACAAAACATGCCACGGCAATGCGTCTGTGCCAAGTAGGTGAGCAAAGAACTTCGCCACATTCCGCAGTTTATTGGTTTCCAGTCTGTGGATCATGGAATATTGCTGAACAAAACACGTCTCAAAGTTCACCTGATGAATTTTGTTTATCATACAAAACCGTTGTCCAAGAAGTCCATAGTAACGAAGGTATGTCCTCTCCTGACTACAACACTCCAACAACATAATGCACAATTCCATCTGCACAGTGGAAACCAATCAAAAAAGATATACACATCAGGAAAACCTTCAAAATGACATTAAACCCAGAATATAAGCTTTTAAAATAATTTATTTATGGACCACCACAAAAAAAATGATTTGGGAAATCAATGATACCCACCTCTTGCCCAGGTTCTAGTTTGATTTTCAATAACTTATGTCCTGCTTCTTCAAAATCAACACTAGACATAATTGTAAGGTAGATAGTTCTTCGAAGATTAACTAAATTTGTCTCTGTCTCATCCTTTATTTTCATCTGCTCTTCATCCTCTTCCTCAGATTCTTCATCATCCTCATCATCATCATCATCATCTGAATCTGCATCTGAATCTGCTTCATCCTCAGATTCTTCACCTAGTATCTGTTTCTTCAGGTCTTCATATCGCTTCTCATTTTCCGAGAACTGGGGATCCGGTTTGAAAATATCTACATTTAAGGCACATAATTATGTAAATATGTATTACTACAGGTGAAAGAGAACAACAGATAACAAAAACTAGTTGTTGCATTAATGTACCTAAAGCAATTTCAGCATCTATCTCGCTCTGAAGGGAGACTTCATGTGTTAACTGGTCTTCCTGATCCACTAGGTCCAATTCTGGACGAACAGCAGGGTGTCCCTGCATAAGGTGCATTCACAAAGTGTTCAGACTTTAAATTCATCAAATCTTACATATGTAGGAATTAAAGCAGATAACACAATATAGATTCCTAATGAGACCATCTAAATGAAAGCTCACCTGAAACTTTGCTTTTCGAACAGCAAAGAGACCTTCAATTAGGAACTGAACCCTTTTATCAATTTCTCCTTCATGAAGAATTGCACGAAAACTCTCAAAGATACCTGCCAAACCCAAAACCCAAAAAGCATCACCATGTGAGACAACTTATGCTATTAATTCAACCAAAAGAAGCACAATATGTTTGCAACAATTTGAAATATGCACCACCCCAAGAATAAGTTAACAATCAACAGAATGTGTGCATTAGAACACACACACCGACACACACTCACAGATAGAACAGCCCCCTCGATGCGCATTATGTTGCTTTTTTTTTTTTAATTTACCATTTTGCAGTGGGCTCAATCCAATAATCACCCTTATTTCTAAGGCCAAAAATGCTCATAAATCTAAACATTCATTGAATGAAAAACTTGTGCACTGAAGTAATAAATTATACCCCTTCCCGTGTAAAACAAAAAGAAAGCAGATCGAATTTTTTTGGGCACTGGTGCAAATGCAATTTCATATGTAGTATCTCCAGAAAAAAACTTAATTTGCTAAATAAGGAGGCCATATGATCCGACATTGCTAATACGTCATCATAGCATCAACAGTAGAAGAAGAAAGACAGGTGTTAATAAGTATTTCAAACTAACAAGACTTCCTAAACTAGGAGGCAAGGATCTGAAGTCAACGCCATTAAATAAAGATCATAATCAGCTAAAAAGAGAGATGGAACAATCTCCGCCGCTTAACAAAAGTGTCCCACCCATCTCTCTTTCTCTCTCCCCCAAATCAAGACTCCCTTTCCTAAAGTGGAATTATTTTTCTCAAAAATATCCCATCACATAAAGTAATGATTTAAACACTGTCAATTCTCATCCGCTAATCATCTGAGGGTATAAACGTAAGGATATAAAAAAGTTTCATTTTTTATCTATTACTTAAAACTCCGTGCCAATTTTTTTGGGAGGGTGCTATATTTTACCATCTCAACATTCCAACCAAAACCGATCCAAATCAATTTGTCAATCAATCAACTGGTCAAAGAGTACAACCATAAGATAAAGATAATACTAACAAAGTAAGGTAAATCCATATATCACAAAAACAGATATGAAACTCTCAAGTATCACCTACAAGTCAAGTTGATAAACAATGGACCTTTCAGATCTAAACATAAATTACGGTAGTTGTAAACCCAATATTTTACTTCCATTTTTTAGCGTAGGACTACAAAATCAAAATTTCAACATATATATCAAACAGTTGCTGAATTCTTGTCAGGATCATCGAAATACGTATCCAACAGCTTGGAGTTATACCTAATATGAAATGCCAGATACATATAGAAAAATGTTGGGATGCAATGAAATAAATAAGCTCAAGAAATTGATCAGTCTCAATAAACTTTATTTACATGAATTAGTGATTAATGCATATTCTACATAATAAGAACAGGAAAAATTGAATGGGATACCTCACCAGAGGGCAGGAGATGATGCCAGAGTTTAAGGAACCGTAATGGACAAATACAGAGAATACAGATACTAGCTGAAGAATTCAACCACACAGAGCACCGAAAAATATGTAGAAAGTATGAGGGATAAGTTGGTGAAATAGATGTGGTCATCATAAAAGGAATCTTGCCTGTATTTTTGTGCTGCGGGCAACTTTCTCACAAACTACAAAAATGGATATTATTCAAAAAAAAATTAAGCAGGCAAGAAATCGTCCAGCTTTTTATCCAGCGCCATAAGTAAAGGATAATACGAGTGTGCGTGTACGTTTATACTGAGAGAGAGCAAAAACTTGGAAACTCAGTAAATTGGGAATGATATAGCACAACAGCCTTGTCCGCTTGCTGAATCAAGTACGGGATGACCAGATTTATACAATTAGACAAGAAAATAACTACCACATATAATGAAAAGCAAGTAAGGGCACATAGATTTTCATGCCATGCAAATGTCAAGTTGTTGACAAAACAAATACAGTGAAGCTACTACCAGTGGATTTGTATCAGAAACATACTTTTAAATCAAATTATTGTATTTTCAACTACCTCCCAACAAAACAAATGTTTCCCTGACATCAACATCAGATGAAAACATAGTTATCATGAGAAATACATAATAACAGGAACTGAAGTTTAAGATAAAGTTATGTGTCAATGAAAAAATGGCATATTACAAAAATATTATCAGAAGCATGTACTCACCATGCAATCCTCGCGGGGAAAGGTCTTGCAGTATGGACCCACATTCCGTAACAAAGCCCACAGCCACTTCAACACTGTCATCTGTAGGCTTTCCTAGGAGCAAAGTCAGCAGCTCAAGAGCAATAAGCTCATGAACTACCTGCTGGTTCACAAGGTGTGCAATGAATTTGACAGCAGCAAGTAATTGAGGCTGCCAAAATATTTCCCACAACCAGTGCCAAGATTAGATCATAACATTACCCCGCAAAAAAAAAAAAAAAGATAACTAACACAGATAGTAGAAAGAAACATGAGATGCAAACCTTATCATTGCGCTTGAATGCCCTCTGAAGCTGCAATATAATCCTTCTCAACAGAAGATCACCAACTTCAGGGAACTTGGTGTTAACCACAGCAACCAATGCTGCAAATACATCTGTGAAACCTGGAGAAGCCATTTGAGACTTCATACAGGATCGACAAAACAGACCCCTCCCTCTTATCAGATTCTCGGCAAACAACTCCGGAATGATATTCTTGAGGTTAGTAGCATTAACTTTGTTCACCAACCCATTTATACTCTTCCTCAGTGCATCCCACGTCATTCTCTGATACTCAACACTGCTTTTGTCCTGGACATCCTTCATCATTCTGGCCAACTTAAATGGTGGAATGTATACACCTCCACTCCTCCCCAAATTTGCTGGCACTTCCATTCCTATATTCCCGTCAGGCTTTTGCACTCTTGGGGCCTCGTTTGGCTTCCCATTTTCCTCTTTTTTACTCAAACTCCTATTCTCTTCTTTACTGTCATTCTTATCCTTCTCTTTGTTTCTCATATGTTTATTACCATCCTCATTGTGTCTTCTCTTTCTCTCTTGCTCTCTATCCCTCCTCCGATCTTTCCTGTTATCCTCCCTACCATCATACTCGTTATAGCGATCATCACGACCACTATACTCCTTTTTCTCATCATTATTCTTGCGTTCACGCTCACTTCCTCGTCTTCTATCCCTCCTATCACTCTCTGAATCCCTATGCGAATCCAGCTCAATATTCCTATCCCTGCGTCCATGTTCCCTTCCTCGCCTTCTATCCCTCCTGTCACTCTCCGAATCCCTCTCAGTATTCCTTTGCTTGCGGCCATTTTCATCATCTTCATCACTGTAGTCTACATGGCTGCGCTTCTTCACCTTCCTATCATCCTCTTTATCTACCTCATGGTGCCGCGATTTTCCATCCTTACCCCTATCATCTTTCCTACTCTTATTACCATTCTCCTCACTCTCATCAGTCCCATTTTCTTTTTCAGAATCTCGACCCCGACCAGAATACCTACTCCTAGGATTCACATCTTCCTCCCTTCTTTTACCATCTCTCCTTTCATCATCATCGTCACTTATAACCCTATCCGTGTCCTTCTCGTACCTACTTTCTCTCTCTGAATTTCGTTCCTCACCCCACCTCTTTCTCCTCTCTTCGTCGAAGCTCCCACTATGCCGACGCCGAATTTCTCCTTTCTCATCTTCGCTACTACTAGAATCGTTCCGATGCCTCCGACCCATTCGTTCACGGAAACAAAAACAAAAAAGCTAATTTCAAAATATAAACTTTACCAAATATACCTGCACAAATTTATCAGCCCTCTCTCCCCTATCCTATTTCGCCGCCACGATCACATCTCTTTCCAATTCCAAATCCCTAGACTCCACTGCACTTGCGGCATTAACCTCTTTCCTTTCAATCGTGATTCTGGTGAAAGTGGTGGATGATTGTGGGAGTGATTTGGAAACTTCGAGTGTTAGGGCTGTGGTGAAGTGCGTGGGTATTTTGGTTGCGGAATTCCTCCAAGTAGAAAACCCTACCACGGATTTAAGATTCATGGCCCAATAGAGAGATTGTGACAAACCAAAATTCTAAAAATGAACTGTGCAAATATTTCAAATAAACCCTATTTGCAAAAGAAGTTCCTTGACAGTTCAAAAAGAAAAAACAGACCAATAAATTATTCAAATGGGAATGACCGAAGAAATAGCCGATTTACAAACACAATTAATAGGTATAACTGAAGAAATTGCTGATTTAAAGGAACAATTAATTGTAATAAATAAAATATTAAAAAAAGAAGATATTTATAAATTTTTTGATGAATTCTATAATGAAAAGGAAAATATACCTAAAAAAAAAAAAAATTAAGCTACGAATTAGAGAAAATTAAAGATTTAGTTTTAATAAACAAACAAGACCAAATATTTAGTTCATCTAGAAATTAAAGATAATGGAAGAACAAGTAGAATAAATTAGAAAAATGATTGAACAAATAAACATAATTGAGGAGGAACATAATATAAGACAAACAAATTTTACAAATAATAATGAAGTAATTTATGGATACGAGTCGGATGATTCTATTCCTGCATATATGGAAAAAAGAGAAAGTAGTCAAATAAAAGAAGAACAACAAGATAATGAAAATAATAAAAAACGAAAGTCTAGTAGGTTTGAATGGATCGATATTGATCCAGAAAACCTTAGAGAAAGAAACGACCTTTTCAAAAATATAAAGAAGAGTTTTATAAAAAACCAGAACGATTCTTTAGACGAAAGCAAAACAAAAAATATTGTCCAGAAGGAAAAAAGAAATGTAAATGTTGGTTATGTAAGGAAGAAGGTCACTATGCAAATGAATGCCCAAAAAGAAAAAATAAAGAACAAAAAGAAATTCTAGAAGTAGCAGAGTTAAGAAATCTAGAACTAATTGAATCTGATATATCAAATATTGAGGAAATATATATATTATTAACCGATTCAGGTTATGAGACAGAAGAAGGTCATGAGACAGAATTATCTACAGAATCAGAATAGAAGAAACCCAAATTCTACTTTTATAAAGGTAGAAATAAAAGGATATTATTATTCAGCATATATTGATACTGGAGCTAGTATTAATTTTGCTTCTAAAAATATAAAAGGATTATTTTGGAGTTATGATAGCTGATGGAAGTACGCATAAAATAGAATTAGCAAGCTATTTTAATAAAATAAAAATTATAGATAAGACTAAGACACCCTAGTCATGATACCATCACTCTAAAGGCAAGAATCATGATTTGATATTATTCTAGGAAACAATTTTCTTAGATTATACCATCCCTTTATACAATGGTTAGAATATATAGAGCTAAAAGCACCAATAGGAAAAATGATAAAAATCCCGATCATAGACAACCTTGAACGAACAAAATTAAAAATATTACTCATTCTTAACGAAACATTATTTTTTATAAAGGACAATAATAAAACAAGTATTGAAAAAGAAGTAGAAAATCTTTTAGAAGAAACTTGCTCAGAAGACCCGCTAGATGTAAAAACAAATACTAATGAAGAACAAATCACTATAGAATTAAAAGATCCAAAACAAGAGGTAAATGTACCAAATAGGATACCCTATTCAAAAAGAGATATAGAAGAATTCACAAAAGATTGTAGAGAATTATTAGAAAAAAGATTAGAGAAAGCAAAAGTAGACATGCTGCTCCGGCATTTTATGTAGAAAACCATAATGAAATAAAACGAGGGAAAAGGAGAATGGTAATAAACTACAAGAAGAAGAATGATGCCACCATAGGAGACGCACATAAGCTACCTCGAAGAGATTCAATAATGGAAAAAATAAAAGGAATGACTTGGTTTAGCTCCTTAGATGCTAAATCTGGGTATTATCAATTAAGATTGCACGAAAATACAAAACCACTAACAGCATTTACTTGTCCTCCGGAAAAACACTATGAATGGAATGTATTACCATTTGGGTTAAAACAAGCACCTGGTATATTTCAAAGATATATGAGTAAAAACTTAGAAGGATTAGAAGAAATATGTCTTGTATACATAGATGATATTTTAGTATTCAGTAATACTTTTAAAGAAGATCATTTAAGAAATGTAGCAATTGTACTAAAAAGATGTAAACAAAAAGGTTTAGTCCTAAGTAAAAAGAAAGCACAAATAGCAAAACAAGAGATTGAATTTTTAGGAACAATAATAAAGTCAAATGGAGAAATTGAATTACAAAAGCATGTCTTAGAAAAATTACACCTATTCCCAAATAAAATCGAAGATAGAAAACAATTACAAAGGTTTCTAGGATGTTTAAATTACATATCCGAATTAGGGTATTTAAAAGGATGTGCCAAAGAAAAGAAAAAATTACAAGAGAAAATAAGTACTAAAAAACAATGGTTTTGGGATAAAGAAGATAGTAAAATAGTTGAACGAATAAAACATATCTCGAAAAACCTACCAAAACTATATAATCCAACTTACAATGATTATTTAATAATTGAGACTGATGCATCTGACGAAGTCTGGTCAGGATGTATGAAGTGCATACAAACAAAAACACAACAACATGAAGAAGTTAAAGAATCAGAAGTATGTAATTTAAACAATGAAATCAGCTCTAAGAGCAAAAGAATACATGATGATACTATATGTAACTTAGACAATGAAATCAGCTCTACGAGCAAAAGCATACATGATACTGATAAATTATTTATGGAGAATTTAGCAGTCAAAAATCCAGAAATTTTGTGCAGATATATATCCGGAATATTTTATGAAACAGAAAAAGGGTATCCCATCCATGAGAAAGAGACACTAGCATGTTTAAGGACATTTAAAAAATGGAGAATTGATCTGTTACCCAAAGAATTTGAGCTTAGAACGGATTCAAAATATCTAACCGGATTTATCAGATATAAATTACAGGCCAATTACAATCAAGGACGACTAATAAGATGGCAACTTGAGCTAAGCAGATACCCAGCAAAAATAAAATATATAAAAAGTAGCAATAACATTATTGCAGATACATTAACAAGAGAATTCGCATCAGGATAAAATATCTAAATTATGGAGGGAGCAATTGCGACACTGAAGAATCAAGCGAAGCAGATAAAAGGAAACATTGATGCAAAAATTCGTGAATTACAAGAATTAGAAAAGGCTGTACAATCACTGGATTCAAGTTACAAACCATAAGAGTTTAGCATGCTAAGCGTGGTGGACGAACCAAAAACAAAAGCAAAAGCAGAAGAAAAGCCCGAATCAAAACCAGAAGTTCCATCAGATATCAAAATTCAGGAAACATCATCATCATCATCATCATCAAAGAAGTATTATGTCATCTTCAACGGACCAGCCAAATGAGCAATCTTTGATGAATGGCATAAAGCATCACTATACATTAATGGCCACAAAGGAATCATTCATAAGGCATACAAAACTATGGCGGAAGCAAAATTTGCAGTCGAAGAAAGCAAAGCGATCTCAGAAGCAGAAATTAAAGCTCAACCATTCAAATCAGCATTAGTCAAACCAAAAGCAACAATGTTAGATCAACCATCTTCCTCAATGAAGGTACTCGGAAAAATAATGAAGTTAACACAGGTACCCACAAGCCAAGAACACATGCTGCTCAAAAAAGTAAATAAGGAAGATTTTCAAGAATACATAAAAATGCTATACAATTGGACGGAGGAAGACATGACAAAATTCTTTTACCCAACTGAAAAAAGAATAACAGGACCCAAAGCAGTCATCATCAGTGGAGCAAGTCCACTAATGACGTATAAATTTTTCCAATCTGGATTAATTGATACAATATACATTGACGAAAGAAACACTATTCTCCAAGAATTCAATCATGGAATCCAACAAACAGTGAAAAATTATCGAAAGTATTTTGGTAAGGATAGAGAAATATATTTAAAAATATACAGCTCATATCCCTACTTTAATGAACAAGGTGAAGTACAAGTGCCAGCTTATTCACTCATTTACATGGGAGTATCCAATGGGACATATCCAGTTCGTGATCAACCAGTTAAGGAAAATAAAGAAAGTCATCAAGTCATGAACACCGGATTAATCTATGGAATCGTTTCCATGTTACAACGATTAACCGAAGAATCAAAAATTAAAATATATTATAAAAATGAAACCACAATGATATATTCAAACTTCAAGGATAAAATCAAAATTGAAGAATTTAAAACATTCATGGATTTTGAAGAAGACATTATGAAGATACAAGGAGTATTCAACAAATTATCCGATGAAGAAAAACTCCAGATATGCGAGACATTGAAGGATTTCAAGGCTCACAAATGCAGTCATTGCATGGATGAAACCAGTGGAGAAGAAACAATAATTGAAGAATAAAACTATCAGCAGAAAAAGACAAGAGTGTCGGCAAGAAAATCTGAAGAAATTAATTAGGAAATCTTTACTTTTGAAAAATTAGTAGAATCCAATGTAAACAGTCAGGTAACTTTACTATTATGTAGTACCTACTGTTGAAAAAGTAGTAGGATCCAATGTAAACAATTATGTAAATTTACTATTTCGTAGGGCCTAGAATAGATCATTATCACCTTATGTGATCTGGATGAGTGGAGGTAAATAGCTTCCCCCTCCTATAAATAATGATGTTTAGTTCAGTTGTAGTTGTGCGAAAATTAATAAAAGAACTTTGCTTCTAAATTTTCTCTCATAGAATCTTGAAGTTGTAAGAAACTTCTGAATAAGATTTTTTACAAAAAGAGAAATCAATCATAAATCATATCTACAAAGATCCCAAATACTATCAACACGGAGCTCTAAAACCAAGATCAACCAAAAACATATCAGGTATGTATGATTTAGATTTAATTTCAAGAAATCAATTTCTACAATATCATATATTAGGAGTTATAAATAGAACACAAAATTGTTTCGGTACTCATAGACACAGGAGCATCTTTATCACATGTTCATCCAAGATATATAGTAGCTAGATCTGCAGCACCACTGGTTGTTATAGATACAATAAAAGAAGATAAAACATGTAATGAAAAAACTACTATAGAACTCATGTTTCATGAAGAATTAAGATTTCGTCTTACTATGTATATAGATGAAAGTGATACAGGATCAGATATACTATTAGGTACTGATTTTTTAGAACAAATAAGATATGAAATTCATTCACAACATATACAAATAGGAGAAATAAAAATACCAAGAATAAAATTACCTTATTATGAAATAAATAATAAAATATGAGTTCCCCAATAAAAGAATTCGACAGACATATACAATTACTAGAACAAGAAGAAACGCTTGGAATATTCTCAGCTCAATCAATTATTGAACATAAAATAGAAAGAACTAAAAGGCAAAATTAGATTTAAAAGAAGGACAACACTTTAATAAATCTATTTTTGAAAAAAATAAAACGAAAAAATATTATCTATCATGGCTTATTTACCAAGAAGTACCAATAGATATAAAAACCACTAGAGGAACCATTGTAATTCCTATAATTGATAGCGAACAAATAGCAGCTAGAATAGAAAAAATTAGAAACAAAGAAGACGTACATAAATAAAATAGGATATATTCAAATTGCTATGATACAAGTGTTGATAAAATCAACTTTTAAAGAATGTATTAATTCACCAATAGCTTTAATAGCTTACGACCGAAGAATTAAAGATACTCATGATTCAGTTTTAGGAATAACTATGGGAAACCTAGCATATAAAACATTGAAGTTTAATCTAGGAATTAAATATGCAATTCCTTTATCTACAAAAAATTTAGATAATAGTATTTGTTTAGGATACAAATTTGCAAGAGAAGAACTAATGGAAGAAGGAGATCAACCATTTAGCCTAACATATATGTTAGAATATGCTTTAACAAATAGTCATCATAGTATAAATTTCTTAGATCAAGAATCTATTTATTTAGATAAATTATTTGAAGGAATAGCTCAGATAAAAAAATTACCAATAAAAGAAGTAACAATAGAAGGAACTAGTGACCAAATTAGACGATCAATATCGTTTAGATCACCTAACATAAAACAATTACCTTTAGAAAAACCCAAAAATCTAATAAAACCAATAAATAACGAAGATGGTGAATGTACAAAATCCGAAGAAGATAGTGAATATACAAAATTAGAAAAGAAAATTTTGGATTTAGGCAAATATTTAGAAGACAAATTATGAATAATAAACACGAAAATAGTTGTAAACATATATCAAATTTAGTTATATACTACGAAAAAAGATTAGAATATTTAAGATCAACATCGATTAGTACTAAAATGTATAAAATAAATAAAGAAATTATAAAAACAAAAATAAAAGAGTCCAAAGATTCATGTGTTATATGTAAAGAACAAATTTCCACCAAAAAACAAACATCCGCTGCCTCTGACCAATTTTTGGTATCAGAGCCGAGTAACGAAAATGGAGAAAATACAGAAAATACAAAATAAATTACAAAAAATTAGTGAAGAAATTGAAATTTATGAAGATAAACTAGCCAATATACAATTTTTAGAGGTTCATCCTTGTACACCAGGAATATTAGACTTCAAAATAAAGATATTAGAAAGACTAAAAACTGATTATGAATATGAATTACATAAGCAGAAATTGATATATCATATAGAAAACAAGTAATAAAATAGAGGGTACTAAAATGCAAATTACAGAAATAAAGAATACTAATGCAAATACCACCTCTACAGGAAAAAGGCCCTGAAGGTCAGTTTTGAAAATTAAACTTTCCAAAAGGCCATTTTTAAAATCCACTCCAACATTCACCTAATAATCACCAATGAATAAAAGATCAAGATATCTATGATACTTGAGTTTTTAATTCTCCAAATATAATAGTAGTAGGAAAAATTAATACTGCCTATAACAACTTCATTTAAAAACTCGGGAATTTTTGGTCTGTTTTTCATAGAATTAATTTTACCATAATGGATTTATTGGTTTCAACTTCTCATAAGTCATAACTGAAAGTGGTATTCACCATTGATTCTATATATGTATTTTAAATAATTTACAAAATATAACCTTATTTGTTTGCTAAAAACTATTATGCAATAATATTCTTTTAACTATCACAAGATGTACACAAGACGGCAAGAAAATAAATAATTAAGGAGAATTGTCATTTTTTAATTTTCATGTAACATTAATTTAAGAATATGACGAAATAAATGAATAAAATATTAAAAAATATGATACTTTATCTATATTATTATAAAGAAAAGTCATGTCATGGTGTAACGTTATTTTAATATTCCTATTTCGCCCTTAATGTTTTAATTAATTTAACTATTTACTTATTCTATTTAAATACTACCTCCGTTTCATATTAATTGACACATTTCTTGTTTTCACACAGATTAAGAAATATCATCATTACATATTTTTTATGGTGTCTCAAATACCCTTTATATATAATGATGACTACTTTTAAATTTTTTTATTAGTGAGTGGTGACGATTGAGTTTCTCAACTCCAACGAGAGAAGGGGGCAAAATTGAAAAAAATGCTTTGAAAACTCAAACAAGACAATTAATTTAAAAAAAAATGGCAAATGTGCCAATTAATATGACACGGAAGGAGTAAAATTTACTTTTACTTTTTCCCATAAACAAACCTTATTTTTTGTGCTTAAAAAAATTATATGTATACGACAATGTGTGCTGAAAAATTAAAACACACGGGAACACGTGTTGAGAATATATAGTAGTTTGAATTCGAGTGTATGGAATATAATTAGGATGTTTGTTGAGTTGCGGTGACGGAGAAGAAAGATTACTCATAGGTGAGTTGAGCCCATTTTGTAGAGATTTCAGGATTAAGCTATTGGGCAGAGTCCATTATGGGCCTACAAATGTGCCATCCTTGTTTGCATTAATTTCAGCAGGGGCTGTCAATGGGACGCATTTCAATCATTCGTCCCGATTTATTAGTATTTCAATTCGAGTAAAGATTCGACGAATTTGATCAGATTATAAAGATTCATAATCCTAAATATGTGGAGCGAATATGAATTTATGTTAATCCGATCTGTTAGAGATATGTATCCGACAATAAATAAAAATATTATATATATACATAATTTTTTATTAAATAAGTAGCATTAATAATAAGTTATCATTAGTTTAAGATGATGATAATAGTTAATAATTCATTCATAAATGCATTTTATGCATTTTTCATCAAAAAACATGAAATAGTTAATAAAGATTGAATATGTGAGTTAAATTAAATTAAATCGTTAAGTTATCAAACTTGATTTAGGAAAACAATAATAATGTAAATTTTGAAAATAAAAATTTTATTGAATAAAATAATATCCGATATTCGACCAAGATCCTATGAGCTTCAGCTTTGCAGCTAAATCAAGCTTGGGAACCGATAAATGCTGCGAATTATTTCCTTCTTTTCGTAGAGGTATGGCGTTTGGGGGTCGTATATGGGGTTTTGATGAATGACGGCATATTGATTTTCAATTTCGGGTCATTAAAAGGTCAATTATTGGGATAGCTTTTGGGTTTGGACTTTACAAACTCTTTTCTATAAGACTATAAATATAAAATACCCACGCTACCCACATTAGAGGCCCATAAATTTTAATATGCCAAACAGAACAACCCAATTACTGTAGTTAATTAGGCCTAATCCCGTATATCTTCCTTATAGACGAAAATGTCTGCACTCTGAAATTTAACTGGAAATTTTACACTCGAATCCCGGGAAGGTGAATTTGTCAATTGAATTAAACCCTTTGCCGGCAGCTCCGTCGCTTTCTTGCCGCGATTTTCTCTTCTTCTGCTGCTAATAGACACTCAAAACCCACGGTAAAATCAATCCCTCTTCCTTGAATTTTAGGGCTATTATCAATATGTTCAAACAAGCATTGCATTTTAATGTACTTATTTCTGAATTGCATCCTCAGATTAATATACTTATCAGCTCAAGTGTGTATTTATTACTTCCAGATTTATCTACTCCACGAATTGTGCATGTAAAAATTAGTCCACGTTTATTTTTTCCAGAAATATTGAGTGATTCAGGTGTGTTCATGCAGCACATATGTTATGCTAATCATTCTTGGTTATATTATTTCTGGATTTAACGGTGATTTCTGTAATCTTTAGCTTTGTTTGGTCAAGAATTTAGAACTTGAGGGCTTGATTACAGACTTAATACATAGCTAGCACGGTTATGGTGTAGTTGGATTTTCTGTAGATATACTTCAATTTTACTTGGAATCTACCATGTAGTTTTGTATAGCATTTGGTTTATGGCTTGTTTTTAGTTGCTATAATTTGTTTTCATTATAATCTCCGTTTTCGAGTTTGGTTGCTGTCCTAAAACTGAATGACTTAAACTTCACTTACTTGAAGAATTGTAAACCTAGAAGGACTTCTGCATTAATTAGTAATCAAATATCTACCAGTTGCATGACTACTTTACATTGAAGATAACATCCCTAGATATAATGAGCTTATTAATCTTTAGGTTTAGTAAACTATACCTTGGATTCATCAATATAACCAACAAAGATAAGGTTTTCTCCTTTTCAAACTTTTCTCGCATTTGGGAAGGAATTCGAGAATAACTCATGCAATCAAAAACTTCGAAATTGTTTAATGTGGCTTTCTTTGATCCCACACTTTATAAGGTGTCTTATTCGAAAGGTTTTGTTGGTAAATGGTTCTAAACATAGTTTGTTGCATTTATTGATTCTGCCTGGAAACTTTTTGGAAGTTCTTTCCTGCCAATTCAACATTTGCGATCCTTTCACTCTACAACTCCATTTTGTTCTGGACTGTATCACACTGTTAGATGTCTATAAATTTCTTTTTCTTTGCAAACTCAAGAAGGCTTTGCCAATATATTTTCCTTCTAGGTCTATTCTCAGAATCTTTATTTCTGCCGCTTTGATTTTTCACTTTTGCTTTGAGCTCCAAGAATGTTGGAAATGCATCGGATTTTTGCTTTAAAATATAAAACGACATAATTTTGCTATAATCTTCAATAAAAAAGAGAAAATATATGTTGTATTTCATAGAAGGAATTTGAATTGGTCTACAAATATCTTCATGTATCATTTCAAAAGGAGCTTTGGCCCTTAATCATGTTTTTGGCAATGGTATCCACATGTCTTGGCTAGATATGTAATATATGGAAGACCAAAAACCAAATTTATCTTCCTAAGAGATTGAGGCATTTATAGCTCAAGTGTCCATACCTCAAATGGATCTATGTCATGCTCTGGAGTAAATTAAGAGGAAACCTCATCCTTAGATGTGCTATTATGACATTCCTTTTCTTGTTAGTGGTCATTAGTTAACTCTACTTCATATTCTTCTCCAGTGGTTGCCCACACTCAATAGATTTGAGTTACGTTTGCCATTATGACATTCTTCTTCTTGTTAATGATGACACAATGGTTATTATTAAAGTGTCCAATAAATTCTTCGATAAATTTGTTAATGTTGACATTTCTTGATAGATTCTTCTTCTTTGTAATGATGACACACTCAATATATTTGTTTTATCCTATTGCATTTCTAGATTTTGGTTTAGTTATGAAGCTATTTCGCATGACTTTCCTACCATTTGGATGGAATGAATAAGACTTGTAAGAGACTTGATTGATTACAGTAAGGTCAAACGAATCAAAATTTCAAATCTATAAACTCTGTGTTGAAAAATATAAAGAAAAAGTGAAGGGCAGGTTAATCGTTGTTGGTTCAGTCAATATGGGGATTTTCTGAAATCAAATCATAAAACACAAAGTAACTGAGGTTTTAATAAGAAGTACTTAAAGGCTGAGGCGAACAGCCATCTATGTTTCTCCGGTTTATGTGATTGTCGAATAGGAGTATAAGTTTTTTTAAGGCCTCTATTTTAAAGCTCTCACATGTTTAATACATATATGCAGATATTGTACATCATGCTCTCTGATATAGCTCAAATTCGCCTTGTAAGTTCGCATCCTGAGGTGTACGACCCATGTGATGACTCATTTGCTTTGGTTGATGCACTGCTAGCTGATAGAGCCAACTTATTAGAGCACCATCCTTCCATTTGCTTGGAGATTGGCTGCGGCAGTGGTTATGTTATTACTTCCCTAGCTCTTCTGCTTGGGAAAGAGGCCTCGGGTGCCCACTATATGGCAACAGACATTAATCCCCATGCAGTGACTGTGACTCGTGAAACACTTGAAGCACATGGCTGTCATGCAGAGTTGGTAAATACTGATATTGCATTGGGACTAGAGAAACGCCTAGCTAGATCTGTGGATGTGATTGTTGTGAACCCACCATATGTGCCTACACCAGAGGAGGAAGTTGGCTGTTTTGGTATTACATCTTCTTGGGCTGGAGGGGAAAATGGTCGAAGTGTTATTGATAAGATATTGCCTGTAGCTGACAAGCTTTTGTCCGAAAAAGGATGGTTGTACTTGCTTACACTTACTGCAAATAATCCCTTGGAGATATGTCTTCTAATGAGAAAGAAAGGTTATGCTTCTCGGATCATTTTACAAAGATCTACAGAAGAGGAGAGCCTGCATATTATTAAATTTTGGCGTGATTTGGATACTTTGTTGGAGGTGAAAGAGAGTATGGTGTTGAATAAAACAGATAACGGAACTGTAACGGAATCCCTGCCTTTTCCTTCGTTTTCAGTTTGGAGGAACCTTAGCCGCAATTTCAACTAGTATAATGCAAAAGAGAAAACTCGTCTCTGAGGTATTGTGTTTGTCTCTTCTAACTAATACAGTAATACTTGTGTGTTACATCTCAGCTCACAAACACCAAAGACCCTTTACATCCTTTCTTGCTTGGTTATTATCATTTCTACTAATCACAGAACTTAAAAGATGAAAATGTTGTGCTATAACATCTATATTTCATGTGATTAAGATTGAAAATATAACACAGTTTTGGATATATTGATTTTATATGTTAATACATTATAAATTATTGATCGGTTAGTTTGAAGGATCAAAAGAAAATAGGTAGGAAAATTGAACTGTGGCTTTAAACTAATGCTAGAAGCTTAGAAGCTCTTCACCTAGTAGTTTATGTAAACTCCTTTTCATGAAATGACATGGCATTTACAATGTCTTTTCATATTCAAGGTTGTCTTTTTCCCGTACCATTACCCGTGATTGACTGTGTTTGGTATGTATCATATACTGTTTTTTTATTGCCTAAATGGGTAATGTGTTGCGGCTTAAACAGTACGTTGTCTTCTTTTCTGAACAAAACTATAAAGACACATTGTTGGCAAAACTTTAGCTGGTTGCCAAACATTGTCTTGTTGAATTTCACGTTTTTAAACTATAATAAGACAACCTAATACAGAAGCAACCTTATATTCCCAGTTTGCTAGTTAATACTGCATTCTTCCTTTATATTTTGCCTTCTTGAATTCTGCCAACCTAATATATGGATCCATTTCATGTAATTTCAAGTGTTTTGTATTAGTCATGGGACTCAGACCAATCCAACCTAATCGCATTTAATTCCATTAAAATTTTGTTGGGTCGGGATAAATTACTAGTGTCAAATTATTTTGTAGAAATCTTGAATTCAGTAACTTACTTTCTTCTGTCATTTGTTTTGCAATAGGTTACCTTATCTTTGATATTTTTAATCCCTTAATTTGACTTTCTTTTTATCTAATAAATTTTAATTAGAAAAATAAAATGCTGAAAATTTATTTCCTACATGATATGACACTTCTAGAAACGATGGTTGCCTACTTGCCTGGTTGGTGTTTCATTTATTCATCGTATCCTTAGAAAACTATTGGTGTGTTCCATTAAGTTTTTAAAGATGATTGGGATAATTCACCATCCAAAACCATGATGTAATTTGCCTAAATTATTTAAGACATTTTTAAGGATTAAAAAATATCTAGAACTAATCTTCTGCTTGAGACACTTAATTGTCAAATAATACGAAATTGTACCTATAGTACTCTTTGTCTTTAAAACACAAACTAGTCAAGATACTCTGTAATTCATGTAAAAGAAACAGTGATTAGGCCCCCATTATCAAGAAAACAAGATAATAATTTAAATTCTCTCATGTTTTCAAGGATAAAATGTGATATATGTGAGCGGTTCTCACATTTTTTTACATTATTCTTTTATTAATTTCATCTAAATGGGTATATTGTGGTAGTAAGAATTTGACTTGTTTCTTTGTACTTTGTCAATGTTTTGTACTTGAGACATGGATAGGTGATGGCCGTGGGGCAGAAGCACGGATAATTCCTCTGAACCTGATTCATTTCCGGCTGAAGTTCTGCATAGCGCATGTGCCTGTAGCCTTCAACATGTCTTTTGAAGAGCTAGCGACCAATTACAAGTACATATGAAATCATTTTTCTTTGTGATTCTAGAAAGATCACAACAAAGCTTGACGACTGTGTTTGGTTCTGAAATTCCAGTGAGTAAAATGATAGGAAAAACGAAATAAAAGCTCAATGTTTTATAATTTGATGCAAGAAAATCAAACTACTTAATAGCGTTTTAACCACGTAAATCCAATAACAAATCATAGACTAGAAATTTGCCCTATACGACAAACAAAATGAATTTTAGAGTAAAAAGCTTTTAGACTAGCATGTGGCACCCTATTTCTTGTTTGTTTTTGGAAGTTTAACTAAGAAAAGTGGGGGCAAAGAAGAAAAGATGAGAAAAGGTCATATGCAAAAATAGAAAACAGACAGGGTTTGGAACACATCAGCAGAATTTGTTTGCTTATTGGGGGCCATGCCTGGCACTGTATAAATTACTAGAGCCAAGATCTATCAATGAATAAGCCAAATGAGGTTATTTGGTTTTAGTACACTAGGGGCCGTAAAAATTAAGTCTGTCACGAGAGGAAGTATTTTATACAATGGTCTAATTAAATCAAGCCGACAAATTGCATAGTACCTTTTCTTGATTGATCTCTTGATTGGTTGAAAGCTTAATGCCAAACACTAGCACACAAAAAGGTTCTTGAATTTGTTCACAGAGTAATTAATGCAATAAGAGTTTTGATTCATGGAACCAGTATGCAGCAGCACATGCATGTAAGTTGTAACCATTGTGAATTAAGTTAATGATATATACATGTCTGTTTTGTATAAGACAGGTGATTATATTCTGTCATTGTCCGCTTGTATGACGAGTGTCTATCCCTCTGCCGAAAACTATAGTTTCTATATATATACGAGTGATTGATTAGTGCTGCCAAAAGATTCATAACAATAGTGCAACTTAAATCTTTAAATAATCTACTATTCAAAGATCACGCTTCACCTATGCAGGTCCATACCCCAGACCTTTCTAGACATGAGGATAATTATTGTCGTATCTGGGTCAACGGTTTCTAAGTTTGAATTATGATTCGAAGTTATGAACTAAAAGTTTTGACCCCTTTAGTTTGCCGTATCATTTAACTAAGAGTTAGTATTTATTTTATGAATGGAAGTCTTGTTTTAGAACATCCCCAAAAGAAAATGCGATTAAGAATTTTAGGAACTCAAAAAAAATATGTCGTACTAAAATGTGAAAAAAAAAAGTCGGTGACTTTTTCTATTTTACACTTCCTACCTTCACATATTTCAAATATTGTAGGTTACCACCTTTGGCCGACTTACATTTACAAATTTTTCTTTCCAGTTTTTACCGTTTCATTTTATTTAAAGACAATATGTCAATACCTAACGTATTCTCGAAAAAAATTGTAAACTTATTTTCAACGGTGAACAAAAAATTCCGTAAAATTCGACCGTAGTTCGGTCAAAGGTGACAACCTGCAATATTTAGAGCAAATGAGAGGGTGAATGTTAACTAAAAAAGTTTTTAGGTGAAGTGCCAAAATGCTCAAAGTTTAGGGTAAAAGTGTTTTTTTGGGAAATAAATCGTTTCGTTTCTATAATAGAGATATATATTCTAGCAGTTCTTTTTCAGTTGCCGTGAGAATAATAATGACGTCAGGAGGCAATCTCTATAGTGTTATTTTTTTGGCGGGAATTGTGAAGACCTCCAGAACCATTTTGAATGGGGCCGTCCTCTGTTGAAAGTTATTTCTTCACTTCTTTTTAGGGTTTTTTGCAAGTTAACTCCCTGTGATATGTCTAATGGGCAATTTACCTCCCTGTGAAATAAAAATAGGCAATTTAACTCCCTGTGAAATGAAATAATGAGCAATTTACCTCCTTGTGATATAAAAATAGGCAATTTACCTCCCTATGAAATGAATAATGAGCAATTTAACTCCCTGTGATAAGAATTAATGAGCAATTTAGAGGGAGGCAATGTGCTTCTTTTATAAAAACACATGGAGGTATCTTGCCATTTTTCTTATCACAGGGAGTTAAATTGCCTATTTAGAATATTACAGGGAGGTATTTTGCCCTTTTTAGAATATCACAGGGAGGCATTTTGCCCTTTTATTTATCACAAGGAGTTAATTTGCCTATTAAGAATAACACAGGGAGTTAATTTGCTATTCACTCCTTCTTTTTACTTGGCTTTGTAAAATCACTTTCCCGTCTCCCGTAATAATACTAATAAAAATTAAAGTGAAAGCTGCAAAGTTGCCTATATCGTATGCAGCTTGTTCGCTCTTTTGGTTTACTGCACACGGATATGCCCTTTTCTCTAAACAGATATCATTTCCCCACGTTCTCTTCCGAGGGCTAATTATTCAACATAAGTAGAAGAAACCGGAATTATAATTGAATAATGTGAGTTTTTCTTCAATTTTATTATTAGTAGAAATTGCATTTTCAAATATCAATAATTGTAAAATTTAGAAATTTATTTATTGATATTCATCACATTATTTGTGATTGAGGAGATTTTTTTTGGTGCTATTAGAAATATAATGCATCTAATATTTACTTATGCAAAGAAGTACATGAACTTTAAAAAGAGTACATGATTTTGTGTTTCTTGTTTCATTCTTTCCAGCAACAAAATTACTAATTTGTTGATACAAACTTTGAGGAGAAAGTTACGAATTCAACTTTTTTGTTCCATAGTAATTCATAAATCAATTATTTCCTAGTTCCTATATATTACAAGGGTTCTAATTTGGCTTATATTTCAATTGATAAAATTTTCGTGACTTATATGTTTATCTCAAATTACACATTTCGCGGGACATTGACGACTCCTACAGTATTCCACGGGTATGTTATTATTTCAAAAGAAAAAAAAAATATAATCAACATTTGTATTAATTTATCTTTATTGGGTCAAATTTGAGCAAATTAATGTTCCATAGTAGACAAATATGGACCCTTGGTGGCATTCTTAAAAATATATATTTTTGTATCCTAAAGTTGAAAAGTTTGGGAAATATCATAAAATTCAGTCCCGTAATTTCAGAACATTTTGTCCCAGTAATGATATGATCAGGCACAACTTTTAAGCAACTTAAAAACTTAAAAGAAAGCAAGCCCATGCATATCTTTCAGTATGATATATTAAAATTAACAAAGCAAACAAGCTAGGCAAATTGGCATTATACAGGACCACAACAGGTATCCCATGTATGTACGCCTAAAAAGGTGAAAAAAAGGATAGCATATTCAAAGACAATTTTCTTTTCTTTTAATTTTAAATTTTTTATTTTGCAATACAGCCAATGTGCAATATGGGCACGTGAGACCCTTGAATATGAGTATAAAATAAATAAATGACTCAACTAAATTACTATCTTATAGTAAATTGAATTGAGTTAAAATTTATTGAGTATTAACTCACCAATAAACTTTTTTTCTGACGACCAATTCCATCTTTCAATTACCATAATTAATTAATACTATAATAAAAGATGTTATTATAACTTGTAGTATTTCCATCTATAAATGGAAGTTTAAAGAAATCCCCTGCGCTCATGTGGCCATATATCTAAGGCCATCTCCAATGGAGAGGGCTAGCCCCGGGGCTCCGAAGCCCCGAGCCAGCCCTGCCCCCCCCCCCCCCCCCCCCCCCCCCCCCCCCCCCCGAGCCCTGCCTGGTCGTCTCCAATGGTAGGGCTCCGGAATGGAATTAATTCTATTTTCTTCCTTTGCCCACTCTCACCTATAATTCTGATTTTAATTTTGTTTTTAATATTAATATTAATAATAGTAATAATTATTAGTACTTGTAATTAAATTATTAATTATATTAAAATATTAAAATTAAAGAGAGTAAATAATTAAGTATATTAAAATTAATACATAATACGAAAAATACGGTTAAGCATGAATGTAATTGTTTGAATTTACTTTTCTTGTCTATTTTAGTATGTATTTAAATATTTTATTTAGATTAAGTATCAATCTAAATTATTTGTATAAGTGTTTAATTTTATTTTTAACTAATTCCGTATTTTTTAAAAAATATAGCCACCACCAATATTGTAGTTAAATGATTAAATTTTTAATTACAATAAAAGATATTAAAATAAAAAATGCTATTTATTTATTAATGATTTGTCCATAAATAAATTTAATTACAATTCTAATAAATTATTAATGATTTTAATTTTAAAAAAAATAATTTTATTATACTAAATAATCAAATTAAAAATTGGTGACTACATATATTTATTAAATGCTAGTAAATAACTAAATATACAATAAATATACTAAATAAATTTTATTAAATATTTAAATTCTACATATTTAATTTAATTTAATAGGGAAAATTAATTTTATTAATTATTTAAGTTTTTATATATTTTTTTTCTATTTTTATTTATTAAAAACCTATTAAATAAACAATTTTAAAAAAAAAAAAACGTAACCATTCAAGGGACGCCAAGTGGCGTCCCCTGACTTAAGCGCGTGCAAACACGCGCCCCTATTTCCCGTCTTCTTCCCCACGCGAGCCCTGCGCCCAGCCCGTTCCGCCCCGCCAGCCACCCCGCCCAGCCCCCAACCCCCACTGGAGACGACTCCTTTCCCGCAGCCCCACCCCGCCCCCAGCCCGGCCATCTCCATTGGAGATGGCCTAATGTGGGGTTTTTCTATTGTATCATACCTATGTGCTGTGCTGTTGGCTTTCCAACTAGAACCTCAATTAAACATTTAAATTCATCAAATTCTTGCTTATGATATTTCTTTTTAATTAATTCATTATAACAAGAATAAATACGTCAATGAGGTCGTAGTCTAGTGGTAATTATTGACAAAATTGATGTCCAAGATTAAGAGATATTCGTTCAACTCCCACTATTTGTTTTAGTTTATTACTAATATTTGGTAGTTGTTTATAATTATAATTCTTTACACTTGAATAATTATTGAAATGATTTCTAATGTAATGATTCGTGATAAATATGTTAAATTTTTTTAACAAGAGTAAATACAACTATCATCCATTTTTTTTTCTATTATTATTAAAACTTGACAAAACTCAACTTATTTAATAACCAAATGAATAAAATAGAATTACATTAATATAGATAAAAAATACAAAACAATATGTAAATATCTTGTCACCAATATTTCTTTTGTAATGGTAATTGAGAACAATTGTCAAAAGTTATCCAGCTTTATGCAATTTCAAATTTCTCATCATTAGGCTTTAACTCCAATTACAGATTAAACATTTCAATCTTGCTTGTTTTAGCATCTTGGAATATACCTTAATTCACACCTGAAACCTCATAAATTTGGAAATTTAAACTTGTGCAATCATCTCTTTATTTTTTTCAAAGTTAAGAATTTATCAATGAAGCCAACAAAATCATGAGAATTCATCAATCATATTCAACGTAAACAAAATTATGAAAATTATTTTTGCTTCTGAATAAATAAACCAGTGACTTGATAAAATTTGGCCTTAATCTCAAGCAGCCTCTTTATTCCCACAGAGTAGTCATTGTATACCACGCGCCACCATATGCGCGTACACCAATTAGTTATTATTAGGAGCTAAATTACAACACATCTACTTCTAATCTGTAACCTTAACCACTGACACCTACTCTTAATTAACGCCGAATTTCACGTTTACCCTTATTATATGAACAAATCATCTACATTAATAAATAAATTAAAAAAAGAAAAGATAAAATCAGCCTCTTTACACGTGCGGTCAGAACTCCGTTAAGGAAACGTTATCTCTACACTCATCCAATGACGGCGACCATAACGGCGAAGGCGGGAGCTTCAACTTCTGAAAGTACTCCTTTACATCAATTCCACCTTCCGTCACCTCCGTCTCCTCCCTTAACGGCAAAAACGGCGGACGTAACACATCCGTTAGCAAATCCCACCTCAATCCCTTAAAAAACTCGTGCTCCTTAATCTCATACGCGCCCTTCCGATACCCCATCCGGCGCGTGGGATCTTTTTCCAGCAATTTCCCTATCAAGTCCGTCAATGCATTCGGTTTTCCGATGAAAACCGGATCCGTTAACAGTATTTTCTGAAACGTCTCCTTTCTGTTCTTCCCCTTAAACGGCGTCGTACCATACAACATTTCATAGCAGAGAACTCCGAGGGCCCACCAATCGACGGCGAATTCATGGCCGTCACCACGTATAACCTCCGGTGCCACATATTCTTCTGTACCCACGAACGAATTTGATCGCTGATTCGTTACAAAATCTTTGGGGTTTCTTCTGCTCACGGGCGAAACACGTGCGCTTTTCGCTTTCTTTAACCCCTTCAAAACGTTGTCGTTCCGTCTTTTGGGTATAACGAAACGCGTGAAGTTTCTGTTATGCTTTGGACTGAGATTTTTCTTTTTCACCGGCTTATTATTATCTTCTTCTGGATCCGAGTAAAAGTTCGTGTTACCGGGTTTTATACGGACCAAGTCACGTGACAGGTCGAAATCTGTAAGTGTCACGTGACCGGACTGTTGTACGAGTATGTTTTCGGGTTTGAGGTCTCTGTAAACAATACCTTGGTGGTGTAGGTGTTCCAGCGCGCAGATGATTTCAGCCAAGTAGAACCGAATTACTGCAGGGGAGAAAACGTGGTCGTTTTGGCGGTGGCGGAGGACGTTGAGGTCGCCGCCGGGGCAGTAAGGGATGGCCCAACAGATGAACTCTTCGTTTTCGTAGGAGCCGATGAGGTGGGGAAGGAAAGGGTACTGGTCGGAGGCGGCGGTGAGGCGGCGGAGGACTGATATTTCGTGGCGGGCGCGGCGGTCGGCGTGGTGGTGGGCGGTGGAGGATTTTTCGACTACTTTGAGGGCGAAGGGTTGGTTATGTGAAGTGTGGTGGACTAGGAAGACTGTGCCCATGGCGCCTTTGCCTAATACTTTGGTGGCGCGTAGGTTATCTAGGTCGAGCTCCGGCGGAGGAGTTTTATTGGTGTCCATTATGTGTTTTGGAATGGAGAATGTGAGAATGTGGAGATATAGTGGATAGAGAGATGAGCTATATATGTGTATATGTGAGTGTATACACTGTGCAAACATCAACACGCACGGAAGGTGTGTATAGATGCTGGTGAGAGAGAATTCCAGCTAAAATTCAGTAATTTTCTATCCAATAAAAAGTTAAAGTTATGCTCCATTTGATTTTGATTTGATTTAGTACAATATCACAATAAAATAAGTTTATTGTAAGTATGTGATATAAAACCTTAGGTATATGTGGATGGGTTTTTGACAAGTCTCATGAAATTGGGTCAAAACTCTTTAAAATGAGTTTTCGTCGGATACTCATCACAAATATATTTACACTCATTTTTTTTTTGTTTCCCAAGGGTTTATTCCGAGACGGGGTGGGCACATTAAGTGGTACCTCTTCCAACAGAGATTTGAACTTGAGTCCGCTACTTTGTAGTGACTAATCCCTTTCACTAGACCAATCACATGTTGATATATTTAAACTTATTGTGTGTGTATATGATTAGCAATTCTTCGATCCCTCGTCGGACCCATGAAACTCATCAAAAACCTATTCACATCAATGGTGTGTGTGTATGATTAGCAATTCTTCGATCCTAGACCGCCGGCCTGAGAATTGGGGGGAGGGGGATGGTTGCGAGGTTGGACTTTTAGTTTTTTTTAAAATTAAAATTATTTATAATTTATAATTTTAATAAATATTAAATAGTTTTCAATTATATGATTTATTATTTTAATAAATATTAAATAGATTAGTACTATTATATGAATCTTAGATATGAAAAGAATATTTTTTTTCCAAATTTATATTAATTTATTAATATTATTTATAAAATTAAAGTAGATATGTAGAAATTATAAGTAAAATCTCAAAATTGGTCCGTACGTGATCTTATTCGAGTCAATTTTGAAATTTGACAATAATGTAGACTAAAATCATCAGTAAATTTCAAATTAACTTTGCAACATTGTCAGTCAACATAAGTATTGACATCAACTTTGCAATAAGACTTAAATGCCATGCACGTCACCAGTAATTTTAAACGGCGGTACCAAATGTGTTGAACACATAAAGCGATGTACCAAAAGTGAGAATTTACCTAAAGAGGAACTTCTAAATGATCACCACAAAGCTCGTATATTTTAGGATAAATTTCTCATCATCTAAATATTTATAATTTAAACCTTCAACACTGATGTTGTCCAATATTAAAACAATCCAAAAAACAAACTCCTTGCCAAACATAGAATGATACAAATCTTGTGCACACAAAACAAATAACCTTTTCATTCAAGGTTGTGCTTGATAATTCAAGAAAGTAGCTTGATTTTGGATGAGCAAGATTTGAAATAGTAAACATTGGTCACATTTAAAACCCAAGTACAAGAATTTGCCAATCACCTTATACATGAACCTAATTAAAACCCAAAAAGAAAAAGAAAAATAAAGAAGATAAATTATCAATTAAAAAATAAATAATTATACAGATGTATATATAATGTATACATATGTTGGCTTTCATTCTTCGTTCTCTTTTTTTTTTTTTTTTTTTGGGTAAATGCTTTCATTCATCATTTTTTTTTTTTTTTTGATAATTAAATTATATTGAAACATTAAATAAAAGGAGTTACAAAGTCAAAAAGGGGAAACCCTCCATCACAACAAACATTAACGGGAATAAAATGTAAAGGAATACAAATCGACCAATCCGACCAACCGAAGTCGAATGCCCACGAGGCAAGGTTGTGGGCGGCATGTTAGGTGAATTCGTATACAAAATGAGTTGGCTTAATAAAGGGTGTGTATATTATGTTTTTTAAATATTACGAGAAGAAGAGGGGCACACGTGCAAGACGTGGTATGAGCCTTTTTTTTTTTTTTGGTCAGAGTGGTATGAGCCTTTGCTAAGAGACAAAGGGTGGGTTGTACGGTTATCAATTAATCACATGGGCCTCCCCAATAATCCAAGGGAAAATTGCAACCGTGCCATAATCGATGAATTTAGGGGTCTTTGTTGGAATGGAATGTTGTTAGTTTGTCAATTAATTTCTCCAATTACTGCCTTTATTTATATAGAAGTATTTATTTATTTTATGGATCATCCTTATCAAGAAAAATGATATATATTGAATTTTGGTTAATTTTATTATTAAAATTAAAATTGTAAGTTTAATTTGATTTATAAAAAGATTAAGATGAAACAAATTTTAATAACACCTAACATATAAGTCGGTTTATGATAACTTAATTAACATTAAATATATATTTTTACATTAAAGCATTAATTAATACAATTCAAAATTATTGTTTTTATTTGATATTTAGCTCTACCCACCATAAAACCAACTAAAATAATAATATTATATGATGTCCTAATTATGAGATGAAATTTCTTTTCTTTCTTTTTCTATTAAGAGTGAATGAGATATATGTATCTCATATGCATTTAAAGCTAGCATGTGCGCTGCACCCGTGAACAGAATATAATACGAATTGACTTTTGGATTGGTTTAAATACTAGTGAATTGCATGAGGGATTATGCGACATGTCTTATCATATCAATTAATTTTATACAGCCAATTCCTTAATAAAATGTAGACAAAGCTATTAAATATCCAATAAGTTTGCTACATTAATATAATCAATAAATATAAATATAAAAATAAAAAATGTCGTTATTTTTTTAGTTAAATGAAATGTAAATTAATTATCTAAGCATATTAGATATTGAACAACTTAATTTAAGTCAACTTGAATAGACTAGTTTCCATGATATGACAAATTTAGGTTTCAATTTCAATTTTTATTTAATGTGTTGGATGTGCCTCGAAACTAATTAATTCATATCAGAAACCGGAATACCCTTAAATGTATAATATAAAAAAAAGTTACACTAGTAATCAATAATATTTCGTTGAAAAAAGCTTACTGTATATTTCTGGCTTAACATACAAAATTTGAGAACCTCAACAAGAGGGAATCGTTAGAAAAGTAGTTTAATTAGAAAAAGTAGATTACAAGAATTGGGATTTGGTATCATATTAGGTAAAGCTGGTTGTCAGAAATACTTGCTAATTAATTAATAACGGAAAAGCGAATATTCTGATTTTTTTTTTTCTTTTTGGATACTGATCCTCTTTTGCATAATACGGAGTAATTTATAAAATTTAGTTATTTGATTTTACCCAGAATATCATTTATTTACCACGTACTCACATGAAATTTATGATGACAATTTGATTAACTTACTAGCTACTCAAATTTCGTGGATGCTTGAGAGATAGGTAGAGTAAGAAACATATGCACATCATTATGAAAATATATATATGATACCTCACCCCTATCATTTATCAAAGCATAACTTGTACGCATTAATCAACTCTATACATAGGTATTTAAATTCATTAATTATATATTTTAAATGCGCGTTGATTCATGAGTTGGTAAACCATTTAAGATTGCTTTGGTTAAAAGTGTATCTAGTCTCCAAAGTTAAAGCTTCATGTGTAATCTAATTTCACTACAGCAAAAATGCCATTACAAGTAGCATCACTATGAAAAGAAGTCACAACTGATAATATATATAGTCAATATATAGAGATAATGCCAATTCATCACCTGTGATATGAAAAAAATATTTAATTTATTCTTCTGTGAAAATTTTAAAAGAGCAATTTATCTTATTCAGTCGGAGAGTTCGTCGAAATTGAGAGTGAACAAATAAAGTGTTTTTGTGACTTAGGGGGGTAAATGTTACATTTATCATAAACACAGTGGGTATATTGTGACATTTATCATAATACAGTAGGGTAAAGTGCCACATTTATCATAACATGGGGTGGGGGTGGGGGGGGGGGGGGATAAAGTGCCACATATAAGATGGGTTGTTTTATCAATTCCTATTTTCTTTTTAAAGTTTGAAAATGTCACGGGTGTGAAACTTTTATAAGATTAAAGGGGGAATCGGAGAGGGATAAAATGCTATTTTCAAATCACATGAAGGTAAATTGAACATTATACAAATAACATGGGGTAAATTAACAGTAACTCTCAATATATATAATCATTCTCGGTCAAACTACTTAGTGACATTTTTATACTATTATTATGACATATTGTTACTTTTAACTTTGATAGTGATATTTTATAAGTATTAAGTTAAATAGCTACAAGTGATATTTTAATAATTGCACTCTTAACTATATACAATTTTTTAATATATAATTTATTGTGGTGCGATGAAATTTTAAGGGGATTATTGCATTTTTGGTGCCACAACTATATCCCACTGGCATTTTTACCCCGTAACTTTTCGGGCTGGCACATTTGGTGCCACAACTTTAACATCAGTGCCAATTTTGGTGCCAATTGAGGCCCAATTTCAAAATTGGCCCGAAATTCCTCCATGTGCGAGCCATGTGACATGAAAAATGAGGATTCGACGTCTTTTTCATTAAAAAAAAATACCAAAATTTAAAATCCTAACATTTCTTACAAAATTCATCAAACATTCCCTTAATTAAATTTTTACCGCCTTATTCTTCTTTCCCAAATAAAAACATCCAAGTAGCCTAGTTCTTGATGGATGGAAATAATTTTATTTTATTTTTAATAAAAAGAAGACATTCAATGATCAAAATCCTCAATTTTAATGTCACATGGCCCGCACATGGGAGAATTTCGGGCCAATTTTGAATTTGGGCCTCAATTGGCACCAAAATTGCCACTGATGTTGAAGTTGTGACACCAAATATGCCAGCCCGAAAAGTTATGGGGTAGAAACGCCAGTGAGCTATAGTTGTGGCACCAAAAATGCAATAATCCCAAATTTTAAGTGTCAATATCTTAATTACAAATAATATTATAAAGTGCCACAATAAAAGAAAAGGATGATACTATATAGTATGATTGATATTTTTCATTAGAGATATTTTTCAAAATTATGACTATATTAACTTATTTTTGCATTCTTTTCAAAATGCCATTAAGCTTAGTATGCATATATCACTAAAGACGATTTTTTGGTTGTAGTTTGTTAACTGTTTGTGGGAACTGTGACATATTATGTAATTGCTAGCTAATAGTAATATTGTTTATTTTAGAATTCTTTATTCTTTAGTGCATGCAGTCTAATCCTACGATTAAGAGGCCTTTATAACCTCCTTTAGAAAAGCAAAGCTAGCTAGGCGTAGAATTTATGGCTTTTTCTTTTGTCTCTCTTTGCCCCAACACAATACCTTATTAAAATGTCCCAATTGTTCCCAGTCTTAATCTGATGCAACTATCAATCGGTCAAGAAAAATACCTAACTTTCGTGACATATATATCCAAAATTTTCAGTATAATGACAAAAAAAAAGAAGAAGTGAATTTTGAGGTTCAAAACCACCAAAGAGCAAATATTACTCTATTTTAATTTATTAAAAAAAATAAACTTTCGAATGTTGAGGGATATTTATGCCTAATAAGTAAAATGGTTTCTTCAAATGAAATCATGCATTCGAATTATTTGAAAGTATGTTCCTAATATTCTAGCCCATAATTTTGAATAATTTATATATTTTAATATTTCAGATATTACTTCATTAAACCCTTCTTATACTGTTGAAAAGGCAAATCCAAGTGGCCCTCTAATTATTCTACTTTGTATTGTTGAAACTTGAAAGTAAAAAAACCGGTTTGATTATGAAAAATGCATTAACATTCAAGGTGTATATATACAATATTCACATGCACGAAATATTTCTTTTTGGAAATAACCCTCCTACTCAATTCCTATAATTTTCTTGATTTAGGTAGAAAAAAATCTTTAAAGAGCAAAAATTAACAAACAATTTTCTTTGGGTATAATATGAGATTAGTGAACATAATTTGGCCCACTCAGATATATTAACCCTTAAAATCAACTTTTCAAAGGTTAAAAAAATGTGTTCTTGTCTGCTATAATTAGCCAGGAGAAAAATGCAACCTTCCACCTAAGTTAAAAGTGAAAGGCAAGTAAAAGTTGTTTTTATTATATAGTCTATCTAGTATTAATAAAAAATGTCTTCCACCATGTCAAAGTTGGGTACCAAAATACTTTTTGTAGGAGAAAAGGTTTTGTACAGTTTGATGATGCTTGGTCGGCCATGATTAATTCTACCAGGAGAGAAAAGCAGTAATTAGCATAATAAATTTTCAAATTAAGTACTTCAATGTGGTATTCTATTATATCAACATTTTTTTTAATTAGGATCAGATTAAATTTGTATGAGAAAAAGGAAAAAGTCCCAAACTAATTAATAATTTTGGATTTTCGTCCCAAGCTATATCACTTAGCCAAATTCGTCCCGTAATTTTATATTCTTTTGGAATATCGTCCCACTTGCCACATGGCTGCTTATGTGTCATGACGTGGCAAATTTAAGCATAAACAATTATATAAGATTGTAGAATTCATCCCAAACTAATTACAAATTTTGATTTTTTGTCCCAAACTATATTAACATCCAGACTTTCATCCCGTAATTGAATTGACATGAGTAAAAAGAATTCGTTCCAAACTAATTATGAATTTTTATTAATAAAAAAAATGCACAAATTTTTCCTTATGAACTGAGATAGGATTTTTTTTTTCACAAAAACGCATGGGAATTTCAAAAATTCATACAATTTTCTCTAAAAAAAAAAAAGTTAATGGCAATAATAATTGTAGCAATTTATCCCCTTGTTATAAAACATTTTGCATGCTCACTCTCAATTTATGCAATTGAGTTACACTCTCCGGTTCAAGGGGGTGAAATAGGTTTTTTTTTAAATTTTGTCAGGGGGGTAAACTGCTCTTTTACAAATTACAGGGGTTAAATTGGATATTATTAATATTATAGGGGGTAAATTGCCATTAGACCCTTAAAAAAAGTAAAAGATGAATTGTCATTTCCATTAAATTAGAAATTTAATAATTGACTAAATTCATGCAAAATGACAAATTGTGAGACGAAATTCGACGAGTTAATATAGTTTGGGACCAAAAATCAAAATTTGTAATTAGTTTGGGACGAATTCTGCAATATTTTATAATTGTTCATGCTAAAATTTGCCATGTCGTGACACTTAAGCAGCTATGTGGCAAGTGGGACGATATTCCAAAAAAATATAAAATTACGGGACGAATTTGACTAAGTGATATAGCTTTGGATGAAAATCCAAAATTACTGATTAGTTTGGGACGTTTTCTTCAATTTTGCCTTTTATCATTTATGCACAATTTACACTGATTTGGTTTGGGTTTCAACAATTCAAATAAACGTTCAAAAAGCCCATTCATTGGTATATTTTCTTATCTTGTACTATGTTTAAAGTAATAATGAAATATATAGGAGCTAGTATATTATTCATACAGCCAATGAGCATTATACCCCAATATCAAGAGATTTTGGTTCAATTCTCAATAATATAATTTATATTTTAGTTTAATACTAGTGATTTGTAGTTATTTTTTTTTTTTTGTAAATTAGTTATATTTGAATAGATTTTTGATTTGATAATATTGATTTAATGATGTAATTTGTATTACCAAAAAATATATTATTCATACAAATACAATATATATATATATATATAAACCATACCCCGGCCCGTTTAAACTTACACGATATGAATACATATGATAGTTTTATTAATCATTCAATCACGCAAAACAAGTATATAATATATAATCTGACATTGATCAGTTAGTTCAAATTTATTATCTGTTGGGAATATTCATTAATGCTGGAAAAATGTTTCATATATATATTAACATTCTTCACAAGATATATAACCTTTTTCAACTTTATTCTAATATTTTGGTAAGTGAAAGATATAATTAACCATTGACTTATTTAATATATATAATTACAAACATAAACACATGTAATTTATGTCTTGTAACCAAATATAAAAATGACATGTTTGTCCCAAAATTAAAATTACAACTTAAAGTTATGTTAGCAATAGCATATCATCAAAAGTTGACAACATTAACATATATATGTGTTATATATATACAACATATATATGTATTATATCTGTTCAACTTGACAAAATACTACTCTATAAAGCATCACTATTATTACTTTAAAATTAGGAATCGAAGATAATGGAGATCTAATGGAAATTATTACTTTAAAATTAGATTCAAGGAATAAAGTATCGATACATTGTGTGAAGATAATTCAGACGTACGGCTGATTATAAAACTCCGATCCATAGGGCAAATTTATTACTACTTATTTTTAAATAGTAATTTGGTACGTTTCGGCTTACTTGAAGAGTTGAAGGCAAATCCTTTAATCATTGTTCACATAGGGACATGAAATTAATTCTGCTAATTGACCAAAGTATATATTGGATGCACGATCAGAGGCTTAGGTGCATGATTAATTTATACTTATATATGGTCTGTGAAAGTATAAATAAATATTCCATGATTGCAGGGGCGGAACTAGGCGTATTTAGTTTGAGGGGCGATAATTTTTTGATGTAATACACCTAATATTTTATAATATTTTGATATAATGGCATAAAATAAGTTAATATAATCTAATTCTTTTTCCCAAAAGTATAGAAACATAACTATCATTCAACACACTATCATTTTCATTGTGGTTGACGATGTTTCTTTGATTAATTAAGACCTGTCTATAACAATCTATATCAGGAAATTGGCTTATTAATTAAACACAAAAAACTAAATTATCTTGACTTATTTAATCAAATAATTCAAATTCTAATAGATAAATTTATGTGATCCTCAAATTCAAATTCTGTAATACTGAAATTTAGACCATTATATTAATAAACCTTAGGCCTAAGTTTTCCATTAGCAAAACTCATAGAATTTTTAACTTTATATCTCCTCCATAAAAAAAAAATCTTAATTACTCATAACAGTCATTTGAATATCCAGTTAACCCAATTTTAGTTCTATTTAAACACAATCTTTTCAATTAATTTTAAAAATATCTAAAATAATATAATATATACACTACACTTATATAAGAAACAAAAAAAATTGAAAAAACCGCAAAAATAAAAAGTTTAGCTTTTACTGGGTTTAGATATATACTAGGACACCCAAACAAATAGTGCTACACTCTACCAGGTAAGATAATTAACGAGTTAAATTTTTTTTTGAAGTTAATTAACGAGTTAATTAGTTGTGTTAATAGTAGGTAATTAATTAATGTATTAATATAGTAACGATATATTTTTCTTGGGGATCAACCAATTAACCGTTCCAGTCTCTTCTTAGTTCCGCCAATGCATTATTGATTTATAGTATAAAAGATGATTCTTGTAATCGTACATGTATTTGCAAATATATTCATGATATATGTTCCACAAACATGATGGCATATATTTTACATGCACCTCAATTTTTTTTTTATCACAATATCGAAAATGATGTATATTATACTTATAAATTGAAAACGAAAATATTATCACATTGTATTAATGCCCACTTTTTTAGTGATAGTTGAAATAAAAGACTTCAGGGGCTTTTGATTGGAATTTCAAATTGTTTGATCGATGAGTTCCGACTATAAAGCCTTTAGAAAGTTTCTTAAGAACAATAAAGAGATTTATCTTCTATAATTAAATACAAAATTGGATTTCTCACGTGATCAGGAGTTGCCTTACATCATTGAGAAGGGAAAATCAGAAGATACGATGAATGATAAAGTAAAATATGATAAGGAGTATAAACGAGTCGAATAGTATCAAACGACATAATGTTCAAGTTTGGTTTGAATTTTATCAAGTTTGAAATTTTATGTTTGAACTTAGTTTGATTGTTTAACGAATTGAGTTCAAACGAGCTTTAATCGAACGAGCTCGAGTCGAGTATCGAGTAGCTTGATATTTATACATGTATTCTGTCAATTTTTAGTTTGTTGAACTCGAACCGAGCTTCAAAAGTTATGAAACGAAAAATAATATTTAAGTTTGTCTGATTTGTGTGACAAACCGAGTCCAAACGAGTTTTTAATATTGAACGAGCACGAATCGAGTATCGAATAGTTTGATTTGATTTTCGGCTATAATTGAGACCTTATCTTAGTAACAATGAAGTGCTGTAATGCTTTGTTTTCATTCGCCCAAAACGTACACCTAACCTTTCTCCTAGGAGTCATTTCAATTGAATAACACGTCTTTGAAAAAAACAATTTCAATCGAAACAAAAGTGCTTTCCAATGTTGCAAGTTCAACTTTAATTATAACTTAAATATATATTTCTAATCATAAAATAACAAAGAAAAGAAAGGAACATTGTCGATAATACACCTTTATGATATTAGGAATTTATACAGTATCCATAATTTGTTCATGAAGGAAAATACTATATTCAGTTTTCTCAACGATCAAAATTATCTTCATAATTTTCTTCATTAGATTAGATTCAATTCTTTTTTTTTTCCCATAAATAATCATTACATCAATATCACTGAATAACATATCTATTGAAACCAAATCACAAAGAAAATCAATCAATAAACATTAATATTAAATTAGAAAAAAAATCACATTGAACCTCTTGATTTTGAGGCCTCAATCTTACCCACGGATTATGGCATAATTTGACAGATTAGATTCAAATTAAAGACCCATAATTGACATAATAATGTAAAAAATAAGTTGTGTTTGGTGCAGAGTCATGATGCCATTATAACGCTCCTCTCGTGCAGGTTTGCAGGAAGGAAAAATAGTGACATATACTATAAGAATTCCACTTAAATGTACAATCCCTGCATTTAAATTTACAAAAGCAAAAAAAATGAAAGAAAGGTTGCCTTTTGATCAGTCCACTAGCTAAGATATGAAGTAGAAAAGGTGAAATCCTTTTTCATCTCTACTTTTATGGTTGCTAGTGATAATTGTTACAATTGATGGCAAAACAGACGTTTGGTGTGATATCTTTGCAAAAATCACAAAATATTGAAGCAATATGTATAGTGCATAAGCCATTTGTTGTGTTTAATGATTAAAATTGTACATGATTTTGTCCCCATTTGTTAGTTGCCATTTTCTATCTAATACACTTTTATTACATATATATTTCACTATTATTACTCTTCCAACTAACAATTTTTAATCTTATTATTATTGTGCTATTGATTGTTACACTGATTCATGTTGGTTTTTTTCTTTTTCTTTTTGGGTATAATTGTTACGTATATTGATTGTCCCCATTTCCCGATCCACTTCTATTCTTGTCTAAATTGTTGGACTGTAATCAACTAGCTCAAAATGTTTAAATTCATGTTGACAAATAAAAGTTGATCAAGTCTTTATTAATCATTTAAACAATTCTCTCACAACCTCTGTGTGTGTATTTTTTCATGTGTGTATAGAATTGAATTAAAAGTGGTTAAAATGTCATATAATGCGGAAAACATAGTTCAAAAAAAAAAAAGAACTACTCTATAAGCAACAGAAAAGGACCGTATAGATTAGACACTACAACATTTTGGGCTTTTTATGACCCAAATCTTTATCGACTCATTTTAAAGAGTCGTATATGAAGTAGATGACTCTCTTTTCTCATTTCTTGACTCACAAAAACCGTCTTGTAGAACCCGCATAGTATATAAAAAGATATAGGAATAACTTATTTACATTTAGCCCATTAATCTAGATTTGGGCCTGCAGTTTAATAATGTATGGTCTGCACACCTCTTTTTAAGTTTTGATATGGCAAAGTAAAGAACAGGAAAAAGAAGAGAATCAATAAAGGAGGCCCAACTACTGAGGTGAGGAGCCAGACTTCATCAAATAAAAGAGCTAGTCTAGTCAGAAGCCTTAAAAATTAGGCCCATTTTCTAATATAGGCCCATTATTAATTGTTCACGAAATCTTAGTTTAGGAATTAATTATTACACTTAGTTTAGGAATTAATTATTACACACTATACCGACATTAGGGCTGTCAATGGGTTATATTCTGGTCAGATCAGGCTCGTCCAGATCCGGCTTCATTTATATCGGATTCGGATATTGTTCGGATTATGTTTAGATTTATATTTTTTGAATCCAATGGATTTTGGTCGGATTTGACCGGATATCGGATCTTTTTCGGATCCAATAAAATTTTCATTTAAAAAATTAAATTAATATTTTTTCCTAAAACAAGTTTATTAACCTTTCAGTTTTATTTAATTTTAGCACATGTTCAAACTTTATTTACTATATTCATATTTGTAGATGAGAATATTGGTTTAAAAGTTATAAATTACTATCTTCTTAAATTGACGGTGAAATATTATTTATGATATTTACTTTTATAAAACATTATGTATATATATCATTCTTTTTATTTATTGTCGGATACGGATCTTTAACGGATCAGATCGACCTAAATCAATATTCGCTCCATGTGTTTCGGATTACGGATCTTTATAATCGGATCAGGTCCATCGAATTTCTAATCGGTCAATTATCCTAATAAATCGGACCGGATTCCGACGGATCAGGATTAAAATCCTCCCCATTGCAGCCCTAACCAACATAATGAAGAAACCCAACACTTTTTCTTACTAAACAACCAAAAATAATTAATAAGAAATAACAGAAAAAAAGCTATTTAAGTACAGAACACCCTACCCGCTAGAAATTAGGAAATCATAATGCATCCAAGATTTATTGTCAACGTTATCAATTTTAGCATCAATTAAAACCAAACTTACCCCTAATTGGTTAGTGTTAAAATCTTAATTGTCATCCAAAGTTAGGTCACTGGTCCCGACTAATAAAATATATCATCCAATGGAAACATGTTGATGTTATTACTTGATGAAATACCTTCCGTTTAGTCCCCATTTTGCCGTCCTATATGGCTATAACGTCCGCAAAATTCTTGTTCATACTCTAACTTATTCAAATTCATCCAATCACCAATGAAGTGTATTATTTGAGTTCTATCAAAATCGATTTAAGTAAAAAAATTCATATTGTCCCTAATTTTATAGGGTAATTCTTGCCCAATCAAGGTTTGGCCGAATCCACAATATTCACATAGCAAGTGCAATACAATTGCTTAAAGATTAGATAACACTCAACCAATCAAAAAATAAGTATATTGCACTTGATTTATGATTGGATATGTTTAGTCAATCCAGTTTGGACAATAATTCTTGTCCAACCCGAATTTGGCCGAACCCACAATTAGTACTTCTATGTCTTAATCTATAAAACCCAAGGTGGTTGGGCCAAGTGGTAGTGACTTGCGACCCCAGAGGCAAACTCAAGTTCGATCTACTGGAGACACCACACTGGGGAGGACCTATACTGTTTGCACTCTTCGGTCCGAATTGTATATACACAATCTAGTAGATAACAAAAAATGTCTTAATCTATAATTATTGACTATTATCATATTTAGGAGGGCTTTCAATGGGTCGGATTCTGATCGGATCAGGTTCGTTCAGACCCAGCTCTATTTATATCGGCTCGGATCCTGTCAAATTCGGATCTAATTTTTTTGAATTCAATGGATCTTGGTCGAATTTAGCCGGATATCAGATCTTTTCCGGATCTAGTAAAAATTTCATTAAAAAATTACATTAATATTTTTTCCTAAAACAAGTTTATTAACTTTACAATTTAATTTAATTTTAGCTCACATGTTCAAACATCATTTACTAATATTCATATTCTTAGATAAAAATATTGGTTTAAATAAATTTATAAACGAGTTATTAATTACTATATATATAATTCTTTTATTATTTTTTATCGAAAACGGATCTTTAACGGATCGAATCGACCCAAATCCTTATTCGTTCCATGTAGTTCGAAATACAGATCTTTATAATCGGAGCAACTCCATCAAATTTCCAATTGATCAATTATAATAAATCGGACAAAATAGAGACGGATGCGAGTTGAAATCCGCCACATTGATCTTTGTTGAATTCCAAAAAGGCTAGCACCCAACATGTTCATACTTGGTACTCGCACACCGTCCAACCAACACCCAAACAAAAGCTGCCACGATAACAATGACTGTTCAAGGGACAACTACATTCTATCTAGGCATAGCAAGATGGGTCTGGACCCGCGGGCCGGCCCGTGACCTGTCCAGGCCCGTCCAGACCCAACCTTTTAATTTTTATATTTGTTGGGTTTGGGTTGATCTTAGGTCAGCCTTATAATTAATTGGTCCTTAATGGGTTTCCTAGTGGGTCAGTTAATGGGTCTTATAAAAACAAAAGAAAATTAATTAATGGGCCCAATTTAAAAGCAAGTTGACTACCCATCTTTAATTCCAAAAATAAAATCATATCATATCTTGTTTGCTATCATAAAATTCAAGGCCTAGTTACAACTTTTCTTATTTTGTAATTACTAATCCATTATTTTGGAGAAAAAAAATTAAATTATTAAAATATCTTAAAATCATTCGTCTTTTCTATATCAATTTTATGGCCACTTTTAACTAATAAAAATATTGATATCGACTCTCGAAAGGGTTTCTTATATTTCTTAGATATAAGAGAATAACAAAAATTATATTTTTAAATCATGTAATTAAAGTCTCCTAATTTGCATGTTAATTTTATTCTTTCAAATCTCGGCATCAATTACTCGCATTTTTCAACCTATGTTACAACGTTTTTTTTGTGGATTTTTTCAAGGAAAAAAAAGAAAAAAAGAAAAGATAAAGATAAAGGGTCGACCCGACCCGTTTACAACCCATTAACACAGTATATTTATTTATTATGATAAACAGTAATGGTTTGGCCGGCGACGGAGGGGATGCGCTTTCTTGTAAATTCGATGATTGGATAGGGGCACCGTTGTCATTTACTTTGTATTAAATTATTATAAATGTTGCAAGTTACTGATGCTGGGTGGCCGATAAAAAGTAGGACATACATGTAATGATTTTTAATGTCAACATAAAAGTTTGTTCAAGTTAATTAAACAGTATATTTATTTATTTTGAGATAATTAAACAGTATATTTGAATTGACAACTAATCAAATAAGTATAATTTGATATATCAAAAAGTTTTCGGCAATTGGAGTAACATTAGGTCTGAGTTTGGGCTTGTCCGAAAGCTAGAGAATTGGACTGCATTCGTGTCAGCAGGTCGCGGGCTCGCACAAGTCTTGAAGAGACGAAGTGAATTTGGATCCATGATTTGCACCCCCCCCCCCCCCCCCCCCCCCCCCCGCGCGCGAGGGAAGAGACTTCTTGTAGCTAAGTAGTTACACAACTACATTGGCAAATCATATATAAACCTCAAGTTTTTTCACTCCACTTCCAATGTGGGATAAATGCAAATTGCATTTCTTTTCTTCCATTTCAAGAGGTGATTTTTGAGTGTCAATTTCTCATTCACCCGAACTCCGATTTGGACACACGATATACCGTTTTAATCTACTCACGGAGTAGAATCTAATTCCAGAAAAACCTGAATGAATTTTATATTTATCAAATTTATTTTAATTATAGATGAGAGTGGGCAAAGAAAGAAAATAGAATTAATTTCTCATTCACCCGAACTCTCTTTAATTTTAATATTTTAATATAATTAATAATTTAATTACAAGATGCAAATAATTATTAGTATTATTAATATTAATATTAAAAATAAAATTAAAACTATAATATTAATAGGTGAGAGTGGGCAAAGGAAAAAAATGGAATTAATTCCATTCTGGAGCCCTGCCATTGGAGACTACCAGGCAGGGCTCGGGGCGAGGGTAGGGCTGGCTCGGAGCTCCGGAGCCCCGGAGATGGCCTTAAGAGCAGGCGTTTTGAACCCCCTCGGGTCCCATGGTGTACAATTTGAAGTACCCATCCACATACATTATGCGGCCCAGAATGACTCTGGAGCAAGAAGTCATCCAAAATTATGAATTAGGGTGTGCTTGTAAACATTTTTTGGAAACAATTTCTAAATTTTTCGGATGTCAAACGAAATAGTTTGACGTTTGAGAAATTATTTCAACTTCAACTTTTCACAAAATAAGCTGCTGTAAATTTCTCTTGAAAATTGAGATGCTTTTGATTATTTTGAACTTAATTCTTAATCTTCAATTTCAACTTATTTGCAAGAATTTGCAAACACATCCTTAGTGAAAGTATTTTTTAAATATATCAAATCAAATCAAATCAAATCAAAATAAAATAGAAGTAGAGATAGATTATTTAATCATGATTTATTACGGATATAACAAAATTTTATCACCCAAACTCAGACCTAATGTTACTCCAATTGCCGAAAACTTTTTGATATATCAAATTATACTTATTTGATTAGTTGTCAATTCAAATATACTGTTTAATTATCTCAAAATAAATAAATATACTGTTTAATTATCTCAAAATAAATAAATATACTGTTTAATTAACTTGAACAAACTTTTATGTTGACATTAAAAATCATTACATGTATGTCCTACTTTTTATCGGCCAACCCAGCATCAGTAACTTGCAACATTTATAATAATTTAATACAAAGTAAATGACAACGGTGCCCCTATCCAATCATCGAATTTACAAGAAAGCGCATCCCCGCCGTCGCCGGCCAAACCATTACAGATAAACGAATTAACCAACTCAAACTAATCAAACACAAATAAATCTTCAAATTTAATATTCCTAGATCTTCAATTCTCCAGACGATAAAATTCTTCAAACCTTGAGAAGTTTCGCCGCCCTAACAACCGGATTTTCCTTCGCAATCGCTTCTCGACCCGCCGCCTTGTAATCGTAGCTGCAGTCGTGCCGATCCGAGTATCTATGCTCAGAACAGAACGTATCTCCACATCTACACCGAAACCCCACTAACCCGACCCGTTTCCTGCAACCCGAACCGGAACACCGGGTCACCTCCCTAGGTCTTTTCAACGAAGTCCCCCGATTCTCCGGTAGATCTGGTTTCTTAGGCGAGCTCGCGGATCTGGTTCTCGGGTCACACGCGCCGGCCGAAACCTTCGGATCTGAGACCTCCGACGTTCTGAGCTGCGGAGAGGGTGCATGAATCGTCTGAGGTAGGTTGCATATAGGTAAGTTTTCAGGGACCTTGAGCTCGGTTTCTTCTTTTTCTCTCTTCTGAGACATAACTTTTTGGAAAAGAGAGATGAGAATGTGCGTTCCAAAATGTGAAATGAAATTGAAGTGGAATGGAAATGAGGAATCTGGGGGTTATATTTATTATTAGGATTAAATATGGGGTGGGTATTTTAATTTTGAGAATATTGTATTGTATTTGTGGGGATGGTTGAAACGCGTATGGACATCAGGAGTATCGGTGGTTGTAATGACTGCAATGCCCTTCTGACTAACTTTAGAGTATTTTCTTTTTATTTATTGGCCTATAATTGGAATTTGAGGGGTCCGCCTGGGGAAATGGGGCTTTATATCAGACCTGACGTGTTTCTGCGTTGGATGGGCCAAGGGAAAGAAAGAAAGATAAGGATTTTATTGTCTTTTCAATACTTGAAATGATTCTTTTGCTAACGAATTATTTCTAGTCATTTTACCTGGATTTTCTATTAGTTCTTTCTACTATTTACTATTTTTGACAAATTAATCATATTATTAATTTATTCTTCAAATAGCATGAGACCCTGATTATTTCATATGAATCGAGTAAAAGATTAAATTGTCCCTAAATGAATTGAAAACCTGAAGTCATATTTCCATTTCAATTGTGAAAGACAAATTAAAGTTTATTCGATTCTTGAATTTCAGTGACATAAGAACAAAATTAAATTAAAATTGACCATATATTATATTATTGTTGAGACAAAATGTTTCACATGAATTGAAAAATAATAATAAGTTTACTTTATAGGGTCTGAACAATCATCAACTCATAAACTAGCATTTGATGTGTGTTAGGTCAAAGTCATGTTGTGTACTTGGCTCATTCTATATAGTGAATTTTAATAATTATTCTTGAATTTATCAATTAAAGAAAGCAAGGTAAATTAGTATTAAAGTTGATTAATCAACTCTTGAATTTATCAATTAAAGAAAGCAAGGTAAACTAGTATAAAAGTTGATTAATCAATTAAAACGGTATCTGGAAATGGTACCAATATAACATATAGTTTCGTGCAAAGTCAATTTACCAACACTTCTTAAGTTGAAGTGCATAAACATGTGGCAGGTAAGAAATAATTAAGTACGACTTGCAACGCTTTGTTAACGTCCCATGTATAATTTAATAATATTATTGCAGGACCAAATGTTTGGATTGAGAAATAATATTTTATAAATTAAATATATATACTTTAAACACAATCATATCTAATCTGAAACATCCCAAGCCTCTAAATTTTCTACAAATTAAGTTATATCAAATCTTATGCCTAAATTTCTCCGACACCTTAAACCAAAAGGGCCTGTTTGTTTGGCGTTTCTCAGAATTTTTTCGTGTTTGAGAAATGCCAAACAAACATGTTTTCTATTTTCCGAAATAATTTTTTCATCCATTAATTTTCTCAAACTACTCTCTCAAAAGCCAAACAAACAACAATTTTTTTTATCTCTAAACAAAACTTATACAAACTCTACTTTGATTTGACATAAAGTAACCTATCTCTTACACAATTTATCTCACATAACAAACATGATTTGACATAAAGTCTTACACATCTTACACCTACAACCCAACTCTTCCAAAAAAACCTACACCTACTTTATTTCTCAAACCACTCTCTCAAAACCCAAACAAATAACATTACGCAAATCGAGATTATTTCACAAACCTCCACTACTCTCCCAAACTACTTTCCCAAACGCCAAACAAACAGGCCCAAAAGGTTTTAAATTTAATACCCCAGGCCCAGTATATTTTTTAGAAAGGACAAGGCCCAATTGTTGAAAGAAAGTTCATTTCATGTAATTATAATTCTTTCACTGACGTCTAAGGCGTATGGTGACTACCTCATAAGGTAGCCACAAATATTTCTTTTGGCTCATAATTTTGATGGAAATATAATTCTAAAATTTGATTTTAATTGATTTCAATATTATATTGAGAATTCGATATGATAATGACAATTTAAATTTAGTAGTTACCATTGAATTTTCTGATGAAAAAAAAAAGCAAACAATTAAATTAATGATCAAGTACTTTCAGAATATCAATCAATTACAAATCATTTTGTAATTGAATTACCTTTACACTTAATTACATCGAAATGTATAGGTAATTATTCACTATATATAATTGTCTTCTATACATCAAATCTGATCATGATCAAAGTTTAATAAACTTGCATGAATATAAATCCAGTCAGTACCATTAATTGATGCAGAAACTTAATTTGGTCCTTGCTCATGTGGCTAATATTAATTAAGTACTTAAGATAAATAGAAAATTAAGAAAGATAATTAATAATAGTATTTCTTCAGGTACTGCAATTGGAAAACCAGTACTCCTCATCGTCACCATATTTGTCAAGTAATTAAATTCAGCTGCATATATATATATATATTATATATGTTCTCTATCATAATCCATACCAAAATCCCACAAATGAACTTACCAATATCAGCAAAAGCAAACAATTAAATTAATCATTCCACATAGTAAAAACACCTGGAGGATTCGAACCCTGGACCGACGTCTGATCTCCGGACCATCCGTTATAATTAGTAACCCCATCATAATCCACTTTCACCATCGCATTGGTTTCCGGATCACCCGAACCCGAACTCGAACCCATCCCAAGATTAATAAACCCACCACCACCACCAGCAACACTATAACTCCCAGTCGAACTCCCATTATTATTATTGTCCATCACAGAGGATGAAGTGTTGATCAATCCAAAAACATTATTATTATTATTATTATTATTATTACTCTGATAATAATTCCCATAATTACCATTATTAAAGTTGTAAGTCGACTGCTGCTGTAGCTGAAGCTGTGTCTGAATGTAAGTCTGATAATCAAGATGGTCTTGGTTTTGTAGAGTGAGTAAATTATTTGTCTGATGAGTCTCGAACGGGATCAGCTGTTGTTGAATTAGAGGATATGTCGTTGAGCTTGGGGTGCCGTAGTGGAAACTAGTGGTTGACCCTAAGGAAATCATTTCTTCGCGCTTTCTAGAAGATTCTATTGCTTGTGCTTCTTTCAGGCGCTTGGCTGCGCCGCCCCCAATGGGGAGACTGTTGCTTTCGAGGATGGCTTTTACATCATAACGGTTCATGTCGAAATTTGTCACCGCGCTTAGGCCTCTGAATTTTATGGCTGCTATGTCGTACGCTTCCGCAGCTTCCTCCTCAGTGCCTGTAGTTAATGAAGAAACTAATATTGTAAATTTGTATATGCTACTTCTATATTTTATAATTAAATCCATGCATGTGATAATAAAGGCAAAATTGCAAAATATTCGATCGCAGCGTTATATACTAATACTAATAATGTTATTTTGATGAACACATCCATAAATTCCATTTCGATTTAATAGATCATAATTTGATCCATAAATTCCGTTTTGCTTAAAATAATATTTCTACGTACATTTCTAATGCAAAAAAAAATTGGTTTTGTAAATAATTATCAATAGAAAAATTAATTGTTAAAGTAAAACATTGTAGGGGAAATACAAATCATACAAACTTTAAAGAGTAACTGCGGAATGACACAACATGATTCAAAAAAATTGTGTTGACGGAGAACCTTAGGTTAATTTTGATCCATGCATGGTTTTCCCTAAAATTAGTAGAGACATTTATTAGTTAATAGTGTAATTAATTAAGTTCAATGGAGTATTTAGTTAGTGAACTAGTAATTAATATTCCTAGAAAAAATGAATAAACAATTAATCACAATAGGTATATGTAAAGACATTTGACTTATAATACAGTGAATGTAGGCAGAATGGTTTTGAATTTAATATTAATCTCCATTTAATATTAATGATTATATGTATCTAGGGAATTTTATTAAAAGAAAATGAATTTAATTTGCTTACTGAAAGTTCCCAAGTAGAGATCTTTGTTTCCAGCAACTCTTCCTATTCTTGCTTGCCACCTCCCGTGCTGATGATGCCTGCTTACAAGTCTTAATTAAACTCAGATTATAAGGGAAATTAAATAAGAAATACGCCATCATATGCAAATTATAGAACTTATATGAAATTAACTTAATAACAAGAAAAAATATTTATTTTTTTGAAATTAAAATATTTATGCAAATAAAATGAAATTTCGGATACCTTGTCACTCCACGATACATGGAAGCTCCCCTGGAAAATCCACTACTCTTCCTGAAAATTCAATGGAACAAAAATTAAGGAAGAAGATTAAAATAATTTTTCCACTTAATAAGAATCTGACAGATAAAAAGAAGTAATTAATGAAATTTGTAATATATATATATATATATAAAGGAATCCAAAATCAGAAACTGCAGGGGGGTGAACTCTGAAAACAGTCAGTGAAGAGAAATACTAACTACTAACTATCAGCTTTCTGACAAAATCTCACTTTTGTCACCTTATCTAATTACCTACAAAATTGACACTACATCATCCATAATTTTTCTAATGATTTTAATTATGCAAAACAAAGATAAAAATTTAGTCCATGAGACTTATCCAAATCATTCACAAATTAAGTGTAATTTTTTTTTTTTTTTGTGAGTAGAAAATACTTCCAAAAAAGTTAATTATTCAATCTCAAGACATACGAAAAATTTAGATTACGATTTACTCGTCAACAAATAAAAACTTTTCTTGTTTACCTTCTAATAGAGGCCACAAATTCTTGTCTGGTCATATTTTTCATCTCCTCAATTTCCTTCTCATAGTTAGTCATCTGAAAATTATAAATAAATAAACTTTACAAAATGCATACCATGTGCTAACTGCTAAGTAATAAATAAATTAAATGAATTTATTGCTAATTCTCTTTTGTTTGGCAATTAACAAATGAATAGTATGAATAGATGAAAGTACTTACAGGGAAATTAGTAGTTGTAGATGTACCCCAGTATTTTAGTGCAGCAAGATCATAAGCCCTAGCTGCTTTTTCTTCTTTATCATACCCACCTGATCATCAAACATATATAATAATAGGAATTGAATTATCAAGTTACTCAAAATTTCAAAAAATATAGCTAGCTAGGATTAATTATATACAAAACAAATTGAAAATAAAATTAACTTACCTAAATACACTGCACGCGGGTCAAAATTAGAGTCAACCATTTCCAAAAAGATGAAACAATTACATAGTTAGTATTTATAGGAAATAAAACTTATAGACACACACACATATATATATATATAGACATGCAGAAGATAAAAAAAAATCAATCTCAATTTTATTACCTTGACGCCCTTTCCTGGATTGGCCTTCCCTTCTGCAACTATTGTCCCATAGATGTGCTTCATACCTCCCTGTCCACCTATGCCTGCAACAAATCAACATATATGAATTAAAGATTTAATCAATTACAAAAAGAAAAAGAAAAAGCAAAAACAAATATTTCTCACCTAGTAACACCTCTATAAATTGATGTTCTTTGTCCAAAAGTGTCCAAAGTTCTCCTTGGAGTTGCCTCAACAATACTCGTGTTACTATTATCTACGCTTTCAGTTGCGGCACTACCACTTGTCTCGTCATTTGTTGAACCTTTTCCACTGCCCATAGAAAGTGTCAATTGCTGAATGTTACATCCATTTTCTTGCAGATTTTCGTAGTTATGGTGCACCGGCATTGAGAACATGTAATCGGAGTCATGACTCGATTGGATCTCGTGATTGTATGATATCATTTCTGATGAATTGTTATGATCTAGCTGTTTATTCACTCCAAGAAAATCTGCAACTTCTGGTACTTCATTGCTCCCTTGATTGTTAATCAAGCTCCATTCACTATATGCTACAAAATTAAATAAAAAAAAAATTAACAACACATAATTATGTATGTCTCAAAATTAAATAACATAAAATATAATCACCTTGGTTTTGAAAGGGGGTTTCAATATTCTCATTGACTAACCCTAATGTAAAGTGATGAGACTGATCTTGAGGTAATGAAGGATGAGTTGGAGATAAAGGAAATGAAAGCCAGTTGTTAGAATTCATGCCTAATTCTCTTTCTTTTCAAATGATATTATTAATTCCTGCAAATACCAGAAATATATATATACCAAAATCAATAACAAAGATATATATAGCAATTTTAATTAATTAACACACATAATTAAAATAATACTACAAGAGTTCATCTACATAAAAGAGGGCTGACATATATAGGCTTACCAAATGAAGAAAGGAAGCATAAAAGTGCAGCCTACAGTTTCTCTAATTTAAGTTATGAACGAGCAAATTAAAGAAAAGAACTAGATATACATACATAAAGAATCAGAGAGAAGAGGAAAGGCGAAAAAGAATAAAATAGAAAGTGACACCATTATTTAAATATCTCACTTCTCACAGGTAACCAAAGTCGTTCTGCAATGGCCTGACTCTATTCACCAAATCCCAACACTTAATATAGACTACTGCCACTGCAATTACAACTTATTTATTAAATATTTTTTGGCTAGGTCGGTTTAATACGTACTAGTTAGATTCTTGTTTAGACCTGGTCTTTCATCTAGTATAATAAGTACAACTTATTATGGGTAATTAGGTTTGGTTGAACATAAAAAATGTACACTTAATTTGTGGTTGCATAACTTTTCTGAAGATTCTTGTTTAGACCAGGCTTATATTAGAATTTTGCATTTGATATTTAATAATTAATGCTACTCAATATTGTGACAAATTAAAAAATATTTAAAGAGAATATAAAAAATCAAATATATATTCTAATTAAAGTGTTACGTATCGAATGATGATATAGGTCTAAAATTACAACTGAACAGATAGTCTAAAAGCTGTGATGTCTCAGTTTTTGTACTAGGAAAATCCCACAATTCCAACTGGAAAAATGCAACCCTAAACTACCCCCCACCCCCATTCCCACTTGGTTTATTGGGACTCTCTTCCTCGTTCTGTGTAAAAAATGCACCCCAAAACCCGGCAATGCCACACCAGCAAATTATCTCTCAGAATATAAATTACTTAACTAGCTGTAAAATAATAGTCCCACGTACGTGAAATTTTATCTCAAATTGAGTTTTGTCTAGTTAAAATATTTACACAATAAATGCAATACACTTGATTTATAATTAGACTTATCATAAAGTAAGTAAATATAATTATTTTGTGGTTGGATGAATTTTTGCCGAATCAGGATTTATCAAGAATTTCACTTCTCATTCTATATTTTTTATGCATTATTTGTTGAAGCCTAAACGTGTACGGACATGCAATATTTAAATGAAAATATCCGACATATTAAATATTAAAAGTACTTACTTGGCCTGGAAAAGGGTAAGAAATACTCCATTTCAAAAATAATAAAGTTTAACCAATAAATTAAATACATGCACGAGAATAATAAATTACTAAGAAAAGATTGGGCGATTGCGTTTGGCTTTTCCAAGTAGAAGTCTGTTGACCGTGGGGTTGGAAATCGGACTCGTCAAAAGATTAAAAACAGTTGTTATTTATTTGTTCTGCAGTGCATGTCCTGTATTAATTAATTAAACTACAAAAATACTAATAAATATGTATATATATATATAGATAGAATTAAATTAATTAGCGGATGCATGCTGTGTTTTGAATCCCAGTGTTTGCCTCTTTGTTTCTGTGCCTTATGTCTTCCACTTACTGGCTCAGTCAAACTTTCTTAATACTCTAATACAGAACACCATTTTCACACACACACACACACGTATTAATATATATACTCCCTACATACATAATATAATTATAAGTTTTTGTTAAGAAAACTAGAGAAATAAAACGAGATCAAATGTGAACAATGTGCATAATAAAGAGTGAAAATGCAAATAATTAATTAAATAAAAAAATGGTTCAATTTTTTTTATCATAGCCGAATTTTAATTTTGTGGGACAAGAATATATTTCTTGTATCAAATTACACATTACATATGCATGGAAATTGCTCATATATCCCCGATTATAAATTCATATATATATATGAACTTGCAAAATAAACATAACTAAAAAAATATTTAATTTGTATTTCTCTTCTTTGAAACAAAACCTGCAAATACTGTGAACATTCTTGTAAATATAGTATCTATATACATCTACACACACAGATGATGAATTATTCATTTGAACTCTATATATACTGTGGTGAGGCAGGACCCACGTCTCTGGCTTTCAAGTTACAACTGTCCTTTTATGCCCTTTTTTAAAATTAATCTCCATGAAAAACTTTCATAAACCCTGGCAACCGATAATTAATTAAAGAACTAAATCAACCATTACTAATTAAACTAGCTATCCACAAAAACAAATAAAGAAATGCTTATATAAAACCAAAATAATTAACGAGCTGGAAACAACAAAATGAACCCCTAAGAACTAGAAAAAAATAGATGGAAAGAAAGAACTTACCGTTTTTTAAATCTGATGACTTTCCAGTAGCTGTAGATTGAAAAAATAAAAGTGTGTCCTTTTTACTCTCTCTAAGAAAAATGCTCAGAATGAATTATAGATATATGCATGCATGTATATATATTTATAATAATCTTGAAAATTGAGACCCTGAAATTATTAACATCGTAAGTTGGCGAAATGAAGAGTGTGGGGATTCGAAATACTACTATCCAGTTAGGGTTAATTAAAACCAAACCACTTTCATTTATTACAATTTTTTTTTCTTTTCGGTTAGTAATTAATTAACAGACCGAGCGCCACATGAAATCATGAATCAGGTTTTGCGGCCAGGTTCGGAGGAATTATGTGACAGCCTCTGCCTCCGCCTCCGCCTCATGTCATTTTCCTAGATTTAGCCTTTAATTTGCCGGTCCGCTGATTATCCGGTTCACGGTTTGCACATATACTGGAAGCTATAGTAGTCTTTCTAAAGGGTAGAGTTCCCTTTACAAGATTATAAGAAGTATTTTCTTTTTGAGTAAGTTAATGAATTAATTAAGTGGTTTAACTGTAAATTCTTTTGAAACTTTCTTCTGGATGTACGGATATTCCAAAAATTTTACATTAGGCAGTATATTTATATATGCGTTTAATATTATACGTATCAGACACGTCATACGGGGTACCAAAAAGTAAATCAAAAGTAAGAACATATCACATGAGGTAAAATGTCATATATAGAGTATATCCGATCGCGACACGCCTAAAATACACTTAAGAGCGAACTTTTTAACAAGCAAGTTTACATAGAGTGATTGATGTAGGAATCAACCTAGGCAACCTAAGTGACTCGGAATCATCAAGCGAATGCATTGTTTTTAAAACAGAGTCGCTGATACGCGATCTGCTCTATGCTATGTCATAGCGAGGCGACGACTGGCCACATCGAGTTTTCTGACAACATTATTTGCTGACTTAAGCATTAGAGGAGGCTCCGTCAACACTCCCGTCGGCACGTGGTCTTTGTTTTGCAGGACCAGGCTGAACAGGTTGCCAGATCCCTGAAACAGAGCATACCGAATTCATGATTCACGATATCACACCCGCATAAGTGATATAACTGATCTACATAAAAAATTTAAAATTCTTAACATACGTAAAAGAGAGGCAATCAACAAGTCAACAACAAATTATCTTCTTGTGTTATTGTTAAAAGGTAGTTTACCCGGCCCCTCCTAGTTTTTGCACTTTTACAGGGAAGTCAAATGTCCTTTAGTCAATATCACGGGGGATTACATATTCATTAGAATATATCATATGAGGTAAAACGTCATATTTTATTAATGTAGAGTTAAATTTATTATTTTTCACATTAAAATGAAGTCTCGTTCAAATTTTGTAGCATGTGTGCAATACATTTATGATGAGTGAAGTAAAAATTTCATTATTATATCACATGGAGGTAATATGCATATTTTTATATAACAAAATGGTAAATTGTACATTAAACATGTAGGTTACTTGCAAAAATCCTGGAGGTCAACTATCTTTCATATTAAAATGGAATGGTAAGTGAGATTGTGTTGTTGAAAGAACTTAATTTTGTTTGAGGATCTATCAATTTTTATTTTTTTATAAGGATAATTATAGTGGGGGATCATGATTTATCTATATCTATATCTATACTAATACTAATACTAATATTATTATTATTATAATTATAGTTATAATTTATATAATATAATTATAATTATAATTATAATTATAATAATAATTAATAATTAATAATTAATAATAATAATAATAATAATATAATAATAATACTAAAAGTGTGAATAATTTAAGTTTTTTTCTTTTTTTTGTGAAGACAAAAATGCCCTTATTAAAGTTGTAAAGTATATTAATAAAATATAATTAAAAATGAATTTTCCTTAATTTTTTTCATAAAAAAGTTGGTAGGAAAATATTTTAAGAAAATTTGTAACTTTCTTTCCTCCTAACCAAACACCATACGAGAAAATAAAAATTACCTTTTCGAAAATTGAATATGGAAAAAAATCAAAAGTATATTCAACAAGGTATAGTTAGACATGAAGTCTTATTATAGTTATTTCCTACATTAACTCTAAAAATTTAGAAATTAACTCTTACATCACTTCTACAATTTTCATTCTTCTTCTCCTACAACACATAAAAAAACAAAAATTAGTTGCTAAAATATATATGTAAAATTATTATAATGTATCAATATGTTGTTGAGTAAAAATTATTATTTGTTTCATTTAACGATTTAGTACAATGTGTCACTGCTAAAAAATTAAATTCTCTTTAATAACACACATGCTACACACACATACAAAAAAGTTAAAATAGAATTGCATCTTACATATGAATTAACAAAAATGCTTATGACTTCTTTGACCTGAGAAACAAAATATAAAGAATATCCAAGAATATGCATTACATCAAATTTTCATGGAAATCATTTCGCGAAAAAACGTGTGAAATAAGTGAAAATAGGGTGAAAATCAATGAAAACTGGTGAAATTGATAAAATAAATTTTATGTAATTGATGAAAACATGTGAAATCGACCCGGATGAAATTTATGAACAATGATGAAGTAGGTGAGAAAATGGGTGAAGCCGGTAATAAAAGTGCCGGTAAAATCGATAAATACATGTGAAATCGATTAAAATATGGGTGACATTCGTGAAAAAATGGGAAACAATTGGTGACATCAGTGAAAAACAGATGAAATATATGAAAAATTGGTTAAATCAGTGAAAAAAGTTAAAGTCTGTGAAATCAATGAAAATTCAAGTGAAATATGTCAAAAAAATATGTGAAATCAGTGAAATATAAGTTAAACTGATAAAATCAAGTCAAATTAGTAAAAAAAAAAAATTAACTGGCAGAAACAGTGTGAAATTAACCAATAGAAATTTTTATTTGTTTGAACGGGGGAAAACAAAAGAAATCGATGAAAAATAGGAAAAACAATGGACAATAGGTTATAATTGATCAAGAAACGGGTAAATCAGTAAAAAATATAAAACCAGTAAAAACCAATGAAAATTGAATTAAACTAATGAATAAAGTGAAATGGCATAGGTCGGTAAATAAATGTCTTTCAAATGGCAAGGTTAGAGAGATAATTTGAGATATACTTAGAAGTAATTGAAGATGTATAATTATTTGGGTTGAAAATTCGGTAAATACATGTGAAATCGATGAAAAAATTCGGGTGAAATTTGTAAAAAAATGGATTACATCGGTGAAACAGTGAAATCACAGAAAAATGATGAAGCAGGTGAAAACGGGTAAAATTGATGAAAAAGGCTAAAGTCAGTGAAAACATGTGAAATTAGTGAAGAACATATGAAAATTGGTTTAACTTGAAAAAAAATGAAATTAATAAAATGAAAAAAGTTCAACCAACAAAAACAAGGTCAAACCATTAGAAAAATGGTTTAAACTGAAAAAAAGCTAAAAAAATCGATGAAAATACCCTTGATGAAGTTAATTAATTGAATATGTGCTATTTTATGATATAATGGAGTTAATTTACTCTGATTTGCAACAAAAAACTTCAGAAATTAAATAGACACGTACAACGTGCGTGCACTTTTCTAGTTGAAGAGAAAAGGAGGAGGAAAAGAAAGTAGTTGCACAAACAATTTATAAATCGCACGAATAAATTAAAGTACGTGGAGACGCGTGCTAAGATATACTAATTATCCTTTAACAACTCCTTACACAACATTCATGAGTAAACTCTGAAAGATCTATGAAACATTTTCTTTAGTTTTTATTTCTCCCAATTTTTGTTTCTTTTTCTTATATAGTATAAACATCTCATCTTTTTATAGTATGTTCACCAAATTATTGAGATAAAATATATATCTAATTACATATTCACTATTTTATTGTGAGGGAAAATTAAATACTTTTGATACCAAATTTTAGTCCAAAAAAAAAAAAAAAACATTTGATACCAAACTTTAAAAACAAAACACATTTCATACCATGATTCACACCCTCTTTACACATTTAGTTTTGCCGTTAATTTTCTGACGGAATTCAGCGCGTGCTACTCACGTGACCGTTAAGTTAACAATGGTGGTTTTTAAAAACCGTGTCTGCTTTTCCTCTAATTGTCAAATTAACGGGCACGTACTGAAATCCGTCCAAAAATTGACGGCAAAATTAAATGTGTCAAGAGGGTGTGAATCATGGTATGAAATATATTTTTTCGAAAAACTTGGTACCGAATGTGTTTTTTGAACTAAAGTTCGGTATCAAAAGTAATTAATTTTCCCTCATTTTATATTTATCCTAGCCGAATTGTATTTTTTTTTAATTTAAAGATATGTTTCCTCGTGTTTGTATATATGGTGACATGTTCGTATTGTTGTATTCGTATCAGATTTTGTTTGAGTCGTATCAATGTCGGTGCATAGTAAAATCATGGATAAAATTTTTCATATTTTCCGTCGAAAATATCGTAAAGTTTATGTTTTTGAATTATGGAAATGAAAATAAGGTAAGGTGTATTTTCGAAATTCTATATTTGCATTGAAACTTTATATTTTTCTTAATATTGTCAGTATTTTCATAATTTTTTCAAGTTTTTGAAACGTTTTCGGAAACATTTCGAAAAGTTTCCGATATTCAGCTTACTGAAACGTACATCGAAAATAAAATTTTGAACCATGATTAAAATCCCATCATAATTTTGTCTAAGTACTTCAAATATATTGCATAATAAATTATTTCTAAAAAAAAAAATGTATAAAGTCCTTAATTAAACGATGTCTTTTTTGGGAATTGTCTGCTCTTTAATTTATATATGCTTATGATGAAACTAATAAAGATTAAGCTATGCTAATAACTACAGGAGTAACTTGTTGAGTAGATCCAAGAACTTAATGACAGATGATAAGTCAACCTGATGCATAGCCACCGGTGAATAATTGCGACCATCTTATTAGAATTCACCACATGGATAGGGCTAAGTCCACTTACATGGCTTGGGCCTAACTCAACCTCAAAAGCTAGCTTGTAAGGTGAGAATTGCCCAAGACCTTATAAGGTGCACTTAACTATTGTTTTCAACCAATGTGGGACATTTAGTCTCAATACTCCCCCTTCACGTGTGGGCGGGCTGAATGTGTGGGTGAAACAAGCCCAACACGTGACATATTAAAGCCCAACCTTGCGGATTGCGATATGTGGGCCCCAACACACGAATAATGACCGTCCAGGACTTTGTTAACTGGACGAAGAATGACAACCCAGGCCTTTGTTATCTGGGGGAAATGTGTGGGTGAAGAATAATCCCATCATGCGAACAAGGAGGAGCCCATCACGGAAGGAGGTGGCCCACTTCAACCTGGGGCTCTGATACCATATTAGAATTCACCACATGGATAGGGCTAAGTCCACTTACATGGCTTGGGCCTAACTCAACCTCAAAAGCTAGCTTGTAAGGTGAGGATTGCCCAAGACCTTATAAGGTGCACTTAACTATTGTTTTCAACCAATGTGGGACATTTAGTCTCAATACATCTGGATCCTCAACAAAATTCATCAATTTTATTAATTGGGGAGGTTCCTTAGATGAAAATCGATCTAGCAATAATTAATTTTCTCATTCAGTGGAGTAATTTTTTCATGCAATTAATACTGAAATTTAATTTAAATTGCTACTATGATGATTACAACATATGCATGCATATGGATTGCTGCCACCAGCTGCACACAACACACGTAGTAATTTGAAACTTTGAAAGAAACAATGAATTAAGAAGAAAGAGAAAATGGGATGGTTATTTTTGTAATTTGAGGTGGACAGACTGGGGCAATTTTGGAAATAACGTACACGAGAATCCAGAGAAAATATTTTGACAGTTTCCAATAGGGAGGAGGAGAGGTGGTGGTGGGAGGGAACGCCGGGAAAGTGCTCGTGTCGCCTCGAAATTAAGTATCTTTTTTTAGTAGTAATTAATATTTCTGGAACCCACTTTGTGTTTAATTTTAATTAATTATTTAACTGATCTATATCAATAGGGTTATAGACTTATACTAGGTTTGTTTTGTTGGGGACAAGAAAGTAGGGTTTTGTGATTGTGTCCAAAAATTCTTCCTTTCCTTTTCAAGAGTCCGAAAATTCTTCACTAGGAATAGATTTGCACCATCTAATTATTCCATTACGAAATTGCTTATATCAAGACTAGTAGTGAGTAATGTAACAATGTGAATGTGCAATATCATTGAAAAAATGTGAATAGGCAAATCTTTAGAAAAACATCGTTGTTAATTATTGCGCTAATTAGATATTACTTATTTTATTCAATTCTCGTGTAACTTAATTCAAAGTTTTACATATATAAAAGTATGTAGTTAAAGAAAAGAAAGCCCCGCGTATTTTTCTATCTTGAAAAGTAAGTTAAAAGAAATCACGTTTGTATTTTATGTGAGTGATACATTTTGAGAAGAAAATTAGTTCTATTTTTAAATTGAAAAAATTGTTCTATAAAGTTCTCGAAAAAATAATGGAATAATAATTTTTAAATATATTTTTTGTTACTCTTAACCCTAATTATCAAGCACGTGTCACTCATGTGTGTTGACTCGGGTCAATTTTTGCAGTGAGGCCCAGTTGAAATTGAAACTATCGAAAATTAGTAAATTAATAATAAATTTTTAAACATATTTTTTTATTACTCTTAACTCTAATTATTTCAAAACTCAATTAGCGAGTACGTGTAACGTATGTGATGTTGACTCGGACCAATTTTAACAATTGGACCCAATTGAGATTGAGACTATAGAAAATTGATAACTTATGGATGTAATAAGGCAGCCTGCAAATAAATACAAATTAAGTTCGCTGCATGCAATAATTGTGACATTAAGTTTGCTTTTTGCCGTAACAAAAGTATGATTTTCTCATTACATGTATTATATAAAATTTTCGACATGCAACTTAATTCCTTTGATATGTGCTAGACCTTTCAAACTTTTACCATACTTATTCATAGAGAGAATTGCAATTGTGGTACCAAATTATATATCGATTCTCACTTGTGGTACCATAAAAATCGAGGCCGACACATTTGGTACCACAATTTAAGAAATTGAATCACTTTTGGTACCACCGTTAAAATTGGACGTTAATTGATGACGTGGCAGTTAAGTGTTATTGCAAAATTGGTACCATTGTTTATGTTGACTGACAATTCTACCCTATAACATTTTAGGTTGTCAAAATAACCCCACATCTTCAAATTCAGTCCACATTGTTGCTCAATTTCAAAATTGGCTTGAATAAAACACGTGCGCACCAATTTGGAGATTTTACTTATGATATTTACATATTAATTTAACTAATTTAATTTTATAAATAATATTAACAGACCAAATAATGCTTTAATATAAATCCGACAAAATACTAAAAATAAAGCATATTTTTTTTTAAATCTAAAATTTATATAATAATATTTATATATTTAATATTTATTAAAAAAAAGAAAATATTATTAACAAAATAATTATAATTAAAAAAAAAAAAATTAAAACCCATCCCTACCCCCCCACCCCCAACCCCATCCCCCCGTAACCCCCCCCCCCCCCCCTACCCCAACCAAGAACCCAGGCCACTGGCGGCCTGGGGTCGTCCGTCCCAGGCCGCCGACGGCCTGGGATCGCCGGTCCCAGGCCACCGCGGCCTGGGTTCTGCAACAGATCCCAGGCCGCAGGTGGCCTGGGTTCTGCAACAGATCCCAGGCCGCGGGTGGCCTGGGTCATCCGATCCCAGGCCACCGCGGCCTGGGATCGTGGTTGGGCGGAGGGGGTTTTACGGGGGGGATGGGGTTGGGTGGGGGTGGGGGGTAGGGATGGGGATTGGGATTTTTTTTTTAGTTTTTTTTTTTTGAATTTTAATTATTACTTTATATTTTTAATATATATTATATAGATAAATTTTAGATTTTACAAAAATATATTTTTATTTTTTAATATTTTGTTGGATTTATATTAAAGTATTATTTGGTCTGTTAATATTATTTATAAAATTAAATAAGTTAAATATTCTAAGTAAAATCTCCAAATTGGTTCGCACGTGTTTTATTCGAGCCAATTTTAAAATTGGGCAACAATGTGGATTAAATTTGTCAGTAAATTTGAAAATGTGGAGTTATTTTGACAACCTGAAATGTTTTGGGTAGAATTGTCAGTCAACATAAACAATGGTACCAATTTGGCAATAACACTTAACTGCCACGTCATCAATTAACGTCCAATTTTAACGGTGGTACCAAAAGTGATTCAATTTCTTAAATTGTGGTACCAAATGTGTCGGCCTCGATTTTTATGGTACCACAAGTGAGAATCGGTATATAGTTTGGTACCACAATTGCAATTCTCTTCTTATTCATATACCACGAATTCATAATTGAACTTTTCTATTATTTTTCAGATTTTGATTTACAATCGAACTATATAATATAGTTAAACATGACCAAAACTAAGAAGTAGACTAACCAGAATGAGGTTGTCGATAGGTCAATATTTTTTGAAGGTCAACACAATCCCATTAGACACTAGATGTCGATAGGTCGATCCAACCAATATCGATCAAACAGAACAATGGTGATTTGTATGACTAAAATACTCTAAAAGGACTAGCATATTTACAAAACGCTCCAAGATTCGTGTGGACCAGATCGATCTGCATGGATATTTATTACCTATAAATTGCTACCATTTATTACTATCAAAATACACATTTATTACTGGATCTACTATACGCATTGTTCGATTTTACTCGAGTTGATTTGATTGTAACATCCGAGGGTCTTTACTTGACTAACCACCAACACACCGAACATTGTTTAAGTATTGAGCTGATTAATTCCTTTGAAGTGGAATTAAGTTCGAGCTAACCGTCTAGGAATCCATATCGAGAAGGTAGATTCCCATTGGCACATTAGCGTTGAACATTCCACCCGGCAAAAATATCTTTCATCAATTCTAATTACCGAATTACATGTTCCATCCTCTTAATAATATAGTTAGTAATATGATTATGTTAATTCGTTCATCATCAATTTGCGTGGTGATCGACAAACCCACGAGAACAGTGGAAACAAATGGAATTTTCTACAAAAACAAAGGAAATAAAATGGTTTACCAAATCTTGTTCTAATTATAAATTCGAAATATTGCTGAATTAATTGATTGATAATATAGTTATGTGCAGAGCATGTGCATGCCAATGTCTTGTTTTATGCGACTAAAAATCAAATACTATAAGCAATCAGAGCAAAGAGCCATCGTTTCTTTTTTTTTTTTTTGGTTGAAAGAAGAGCCATCGTTTTAAGAGCTCACTGCTGCATGTTGTTTGAATGGATCCTAGATGTGAATTTTGACTTTCTTGTTTACTGTATCACCAGCAAAATAGAGGGGGTATTTAATTTATTTCTTTTTATTTGTGAAACGAAAAGAATTAATATATTCTCAATGTAATTGTGAAATAGGTATATGAGAATTCGTGAAATAATAATTTATTTTTCTCAAATTTTGGTCACTAACACTACTAGAAGGTTACTTTTGCCTAGACAAGTAGAGATCAAATATGTTTACTGTGATGGGCTCTCATCTTTGGGCCTACAAAGTTCAAATTCTAACATAATTTAGGGCTGGCAATAGGGCGGATTTCAATCCGGATTTGATTCGAATCCGGCCGGATTTATTAGGATAATTGTCCGATTAGAGATTTGATGGATCTTATCCGATTATAAAGATTCATAATCCAAAACACATGGAGCGAATATGGATTTAGGTCGATCCGATCCGTTAAAAATCATTATCCGACAATAAATAAAAAATGATATATATACAATAATGTTTTATAAAATAAGTAACATTAATAATATTTCACTGTCAATTTAAGAAGATAGTAATTTATAACTTGTTTATAAATTTATTTAAACGAATATTTTAATCTAAAATACGAATATTAGTAAAGAAAGTTTGAACATGTGAGCTAAAATTAAATAAAATTATAAAGTTAATAATCTTGTTTTAGGAAAAAATATTAATGTAATTTTTTAAATGAAAATTTTATTGGATCCACGAAAAAAATCCGATATCCAATCAAATCTGACTAGATTCAAAAAATTTAGATCCGAATCCGACAGGATCCGATCCGATATAAATAAAGTTGGATTCTGAATGAATCTGATCCGACTAGAATCCGACCGATTGACAGCCCTACTAGCATTCACCTAAACAAATACTAACATTCACCTAAATTAAGTAGTTCAATGGATAAAAGTTTATTTGAGCTTTATTTATTGTATGTACATTTTAAATTAAGCATGAACAACATTTATTGTTTGATTAATTTTTTTTTCAATAATTTTTTGTTTTCTTTTCGCTTTTGTGAACATTGAATGTACAAAATGTGGTACCCTTCTCCAGTGCGTGGTTGTGGGCCTTATGGCTGGTGGTAGTGCCACCACAAATTGAAGTATATTTTTGGGCCGACATAGAATTTGTCATTTGCCTACCACGGGTGGGTGAATGGGCCTGTCAAATGAAATGATGGGTAAATTACGAATACCGGCCCGGTAAGGTCTAATTAGAAATCTTCCACACGTATTGGGTCTTACAATTAACCCTTTATACTTTTAAAATGTTTCAATTTTGCTCTTGATTGTCATTTGTCATGTTTGTAATATTTTATAAATGTTAAAATTTAGGTGTTAATTTCTTATATCTTATAAATTATGAAAGTGATAATTATATATATACTACCAAAACAATTGAAAAAATTTATAATTGCTCATAAGTTTAATAAATATTGCAAAAAAAAAAAAAGGGCATTTAAATATTTATTAACAATTTAAATTGTATAACAATAAATTAAATAAAAATTTAATAATAATATTTTATTAATCTGAACAAATTGTTTACACGTTTAGTTAAATGAATTTATTTTCTAATTTCGTAAATTTAATAAAATTTAAATATATTGTATTATAAATCAAATATTTTAATTTAATACATTATATTATTATAAATTCAATATTTATTAAAGCAATAAAAAAATATTATTTATTTCATAATAACCTTGCAACGTCCCGAGCATTTGTTCTCCTCATGTAACATTAGATCCTGTGGAAGAAACATATTTTCATCCATATGTTAAATACTATAAATATTTTCATCCGAGTATTAGATATGAATATTGATGCTCTTTCATTGTCCAATAATTGCTACCAAATGAGTTCTTTTTTATTTATGTACATCCAAAATGTATTTAGAGCAACAATATGTATTTAATTCAACTCAACTATTGAAATTTATGGGCAATTATAAATTATATCAATTATTTTGTTAGTAAATATATGATTATAATTTTTATAATTTATAAGATATAACAATTAGCACCAAATTTTAAAATTTATAAAATATTATAAACACTACAAATAACCCCCAATGGCAAAATTGGCACATTTTAGGGGACAGGGGGTTTATTATAAAAAGGTGACAAATATGAGGGAGCTTTTTGTAATACTCAATACGTGAGGAGAATTTTTGTAATTAGGCATTACCTCAGTGGATATTCGTAATTTACCCTAAAATATATATGTTATTTGTTGGTGTCTAACAATCCGTGTACTTAAATATTTCATAAAAATATTTTTGACATACGTCTCTGCATAAAATAAATGTTGATAATTTAACATAAAAACTAGTAAGAAATACTTACTTGTATTGAAACCAAAGAACACTTCAATTAATACGTGAAAAACTAGGAAATTAGACTGAGGCTTGCCGAAACAAATTTCCTTAAGACAATATTTTCGGGACTGTCACGGTGCATACAGTTTGATTCCCGGTAATCTCCCAAGATACAACAGTCTGTTGTTCATTATTTGCACAAGTAATGAGCCCACGGCGAACCGAAGCAAACAAAAAATTCGACATAATAAGAGAGTAATTTCTTATTATTGTCTGAAAAAGGATTCTTAATTGGCCAGATTAAGTCTCCTATTTATAGGCACAAAAATGTCTTTTTGTAAGAGACGCATCGTTTGGATTGCACTGTTTTGGTGCAAAGGGTATCTCTTCAGATCAAACAGACACAACCCTTTACTCTCAACTAATTTTGTTCACATATAAAATATAAATTCCAACATAATTGACACCTGAGTATGATTATTAATATATTTAATTCGGTGGAAGGCTAACAAGACGTTGATTAATTTTTATTCAATGATCTTATTTTCTTACTTCAAATCCTATACTTAATTTTTAAAATATCGACGTCGTGTTTGTCAACCAATTTTAATCAATACTTATTAGTATGAAGTAAATATGTTGGGTATCAATTTTTCCTTTGTCTGTATTGAAACTCGATGGATATAAGATTAGTATCTGAGCATTAACAGTTTTTTCTTTTCTTTCTTTTTTTTTCTTTTTTTTTTGTGTGTGTTTTTTGTTGAGCGGAGAAGCCCAAAAGAAAAGCAAGAACGAAAGTGAGGGAAAAAAGAAGAAGAGAGAGAGAGAACACTTCCACGAATATAATAAAATATCCCAATTTGAGAACAAATAAAGCATTAATTTACAAGCTTGACTCCTTAGTAGCATATAATATGAAGACACAGAAAATACCAGAAGACAAAGCGATATGAACTATGAATATTACTAGAAATGGACACACTTATAAACTCTCAACCCAACAAAACAACTTCTGATCAATCACAATGCCTTCTTCCCAATTTCAAATGATTTTAAACCAGCACCCAAAGGCTCTTCGAAAGATAAGAAATTGCCATAACTCAACAATCAACATATAAACAAACACTCCTCTTCAAATTCTATCAAGCTTCTCCGCCTTAACCACCGGGTTGGCTTTAGCAATAGCGTCCTTACCTGCAGTACGGTAATCAAAAGGGCAGTCGTGTTTTTCAGAATAGCGATGAGAACCACAGAATAAATGCCCACATCGGCACTTAAACCCGGTTAACCCAACACGTTTCTTGCAAGTGGTGCATCTACTAGGCCCTTCTTTCGGCTTAGGCTCCTCACTAGCCTCGGAAGAGCTTGGAGTAGTAATCGATGGCAAAGATATGGTCTTTTTTTCCACCACATCAGATTGGATATTTGCGGTAATTGTTAGAGAAGATTCTTTTTTGGTGTCGCTTGATGATGATCCATTGACAATGTTGTCAATTGATGATGCCGCAAATTTAGCTTGTTCTTGTTTGAGGACTAGGTCCTTGTAACACTTGGAGCACATGTTCATGTTTGAAGAACTTCCAAAGAAGCCACAGTTGTTGATGCATAGGATAGGACCTTCTGGATGAGGTTGGCATCCTGTTTCGTCATGCTCCATGTTGTAACTTTTTTGTTTCTGCATACAAGTTATTAAAACTAATGAGACCATGATTCAGTAGATTAAGTTATGCCTATCTTTTTATGTGGAGGTAAGTAAGGAATAATGAATATCTTCGACTTAGTCATGAACAAATATGTCAAGTAAACTATATGAGGAAAAGAATATACTAATTTCATCATCTGATTAAGCATTCGAAGAAATTTTATCATACTGTAAGTTAAGAGAGATTGAAATAGATAAAGTAACAATTTTCCATCAAAGAAACCTTTCTAAGTTATATTTGCTTCAGAAACTCAAAATTTAAAGCTTATGTCACATTAATATTTATAAATTTCAGCTTATGTCAATCATATTGCTAAATTTCAACATAAGCAACAAGCTTATGCCTTGCTTATGCCAATCAAAACACATATTGTTCATATGATAGCAAATGTACGTCAGTAATACAAATTAGCCACTTTCTACACTTTTAGTGTAATAGAAAAGACAAGTACAAAAGAGACAACTGCTGTTCCTTCTAGAAGGAACCAATGAAACAGAAAACACAATTTTGAAAAATTGGATCTTTACCAAAACTATGTCCAGAAAGCTGGAATTCTTTTAAGCAATTATTTCAATAAAAGAAGGTGAAATCACAAACTAACGGATCCAACTAAAACTACACACCCCTCCCACAACAAAAGAATCCATACCCACCTTCTACCAGAAAAGAAAAAACAGAATATTTATCAAAATAATTAGAGAAAGCTTTATACAAAAAATCATTAGTTAACCGTATTTACCAAAAAAAGGTACAACGTTGAAACACGAACACGTAAATTAAATAAAAAAAGGAAAAAGGAAACGATGCCCTTCATCAGAAAAAAATTATGTAAATATTATTAAAAAATAAATCTATAAATAACGAACCTAAATATGACAGATCCATCATCCACGAACAAAATAAACATACAAAACCACGAAGAGAGAGAAAAGAGAGACCGAATTGAAAAAGAAAGACGACAGGAACTGACCGTGCAATTAACAAGAACAGAAGAATTTTTCCTAATTTTCCCCTTACGATTATCGATTTGGTATGTATCGGATTGAATCGAGAGAATCTGGATGAACTCTTTTTTATGAAAAAATAATGGGTCTAGTTTCTGGGTATTTATTATTCAACAATTTCCAAATTTAAGAGGAAGAGAAGAAGAGAGAGGAGAGGAGTTTGTCCTTTTGAAAATTCCTTTTCCTTTTCCTTTTCGCCAACGAACAATCTTTCCTAATTAGGTGAAGTTGTGGGCTTTTCCTATTTGTCAAGATTATTATAATATTATAATTTTCTTATTTTTAATATTCCTGTTTTGCCCTTAATTAGATACTTTAATCCCGCTTCCGCCATTGGTTGTCATTCTTTACTTTTTCTCTTTCCTTTTTTCGTACAAAGGGATGGCAATTTGGTGAATTGGTTTAAGAAAATAATTTCGTTTTGAAAACTTTAGGTCATTTCCGGGACTCCTCAGCCTAAGTCCAGTTTCTCCTCAACTTCTTCTTTCTTTTTCATCACCAATGATTCAATTTATCAATTTCATTTAATTTCAATCCTCATTTTTCCCACAGTCACTTAATAATAATAATAATAATAAATTGTATAAGTTTCTTACAATGTAATTAAATTTACAGATTATTAATGCTAAATTTTTAAATTAAAGTTATGTTCTTTTAATGTTTAATTTTTAATAATTAAATTTTATTTAAGTTTCTTAAATAAAGGTTACATTTTTTAAATTAAAATGAACCTTTTTAGAATTAATCATAAATAAAAGAAAATTTTTATTTAAAAAAAGAAAGAATTTTATAAATTAAAATTAAATAAAAACAAAAATAATAATACTTGGCTTCAAGATTCAAGAGATGGGGCAAGCCAAACTTGGTTTGCTCCATCCCTTGGAACAATATATGGTTGGATTCAAGGGGAGACTCCTCAAAGAAAGAATCTTTTCTAGGTTACATTTTTTTTAAGATAGTGTTATTAATATAAATTGGTTTACTAGTAAGAATAAAACTTGAGATACTTTTAGATTGTAGAACTTTTTTTTTAATAATTTTTTTTTTGCAATCACCTGTTGGTAATAATTTTTATTTTAACATTCTCATGTCACGCATTCCTTAAATCTAATTTTGACAATGCCCTTTTCTTAAAGTCCACCTTCTTTTCTCATGGAAAACTTTAATTATCTATGGGGAGATTATTTTGTGTATATACTACATGATAACAATGTATAAAGATAATATCAACAGATGATTGGTCTAGTGAGAGAGACTAGTACCTCCATAGTGGCGATCAAATTCAAATCTCTATTGTGAGAGATTACTATATAATATGTATGACACGACTCAAAGGGATTAAACTATTGAAAAACAAAAAATATATAGAAAATTTTTAATTTAATTTAAATTATAAATTTAAGAAATAGTCAACTTATGTTCTCCAAAAAAAAAAAAAAAAAGTCAACAAAATCTAATCCCAGCACTTTCTGAACAACTAAGAAGGAGGGCCCAAGTGTCGAATCTAGAAATAACACCAAATTCCCGATTTAGGCCCATATATAGCAGCCCATTTCCAGAAAATAACCTATCTTTGAAAAAGATGTATACTGGACAAGGATACAGCGGGGAGGATTTAAATCTATATCCGATCAATTTGGATATTTAGTTTTGTAATCTAAAATATACGAAACGAATATGAATTAATGAGACTATTCGTGAAACAGCATAACCCAACAATAAAAATTGATTAGTAGGGTTGTCAATGGGTTGAATTAAAGTCGGATCGGACTCAATCCAAATTTAACTCCATATATATTAGTCAGGTTTGGGTCGAATCCGTATCTTACTCGAATTCGAGCCAATCGGATCTTGTTGGAATTCAGTCAGATATTACTTTTTCAATCAATAAAATCTCAACTTTTAAATTCACACCACTATTTTTTATTTTTTTGTTAACGTTTCGATTTTATTTAGTTTAACTCATGTGTTCATTTTTTTTAACTAATAATCATATTTCCAAATTAAAATAGGCATAACAATGAAATTATGAATGAATTATTAATTAATACGGAGTATATTTTTAAACTGGTAAAATATTATTAATGTTACTTATTTTAATAAGATATATAATTTTTTTTTATTGTCAAATACATAATTTTAATATATTTGACCAACCTAGATCCATATTCGCTCCACGTAATTCGAATTGCAGATCCTCATAAGCAGATAAATCATTCAGACTTGTAATCGAACAAAGACTAATAAATTGAACCGGATATGAATCGAGTTCAAATTGATATCCGCCACATTTACAGCCCTAATGATACGCATATTTATTGTGAGTTTAACAAAATATGACTTAAAATTTTCATTTATTGACCTCATTTTTACGATGTCTCAATTTTCACCTAACTACCCAAATGAATTTTACACATTACATAATATTGCGTTTTTCTTACAAGATTTGATAAATACATCAAATCAAGTGGTCAATTGTTTGAACAAAAAAGCAGTGCTCAATTGTGTTGGAAATTGGTACTTTTTATATCGGAGCCTAGCAACAATGAAAAATGTTTGAGCTCATGAGCTGTGATGAACTAAGTTGAAGGGATTTTTGGCCTTAAAATAATATATAGAAAGCAGTAGTGAAAAATCAGGAGATTTTTTAGGGATGACTTTTTGCCAAATAAAATTTGATTAAATATGGATAATCATGTATATGTAGGGGCCGTTTGGTAGGGTGTATGAGATTAAGGTGGATTAGATCAGAGATGGACTGAAAGTCATATTAAAAATACGTTTGGTAGATTTGATTGAGTCATATTACATTAAAGCAATAAACTGTAATATGTTTGGGGAAATTACGAGTTTAAGCATATATTAATATATTTTCACTACTTAATTGAACATATTATGTTAGTTAAGATATATCAATACATCGAAGTCATTTGTATAATTCGTATAAGAGTAAGAATTGATTTTTATTTTGAATGTCTCCATGTTAATTGTAAATATCATAGATTTTAGTTTGTGATTTATTTATGTAGATGTGTTTTCATTTTCAGAGATTTTAGAAGAATTATTTAATGATATGTTAAAATAGGTAATATGTAAATTTGAGGTTATAAGTGATATTTCATCGAATCCATATTCACCCGGATTAACTAATCCACCCATGTCTAGGTGGATTATAATCTAATCTTAATACCGGGTCATAAGGATTTAATCCATTTGACCCGGTATTAGAGCATTGCTACCAAACATTGTATTATCCCATATTGACACATATAATATGACCTAATACCCCTTATTATGTCCTACCAAACGGCCCCGTAGTATATTGGCGGATAATTTTTTTTTTAATATAGTAGTAGGTTTTTTTTTAATAAAAACCCAATAAATTGGCCAAATTCGAAATTTCCAACCCAAATAAATTTTAGTCCAATTAATAACACAAATCACTCTACCCAACTCTCAAGCCCCAATTAAAAAAATTCGATTTTTCTCTACTCCCAACATCTCCAACCCTAACTTAATTAACTAAGGATTGTCTTCAAGAGTCAGGAGATGATGGATGAGTACCATTGTTGGAAGAAGTTACTTCTTTTTGTTTTAAGCATGAAATTGAAATTCCTTCAATGAGTAATGTCTATGTTCCATATGGGAGGTCAAGGCATATGATTAAACAAGTGACTATCGAGCATCATTACAAATTTGAGAGATTCAATTCGGTGATAGATAAACAATTGCAAGAGTTGAACAACCGTTTCAATGAAGTAAACGGAGTTGTTTCTTTGTGTTGCATCCTTAAACCCATCCAATTTTTTTTTAATCTACTAGATTGTGTATATACAACTTGGACCGAAGAGTGCAAAGGGTATAGGTCCTCCCTAGTGTGGTGTATCCAGTAGGATTCGAACTCAAATCTCGGCTCTGGGGGTCGCAAGTCACTACCACTTGGCCCAATACCATCTTGGGTAAACCCATCCAATATGTAATTAAAGTATCTCGTGGGATTGGATTTTTTTTTTTGTATAAGTTAAGCCCTCCCTGACCAAAAATCATGGATCCGCCTCTGAGTATTGATTAGAGTTTTTTAAGAATCCGACCGATTCGGGTTCATATAAAACTCAGTTCATCCCATGAATTAAGTTTTCTATCCTTTTCGTCGGAAACTCTAGAAACGAAACTAAAATATACTACGGAAACTCTTTATTTGCATTGAGAAATCGTCTTAATTTATGGTGTTTTAAATATTTCTGAAAAACTTTCAATATTTAGTTGAGTGAAATGCTATTAGAATTTCCCACATAGGCTAAGTCCACTTACATGGTTTGGGCTTAACTCAACCTCAAAACCTAGATTGTAAAGTGATGATTGCCCAAGACCTTATAAGGTGGACTTAACTATTGTTTTCAACCAATGTGGGACATTTAGTCTCAATACTCCCCCTTCACGTGTGAGCGGGCAAAATGTGTGGGTGAAACAAGCCCAACACGTGACATATGAAAGCCCGAACTTGTGAATTTGCGACATGTGGGTGAAGACCCCAACACACGAATAATGACACTTCGGGCCTTTGTTAACCGGAGGAATAAAAGCATATTCCATGGTTATCACCATTTTTTTCACCATTTTTTTCACCAAATCCTATATTTGATGCAATGGAGATGAGTTGATCTCCCATGGTTAGCACTCTATTTCACCATTTTACCATTTTTGTTGAAAGAATGGTGTTTTTGGCCTCCCATGGTTTCCATCAAAATTTACACCAAATTATAAAATATTAATATTTCACCATTTCACCATTTTTAGAGAATAGAATTTTGTTCGATCTCCCATGGTATTTCCCCAAATGTGTCACCAAATAATAAATTTGAGGTTTATCATAATTTTATTTCATTAAATTTTCACAAAATATTATCAATTTTAAAGTGCTATTTACAATTACGAATCATTTTTAAAAGCATTAATTTTTGTAACTATGTTAATTAAATTTTATGCTATAAGTTATGAAAAATCATTAAAACATGTAATACAATTAACTCAAAATGTTATACATATAATAAAATCATAACATAAACAACATTTTCATAAACACTTGCATACTTAAATAACATTACAAACTGATAAAGAAAAAATAACATTACAAAACGAATAATCTTAACTATGTTGTTTAATATTGTTTAATTAACTATGTGTTTGTCGTCATATATTTTATTTTCATGTATTATTTAGGTTCAATAATATAAATGTAGCTTATTCTCGTTTTATTAATAATATATTTCATTATAGGATTTGTTGTCGTTTATTTCATTTTAATTATTAATGATAATTATTGTATTATTTGATAAAAATCAGTAAAATTAATTGGTTATTATACCTAAAAATATACAATTAATTAACAATAATGTAAAAAATACTTATTTTTATTAAAAAATAATTTTTTATTAATAATAAATAGTGTATTTATTTAATAAAAGCCGAAAAATTACTTAAATATAGTTAAATACATATAAATAATAATAATATAGTTGCTAATCACGCAATTAGATGCTAATAAAGTAAATAGGGACAATTACACCAAATCCTATTTCTTTTCCTTTATTTGGTGATAAATATTGGATTTGGTGTAAAAAATGGTGAAATGGTGGAATGGTGGGAGATGCAAATTTCTTCACCAAAAAATTTGGTGTAAAAATAGGATTTGGTGAAATGGTGAAATGGTGGCTGACCACCATGGGAAGCTAAAAAAAATCTCTATATTTTTTGGTGTTATGGCAATTTAGTGATTTAAGGTGGGAGGCTAAAAATATCTAAATTATGTGAAAAAAAAAAAGGATTTTGTGCACTATAGGAGATGCTCTAATGACACTCCAATCCTTGAATAATTGGAGGAATAATGACAACCAAAGTCTTTGTTATATATATAGATGAAGTGTGTGGGTAGATATTGAAGTCCATCATGTGTACATGGATGAGCCCATCACGGAAGGAGGTGACCCACTTTAACCTGGACTCTGATACCATATTAGAATTCCCACATAGATTGGGCTAAGTCCATTTACATGGTTTGGGTCTAACTCAACCTCAAAAGTTAGCTTGTAAGGTGATGATCACCCAAAACCTTCTTAACTATTGTTTTCAACCAATGTAGGACATTTAGTCTCAATAAATAGAGAAAAAAACATAATTTTTATTCATGGTTCATCCATTATTCCATTAAGTCCAGCCCGTTGAGAACAACCAAAGTTTACGAGGTCCAATCTTTCAAAAAAGAGTTTCAGTTGAGCACATTAAAGTAAATAAAACAAATACAAAATATAGGTGATTCGGTCTGTCCAAATTTAAACATGTATCTAACATATTGTAGGTTGTGTTAAATGTATTTTATTTATTTTAAAAAAATGTATTTTATTTTATTAAAAAAAGAAACCCAACAGAGACTGTAACTAACACATTCTCAACGTGTAATATTGATTAGATATATTTTGTTTTATAATTTAAAATCCGATCAAAATTACTAGATAAAGTTGAATATGACAAGAAACTATGGAAAGGTGAAAGGATCCGTTTTTCCAACCAAACCGAAAAATTAAACATGGATTTTTTATAGAGTTATGATAATTGTTTTTCCAACTAATGACGATGAGTCTAAAAAATTCAAATGAAAGAAATAAAAAACCAACCAAATCCATTATTAGTGCTCGACCCGCAGGCTGATAGATAAGTTCCAGCTTAAAATAAACAAATTCTTCTTATCTTAATTAAAAACCCAAATCCTCTCCAGTCAAAAACTGTGGAATTAAGTCGCATCTTTTGCGCAAAAAAGATACTCAGAAGGAAAATGACATATCAACCCCACACACATGTACACACACAATGATAATAATTACCACCACCAACAAATATATATGAAAAAACAAGCAAACTTTGCCTTTTTACCCCCCTCTCTGTCACAACTCACTACTATATTTCTTTTCTTTTCTTTTCTTGCTTTGGCCTCAAATCTTCCCTCCCTTTTAAATTAAAATTCATATCAATGTGGTTCCACCTTTAATTCAATTAATCTATGTATGGTCCTGATTTTCTTACATTCCTTTAGTTTTTATAAGAATACCACTACACTAGATATATCGACCTTTAATTTATTTATATATTTAATAAAATAAAATAAAATGGGGTCATTCATTCCATACGTGCGGCATTATTCAATGCTAAGCTAGCTCTTGGTCATGGTTCTTTCATGATTCTTGATCGAATTGATGCTGAATTCATTACTTTTTCTGTGACTTCATTGCATAATTTTTGGCTATAAATTTCAACTCAATTACCAGGGTAAATTATATTGGTATATAAATCTTTTGAGCTTGATGGAGGGCACAAGCACCAAAACGAAATCGAAAATGGAAGATTATGAAGTGGTGGAGCAGATTGGTAGAGGTGCTTTTGGAGCTGCTTTTCTTGTTAATCACAAGGCTGAGAAGAAAAGGTAGGAATATAATTGTCTTACAACATCGTTTTAATAACATGATCACTGTCATTTCATTCTCCTTATAGTTAATTAATCCTGTCAAATCTGGAATTTTTCTTCAAATTAATTAAGCTTCTGGTGCATCTTTTCTTTCTGGAAATACAAAATTGCGGTTGGCTCCCAATTCTTTGCACTTTTGGTCCCATCGCCTACCTATCTACTGCGGGACAAAATGGAGACAGCCTCGTGGGACCAAAAATGCTAAAGAAATAATCTTTTACGGAACTGAAGTTGCAAAATATTTTTACAAAAATTGGGATCAAAAGTGCAATTTTGTATAATATGGAAACATAAGTGCAGTTTTATATGAGACCGAAAGTGTTGAATATCCAATCATGAAGAACAAAAATGCAATTTTCGGTTTTTACTTCATGTGTTTTATGATAAAAATATACATCAGTAATGTTATTCTTAGGTATGTTCTAAAGAAGATTCGTCTGGCTAAGCAAACAGAAAAGTTGAAGCATACGGCACATCAGGAGGTCGCACTCTAAAAACCAACTCATATAATTAATCTTCATTTGCTTTACTTGCAAAATTTGTTTTTCTTGTCAACTTGTTCATGATTTTTCTTGTTCAACTTTTTTCTGAAAAGATTTAAGTACCTCTAGCATTTTATTCGGTATGATCTAAATTCCACGTTCATATGGGCCGCAAAAATCATTTTGGGACCATACAATTGATGTGATTTGTGACAATTTGTAATAAATTTGTCACACCTACCTTTACATGGACTACTAGCTGTTTTAAAATATTGTACTAAACTCACAGTCATATAGTATGATGACAAATAAGATATATATACAGTACATCACTTTGTAATTAAGTAATTACACTTTAATCTTCTTGCAGATGGTTTTGATGGCAAAATTAAACAACCCTTATATTATCAAGTACAAGGATGCATGGGTGGAGAAGGTACATTAGCATATATACACACAGTCCTTTTATTTTAACTAAGAGGACTTGTTGAGATGATCAAGAACTATATTATATATTCAAATTTAACAAAATAAAAAAAGATCTCATTACTAATGATGCCTAACTAAATGTAAGTATATGTTGGAATGAATCAGGACTCGTGCGTATGCATCGTGACAAGTTATTGTGAAGGCGGAGACATGTAAGTGTCAACGATCTTATTTGAATATTTGCCTAGAGCGAAATTATGGAAAAATAATGTTCCAACCTATATATGTGATCATTCATGTCCCAGGGCAGAGATAATAAAAAGAGCTAGAGGGATACATTTTCCTGAAGAGGTAAGACTCAGACACATATTATGTGATTCTTTTAAGATTTTGAGGCATGTGAATAATAATAAGTCATGTGGTTCTTCTGTATACAGAAGATCTGTCGATGGCTGACTCAGTTGCTTTTAGCTTTGGATTACCTTCACTCTAATCGTGTCCTTCATAGAGATCTCAAGGTACTTTTTTTTTTTTGGTTGAATTTTGAAGTAAACGGAATGATTCTGACCTTATAACGAGTTTTTGTGATCTCGACTGAAGTGCTCTAACATTTTCCTAACGAAAGACAATGAGATTAGACTTGGTAAGAACTAAAACAATGAAATCTTGATGCTCTAATTTTCATTTTTGTATGCCTAATTAGATTTATTACAGGTGATTTTGGACTTGCGAAACTGCTGAATAAAGACGATCTTGCTTCATCAGTATGACCTTAATTTCTTCTGTTTGTATTTTTTGGCTTGGTTTCTGTATTGAAATTTTTGTTATATTAATTAGGTTGTAGGCACTCCAAACTACATGTGTCCAGAAATTCTAGCAGATATACCCTATGGCTATAAATCAGATATATGGTCCTTAGGTATATTCAGCGCGCGCATCTATATACTTAATTCTGGTAAGATATCCATTAAGTTATAATTAATTGTGCCTGCCATTTTCTCATCAGGTTGTTGTATGTTTGAAATAGCTGCTCATTTACCTCCATTCAGGGCTCCAGTAAGTAGTTAATTAATTACACCAAAGCTCTTAATAATTCCATATATATTTGATTAAAAAAATATTTGATTAAACAGGATATGAGTGCACTTATTAACAAAATCAACCGATCCACCATTTCTCCGCTTCCCACTGTATATTCTTCTTCACTGTGAGTATACTATGAAAATACGGTTCGGAAAGGCTTTCAATATATTTCACGTTCGTAACAAGCCATGAGTATTTTTGTGCAGGAAGAGACTGATCAAAAGCATGCTTAGGAAAAGCCCGGAACACAGACCAACGGTCAGTACTGAAAAATACTCCATATATTAATTAGTACTAACAAAAATATGCTGACTGATGCTTTGATATTGAAAATTATTAGGCTGCAGAGCTGTTGAGGCATCCACATTTACAATCATATCTTTCTCAATACAACAACTTATCTCCTGTTTTCCTTCCCATAAAGTCCAAATCCCCAACAGTTAAGTTGTCTGAAAAAAAGTATTCACATAACAAATACATAGAAGAATCCAACAACAAAGGGCAGATAAAAGAGTCAAACAATATTACAAAAGTCGAGATAAAGGCCATTTCCACAAACGAAAGCAAAAGTATCACCTCAACAGGATCGAGTACGCTGACTCATGATCATCAAGAATTAGATGATCGTGCGGAGGAAATTAACACTGGAAATCTTAATAAACTAGTTTTGAAGGAAGAGAAAGCAGAAGCTATGGAGTCATTGCTTGAGCTTTGTGCGCAACTACTCAAACGCGAAAGGCTTGAGGAACTTGCGGGCGTGTTGAAGCCATTTGGAGAAGAAGCTCATGTTTCGTCCAGAGAAACTGCGATTTGGTTGACTAAAGGATTGATGAATATTCAAAAATCAGGTAGTACTGGAGAATCCTATACCTAGCTAGTACTCTATATATATTATGATGTCATTGCTTATTTCTTGTTAATTGTAAATTAATTTGGTTGTGTGAAGATGAACTTGACAGTTTTTCCAGAATTTACTCTCAAATTTAATCATAAATTAATTAATTCTACAAATTGATAGTTATATTAATTATGTTAGATAGAAGCCTTGAACATATTGAACAATCCGGCGGCCCTGTTGAAATTAGATGACCATATATAGTCGGTCAGTAGTGACTATATATATATACTCCAACTCCAAGTATATATATATATATATATATATATATATATATTTTCAAATCCGGATCAAATTGTATGAATCCAAATCATCAACAAATAAGTATTTGAGTTACACATGTACATTTCAAATACTAATATATATGCACCTCGATTGTTAACGTGTGCAGTCGAATTATTAGAGTTAAAATGTACTAATGTGTACACTTAAAATTAAGGATAGAACAAAAATTTACCCTCTAAATAGAAAAATTAACCTTTAATTTGTCGATCCTTTAAATACTTATTATTACTTTAGTTACGACTAAGTGTTGTGAAATTTTGGTTTTACACTAAATTTAAATAAATCATAGTTTTGAAAATAAACAACTGATATAATTTTATAATATGATATTTGACATATAATAATTAAAAATATAAAACGACTGGCCTGTAGAGGAGTCACGCCACTAGACGCTGTCCTAAGAAAGTGATTGCCTCCCCTCGTGCAGGTATTGGCGGCTGATCACAATCCCAAGATAAAACCCAAATGGCCTCGCCGGCGTCCTCATCCGTGAGCACGTTCACAGGAAGACAAAGAACCAGACTTTATCTCTAGTGCCCAATAATAATATAGAAAATATTTTGTGAATGCATTCTAGCTAGTGAGTGTGTGTTCCTAAGACCCTAGGACACTCCTATTTATAGTGTTCATGGGAGACCTTAATGGTCAAAATATTAAGGGCCACATAATGGCACATTAAGGGGATGTTAATGCAATTGATGTTACAAAATTTATTTTAATTATTTTGAAGTTTAACAACTTCTAAAATTCCAACAATCCCCCACAAGTTTTTAAAACTTCAAAATATGCATATAAAATAATTGGGCACTAAAATACTATGCAATGGGTGCAGGAGCCTTCCGGGCTTGAACCTACACTTAGTGTTGATGATTTTCATTTGAGGAAACCATAATGGCGCAAGCGCTTTGAATTAGGTCCCTTGGCCAAACTTCAATACATCACACACACAGTATCGACATCGGTCTTAGTTCGCGGGTTAGCGCGTTAACGGCCATGCGCTCGAATCTTGATTCTCATGAGAGTTTCTAGGGTCAGCCCAAACCCATAGCCACGGCCCCATGGCAACTCTCACTTAGGTGAAACCTCCAAGGGTACGTGCGACCTATACCCTGCGGAATTCCCGCCTCGATCTCATTAAGGGTTAAACCCAACCGTAATATCACACTATGAAACACTATCACCATAGGGATGGGAAGGAGGTGCTCTCCTATAAATTAGTGTTAAACGAGTCACGCATTACAGGTTGTTCCTACCCATTGAACCTTCTTCATGGGATCTCCAATCACAAAGGTTGGGTTACTCCTGGAGGTGACTCCCTTACGGGCTTACGCCCATCCCCCTCGATGATTAAGGATCTAGCCTTTATAGCTAGTCCTGAGGCAAATTTCCACCTCGTGGAAATAGTATACATTACCTCTTAATATTAATTTTCCACACATTTTTTTTTTCTCTTTGTGCGATTTGTGTCGCATATGATTTCTTCAATATTTCATTGTCTCGTGCACGTGCACCTGTCTATAAAATTACTCCACAAAGAAAATGGTCAATAAATTTCACAATAATAATTTTAAAGATTATCGCCATTTTTTCCTTTATTTTGGTAACTTCCATAAGTACCACTGTTATGGTTTTTCTTCGTAATGATATTATTAAAATCCAATTTTCTCATAGCCCTTTAGGAGGAAAATATCATAAATGATTAAATTATATCTTTGATAAAATCATCAAGAACCCCCACATTTCTGTGTTATCACAATAAATTAGTTCTCATTGACTTTCACATACAAATGAAAATAACAACTTAAAATTTCAATCACAGAAAATAAATTTTAATAAAATGTCTATAAGTCATACTATTTGTTAATAACAACATTGTGGATTTTGTCTCCTAATAGAAGTTTTACTTTAAACTTCACCATTCGTTTTGGTTATGCTAGAAGACATAATTTTTTTTTATTTCTTTTTTATTATGAAAATGTCATACGCATGAAACCATTGAATTTCTAATTGGTACTGGTAACTCCCTTCATATGATAGAACAATCAATAATTTAATAATTATAATTATCATGTGTTTCTTTCTCACGTAAAGCTCTCAAATTTTCATAACAAAATATATGTAAGAAAACAATAGTAAACTCATACCTGATTAATCATGAGACATGCATTGACATGCTTTCTCAAGATATGTTTATCTTACAAATTAAATAATAATGCAACCTTTCACATTTCACAAGGTTATTAAGCTAAATAGCATATATATTCAAAGTTTATCACACCAATCAATTCTCATTTCTCTTTCAGTCAAAACATAAAATAGGACTGATATTGATTGTATCACCATTAAAATATCATCTTAAGAGTCATGCATCTAATTAACACAATAATGCGCGCATTTTTTTGAAGTCAACATAAACACTTTAAGATGATTTCAATTTCAAACAATTTCCCTTTCTGAATTTCATAATTAAAATAATAAGATGTTTTCAAGTCAACATATTAACGTTAATGTCTAGAATTTAAGATGTCGAAATAGCTAGCAACTATTTATATGTTTACTCCATGTTATATATTGGAGTGGTCACCTTAAAATACTCAATCACAAGATAATCTATTGACTAATAAATACACATTAATCATAAACACACAATAAAATTAAAGTGGATTACATTAGCCAACTGCATAGTCATAATGCATCATCTCTTATCTTCATTTGATAATATGATTCAAGATTAAATCTAGGATTACATCTAATATACTGCTAAGCCTTCAAATTTTATGTCATCACATCTTCCATGTCAAAATGAGCCGACTCCTCTATGTGTATACTCTAAAGTTTAGCATTGAAAAATCATACTAGAAATCCTTATCAAATTCATAAGGGCATTATATATTGCTCAGGAAAATAGACAATAAATTGAAGGCAATAAACATAATAAAATTTGGAGGTTAATAGTCATTTATATATTATACCTCTTTAATAGCCCTAATCGAAAGAGTTATTCTGTCTTATAACTTATTTGAATTTAATTATAAGATTAATCTTGCACTATCCAATTATTCAGATACCTCTCGATAGGCTACAGTTTAAAACTTATAGCCATTTCTTAAATCTGTAATTGTATTCAACAAATTATTTAAAGAATTAACCTTACACTTCTATAGCTAATAAAAAATTTTCTTAAAAGCACATTATTATATATGCATTTATGAATAAGATACAATGCATGCTCACCGTTTTTTTTTTCCTTTCATTTAACAAGGGTATTCCATAACCGTTAAGATTAAAACACATTCTTATCAAATAACCGCAAGTTCTTATTGCTCCGATACTTGTAACATCACACATTTTCCAACAATGAATGCTTAATAATTCTCTATTTGGCAAATACATATATTAACAAGTATCTTTCTAATTTCAAACTATTTGTTTTAGATATGGTCGTCAAACAATAATATTGTTAAGACCATATAATTAAAGGAAAACGTTATAAACCGCTTAAAGGAAATTACCTGTCCATTTGGGTTTTGTCACATACCACTTGAACGTATTAGATGTGCCTCTTGAACAACCAGAAAGTCCCTCTTGAACTACTAGAAAGTCTTTCCCTTCTATCAAACTTTCTGAAATGCTTCACCTTGCAAGATTACAAAACATAATAAGTATTCAAGTACTTAATAATATTAATCTAATTTAAACTACATTAGTCTAAGTCCAAATCTCTTGGTCACGGTTTTAGATCTTAGTTTTTAAGTAACTTTTATCTCGTATAGAAATGGTCAAAATGTTACTAAAAAATTGAACCATACAAAAAATAACAACGTTTATTGCATATATACACTAATATATGCACTTTACAGCATAAGTGATATTTAAAGGTAAATCATAGTTTTTTTTATTAGAATACATTTAACGGTCAATCACTTTAATGAGCACTATGTAATTTTTCTTTTTTTTTTTTTTTTTTAATTCATATGACAATAGAGCTTTCTTTTCATACAAATATATAGGCTGGTGTTGATTTTATCATGTTATAAATTTAAACAAAACAACCATTACATTTCGCTTCTAAAATGTGTCCATGTACAAAATGCATCGATAACAATTACATGAAATGAGTGTGCAATTCCACTGTTAAAGGCCAAACTTTTAATTTTAGGCAACAACGTTGAGTGACTTCTGAAATATCAATCAACCATTTTATTTCCAAATACATGTATATTTATTCATGTAAAAGAACTTTCAAAAACTGACACAATCACTTTCTTAGATTGTTGTGAAATTTTGGTTTTACACTAAATTTAAATAAATCATAGTTTTGAAAATAAACAACTGATATAATTTTATAATATGATATTTGACATATAATAATTAAAAATATAAAACGACTGGCCTGTAGAGGAGTCACGCCACTAGACGCTGTCCTAAGAAAGTGATTGCCTCCCCTCGTGCAGGTATTGGCGGCTGATCACAATCCCAAGATAAAACCCAAATGGCCTCGCCGGCGTCCTCATCCGTGAGCACGTTCACAGGAAGACAAAGAACCAGACTTTATCTCTAGTGCCCAATAATAATATAGAAAATATTTTGTGAATGCATTCTAGCTAGTGAGTGTGTGTTCCTAAGACCCTAGGACACTCCTATTTATAGTGTTCATGGGAGACCTTAATGGTCAAAATATTAAGGGCCACATAATGGCACATTAAGGGGATGTTAATGCAATTGATGTTACAAAATTTATTTTAATTATTTTGAAGTTTAAAAACTTCTAAAATTCCAACACTAAGGTCATCTTCAACTGAGGGGTTTCAAGCTTTTCCCCTCCCCCTCCGTAGTCGTCTTTCAATTCACACTCTCCCCCACTCTCACCTAATAATAATATTTGTTTTGGTACATAATAATAATAATTTTACATATTTGTACGTTTTATACAATTTTAGGATCCTAGACAAATTTAAATTTCAAATTAAAATTAATCATGTTATTAAATATTACACAAAATTAAAAATAATTAAATCTTACACAAAATTTTAAAATTAAGTTTCCCATTATTTATAAAGTTTTCTTTAAAAAAACACATTTTTTACTTTTATAATTAACAAAATAAAGAAAAAGGAAAAAAAAAACAGAAACAAAAGGCAGCTCGTGGCGGTCACCCACTGGCAAGATGGGTCCAGGTGAGTAGAAGCTAGCGGGGGGAGAGGCCAGGGGACTTCCCCCTCCCTCGCCTTGGTTGGAGATGGCCTAAAGTGTTCTTACATATCGCATCAATTACACTCCCACATCTCGCTTTACCACCTTCACTCCAACCCTCAGATTGCCTCTTGGGTCAAAAAAATTCGGGCTGTAATTAGGGCCTGGTCCATTCCCACACGGCGAGCGACCTCGGTTTGAATAATTCAGGCCCACCAACAACCATCATACACCAACTTTATTTATTTTTAAATTAGTCTAAATTTGTTTTTGATTGCATTTTAAATAGACTTTGATTGTAAGTTAGCTAAATTGATTTAAAAATGAGCTTCCATTTTTTATGTCTATTGTTGCAGTAAAAAACTTCTTTAAAGTGTAAAACACTGTGGAAAATTGCAAATGAATGGTTTGGGTTCAATTTTTTGGCTCTTCATAGGAGATGTTCTTGCAATGGGGTCCCAAAAGCAAATATACACGCATCTATGAAACAATTTTGTAGAGCGTATTTGGAAGGGTTTTAACTCGGTCGGTTTCGCGGGTCTCGATTTCAAAAAAATGGTTTGGGTGATTTCGGTGAAATATTTGAAATCTCATTTGGTTAGATTTTGTATATTGAATTTTGTGGTTTTGAAAAAGCTTAAACCCCACTTCGATGGGGTTTGAATATTGGGGTTTGGGGAAAATAGTAAGTGGTAGGTGTCAAATCAATGTCTATTTTATTGAGTTTGAGGATGAAAATAGGTGGTATGTGTCAAATCAATGTTTTATAGGTTTCGAGAGTTTAAATGTGGGATTCTGAATATGTTTGTGATGAGTTTCAAGAGTTTTGTCAAACTCCATTTGAAAGAATTTTGACTCAATTTCGTGAGATCGGGGCAAAACCCAGCCAAGTAGGCCCTTACGTAATTTTTATTTTTATTGCAAGGGTTAAAAAAAAAAAAAAGATGAGAGTTAATCATTCTATAATTTTGTATTTATATACCAAGTCGGCAGGCAAACCAAACCCTAGAAGCAACATTCAGCAAATGTCCAATAAAAGACACTTGTCGGCCCATTTCATCTGAAGCCCCTACCCCGCCGAACGTTTTGAATAATGTGTCTAGGTGGGGACATCTCCAACGTTCAGAAATTCGAACGCGGGGAAGATTTTAGCCTTAAAAGACTTGAACCAAATTAAAAATTAAAGATTACTACAATATAACCGTTACTTACACCCAAGACGCCTATAAATAACAAATGTTACTCCTCACTTTTATATCATACAATTACTCATCCCATTTCTCAAACACTTCAAAATCTCTCTCTATACCATATCATATCTTCCATCCTTAATCACAGCAAATTAAATGGAATTCTCCAGAAGTGCATTTTTCACCATTTTTGTTGTGCTCTGTTTTCTTCTTTCCACCGCCGTCAGAGCTCAGGAGGATAGCAGCTATTCTCCGGCACCGGCTCCGGGACCTGAAGCCGGATCTGGTTTTGCAATGAGCAGTTCCAATGCATTCGTTTGCTTCTCAATGCTCATCACCCTTCTTTTGCACTAGAGTGTTACAAATGGATCGGAGTATTTTAATTATTATTACTATTACTATTACTATATATATTTAATTATTTATTTCTATTGTTGAGTGGTGAGAGTGGATTTGTACTAGTTTTTCAAGTTTTTTACCCTAACTTTTTGTTAGGGTTTACATGCTGTGTTTCGTTTGTTTCGGGGATGATCTCTGATTAATAAAATTCAATTATTATTTTTAATGTTTTGTTCAAGGCTAACTTTATTTGTCAAAATTGTACGTCATCAAACAATGTACATTATCGAAATTGTCTCAAGATGATAATTGTGCTAGACTATACTAGTATTTAGTGCTCAAGTAAATAAAAAAAATAAAAATTATGAGAAAATTGACCCATCTATACTCCCAAAATTTTAATTAAATCAAGTCGGACCTCTTAACATAAAATCGATAGCGTACTTCCATTGTAAAAGGAATTATTTTTTGGCAAAGAAAAGGATGTCAAAATTTTAACCAACATTTGCAACACAGGTAGGTTTTATATTTCCTAAACTAAAGAATTTCATTCTAAAAACACAAAACCTAGGTCATATTAATTATCTAGAAAAAAAGATACAAGAGTTGATTTTCGATTGACATTTTGCATCCAAAAAATACATTTATGCACTTTGAAAAACAATACATATTCTTTGTCAAATGTCCAATTGTTTGTCAATGAATATACAATTCGAGGGTGTATAGTGTCAATATTTTAATTTGAAGGCGCAAAGTACAAAAACAAGGCATCTCGGGGTTATAAAATGTCATATACTCTTGATTATAGATTATAAAACTAAGTACCAAAAAAGAAAGAGGAACTTGGAAATGTTAAAGCCGCTTTGATGGAGCAACCAACCATGGACATGGGTGCAAAATAAATTTTACATTGTCCTATGCTAGATGCCACAATTTGAAGATATACAAAGCCTATAAGTTACAAGTTACAACTCAAGATTTTTGGTATTATATACAGTTGAGTCTCATGCTACAACAAAAGCACTAGAAGAACCTCTGAAATGCTTAATTGATCCCAAAAGACTCTTTGCAGCCCCAAAATGTCTGATTCTATACACACCTGAAACAGCTGTTTTGGGTATTATCCATTTTATTGTTGCATGACTCCGAGCACTAAGTTTAGCAGGCCTCGACCATATGAACCGTAGGCAGAAATCATCGTCATCATAAGCAGGTACCCAAGTATCCTTCCCTCCTAGAATCTCAACAAGAGCAAATGTACCTTCTGTCATGAGGTCATTTCTGGGACATGCCGACCAGAAAACTACTGTCACATTGTCACCTCTCTTAAAGGTCGAGTTCTTTGGTACATCTAAGCTTAAATCTCCAAATTTTACACCAATTGGAGTTGCATCCACTATGACTGGGGGGAGTAAACTTATTTGCTTATTTAAAAGATCTGGGGGTTGTGGGCCAGATTCGACTGAGTGTCCTTTTACTAGACCTGATGCAAGTTTTTTAAACTCTTGGATGTAGGCGCTAAGAGTATGCGGACCGAATAAAGTTGAGGCCCCCTGAAACAGAACAAGTGTGGTGTAATATCTATGTATAGTTTAAGATGGCTTTTAAATTTCTCTGTTTTATAATCAAAAGTAACTGACCTCATATCGCTGAATTTGATACTCCTCAAAGGTTGTCACATATTGTGAGTATGTATTTGTCAAACCAGCTATCACTATGTGGACATTGCTACCAAATTCTTTGCTATTTCCTTTTGTCAGAACTGTTTTCACAGCATCTCGGAGTCGTCTTCCAGCCATCGTGCTGAACTCTGTTATAGGAAGGGAAGCAAACAACATTTGCGAAAAAAAAATGCAGCTTAACATCAAATGCATTAAAAACTCTAGTATAAGATAGCAGAAAAAGTAGTATAAGGTTAAGGTATTGTAATGGAAATATAGCAACAGATTACTATAGGGAAAATTAATGGCATTATAAAGGCAAATATGACTAGAGTCTCAGGCTACAACATACAAAATGACTAGGAATTGTATTTTTATTTGCCTTGAAAGACCTTCTAGCATTACTGGATCAGAGAATGTGCGGTTAGTTGCATAATATTGAACTACTTTTGTTTTTTTTTTTTTTTCCGAAAAAAAAGAGAAATAAGAAAAGGCAGAACCCAAATTCTTCAGTCGCCTCATAATCATATCTGAAGCAAGTCTAGTAACAGCCACAGGGAACAAGACAAAAGGCGTTGCTAAGAACCACCAGTTCAAATTTAGAAGCTTATCTGTATATGATATTAACATACTTATGCTTTATTCATCTCAATCATCTAAATAAAGGCAGTCTCTTTATGCTGAATACGCACATATTTTCAAGTGGTTAGAAAAAAGGAGAGCAAAAGGCAAGCTAGTACCTCCAGGCACACTAAGAATGACCAGTTGTCCTATTCTCAGAATCTGAAGTGGAAGAATTGAAGGCTGAAATTTGGAGAAACATAATTATAATCAATATCAGTTAATAATATGCTCTATAACTTGAAGGAGAAGTAAGAGGAAAAGAGATGACACGGGAGAAATGGTTAATTTCTAGCCAAATTTAACATATGGAAGAACTGGAACTACTGATTCTTTTATGGAAGAAAAACCGATATAAAAGGTTCCAAAGCCACACAACTGGAAAACTCAATTCACCTGAAACCAAGAAAATTTGTCCAGAAACCTATCTGGGGTTGGCTATAGTGGGGGGGGGGGGGGGGGGGGGGTGTAAGGTCAAATCATTTATAACATGTTTAAAAGGTTGTATATCAAATTCTGTTACTTTATAATTAAAACATTAAATTTAAAATGATGGCATCTGCAATTTAAACAACATGACTTTAAAAGACATAACATGAAGAATTACAGGTCAAACGCATTAAGACTATATAAACACGAAATAGCCAACAACATAGATATCAACCAAAAAATACTTGTAAATGGGAATTAATCAAAGAAAAAAGACGAGTTATATATTCAACTAAATCAAATGAAAGATTGAAAGTAAAGCACTTGACGGTTTTCCTTCTTTATACCTAGATTGTATCCATTCACCATTAACTGCTAGAGGAGAAAAAAGTTATATAATAACACCTCATATTGCAAACTAGTAACAGAAAGACACCTCACATTGATTTAGCAGTAGTGAAATTTCAACATTGGAAGACATAGTCTGCAAATGCTTCTCGGTCAAGTATGCAAAAGTAAACAACAAATTGGTCCTTTATGGAACTACTTGGAAAGCAAACAGGAAAGATTTAAAGGTTCTCATAATAGAAAATTATAAAATGACTGTCAGGATTAGTAACTCACTGCCCAGTCATAAGGCTTCTTCATTTCACCAGTATCAAGCAGAATGGGCTTCGGATGTTGACACTCCGCTTGATCTTTGCCCGGTTTTTTAAGTAAGTTACGTACCAGTCTCCAAAATGCATTCCCCTAAAACAGAGAACTTCTGATATATGTAAATGAGAGTACAGACTGATACGAAAAATAACAATTTGACATACCTTGTCATCCCCTTGCGTAAAATCAAAAGCCCCAGGCCCATCAGTTGTTCCAGCAGCAAATGCGAACCCCATTGCTGCAGGACAGGTTTTTACAGAATTGGTTCCTCCTAGTTCAGGAATTGTCACATTATGTTTGGAAAAATCAACATAAGTATGGCGATAATCAATCTTTCCATTTAATTGCTCTGATGCTGCATTGAAAAGTTCCACTGCTTTTTTGAATTGCCTTTCTCCAATAATACGTGTACTTTCGAATTCGTCTGGATACCTACCATGCAATTAAGAGAGGAGATTTTATTTTGGCCCAAAATCATTTATATTTGGATTGATTTACTTCTACTAAATACTAGAATATAGAAAGTATACAAACCCGGGTCCTCGGCCATAGCATAACTCATTCTTTCCACCACAGGTACTATGATTGAAGTCACAAGGTAAACCTGTATCTATGCAAAAAGCACCAAGCACATTCGGACTAACATCGCCACAATTGGTTTGACAAAATGCAGATACAAATCTAGGCCTATCAGCCTGCCTGAGAGCACTCCTTACACGTCTTGCAATGCTCATAAACCTGGTGGTTGATTTGCCAGATGAAGACTCGAATGAAGCAGCACGTTCTAGTAACTCATGATCTGCATTGAGACAACCAAAAAAAGTAAGAACAGTTAGCAAATAAAGCTGCATTCTTTTTCAGGCGTCGACCCTGAATTCATTAGTTCTCATACATTTGTCCTAAATATATCATCTGGTGTGCACTAAATTCATGTCCAAGCAGTGTTCAGAAAAAAAATATGTTTGGTACGATCGAAAGCTGTAGATTCTCGAGGATTCCATATCAATATGCATTAAATTTAACTGATTCCCCTAAATAATGACTTCAAGTCTTCAACAGGAAAGAAAAATAAAGTTACTGGCTCAGACTTAGTAGAGTTCAAAAGAAAGCCAGAGTAAAATATAATGCTTGCAAAACATCCGAAAAAGGACACCTATGCAACTGTTCAAATTGACTTGTTCTCTTTTTATTAACAGTTAGAGTTCCATTACCTGTTACACTCAACATAGGAAACATGGGAGGATAAAATAATTGGCCGTGGATGTTCTTTACAAGCAATAGGGTCACAGAAGTTTAGTAATAAAATTCAGCATTGTTCAGGTTTCATACGAAGATAATGTAGGTATAATTCTTTAATAATTATGGGGAAAAAAAAAGTAATTTTTTTGTTTACCAGAAACATCTCTTATCTCACTTCTACAGCTAAAGATCACGTCACTTTGTAATTTGCAAATGTTTGTATGTTAAACTAATGCTGCAAACTTAATTATACAAGTATCCAGATACTTACGATAGTTTTCAACAACTGGAATAATGTCTGAGACTCTTCTAGGGATTTTGTTACCCCTAGAAACTTCAGATGATACGTTTCCACTACTATTCTGATCAAACCAATCTTCCATAAAGCGTGCTGCGGCTCCTTTGTTGTCCCCACTTATTAACGAATTTGTACGGCTCATAGATGTTCCATGGGTTGCAAACCAATTGAAGCTACCTACTGGGCCCCATTCATCGTCAGAAAATTTCAAGAGGGTCATATCTTTATCAACATCATACTTATATTTACTGCGTTCTGCTGCTGGGTTGTTGAGATAAGCACTCGGACTACGGTTAACGCCAGCATCTAACAGCTCCCCTGTTATTTGGGTTCAAAATTGGTGAGAATGATGTATAGAGGTGTGCAAACAAATATAAACAACACGAAGTCGAGAGTAACATCTCTAAAGCAATTAGGAACAGACTCAATGAAGAGAACTCTAGACCAATGCTAGTGAGGAAAATTGGTATAACGAAATCAACAAGTTTTTGTCACAAACATGAAACAATTTAAGAAAAGACAAACTAGTTATTTCCCAGGAACATCTAATACAAATGGATATATGTGGATAGCTAACCAAGCATTTTAGCTGGTAGGCTGATATTTGCAACAAAAGAAAATTATTCTTATACAGTACTGAATGTGAAGTAAAACGCCAATAACTTTCTGCTTCAACCTGCTTATCTGATATAATTAATACAGAACAAATGTTCAATTCAGACTTATATGTAGATTTTTGCATAAATAAACTATAAGGGCTAATTCTAACTCCATTACCTTTATTCACAAATATTGACCCAGATCGAAGGTTATTATGAGCTTGTATGATGCTTTGTTCAATCCCATCAACAAGGGCATGAAATGATTGGTGCACAAAACCAAGGGAAGTTATAATGTAGACAACATATTGAAGATAACCTCCAGGGCCAGCATGAGTGTGAATGCCGCTAACAGCAACATTATTTTCCGTGTAGAGATCTCCATACCTAGAGTTACAATATTGACCATCCCAAATTAATAAAATTTAAAAAATGTTATTATAGAGCTATAGACAACAAATATAGCAGGTTGTTCTCTTTTTCCTATTAGCATCAGCATCTCCATGCTTTAAAGGCATCTGGATTCTATTGTATGTAGCAAAATAAACCTCTATAAGAGTAGTAATTGATTAAGCAATAATTACCTTGCCTTCAACCTCTCGAGTACTTTTATTGTCACAATTTGTGATGCCATACAAGCATCAATATTTACAAAAAGAACTCGGTTCCCCTGCGGCTCTGCCACAATGAAGGAACGAGCTCGCAACCTGAAGTGAATGCCAGATGCTATCTGATCCATGTTAGCATATCCCATCATGTTTACATCAGCTACTGGCCCCGTAATGTCATAGCTTCCGAGCCCAATTAAATACTTGGAAGCTGTTTTTACCCCTCTACAACTCTGAAGTAAGAGTAACAATAGAATTGGCAACCAAGTCACTCTCATCAGTGTCACCATCTCCACCCAGCAGCCAGAGAATTTCTTAATCACTTATGTGTCCAAACGACTGAATATGTAGCTACAAGACAAATACAAACAGCTACATCAAGAAACCAAAATCACACTTCTCGATATTAGTGAAATCCCAGGTAAAATACATGAAACTCCCATGTGTTATGGAAACCTGCACGAATACTGCACCAAAATCCTCGAAATTATTTCATTTTTACCAACAAGGAAAGTAGGAAACTTGGAATGTTTACTTAAATTTTGTAGTTCCAACCTCTTATCAATCCATTAATATAGGAAAATCACGTGTCTGCTTAAGTGTTAATTCAACTTTGCAGTCACGATTACGTAATTACCCTAAAATTACAGCAGAAAAATATAAATTGTCACGAACACCAAATATATTTAAAGTAAGAGCAGAATCAAACGTCAATTCATAACGCGCAAATTACAACTACGCTCTTCATTTATGCGTGTGATACGGAAACCTCAAAGTAGAAATTAGAAATAACAATCAAAATGACAAGAACTGCATACAAATAGATATTGTAAAGAAAAGGAGTACGTAATCCATGACTTACAGTAAGTAATCAGAACATCCGATTAAGTTTATCTGATTATAGAGAAAAAGCGACGGAGAAAGAGTTCGCGGAGGAGTAAAGTGTGAGACTGCTGTTTTGTAAAGTATTTGACACTCCCAAATTTATTGATACTAAAAATAAATTAAGTAATTAAATTAATTTGACAGTTTTAAATTTATTTAAGCCGAAAATTCAATTTTCTCAAATTGAGTCAGTCATGTAACTCAACTAAAATAGAGGGCATATGCTTTAACTTTAGGTTGTTAAACGAAGAATGGTGTTCCCTTCATTTATGCCCTTCTATTTTTTTCTTCCAATGTTGTCATAGCTGTTGTCCACAATTGTTTGGCCACTATGTAAATGTCACCAATTAATTGAGTCGCATTGCCAACACGTGACTTGCTTTGTGAAAATTAAGAATTTTGGCTGAGATTTGATTGAAATTGTCTAATTAATTTAGTTACGTGATTTAATTGTCAGCCATAATTTTAAACTGAATTTTCATTAGCCAGTTACAATACGATATTTGCTATGTTAAATTTTGTGGCTGAAAATAATAGAACTAGAATAGACAAATTAATTTAGTTACATAACTTAATTATTATAAATTAATTTAGTATAACAAGACTTAATTACCAATAAGAATTTTAAAATGACTTATTTGCCAGCAAACCTTACTTGCCGATTGATTTTTGCTATTTTTCCGAAAAATACAGATTAACATCTTATTTTCCATGTATTGTAGCATTTTTAAAGAATCCAATTCTGGTAATACAAGAACCCAATAGACATAATTGCCTTACATGTAAATTAATTTGATTAAAGGAATAAAACATCTTTACATCTCCCGGAAGACCATCTCACTTTGAGTAACAATTTTAAAGAATGATAAACACCTTTTTTTCAATAGTATTTAAGTTTTAAACCTTACTTAATTATGTTCGAGACATGTCGAACATATTGTATGAAAAATCTTTTTGAGCAGAAATTTAAACTTGAGCTAGTTCATCACTTTATAGGGCTAGTCTCTTCCACTATACCGGTCATCCATTAGTAAACGTATATAAATATTTTTTGTACGTGACTGAGTGTGTGAGTTTATCCGAATGGAGTATGGATAAAAAGGGATTAAAACCATTGGGAAAAAAAAAAAAAATCACTTTTGGTGTTTCACACTAGTGCACCAATATATATCCTCAAATGTTTATATAGGCTAATGTAATTTTTACATTAAATATATGTTAATCAATATGTAGGTGTGACACAAAAGTGTAGTAAATGATTTATATAATAAAGTTTTATTAGCGTTAGGACAGGGGAAATGAACTTATATTAGGAAAAAACAACCATTTATGTTAACATTTAATTAGCAAAACATTCATGTATTATCATTTTATTAGTTCTATGCGACAATTTCAAAAATAAGAGTTCAATGTAGGAGAGTTATTATTATTTTAAGAGAATATGTTGGTTAATTTCATTTTCTAAATTTGCACGAAGTTATTGTCAATGTTTTTGAGTGAATATGATATTTTCACATTTTATTTCAAAGAAAAATGTAACATCTAGGGTACAGCTATCAATTCCCCTGCAAATCCTGAAGAATACACGTACTTAAAATGAGTTAAACACACTGCGACCTCGAATAGGATAAATGCATCATTGCATTGGTTTTATAAAATAGGGTTTTTTTTAACATAGATAGTACTTGCATAAAATCAAATTTATTTAGCTAGGACCACACAACTTCATTACCCATTATACAATCAAATCTTTAACCTATGATCACAACTTCACTTTCTCACATAAATGACAGGATCAAATGTTATAGGAGCAATACTTGGATCATTCACAATGCCGTTAAGATCCTCCACCTCCTCACCACCTCCCAAATAAGCTCTAAGAAAAGCCACCACAACTCCTCCAACTCCTTTCCTCATCGAATCCTTAGAACCTTTTCCTCTCTTACATATATAACTCAAATAACCCGCGATCCAATCATCTAAAATGTCGCAATGACCATATCCATTCGCGAGTAAATAACAAACCGGTGGCTTGCTCTCGCTAAAGAACTCCAAGTGGTTAACTCCATCCGGAGCAAACGGTGGAATCAATCCTAGCCGTTGGTTACCATACTCGGTCCCAATCACTGCCACGGGGATTGACATGTCAAAACTTCGTGGGATATATTGGAGAATCTTCGGTGGTAGCTGCATTGATGATGAGGAACCGGCCACAGGGTCGATTCCTATTAATGCTTTGAATTTATTTTTTATGGCTAATGCCAGAGTAAAAGCAGTCTTTCCACCCCTGCTGTGGCCTGAAAGAGCAAGTTTGTCGTCGTCTCGATTAACGTTGTTTGGGAGGACACTATGGAGGCCTGTGGTTGAGGATATCCATTCTGTTACTTGTGCTGCTCTGTTGACTTCTTCTTGGTTGGAAATGATCAATAATCTATAGAACTAAACGAACGAGGAAAAACAATATGTGACAATCAATTATCAAATTCTTATGTTCTGAATATAGAAAACAGAGAATTTAGATGCTACAAGATGTGTGCAATGTACAGATGCATTCTCCAAAAGGTAACAAATTTGGACATGTGATTAGAAGAATACTAACATCTAAATTCTTTGAAAAGCACGAGATTATAACGTACCATAGGAGCAACAATTATGTAGCCATGTGAAGCTATAAGCTGAAGGAGACTAGAATACCAAGTGTTTGTAAGATAGAAGCCATGGCAGAAGAGTAGCACAGGGTATGTGCCGTTTGTTGTGGGGGCAATGATGAATAACTCGACTGTTGGTTTCGAGGCGTGTGAAGTTGTTACCGTGATTGAGGTTATATCATAACTTCCGGTTTCAAACACATCTGATATTGCAGCCATAGGACTAGTCCTAATTTCTACACAACGGAACCAAAAGAGAAATATTAACTGTATGCAAAGTGATAACTTCATTACAAGGTTGCAGATTTAACAGGAGATATCATAAGTTATAATACCATAGGTGGAGCTTGCTTAATTATATAAGCAATTTTTCAGGAGTCGTGACCAAATATACTTAGATAACTCAATTTAATTGGGATACAGTTTAGCTACAAAAGTAGAAGACCAAAGACTCCAAGGCAACAAAAGAAAAGATAAACAACATGATAAGTTTTTCATGCTTCTACAATTCAACCTATGGAACGTAAACCGTTTTCAAACTACAATCCCATCCATTTAGGTACAAATTCAAAACAACAACGTATACGTAAAATAAAAACCAATCCATCATTCTTTGACATAAATAACTGGATCAAGAGTTATAGGAGCAACATTTGGCACATCAACAATCCTCTCAAGACTTCCAAATTCATCTCCCAAATAAGCTTCAAGAAATGCAACCACAATCCCTCCAACACCTCTCCTCATCGTTTCTTTCGACCCCTTCCCACTCTTAAACACCAAACTCGCCAAACCCGCCTTCTTATCATTCAAAACATCGCAGTGTCCGTAATCCCTAGCAAGAAAATAACAAGATGGCGGCTTGCACTCGTTAAAGAACTCCGCGTGATTTATCCCGTTGGGAGCAAGGGGTGGAACAATGCCTTTATATTGATTGCTTAGTCCTGTGCCTACGATCCCAATGGGAATTGATAAGTTGAAAGAGTGTGGGATATGAGTTAGGATTTTGGGCTCATTCCAAGTTGGTGGGCTTGGACCGGAGACAGGGTCGATTGCTAGTAATGCTTTGAAGTTGAGGGCGGTCGGGACATGGCCCAATGCAAGTGCGAATGCGGTCTTGCCACCTCGACTGTGGCCCATAAGAGCAAGCTTTGAGAGCAATGGTTTAACCTTTTCAGGGAGGAGAATTTGTAGGCCTGTGGGTAGCCAGTTTGTGACTTTTGCTGTTGTATTGATTTCATCATTCAAGGAAATGAGGAGGCACTTGTATAACTACAAACATAGACATGAACATCATGATTATTTGAATTAATTACAAGAATATTATTCTGCATGTCTTAAGGCCTTGTATATATGAGAAATTGAGTAAGACATGTAAAAGCACAAACCTGAGGAGCAACAACTATAAATCCATGGGAAGATATATGTTGAAGGAGCTGAGAGTACCAACTATTTTTGGTGCAGTAACCATGGCAGAAGAGTAGCACAGGATAACTACCTTCTGCTTCAGGGTATACAATGAAAAGCTCTGCTGGAAGTGAAGAATCATTTGATTTCTTCACTTTTACTGTTTTCACCTTCACATTTCCATGTTCAAACACTGAAAGTTTGGCCAATGAATTTTTATTTTGAAGTAGTGCCATTTTTCTTTGTTTTTGTGCTTATGAGGATTATTGAGATTTTTAGTCTTGTTCATAGATAATACTTATATATAAGAGCTTGACTTATACTGTATTAAAATTGGTGGGCTTGGAATGTAAGTTAATTTGACATTTTAATTTTATGAAGTGCCATTTTAACAAATTTTGGATGGAATTTGAATGGAACTCTACAGAATTAGGCAATCATGAAGTTGGAATTGTGCCAACAAAATATATAAAGTGGGTAAATTGTTTTGCACCCTCAAATATTGAAATGAGCACTTTTTAATTCAAAAGTTTAGAAATAGCACTTTGCACCATCAAACCTGACACCGTTTTTGGTGTTCAATTAGGTACGGAAGAGGTGAAAAAATTGATTTTTTTAGAACCATACTTCATAATCGGGTGATTTGCATTTAACGAATTGTATATTGGTGGTTGAGTTAGTGTGAAAAGTCTTGAATTACTTGTTTATGCAATTTTCTGACAAAAAAAAATGGGTAAAAGTATAGTTTCGTAAGGGAAATTTTGTTTTTTTTTAACACATGATAGGTCATTTGCAATTTTGATATTATGACATGAAAATGCAAAGTTGATACAACAGCATAAGTTTTCATTGCAACTTTCATACCAAGTCCAAATTTTCTCTGGAGTTAATAGTAATTTACCCCCTATGATATTCATGATGTTCAATTTACCTCTATTTGATTTGAAAAATAGTATTTTACCCCCTGTAATTTTATAAAAGTTTCACACCGTCTCTCTGATATTTTTATATGCGGCAGTTTACCCCCCTTTGTTATGATAATGTGGCAGTTTACCCCATGTGTTATAATAAATATGGCAATTTAACCCCATATGTTAGAAAACACTTTTCGTGTCCACTTTCAATTTCGACAATTGAGTTACACTCTCCGGCTTAAAGGGGTAAATTGTTTCTTTAAATTTTTTACAGGGGGTAAAAATCTCTTTTACAAGTAACAGGGGTGGTAAATTGAACATTATGTATTTCATAGGGGGGTACATTGCCATTAACTCATGAGAAAATTTGGGCTTGGTATGAAAGTTGCAACGAAAACTTAAGTTGTGATATTAAATTTGCATTTTTGTGTCCAATGATACCCAAGTTGTAAGGTGGCCTATTATGTGGTACCAAAAGACAAATTTCCCATTTCTTAAGATTTGAAGGTGTAAAGTGCTATTTAAGATTTGAAGGTGTAAAGTGCTATTTAAGATTTGAAGGTGTAAAGTGCTATTTTAAAGTGCTAAGTGCCTATTTATCTTATTTAAAAATTGCAAACTACCAATTACCCTACCGTCCTACGTAGGTCAACGCAAATGTTGCGAAATTTGGCACAATGCCTAAGATTGTTTACTTGTGGACTATTTCAGGGATTAAAATGTGAAGTCATAGGATTTTGTTTAAAGAAACGATAATTACATCAATATCATTAAATCAAAAATCTATTGAATTATAAAGAAAATTAATCACCAAACACTAGTATTAAATTAAAGAGAGAAAAAAAACTCAAATTGGTGCAAGTTGAGTCCAAAACCTTTTGGTTTAGTTCTGGAACCTTAATCTAACCAACGAGTAGGAGTGTCAATCGGGTCTTGTGAGTCGAGCTTTAAGTAGCTCAAACTCAAATATCATTGGGCTTTATATCTATAGGCTCAAACTCGGCTCATAAATTTTCTAATTGTTTTGGCTCAAACTCGGTTCATGTAAATTTTCGGGCTTCGGGTTTATATCGGGTTTGTTAATACTAGCAAAATTTACTCCATAAATTAAAAAAAACAAAAACAAAGAAAAAAAAAAGCATTTATGAAACATATACGAATAATGAATATAGTATTAAACAAGAACTTTTCATCTTCCCTTTTTTGATATACATTTTATTGCTCCAAATATGTAGATTTTTCTTTTATACTTGTGTAGGTGAATTTTGATGTATGTTTAATCCTTCCCGAAAGGAGAATTTTGACCTACGTTGTATTGCCCAGTCCCAATACTCCAAAATTACAAATCTTGACCATTTTCTTTATCCTTTATCCTTTTTCCTTTTTTGTATTGCCCAGTCCCAATACTCCAAAATTACAAATCTCGACCATTTTCTTTATCCTTTATCCTTTTTCCTTTTTCCTTTTCCTGTTTTCCATTTGGCTATAAGTACGTAAATGATATTCGACATTCGTGTAGGTGAATTGGTTTATTAAGTTATATGATGAGTTTTGTTATGCGTTGGAGGTGGATTTTTTGTAAACTTTATTTTGTTTCAGAATTGTAATAAGTTTAATATTAATAATTAGCAATGGTATTTAAAATATTTTATATTCGGGCCTTATTTGGGTTGAGCCTTATTAAGCTCAAGCTCGACTCTTAAAATTATCGGGTTTAAAATAAGGGCTCAAACTCAGCCTGGCTCACAATTATTCGGATTTGGGTCAAATTTAATCGGGTTGAGCCGTCGGGCTTCGTGTAGGCCCGACTCAATTGACAGTCCTACCAACGAGCTATGGTCTTATTGGCAAGTCACTGGAAACTATAAACTCAGGCCCTACTTGAAAGGGTTTTGGTTTGGTTTTGCGGGTTTTAGTGTTGAAAAAATAATTTTTTGTTTGGTTTCGCGGGTTTCAGTTTTGAAAAAATGATTTGGGTGATTTCGCTGAAACCTTTGAAGCCTCATTTTGTTAAGTTTTGAATGTTGGTTTTTGTGGTTTTGAAAAATTTGAAACCCGACTTGGATTGAGGTTAGATGATGGGGTTAGGGGAAAAAAAGTAGGTGGTAGACGTCAAATCAATGTATTTTTTGTAAGTATTGGGGAAAAAAGTATGTGGTAGGTGCGAAATCAAAATTTTATAGGTTTCAAAAGTTTGATTGTGAGTTTGTGAATATGTTTATGATATGTTTCATGAATTTTGTCAAACTCCATTTAAAAAGGTTCTGACTCAATTTCACAAGACCGGAGATGAACTTTTCTAAACAAGCCCTCAGACCATCTCCAATGGTTAGGAGTCTAAACCTATATTTTAGCCTCCCAAAATACCACCATTTATCTATAGATTCTATACACAAGGTTTTTTTTTCCCAACAATTAAAACTCAAATTCTAGGTCTCTAGGATCCCAAGTTTAAATAATTTGCTAAATATTTATTTTGCTTAATTTTTCTTAAAGTTTATTTTTAGTTAGACATTCTTAATTTTTTTGTGTGCATATTTTGATGTAAAAAAAATCAAATTTTTGTTAAATATTTTTTAGGTCATATATTTGTATCATGTCATATTTTTCTACATAAAGTTACAGTTTTCATGATGATAATAATAATAAAAAAAAAATCTTGACATAAGAATAAAAGTAGAATACATGCATGTGAAATATTTATTATTATAAGAAAAAATGTGAAATATTTATTTACATAAATACATAGGACAAATATAATTTAAATTATTTACTCATAAAAAAATGTGAAAATTTAATTCAAACAAAAGAAAATAATTTATTTTATTGTCTCTTCACTATGTTATGCTCTATGCACTTTATCTAGACTAAAAAATGTCTCAAATATAAGACTAAATTTGAGTTATTCTATAATTTGACCTCCCAAAATACATTGCATTTGAAGATTTTTTTTTAGTCTTGGACTTAAATTATATATTTGGCGTCAACCGATGGTCACATTTATTGAATCGGTTCCAAAATCCATGCTCAAACAATTTTAATTTTAGTTTAAGCACGGTACAAGGCCTTTTTCTTTAAATGGAGTATCTTGGGAAGTTGGGCCTTTTGTTAAGTGGACAATATAGGATTTGGGTTCATTTGGGCCTGTTTGGTCCATATCGACAGTTGCAACTTACAATGGAAAACTTAGAGGGGGTAATAAACAAAGTACAATTGCATCAAACTTATATCGATTCTCACATATAGTACAATAAAAATCGAGACCGACATATTTGATACCATAATTTAAGAAATCAATCACTTTTGGTACCACCGTTAAAAATGAACGGTAACTGATGGCGTGGCAGTTAAGTTTTATTGTAAAATTGATACCATTATTTATATTGACTGGCAATTATACCCCTAACTTTTCAGGTTGTCAAAATAACCCCACATTTTCAAATTTACTGATAATTTTAGTCCACATTGTTGCCCAATTTCAAAATTGGCTCGAATAAGACACGTGCGGACCAATTTAGAGATTTTACTTATTATATTTACATGTTTATTTAACTAATTTAATTTTATAAATAATATTAACAGACCAAATAATACTTTAACATAAATTCGATAAAATATTACATAAATCTAAAATTTATATAATAATATTAATATATTTAATATTTATTAAAAAATAGAATTGTCAGTCAACATAAGTAATTGTATTAATTTTGCAATAAAACTTAACTGCCACATCATCAGTTAACGTCCATTTTTAACAGTGGTACCAAAAGTGATTGATTTCTTAAATTGTGGTACCAAATGCATGTGTCGGCCTCGATTTTTGTGGTACCACAAATGAGAATGGGTATATAGTTTGATTCCACGAGTGCAGTTCTCTCAATGATAAAGTTATTGCCTTCCTTTTTTTTTTTTTTCTTTTTTTAAAATGTGTAATCTCTTTGAGGTTCGTCAAACAAATTAAGTGAAAACATCTCCTTCCTAGTAGAGATTCGAACATGGGTATACCTTTTACTGGGCCAAAGCTTTGGGAAATTTGAATCACAAAGGTACACACTATGACTAGCTAAAGTACATGTCTCCCTATCAATATATTTATTTTGCATATTTAAGTATAAAAATGCGATACGTTATAGAAATAGTCAAATTTAATAGTCAATAGTACTAGAAAACATTCAATTTGGGGTAGGATATGTTTTATATGAATGTGAGCATACTAAGATCCCTACATTCTTTTGGTGGGTGAAATAAAGCTAAATTAACAGGATACTATTAATTTCTTTTTATACTATGGTTTTTAGTGGGGTAGGGTGAAAATATGTTTACATATATGTACATTACTAGCTAGTACAATTAATTAATAGTTTATGGAAATGATGAGGCAACAAATTTATTTCTGAAATTAAATAGAGAATAAAATATATAATACATGCATATAGAAGTATATTGTTTAACGAATTGATGTTATTTCTAATAAATAATGCATTAGAAAAGAAAAGTAAATTTCATTTTGTCATAATGGTTATTGGTTATATATCTAGTACGCTTAGTTCTTGCAACTTTATATTAATCGTATCACATTTGTTTTTCTATTAATTGTTGTTAACCGTGCAAAAATATTTGTTTTATATTAAGAAATTTATAAGCTCCTAACAACTAATTTTCAGATTATATATAACTTATTAACTTCACATTTGAACAAATTACACCACAGATTGGTTTTTTTTAACTCAACAGAAAACGTACACTATAAGTCTAATCCTTTTTTATTGTTACCCACTATGTATACGTACTGGGACTGGCCAAAAAAGAAAATATACTCCATTTGATTTCGGACAATGTATCACATCTGTTGGTTCTTTCTAACTTCATATTTGGAATATTATTATATCTTCACCAACTTCTAATTTAATTTAATTTAATAAAAAGTAGTAGAACAGGATAGAGTTATTAGTATGGACAACGTCGGTAGCACGCGCTTATGCACTACCAAATCAATGAGGATGAAGTCAAGCCCCAGGCCAAAACATGAGGCACAACCAACTAAAGGCTCAAGTCAACTAATTAATTCTATAAAGGACATTTTCCCAAAGGAAGAAAAATCCTTAGATTCTAGCTGAAGAAAGATGCAAGAAATCGAATACTTCTTTGATCCACTAAAAATACGAAAATGTATATGTTTTTAGGACAACTAAAACCAAAAGAATAGAGAACTTTGGCCCTGTTTGGTTTTAGCTTAGGCGAAATAATTGATATATGACTTGAATGTATTTTGATTCCGTCTGTAAAATAATGTTAATTTAATTGGGAAATAAGTTTGAAAAGTGTATTTTTTTTTAAAAAATCTTGATGAGGTTTAATTAGATAGTGTGAGATGACATTTGAGTTATACTGTACAATGGATCAAGTCATAGATTAGTTCATAAATTGGGCTCGATAAATGAATTTTTCCAATCTTATCTTATCATGAATTGTTTGCAGGATATTTGGTCGTACACCATCCTCTCTTATTACACTAGAAATAATGAGACCTCGATCCCTTGAGAAATAAAGTTATCAACCTAACTCTTATAATTAACTTTAGCGTGACGGATTTGTAATCCACTCTAAATATCCAATTTCACAAACCATTTTATGCTAAGTATATATAAAACGTCACCACCCCGGGGCCGCATTATTGAGCCGACTCATTCGCCACTTGACAACGAAAAGATCCGGCCATGTTCTTTGACCCACTTAATTAAATCCAACGCCTAGTATGTTAAATTTCATTTTTCTCTCGTTAGTCAATTAACTTACCTGCAATGTACATCGCCTAGACAAAATCTGGCTTGACCATTATTATCCCAAAAATATATTTTGACCATTAATTTGTCCTTGAGTAGAAAATATTTCTTGAGAAAATTAATTTGTGAAGGAAGCAAAAATGAAAATAAGAGTAATATTTGCAAGATAAGGTGGCGGAGCTACAACAACACGTTACCATATACTGCATTAATTAATTGTACTTTTAACAGTTTGCGGAAATTCAAGTGCTTTATGCAATTATTCCATTTGTCGGGTCCATCCCATAAATTCCTAATGCAAAATGAATAAACATGAGATATCACCTCAAACTTTCATTTCATAAGCCTTCAAATCAATAATTAATCAATCTTTCCCCCAAATTAAATCACAATTATTTATTAAGAACAACTTAATTTCTTACAAAAACTACTCTACTACTAGCTACTTAATTGTTTAATAAAACTGAAACTAACCATCAGAAAATTATCTATAAAACTCTTCTCAATTCTTATATGAAATTTTGTGCCAACTAAAACGAAACAAGTCTTACATAAGTTTGATCATGAATTTATACATGGTATGTGAAATTAAAATGTGATTTTTTGTAAAATAATGTGTTAATTATCTTAGAGTGAGTTTTACTAGAGCTTGAGACGGGTTTTCTGGAGCCTAACGAACACGACTCATGTCGACCCCTACATAAGTACCAGACCTTTAATTTATATATCTCAAATTGTAGGAGTTAGATTTTGTTGACGTTCTAGAATAGTTAGGTGTGAATTTCCATATATTCACAATATATCTCAACAGAAATGAAACCAAAGAAGAAGCGGATGGGCAGGAAACATAATTAATAAGCATTCATGAAAATGTTGAAGCCCATTTCATGTTGTTCGAATTGTACGGTTTGTTATATATGTGTAGCATTGTTTGTTTAATTTTATTTGTACATTGCCGTATCAGAATTTGATTGGTATTGATTTTCTTTTACAGTAATTTGTATAGTCATATATAGTGAATATCAATTTTAATATTTTTTTCTTTTTACTCAATTTGTTGCAGGCATAAATAACTTATTACATAAGTTGAAATTTTGTATTATCATTCATGATTTTCTTAAATTTTAATATTTAAAGTACGTGTTATCTAGTATTATTAAATTATTACATATAACAATACAGTTTTTCATTTGAAATATTAATTGAAAAATAGTTATATTTTCTTATAAAGAAATAAAATTTTCAATGTCCATTTAAATTAATGAGTATGGGTAATAAATGAATTGATGAGCTAGGTAAAACCAAATACATTACAGTAGAGCAGAGCACAGCAGAGTATAGTTTGACATGACATTTCATGAGCTCCTTTTGACTCATCATTTTCTCTCAATCTCTCTTTCTCTCTTTCAAAGTCACAACTCAAAACTACTGTTTGCAGACAGACCTTTTCTTTACCTCAAAGATCTCTTCTCTTCTGCTGTGGCTCATATATACATCACATATATATATTCTACTGCCCATGCTCTAAATATTGATAACTATGGGCCTGTTTGTTTGGCATTTTCTAAAATTATTTTGTGTTTGGGAAATGCTAAATAAACATATTTTTTACTTTCTGAAATAGAATTTTCATACATTAATTTTCTCAAACTACTCTTTCAAAAGTCAAGCAAACAATAATTTTCATATCTCTAAACAAAGCCTATATAACTCTACTTTGATTTGACATAAAGTAACATATCTCTTACACAATTTATCTCACATAACAAACATGATTTGACATAAAGTCCTACACATCTTACACCTACAACGTCCTAACTCTTCCAAAAAAACCTACACCTACTCCATTTCTCAAACCACTCTCTCAAAACTCAAACAAACAACATTACGCAAATCGAGATTATTTCACAAACCTCCACTACTCTCCCAAACTACTTTTCCAAACGCCAAACAAACATGCCATATGCATTTATGCCCTAAGGGGGTGTATGTGGATGAGTTTTGGCATGTTCTCGTGGATTTCGTGAGATCGAATCAATACCTTTTTAAATGAGTTTTCGTCAAATCCATAAAATTATCAAAAACCTATTCAAAAACTAACACTTAAATTCTTCAAACCTATAAAGCATTGATTTGACACCTACCATCTATTTTTTTCCTGAACCCCAACATCCAAACCCAATCCAAGTGGGGTTTCAACTTATTCAAACCACAAACCCAACATAAAAAACTTATCCAAATGAGGTTTCAAATGTTCCACTGAAACCACCCAAATCATTTTTTTAAATCGAGACCCGCGAAACCGAGCCAAAACCCATCCAAATAGACCCTAAATATTTATATCTCAACAAAATAGATATTGAACCTTATGAAATAAAAATGGAATTGGAGCACATATATATATATATAGAAATAAAATTGATGGAACAATGCAGTTTATATATTGAGAAAAATTACCACCATTTTTTTGGCAAGTTCCCTGTATGAAAATGATTTTGATAATATTGTTTTTATATTTCATGTGAAAAATCATTTTGGGCCCTTATAGCTGTGTATAGCGTCATAACTAGAATAATAATTATTATCGTTATATATATAGTTATCTACTAATTACCTAATTTAAACTGAAATTGATAGCTAGAAAATGGAGATTCCAACAGCAGTTCCCACCTTATCTTATCTAGGCCGCTAGCAATTTCCAAAGGATTGACGAAGCAATAATGTTTCTGTGACTTTGGAATTGATTTTTACAAATTGTAACGTCAAAATTGGATTTCCATTAATGTCCTAGGACAAAACCCCAATGTACAAAATGTTCCCATAAACATTTTAATCAGTGAAAGAACTTTATGCCATATCATTCTTTAAGAAAATGAGTAAAAGTGAGGTAAAAATACCAAAATGCAAAAAATAATTAATAGTATAAACAATTTTAAATTCCACTATTGAAATTAAATAATTAATGAAAATATTCATAAATTAAACATATTATTTTATCCTCATTAGCCGAAAAAATAACCACTCCAACCATGAATTTCATCCTCTATAATAATAATAATGTTGAAGAGACATAAAACTCCATAAATAAAAGCAATCAAACCCTAAAATCTCCTTCCTAACAACTTAATATTCTATCAAGACAAAAAAAAAAAAAAAAAAAAAGTCGTTCGTAATACACATCATTAGCATTTCTTAAATTTAAAGAGCATGCATGTATATTGTATAGTAAATATTCAATCTCGTCATTGCATCATCCAAAAAAACTAACCACATCCCAAGAAATGAACATCATAAAATTAAATTCAACCTCAAAGTAAAAATTAGAACATAATTAAAAGCATAACTAGATGAAATAATTTTATAACGAAACAAGGAATTCCATAAAATTGCAAATTCAATTAAAGTTCTTAATTACTGATGAACGAAATTTGCACAAGAAAGCTAACACAAAGAAAACTGGATATATATAATTAATAATTTCCTTCTCCAATAACTCAGTTCACAAAAAAGCTGATCATCAAAACCATTTTGTTTTTATCATAAGAAAAATATTACAAATTAATTAGACGACTCATTATCCTGCTCAATTTCGGAAGCGGGTTCGTCTTCCTCTTCAAAGCAATCAATCCCATAGGCGGCATGTCCATTCCCAAAGGCCTTAATATGGTCCTTAAGAGATCTCTTGTGCTTGAAATCTGATCCACAAGTGCAATACCAAAGCTTTCCGCAATTCTTTTCATGTGTTCTCCAATCACCCCGAACCGCAAATGCCTTGCCACATTTCCTGCACATGAATGGTTTGATTCCGTGCTTTCGTTTGTAGTGTGTTTGAAGGGTTCTGAAGTCTTTAAGTGGTTTGGCTCTCGGGTGGTCTATGTTGTTCCTGCACCCCGGGGCACAGCAGTAGCAAGGTAGCCTTAGCATGGCTGTTGGTTGTGTGCCTCTTAGTGATTCTGGACCTTTTCTGTACTGTGATCCATGCCCCCACATGTGCATCTAATGAATGAATTATGTTATAATTTATTTCAAAATCTAGTCTAAATAAAAAAAATCTTATCCAATCACAAAGGAATTAAATATCATTCTAAGTTGGGCAAACCTGGTTTGGATAATAATTTATTATATCTAAAAATAATTAAGTTTCTAAATCAACAAGTATATATATATGTGGTAATGGAGGGTGCACCTGAAATAAAACTAACTTGAAACACGAAATAAATAAAATAATTCGCTTCTTTTAAGAAAAAAAGAAAAGGAAAATGATAATTAATTAAGTATGTAGTATGTAGTACAACTTAATTTGTTATTAGGTTAAAGTAAAAGAGCTTAAAATGGGAAACAGTTCAAAAGGCATTATTGTTTTTCTGCTGCTACTGAGTTATCCAAATTACAAAGAGGGTAATACTATGAGTCTGGGTTATATATATATATATATTCATGTGTTAACATCAGCGTGAAACAATATACCCGGCCAGTTGAAGATCTGATGTATTATTAGCGTTGAGTGTGCAGATATATTTATATATATTAGAAAATAACAACCTAGCTTTTTCTTTTCTTTTTCTCTGACTCAGGGGAAATTAATGTTCAGTTTTTCTCACACAATTGCCAATGTGTGTGTACGTATATATGTATAATAATACTCCACAAACTTCAAGGACAAAAAGCATAATGTTTTGTGTTGTTCAATCAAACTAGTAGAGTAGTACTAATTAATTAAAAAGTGTATGACTGACCATTTTCTCAGTATTGGACCAGGTAGATTTTTATTCCAGATCCCAAAACCCCCCACAAACTCATGCATTTATAAATTAAAAAGAAAACAGAAATTATATATCATAAAGAAAGAAAAATAAAATGAAATGAAAACCCTAATCAAGTAAGTACCCATATACAATCAGACAAATTTTATCACAAATCTAGTTTGTCTGAGTCCAAAATATTTACATTTATTCGAGATTTTATAAGTTTGACCAAACTAGATTTGGACAAAAATTTTCCCAGAATCCTATCTCATCATTTCAAACAAATATAAAGTGAAAGGTTGAAATTGCACTAAAAAAGATGTGTGCAAACAAAGAGAGATGGGTTTTTTTTTTCCCTCTTTTTCTGCAAAAAAATCAAAAGGGAAAAAAGAGACATAAACATAAAAGAGAAAGTAAAGTTGAAATTTGAAACTCTTTTTTTTTTTTTTTTTCTTTCTCTTTTTTGTATATATAAATACATACCTGCATGTTATTGTATCTATTGAAAGTCTTGAAGCAAAGAGGGCATGAGAATTGAGTAGGTCCAATCAAAATCTGTGCTGGAGTTGGGATCCAATACTGACCTTTGTTTAGTGGGCTTGCAACAGTAACTTCTTCTTTATTACTGTTATTAATATTAATATTTACTGTTGTTGATGAGGAAGACAACCTTGAGACTGAATCATGAGTAATTGTTAGCCCTAAATTCAGAGTTACAGCTGTTTCTTCGTCTTCTTCTTCTTCTTCTTCTTGATCATGATTACTAGTTTTGATCATCTCCATGGCAGAACTGCAATTAGAAGATTTTGAAGGGCTTAAACTCAAAAGTGGGAGAGCTTCTTTTAGTGGTGGGGAATTAGGAGGTGAAGAAGATTCATTAATATATTCATGATGTTGATGATAAAATAGAGAATTTGTAGTGTTGTAGTTGAAGTTGAAATTGTAAGGAAAATATGGTATATTGGAAGAAGAAGAAGAAGGATTTGGAGGTGTGAAATGGTTTATGGGGTTATTGAGATTAAACCATGATCCATATGATCCATATGATCCATTGTTGTTGAAGTAATTGGAATAGGGATCAGTCATGATTTAATTTGTAGAGAGAGAGAGAGAGAGAGAGAGAGAAGGAGAGGGGGGAGTCAAAATGAACAAGAATCCTAGATGACTAAAAAGTTGAAAAGGTAAAGACTGATTAAGGCTAGCACCAAATGTGAGACTAGTGGAGAGGACTTTATATAAACTCACTTAAGAAGGGGTAGTTAAAAGGATTTGAATTAGATTATTATTGTGATAAAGTAGCTAACTATATATATAGGTAAACCCTACTCATGAATATAAAAAAGGAGGGACAAGATATCACTTGTGAAATGTGAGTAAACAAGAGACCAAAATATATATATCAAATAATTAAAAATCGTGGGATTTGTGAGAGTGATTAGTCTTGGAACTTTTACTTAAAAACGAGAAGACAATTTCTTTGAACGAGATATTATTTTGTCACCACGTTATCAAACAAGTACACGTGGTGCAGCCCATCAATGTACTTCTCACATGTGGCGTGAGAACCTAAATAACTCATGTTCTAGGCCATGTTCTCCGAAAAAAGAAGATTTTAAAAAAACGTTCACATTGACCAGAAAAATAGTGGTATGAATTATCACTCCACGTGTGACGTCAAGTGAATTGGTGGGATGTGTACTTGATGACATGGTGCAACTACATAATTTTCATGTATGAGTTGGGGTGACATGGTACAATATATAGATGCATAAATGAAAGGAAAAATCTTTATTAAATAATCAATTGTACTTAAGTTAATAAACTCATAATCCAAGAAATTTAATGCAAGTGAGAAGGGGCAGAAAAATTAGGGTTGGCTCAAAACACAAATTAAGTTGCCGGGTGGGTGGGTATATAGATGATGATACATGGATACATAGAGAAATTAGTAAGATACTAGTATGTAATTAATTTGGTGTTTAATTAATTAATTAATTCTTGGGAAATTAACAAATACTATCCGTAGGTAGAAGGATGCCGGCAAGTGCATTGATAGGCGAGCAATGGGTCGGGTGGGTTGGCACAGTAAGAATTCGCTTACTAATGTCCCTACCCGCCCAGTAAAGTACGTACGTACTACTGTTCACATTATATATAAGTCTTTCTTTCCTTCTTTTACATGCACATGATCAAACTTACTTACTGTTCAATCGTCACCCCCACCCCCCATCACTCACATTAATATATATACTTGGATTTAATTTTATTATTTCTATCTGCAGGCACTGGGAACAATATTTATGTATGCATGTACGCATGTGTGGCTGGCTTGTGTACAAGAGAGAGGCCCCATCACATATAGTAATAAATATAAGTCCGATTAATTCCAGAGAATACTATGGTCAAGTTACTATCATGCAGTTACATGCATTGCTTTCCTTTTCTGCACACAACCATCCCAAGTACATACATAGCTCTAATGTCATGATTCATGTATAAATGGAATTATTTTATAGCATGATCACATGTTGTGCATATCTTTCATTTGTTACCATCAATTCCTCTAAAGCTAATTAATTAATTACCTTGGATTCCAACTTTTCTTCTACAAAACAAGTTTAATTTATGGTTAATTCATTTTTAGGTAAATGTCCTAGTTGATTAATTGGAACAAATTTCAAGAAATATTTATAGGCTAATTTTCGTTCCTTTTGTCCCTTATGTAAATTCTAATTACACATGTTAGTTTCTCAAATTACAATAACCCCTTCTTCTGGTTTACACTATTTACAACAACACCATTTACGGCCCTTACAAGAACATCTCGTACAATTAATTTGACGATATAATATATATGTGTTTTGTAAATAGGCTAAATCATAAGAGGTGTGCTTGTAATTTTTGTAACAACAAATTATTTTTCGTAATTAGGGTATACTAGATTTAGTTTTGATATCAAATCTTCTCAAAAAGCACATTGAATATACCACAATTTAAAGGCTCTTGACATATTTAGTTTTGTTGTCAAATATTTGAATTATTAAAATTTTATATGTCCCTTAAAAAGTTTGAGCAGCAGCTAGAGATGCAACTTTTCTTCAATTTGAAATTAAGCTTAAAGAATTATTAGAGTTTGAACTAAAATTGTTGACAATTAGATAGATATGACATAATTCTGTCAGCCCAAATCTATGTGTGGTAGAAACACCATCGACATTAATTATGATATCAATTTTAATTTTTTTATTTTTATTTCCCATTTTCATACTACAAACTATAAAGACAATATTCTGGTGAAGGATTTCTCCTTTGAAATTAACCTTTTAAAGTAGAAAGACAATATTGGATTGATTTAATGACGTAGTGTTTATTTATTGAGCCATAATGTTTATAATTAATTAATTAAATCACCATTGTGTATACTGTCTGATTTGGCACTATTATTGGTACCTAGATCCTTCTTCTTTCAAATCTCCCTTGATTGAGAGAAATAGAATTTGTACGCAAGGATTGAAAGCTTCGTCCATACCAAGTGGGGCCCACAACACATGTATAGACATCTATTTGTTTGTGTTATAGGTATTAAGAGAATGGATTTAATATGCAAAAGAATGGGGACAATATGAATGTCTGGCACTATTTTGTGAATCTTCATACCAAAAGGAAAATGATCATTGTCCTAGCTAGAAATTAGGCTTTAATTTATTAAGAATATCAGTATTTATATATATATTAAGCAGCGAAAGAATTTTCAGACCAAATTTTGCCTGCAGAAGAGATGTAGCTAGCTGTATTATTAGATTTATTCATTTTTTCAGACTCAACAGTAGTCAACCGCAGTTATTCACTATTCATTATTCATGATTGAAATTACCATTTTTATTCTAAATTAAACTATATATACTGTGTTTTCAATTTGTTTAGATCTTCATCAAAATTTTACTTGTTAAAACTGTTCATGAAATTTAGTAAGACGAGTTCAATATTTTAGCCTTGCACTAGCTGGTCGATTCTCGACTTTAGTTCATTTAATGAAAATTTGGGTCGAGTTAGAATCTATAAATTTCAATTTAAAAATTATACATCTGAAATTATCAAACTACTCGATTCGAGTTTGTCTGATAAAATTAGGTTCGAGTTCGAATCGATAAACTTAAAATTTAAATAGTACATCTAATTAAAAGTATAAAATTACTCGATACTCGACTCGAGCTCGTTCGATTAACAATTAAATCCAGCTCATACACAATTTTAGCTCGATACAAATTCATGATCCAATCAAACTCGAACAATATATCATTTTTTTTTCTTTTTTCTTTTTGAAAATAATCTATACCAAAATCATTTAATTCAAAATTAAATACATCCAAACATGGCGTATAATTTTCTCATACCTAACTCAAACTCAAAATAAATATAGAGTGGCAGTGATTTGGGTGCATTGATTATTTCCATTAGCAGTCCTCCCATTTGAACAAATTGCAGATAGCTAGCTAGGGTACCAGATTAAAATGAATAGTGATACTGTAGGAAATAGTATATTCGAACTACTACTATATTTAATGACACTAGATTTCAAAAACAATATACATAGGCTTGCTACGTTTGATTTCGTGTTGTAGCAAATGAAACAATAAATTCAGGGGATGAAATTAAGTATATTTCGTGTTGTAGTTTCTAAAACAATTAAGGGCCGGGCAAAATTATATGTACTTTTCTAGATAAATTTTATTATTTAACAATATTTTAATTTTAAATATATATTCAACACTATAAGTCAAGTAAATATAATTGCAAGGTTAGAATTAATTTTAAATACATATTCAACACTATAATTAAGTCAAGTAAATATTTTTGCAAGTTTAATAATAAGCCTACTAACCATGTGAAACGTAGAAAAATGATCAGTTTTTTTCTCTATAATGAAGCGAATTAATAATTATATTCAGTTTCTACGTTTGAAGTTAATTGTCACGGGCATTAGTCAATAAAAATAATAGCTATTTGAAGTTAAAAATATGGCAAGTAAACATAGTTTAAATGTTTATATCAATAATAGCTACTGGTACTGCAAATTCTGTTATATTTAAGAATTAAAAGCATACAATTTTTAATTAAAAACATTTTCAAATGATTAGATGATGTCTTTTCACCAAATTTGCATATAAGAATCTTTTTAATAATTGGCACTCTTTTTTATGACTCTAAAAGCTTTAAAGTGAAAGCTAGCTACATAATAACTGAGAGCTAATACCAATTTTATTCCCTTATGATAATAATATTCAATTTATTCTCTGGTGATTTGAAAAGAACATTGTATTCCCCGTGAAAATTTTAAAAAAGCAATTTACATTTTTCAGTCAGAGAGTGTAACTCATTTTTCGAAATTTAGAGTGGACATGAAAAGTGTGGTTGTAACATAAGGGGGTAAATTATCATGTTTATCATTATACATTGGGGGTAAATTGCCACATTTATCATAATACAGGTGGTAAACTGCCACATATAAAAATGTTAGGGAGGCAAAGTGAAACTTTTATAAGATTACAGGATGGTAAAGTGCTCTTTATTAAATTACAGGGAGTAAATTGAATATTATGAATATAGAAATCACCTTTAACATTTTTTTTAGATGGTGAATACATCGTTACATCAAATACTATATTGAGTCGAATATATTATATTGGTATCAAAGTAAACTAACTAATTACAAATACTTGTATTAAACTAGAGAAAATATTCATATTAGTAAGAGCTGAACTCATGACATTTTGATCATGTAACCTCATCCTTAACCACTTGGCCAAGACCTTATCAAGAAATTGCCTTTAACTATAATAACCGAAGGTGGATTCCGGGTCCCATATGATTTGTAAAATTTCATTAACGGAGGAGAACTTCACGAATATCTTGATCATAGTTGCATGCATTTGGAGTGCAAACCATATATCATTTTATGATTAAGCAAAATAATTTGTACTTAATTTTATCTCCTTGGACCCGAACCCACACACAATTGTTTTTATGTAGAGTATGATATTCTTGTAGATTTGTCGTTGTTGCCTCGACATTAGTTAAAAATCATATTTGTCAATACGACCTTCATCATTTTGTGATAATTGATTAAAGGGCAAAAAGTTGTGAGACGACGAAAAAAAAATCTTAAAAAGGTGAAGAAACAAGGTTGTACTCGTGATTTAAAATTTGTGAGTGAAAGAGTTTCACGATTTAGATTTTCAAATGTAAAAGTTGAACGATTAACTCAACGTAATATGAAATTTATTATACGTGGTCGCGGTGAAAAAACGAACAAAATCCCTCTCCTATTTCCGACGATCAACTACCAGATCGAGGACGGTAGTCGTGCGTGAGGAAGGAGGCAAAGGCAGGAGTCAATATGTTGCCTGAGTATTGACAACAATTGTCCCGTGGCGGAGGGCCTTGTAAGCGAAGGCACGGGGTCAAGTCACATTTGAATGTCGTGGACGCTTATGTGTGTGAATGCACTATAGGGCTAAGGTATGCGTATTTCCTAACACCAATTGGTTTTGGGACAATTGGTAGCGTCTGAGGTCCTACACAATCCTCAAAATCACCAAAGTTTAATCATTTTTATTAATTTTAATATTATAAAAAATGTTAGTAGTTAATTTTCTTACGACCACGTGGCAATTCCATCAACAAAACTAACAAAAATATCACTTTGTAATGTCTGTCGAAAAATTGGTACATTTTTTACGAGTTTTGTACGAAAAATAAAATATTCCCAAATCTATAGTATGAAAAAAAAATGAATTTTTGTCTTGATTAAAGTCAACAACGTTAAGAAGATCGTAATTGGGTCAGGATCTTAAGCGACCCTACCTCACAAGTATTACTTTTTTCGCACACCGGATCCTCAAGATATTCTTTCACTTAGTTATACTTTCCCATCACCAATCCCCGCACGCAGTTTCGATTATTAATGAATTGTGACGTGATTTGTGATCTTACTTCATATAAAAGTAAAAATTCAATTGAAAAAACGATATTTTACTACTACTTATCACATAAAAAGTATAAATTTAATTGAAAGAAATTAAAATTTGAAAGAAAAGTGAAGAAAGTGGAAGAGGACACGATGAAATTATATTGTTACCCCTATGCATAGAGATCCTGCAGGTTTCAATTCACTTGTGTGTGTTTATCTTCTATTTTATTATTAGTATTTTCGATAGTGATTATTTTTCATGTAATAGTAATGTATTGTTGGATAGACTTTAATGTATTCGTAGTCTAAAAAAAAAATATTATTCATTCCATTCTTTTAATTTTGCTCATATTTTTTTTTTTGAGATGTCCCAAATGCCAGAACAACACTCTTTATCCTAATATGAAAATATTTTTCTCAAAAATATTTTTCATATAAAGTAATGATTTGACTCTACTAATTATCAATTAAATATACCTAGAAATTTTATATTTCAACTCTTATCTAAAATTTTGTGTCAAAACTCACGTGAGCAAGATAACATAAAAGGAGGGAGTATGATTTTGGGCCCAAAAAATATTGGTTGCTTTTTCTTTTTTTTTGACAGCATGTACTATAATAAAATAAAGATTAGACTATAGAAATATGAACATCGATTTGGAGATGGTAGAATTGTCTTATCTCATGGGCAAAACGGGGTGTAACTTCCATCATTCGATCAAATCCAACAGAGTGCATTCCATTAATTGTATCAGAATAATTACCAAGAGTTTTTGACTTTTTCCATAGTCTTATCAATGTCCCATCATTTGTTAGTTTGATAAAATAAAATACTACAGCTGCTTTTTGAAAGCATCTCCGGTGTTGTTGAATTGTGCGAAAAATTGAGAGTCATACTCCACCCCGTGTTGTTAAATCAATGGGGGTAAATTAAGTTAATTAACATTAGCCCTATACACTAATGTTTTCCCGAGAAAAAAATAAAAATATATAGTTTGTTGTATACAATGTCAAAACCGACAATTGTTGTTAACATATATGAATTGGACCAATTAATTCATATAAGTTGGATTTAAATCACATCAAAAACTAGTTTAACGGATGAGTATTATTAGTGTAAAATAATATTGCACTTAGTATCACAAAATTAATTTATGTGGGACTTTTTAATCTATATCATCGTTCACATATGTATGGACGGACTGAATTTATGAATGAAGCAAGTCTAGCATGTGAAATTGTTAGAGCCCAAATCATGCGAATAGTGACATGTGGGTAAGTACTAAATACGTGGACAACAACCTAAAATTACGTTAAACATGTGGATTAAGAATGATCCCAACAAGTGAACAAAGACAAATTTAAGCCTATTACAGAGACTTAATGCCAATTAATTTACTGCATGTGATATGCATAATGTTAAATTTACCCACTTGTAATTTAAAAAATAGCACTTTACACCCCCTCACACTCCCCACCCCCCCCCCCCCCCCCCCCTCGGGTGAAAATTTTAAAAGTCTCTCGCGAAACTTGAGAGTGGGATGAAAATGTTTTTTTTAACATAGAGGAGTAAAGAGCAAAGTGTCACATTTATCAAAGCGCACATGGGTAAAATGTCACATTGAAAAATTCTTACCTAGATAAAGGCTTTTACATAGGCCTTGTGGTCTAGGTTTTGTCAAATCATTTAGAATTAAAGAAAGAACTCAATTGTTATTAATTTATATTAACCAAATTCAACTAAACCAAAATTAAGTGGAAAACAAAGAATTATATTTTCGAAAATGAGTTCATTTCATATCTCGACTGGTTTGGTGATTAATTATTTGTTTAATTTTTATAATTTCTTGTTTAATATTAGCGAAATTTTCTGACTTTTTTATAATTTTTATTATATTTTTTTGATAATTTGTGTAATATTTTTTTATAAAATGAATTGTATTGAAATTTGACTAAAAGATTGAGAAAGAGAAACAGAAACAACATAAGTCAATAAGTACTACAAGAATTAATTAAAAAATTAAAAAAAAAATCTCTAACAAATTAGGAATTAAGTAAAGAAAAAAATAAAGAAGGAAAACATATATATATATTATACATATAATAATAAAATAAATATATATCCCGTACGTACGTAGGCGTCTACCAATTCGTAGAGATAGGAAGAAGTTATCCCACTACATTTAATGTGAATATTCAACATAGTAACATATTTGCCATAGTTGGAAGACAGGCTTAAATTAATGAAACATATATTCATGGGGATTGAAGCAAAAAGTGTAAGTATTCATTTGTAGATTTTCCATAGTACGCACATTCTCAATGCATGTGAAAGAAAAAGATTGGGTGGGAGACATTAAATGCATAATAATAATATTATATTCCATCTTTGCATGTTGGTCTTATCAAGACAAAACAATTGAAATACTACTCGATCGTGTTTTAATTTCTTTATTATAATACTACTAACTTTAATTCAATTTATCTCATTGACTCACACACACACACTCACTGTGATCAATCAAAAGAGGAAATAAAAACGTTCAAATAAATTTCTCAATTTATTACATAATAATTAATTAATTATGAGTTACTACTAACAGATTTCATTATTATTATTAAACACGATCGAATAAGCTTTTCTTTTCAATGGATAGAAAACAAGGGCAAAAAGGCTACTTGATTAATTATATATATTTTTTTTATGATGGTTTGATTTGTCCCGAGAATGCACGAGGGTTAGTAGTTTTAGTAGTAGTATGAAAAAATCTAGCATAGTTTGGAGAGAAATATGTTTGTTGTTCCGACTAATTTGACCTCTGTTTGTCCAAAACTTGTCCTCAGATTTACAAACATTACTGTCAAGCCAATCTCTGATTCCTAGACCACACATTTCTAATATTTTTATACACACATTCTCATTTCTTAATTATTCCTTTATTTTATTTTATTTTATTTTATTTATTATCAGAAAAAGTTATTCAATTACTCCCCTTTATTGACAAAAAAATAGACGCGTTTACACGCTTTGTTTTTTCGTATATACTATTTACTCTGTGTTTTCTTCCAAACACCTAGAAAAGCTCTAAACAAAATGGGAATAATTCTTTAGACCAACTTCTGGTGCGTCAATACTGTTTTAAGTAAGTAAGAAAGAAAAGTACACTAGCTGTTGTTTACGTCTTTGTCCTCTAGAACTAAATTTACTTAAGACCCACATAACCTCCGGCCGGTGTAATTGAAACTAGTTAAGTTTTTCTTTTTTGATAATTTTGAAACTAAAAAATTAAATTATACGACACTTTATTTATATAACGAGACTATATATTATTGAAACTTGATTTATTTGTGACGAAGCTGTAACAAAAACAAAAACAAAAAAAATCATGAATCGGCTCAAGCAAAATTTTCAAAATTCAGAAGTATGGACACTGATTTGTATTTAGAACTGCTACTAGTTGTTTGAAATTTTACATGGTTCTAAAATAATAAAGCTTATTTCCCTTGTGTTAAAAAATAAATAAAGAACAACAGAATAAATATAGGTATTAGGTTCTTAGTTCCTGAGGCCAATTCCAAAATGAAATCTACCATTTCGTTGATCATTAAAGGCATATTCAAGTCTTAATGGACCCAATGGGGAGTCCACGCGAATGCCAACACCACACCCATATCCACTTCCAGCCTTATTTCTTGCCCCAGCAGGATCACCTGACAACAAAGATGATATCAAACTTATCTTACCACGATTTACTAATTTCGGTGAGGTAAATGTGTGTGTACCGAATAATGAGATGACCAAATTTTAGCCTTGTTTATGTGAATCTAACTTGTTTATATTCCAATATTGGCCTTCATTTCATGCATGCTATGTATACCGGAGTAGTTCTTTTGGGGGTAAGAGATGGCTAATATGAAAAACTGTGGGGACGAGTGGGGAAATAGACAACTAGGAGTGTTATTGATAACGGACAAACCTGGAACAGTTGAACCAGATCCAAGATCAGTTCCATAGTCGGCAAATACAACCCCTTCTACTGGCCCCATCTGAGAAATATGGTTCACATATTAGTAAGTGAAGTGTATATACAATGTATGCATATTTATTACTAAATAATATATACACATATTTTTATGTTTGTGTTTTTGTTGTTCAACTTACCACAGGAAATGATATTTCTCCACTTCCAACTGCATATGACCGTCCTGATCCAACGAACCCTTCTTCATAACCTCTAACGCTGTTAGTTCCGCCAATAGGAAATGCTTCATGTGGAGGAAATTTACCCACCACATGACCACCAGACAAACTGCGTAAAAGATAAAATTATGATAATTTGAAATGAAAATTCAGAAGTCAAAAGTCCAGCAACTCTTAAAAAGAATAATTAGTCGATATATCAAAATCAAATTGCAACTTACTCAATTGACGATACTTACCATAAAAGAAAGCACGCGGGTCCAACACGAAAACCCTGCCTAGCGCGAGCATTCACTCTGTTGAAAACTAGCCAATCTGGAGACACAGGGAGCCCCTGATCCATGTTGAATACAAACTGCAATTCACAGTTTTCATGTCAAAAGAAAATTTACTTAATAATAGGAAATTAAATAGGAGTATGAATTGGTTCTCAAATTAAAAAAAAAAAAGAGAGGAGTATGAATCAAAAGATAACTAACCATTGAAGAACCAGGGTCTCCAGAGCCAGTATATACAGTCTCAAGTTTTGCAAGGAGCATATCATCATGCGTGTTCCCACTGCAATAAAGTGAAAGTAAAGGCATTGATGCAACATAGTTTTAGATAATTGGGAAAGGTAAACATAAGTAATTCCGAACATTACATACCTTGCAGTAAGTGGACTGCCAAAGAAGTCTCTTATAATAGGATTTCCCCTTTCGTCATGAGCACCAGCACGCTGGAATAAAAGAGCACTCAATCTAAAGAATTCCTTCTGTTAACTGTTATCCTTACCAATATTTCAAATACATCTATTTATGCATCAAACTACCTTACAAAAGAGTCTTAATCCAGTTAAAAATAAAAGTATATGAAGTTTCATAAAAACCAATTATGGAGGAGAATACATCCACATACTACACCAAAAATTAATATTGAAACTAGGCAAGTCTGGTTCCTTTTCTCTTGGAATACCTCGCATTCATTTTTATCTTTTAGTAAAGTACTTAAACATCATTATATGATAAATGTGAAGAAGCCAATAAATAGGTGTGGTAAGTCCCCATGTTGCTAATGAATCTGGTATTCCTTCCTTCAGCTCATGAAAAATGAGACTTGAAAGCAAATGAGATAAAGTGAAGGCAATTGTGGTTAGTAGTAAGTCCCCGTGTTGCTTATTGTAAGGAATTTGAGAAATATTGTATGATTAAGGTGATCTTCTTTCAGGGAATGCAACGTTGTAAGTTAGGGAGTAATCATAGTGGACTCTTGCTTTAGATAGCCCAGGGTATTGTACCATAAAAAATATAGAGTTTATGAGTGCAGGCATAGGTGTATAGCCATTTTTCTCGTCATTAAGTCATGAATATATAAAGTTTTTTACAACCATGAAATGCAGGAATGCCTGAAGGCAGGCTGTGTAGTCGAACTTTGTGGAAATTTTCTGAGTATTAATGATAATTATTCTTAAAAACAGTTATGATAATGCCTTTTTACACACTCATATATGATATTTCCTTTATACCCATTGTAAGTTTGTAACTTTATTCAGTCTCACTACGGAAATCTTAATCCAGACCAAGTTTGACCAATCCAAAACATTCTATGGGTGTTTAATCTCACTATGACTAATCTTCGAAACACAAGGGAGCTCAAATAACGTGGTAAACCACTGAAAACATATGTGCAGACTAAATATTACAGCAGTAATATATAAAAAAAGAAGCTATTATGTCTGTGTATGCATGAGTGTGTCATATAACAATGTTAATATGAAAAAGAACAAACTACAAAGTCACCTTCCTGGGGGGAAATGATATTCTGCTCAACAAATAATTCTTTATTATTTACAGCTTACAGTTACAAGTGTATCATCAACAGAAACTAGCAACAAAATACAAAGTAGACCACCGAGAAGGTATAGAACGAAAAGGGCAAAGTGAACACAAAACCAGAAATTCATGAAACGAACCTGAAAAACAAATCCAGCCGTTCCATTCCACTTAGGCCTAAATGGTCTACTGTACTCAACTCCAGCTGTGATACGTCCTATCGTAAGGCCATTGTTATTGGGTTGGTTCCCATGGACAAGCGTTCCTGGTGTTCTTGAATTCTGAAAATGTAAAAAGAAAAAAGAATTGAGCCCTATATCAAAGGACAAAACCGGTGAATCATTGGAAGAATTTGTACCTGAATCATGATTGCTCTTGATGTCCTCTTATCATCTCCTTCGATCCAAGGATCAGTGTAGTTTATCCTAAAAATGGAGTCGATTTGTCCCCTCTCTAATGACAGATTAAGTTTTTGGTTTCTCCCAAACAGGTTTTTGTGATAGATTGCAATGCTGCAATAAGAAAATATGTAAAAGTTATTAACGTGAATCTGAAGCAACTAATTATCCGTTAATAAGGGTTCTCCCAAATGACTGGAGTCATTAAAATAGCTGCATTACCTCATTGAAAGTAGAAATTATAATAGGTGAACCTGAATATCCTAGTATATTTTGGACATGAAAATTAATAGATTAACAAACTGCTGACTGAAATTCAATTACCTGCCAATTAATCCAGCTAGAGGCCCACTTGTTATTCTGCAAAGAGAATCATATTAAGTAAATAAATTGAGCTACAGCGCAAGGCAACTGGAAGCAGAAAAAAATCTCATCTCAGGAATTCCAACCAGAAATACTCAGCATATCACATACCCACTGGATATTCCACCGCCTCCAGAGATTCCTCCTCCACTTTTACGTTCAACAACATTCATTGTTAAATCAACTTTGCCAGTGTCTGAAACATAGCAGAAATGCCAGAAATCAAAAGATGCACAAGGGCACGCCTTGAATAAGCATCACTAATTAGTCTAATATTCCATCAAAAGGCATTTACCACCAGCCGGCTGAGGAATAATGCTAACGTCTTCCATAACACCCATTGCTAGCACAGTATCAACATCTCTTTTTCCTTGTATCATACTGTAGACCTACATAAGCAAAAAATATACATCAGAGCTTTTACGGTTAAGTATTTATTTAATTATTACTACATTTTAGGAAAGGGGATTATTTCAACCCCCACTCATTCAACAATAAATTCAAGAGGATTCTATTTAAGAAGGAAGTGGATGGGAGAACAACATTAGGAGTTGGTCAATTTTTTTCGAAGAAACAGTGAAGATGGAACTGAAGAAAGTCTAGAAAGCAAGGTTATAATATATACAACAGAATGCATTATTTACTAACATATTTATTTGAAAAAATACCTGGCCCTTCTTGGTTGTAAGTTGCCTAAGTATAGTTTCCGGCCTTGTTTTTCCAGCGGTTGGCTCACCACTGAATATAACCATAAAGAATGAAAAAAATGAGATTTTACCATATGCAATGTGTTAACTTAGTATTCAAGAGCTCCCAAATCAGTAACTCACGTCTTATCAAGGAAACGTATGTTAACATTGTTGACCTCTGCTTCTGAAACTTGTAATTTAATAATACCCCCAGACATAATCTCCACACCTGAAACCTGATAGTATTTAAAAAATGAGAAATTGGGGGCAAAATAATTACAACCCTGAAAAAACGTATTGCAGTTGAGAGCGTTACATCCTATATAAAAAGTACAAAACTAACCATGCCAAAAAGACCCCGCTCCATGTACCAGCCATTAATGGAGCTTATTACTTCATCTAAACGCCGAATGTTAACCACTTTTCCTGCATAACTTGGCGCAACAATGGGGAGAAGAAAGGTCTAACATCAGAAACCGAAAATGTGGAAAGACAGATAATGTCATCGATCTATAAGTATACGTTGCCAATTAACTTACAGAAAACGTACCATATCCATCACGAAAAGAATCTTCTACAAACTTCGATGGAAGAACATTAGCTCCTTCACATACCAATCCTTGAAACTCTTGGTTTGGTTCTACCTTGTAACAAATAATCATGTCAACAATTGAACGGGAAACTTGGTTACGCAGATGCCTGGCTAAAATGAGTCCATATGTGCATAATTGTGAACAAGTTGACAATAAAGGTGGATAGTTCAACATCTATTAACAAGGTCAATGGCCACAACTGGGACATCAATTCTCAGCGCAATGGCAGTATACTTTTAACTAAAGATGCAACAGCTAAAGATAAATGATATGATGGTAAGCCTATTTGGACTTATATAGTATATTTAACGCTGTTCATTCAAGACCAATTATATTCTTCTTCGTTAGACGTTAGATACTTTTTTTTTTAAAAGAGTTTGCAATCATGGCTTCAAAAAGCAACCAAAAAAAAAAAAAAAAAACTGCACATTATAGACCATACGCAAATCAACAAACAAGCATTTCAAGTACCTGAAAAATCAAGCGAATTCCATCACGAGTATCCACTGCCACAGGCATACAAGACATGAAGTATCCACTGGCAATAATCCTGTGCACATCTTCCTGCACCTCGCGCACAGTGAGAGCGGAATTCGCACGCGAAGCTTTCAAAGCATTCAATGCCTCCGCTTCCAAATCCTTCCTCTCCAGGTCCTCCCCATCTTTATTCTTCACAAAAACTTCGCTTATCAAAACCCTCTCTTCCTCAGCAGCTACGCTTCTGCCACTCACATTCTTCGACAGAGTCACTGCGCCCGAATCATCACCAATCTTCGAATCGGATAAAGCTAATGATGCTGAGCAAAAGAGGGGGGATTTTTTTAAACCCGTTTGAAATGGGGATTTTCTTATAATATTGTGGAGAAAAGGTTGGGTTTTGAGGAATTGGGAAACAAAATTGGCGGGTTGAAGATTGAAATTGAAGTGGAATTTGAAGGGTAATTTGCTGCGCTCTGTGAGTTGGAGAGAAGGGGAGAAGGAAGGGAGTTTGACAGAGGAGGAGACGAACCGAACTTCGTCGTTCCGAGGCATTGCTTACCGGTGAAATATCGATCCCTAGGGTTTATCCCGGGGTTTAGTTTGAGCAGCTTCTCTCCGGTCACAAATTCTCCGGCGAAGTATTTAATTTAAGATGAATTTGGGATTCAGGCCCATACATTGAACTAAAAGCCCATTTTATATGATGGGCTTTTCTCAATCAGTGAATCTGTTATAGAAATTTACATGTCCAATTCTAGTTTCTAACGGGTCTTTCTTGAACCAACTTTTGTCTTTTTCATTTACTATTAATTTCGGAAGAGTGAACTCTTCAATACTTCAACGAAATTAGATAAATTTCATTAAATCACATTAATCGTAGTTCGAAACAACGCTTTCATCTCTCGTAGATAAAGTGTCACACTTTCGTCACTCCTAGATATTATGTGTTATATAAATCACTTTCCAAAACAATTTTCGACAAAATATATCACATGCAAAACACGTGCATTTTGACATAGATATATCCGGAAACCGGAATACCATATTTTAGCGTTACACTTACGTCCCTCATGCTAACATTTTGTAAGTTGTGATGTAAAAAAAAATGGAGCCTTAAATTACTTTTATAGTTTTATGCAATAAAATTTGGATAGAAAATCAATGTTCGTTTTCAAATGGACAAAAATGAAACAAAATGTTAACATGAGGGAATTAAATGTACCACTAAACTATTAGAAAATATGGTATTCCGAAAATATTTATGCCAAAATGCGTGTTTTGCACGTAGTATATTTTTGTCGGAAATTGGTCGGAAAAGTGATCGGTGTAACACATAATATCTAAGAGGGACAAAAACGTTAAAAAATTTAAAGTCAAGAGACGATTAGTGTGATTTAACCTTAAAATTTTCATAGAAAATAACACATAAGGGCAAATTGAATATTTCACCTATCACATGAATAATTAAAAATTATATCTTGAATAATGTAATGATGTCCTCATCATTTCCTACAATCAAAACAACAAAAGGGGAATGAAGTCCCAAAACAGCATAAAAGAGGAACGACAGAATTAATTAATAATTAATTATTAAAATAGTAGGTTGTTTTTGTAATTAATTTAACACAATGAGCTAATTGCATCGCCATGCGCCAGCAGTGCCACGATCCTCCTGTATTAGCGGTCCACGATACTAAAGGCGGGTTGGGATGTCGACTCGACTCTTGCCTCCTTGGTGGGAAAGCTTTAACATATTCGAATATTCAAAAACCGCATGAATGGTCCAAAAGCAAAAGAAACACTCAAAAAGTGAATATAAAAGAACAAGACTTTGAAATAATTCAACTCCTTTTATTTATCCAGGAGTGCAGGCCTTCTCTTTTGCAGTTTTGCTAGATAACGATCGAGAAACCTTTTGCTTCTACGCCAATCGCACCCCCCAAACCCTAATCTAATCCCTTTTTATCCTCTTTTCGACCCACTAGTGCGTGTTTATTTTTCTACTTTATTTTCCCATTCGATCACTCCTAATCCAAAGAGGAAAAGCTTCAAGTGAGCCACTTTTGATTCAATTGCACATCAGATATGTTGTTTGGTACTATTATTTAATTAGTCAGTAGTTCATTTGCTGAATTTTTAAGCTGAAGCAGCGAATTTTGGGTTTATGCTGTTATATATTCCATGAGTTTTGTGACTGGATGTATATATGTGTTTGTATATATTCTGTAAATTCATAGGTTATATGGAGATCGATGATTTTTTTAAAGGTGTTTTTCTGTTTATGTGAGTTGCTTGATGGACATGTGTATGTTTGTATCAAATACTAGTTTTCTTTTGGCTGGAAAAACAATGGAAGAAAGTGTCTGTTGACTTTTTTCACCCTTTTATTAGGCTAAGTACGGTTGTCTTTTTATCAATTGTAATAAATTTGAATCAGTTTATCTATAAGCATACATTTTGACCTGATGATGCAACCATTTATTGTCCTGTTTAACAGCTGGTTTAAAATGATATTTTGATGTGTTTAAGCATAAAATGATTAGGTTACTATTCGAGAATACTTCTGTCTGCATATTCTTGAGTAGGGCTTTCTTGGATTTTTACATGTTAAAGTTTTGATTGTTCCACTACTTTTCAGGCTGTTGATACTGAGTTTCTTGAGCAAACTATGGAAATAAACGGGAAGGACGATCTTGAGTCACCTCTTCTGCAACATCCAAATGATGTTGCTATCACTGTCCCACCTTCAAATTTCAATAAGAAAATTAGGACTCTTGCCTTCAAAGTAAGGGGCATAACATGTTCGTCTTGTGTTGCTTCCATAGAAGCCGCACTTGGAAGACTGGATGGTGTGCAGAGCGCAATGGTCTCTGTGCTTCAAGGTCAGGCTGTAGTCAAGTACATTCCAGAATTCATCAGTGTAAGAGACCTTAATTCATTATATTATATATATTTGTGTTTATCCTCTATGCTTTTTTCTAGAAAGGAAAATACAACAGGAAACTAAAAAAGCTGATGCCCGAGGACAACATATTTTGGGTTATGAATATGTCCACTCTCTCAAGCTTGCCAACTGCGATGCCCTTGATTAGGAAAAAAAAGGAAAAACAAAGAGATGATAGATAACTACGAAGCAGATGGTGCTTAACACATTAAAGCAGCATTTGCTAATTTTCAAAATATTCACTTTCTCTTGCTTCAATATACACAAGGTTCTGATTCTTGGCAAATTTAAATTTATTATTCTCAATTTGGATTACATACTTCCAGGCAAAAAAGATAAAAGAAGCGGTAGAAGACACAGGTTTTGAAGTCGAGGATTTTCCTGAGCAGGACAATGCAATATGCCGGTTGAGGATTAAAGGAATGGCATGCACAAGCTGTTCAGAGTCAACCGAACGCGCCTTATCGATGTTGGATGGAGTGAAAAAAGTAGTGGTTGGGTTAGCTCTTGGAGAAGCTAAAATCCATTTTGATCCAAATGTGACCAATATTGACCGTATTGTAGAAGCAGTGGAAGATGCTGGTTTTGGAGCTGATCTCATTGATACTGGCGGTGACTTAAATAAAATATATTTGAGTCTAGAAGGAATCACTTCAACAGAAGACTTTACTGTTATCCGAGGGTCACTTGAGTCTTTAGAAGGTGTAAATCACGTTGAGATAGATACGAAAGAGCATAAAGTGACCATAAGTTACGAACCAGACATCATTGGTCCAAGATCTCTAATACAATGCATCCAAGAAGCTGGCCATGCATCCAACACTTATCAGGCAACATTGTATACTCCACCAAGAGCAGGAGAAGCTGAGAGGCATCATGAAATCCTTATGTATAGGAATCAATTTTTCTGGAGTTGCTTATTTTCAGTTCCCATATTTGTTTTTGATATGGTACTCCCGATGCTTCCTCCTTATGGAAATTGGCTAGAATACAAGGTCATCAATATGCTTAATGTTGGGATGCTTTTAAGATGGATCCTCTGCACCCCTGTGCAGTTTATAATTGGCAAAAGGTATCCATTTCCAGTTTTTTTTATTTTTTTTAAAACTTGAGATGCATTTTGCTGGGTACTATAATTATATGATCAGTTATGTACATAAATACATAATTGTCTATGAAATCTCTTAGTTGGTTGATATTAATCATCTTATCAGGTTTTATGCAGGATCATATCATGCCCTGAGACGAAAGTCTGCAAATATGGATGTTCTGGTTGCATTGGGTACCAATGCTGCTTACTTCTATTCTATATACATAATGGTAAAAGCATTGACTTCAAATTCGTTCGAGGGGCAGGATTTCTTTGAGACTAGTTCAATGTTGATATCTTTCATTCTTTTGGGAAAATACCTTGAGGTTTTGGCTAAAGGAAAGACATCAGACGCTTTAGCAAAGTTGACAGACTTAGCTCCTGACACGGCTTGCCTTTTAACTCTAGATGCTGATGGACATATCATTTCTGAAATTGAAATTAACAGCCAGCTTATACAAAAGAATGACATACTTAAGATTGTTCCTGGGGCGAAAGTTCCTGTTGATGGCCTTGTTGTTGATGGTCAAAGTCATGTGAACGAGAGCATGATCACAGGAGAAGCTGTGCCAGTTGCTAAAAGGCCAGGCGATAAGGTATGACATATGATCTGTAAGCCAAAATTTAGCCCTGTATGTTTATGCTTATTCTTTCCATTAACAGGTCATTGGAGGAACAGTGAATGAGAATGGTTGTGTACTTATTAAAGCCACTCATGTTGGTTCAGAAACCGCACTCTCACAAATAGTGCAATTAGTTGAAGCTGCTCAGCTTGCCAAAGCACCTGTCCAGAAGTTGGCTGATCAGATATCGAAGTTCTTTGTTCCAACAGTGAGTTTCTTTTACTTTTTTCCTAGTAGAATTTTCTTGACTTCTACAGTATTTTACTGAATAAAAAAAGGTAGAGTTGGAAGTTGTGCTTATGGTATATAATATATGAAAGCAATCTTTTTAATTAGCAGTCCAGCAACAATTTCACTTTCTTATACCTAAAGGTTATTTTCTTCTGTCTGAGTGTGAGGTGTCTAATTTCAACCCAGCTATTGTATATCTTCCGATAGTTTTATTTGTCGATGTTGAGATATTTGATTCTAATTTTTTGGTGACTTTTACAATAGATGTTTCCTGGGAGGTACTTCTTAATTGGCATAAACTTTAGCGAAAAGAAAAAATAGGATAAAACAAAAAGACATGTTTTAATATATAACAGAAAGAACTACTTCCATTTTGACCCTGTAGGGGTCTTGTAGGAAAATTTCTGCCTAATTATCTTTGTGAAATGAAGCAAAGTATTGCATTCTTCATCTCAAGGAGAGTTTTACAACCTCTGACCTATAGCCTGTGGATTGTATTTTGTAGCGTGAAAAAGACTTAACCTTTTGAGGAAAATTACTGTCTTCTTTGCTACATATTTTTTTACTTATAAATATTAAATGTGTCTACTTTCTAATAGCTCTAGCTTTTAAATGAAGTGGTCATGTAATATGGTATCGAACTGAGAGTCAATTTTATGGAACTTTGCATATTCTTTTCTTGTGTACAGTATAGTTAGAATCTTATGATTCGTGAAATGGTTCATGCGATTCGATATGAGTCGCCTATATTCTGATACAAATCTGGCAACATATCTTATTTGTGTCTTATCTTACAATTGATGGGATTCGATATGAGTCACCGACATTCAGGCAACATTTCTTAGTTGCATTTAAATCTTGACTGTATCTTTCCCTCTAAATTTTGGCTCTTCTTTAGTCCTGTTATTCTTGTGCGCAGACATAGCCACTCCCAATCCAATTCCCAAATCCAATTTTCTTAAATTTTCGGGAGATGCCAGATAGTGCACATACATATCAAATTCAGCGTGATTCATCGGCCTATTTCTAAAAAGTTAGTGCCATGCAGCAGCCTTTTCCAAAGTTTTGTTAAGATTTTTTGAAATTTAAGGATGATGGTGATAAGATTATATTTACAGTATAGTGACATGTGTTTAATGTTCTTTCGTGAAATATTATTTTTTTTGTTACTATATGAAAGTTGAAACTTTTCAATTTGAAATTTAAGTTTCTTTTTGTTAGCTACACAATGAGTTGTTTGACTTTAAAATGTTATTTTTCCTAGTCTCCATGTGTTTGTAATGTTTTCATTATGTAAAAAATACATTTATGCTATTTTTAATAATTGATTATGAATCTTACGATTCACAATACGTTTCGATTCACGATTTGAAATAGGCCTTCCTATTTGTTATACGATACACGGTTGATAACTATGCGTTATATACCTTCTAATTTGGTTGTGCTCTAGTTTGCTGATTATGTTTCATGATTCCAAATAAAGTAATGCAGACATGGTGAAATTGAACTGTAATTGCATTTAAAATTGTCTTTAGGTTATGATCTGAATCTTTTGTTTCTCCACACCAGGTTGTTGTAGCTGCTTTTCTGACTTGGCTGGGATGGTTTATCCCGGGAGAAGCTGGGATGTACCCTGGAAGTTGGATACCCAATTCTATGGATGCATTTGAGTTTGCTTTGCAGTTTGGTATTTCAGTCCTGGTGGTTGCCTGCCCTTGTGCCCTAGGATTAGCAACTCCTACAGCTGTGATGGTTGCGACAGGAAAGGGTGCAGCACTGGGTGTACTAATAAAAGGGGGAAATTCCCTTGAAAATGCACACAAGGTACAATTTCAACTAATTTTTTAACTGCTTAGGATATCAGCCACACTCAACTGATACTCTCTTTAGTACTTTTTCCCATTGAACTGTTTAGATGAGCTCAAAAAATTATGTTATTACTGGAGATTCTTATCAAGAAATTGAGAAGTGGGGGTTATTTTTTATTGTTTTGAAAGGTGAATGTGCCCATCACCCATCAAGAATATATATATATATATATTCTTTTTATTATTGCGGAGAAGGCTTGAATTCAATCTCGAGGTGTGACTCTATGGATGCAACTTACATATATTTAACAATTTAAAATTTCTTGAGTGTGATCTTTTGGTGATGCATGCTATTTTCTTTTTCGTTTATGTTAAACATAGACAACAAAAAGTACACCCAAAACTGATTTAGCCATCAAGTTTGATTGTCTTCTCAAAATTTTCTAGTCTCAAGACTCTCAACCATGTAGTCGAGCACCATCGCGAGTTGCACCCAGTCATGTGAGGCCTTGAGCTAATGTGTAAATTATTGTACCATTGTATCTGACTTATTTTCAATTATATAAGCTCAATATATTGCAAGCATGGAAAGTAAACACGTTAATCAATGATTGTTGTGAATCTCATCAAATAAAGCAATGTTTATCTTGTCAAGAAGGGTTCACATTTTCTTGTTGTGGCTTGGTTGTGGACATATTAATTTAGTTTTATGCATTAATTATTGAGATTTTATTCTTTTTGTCGTAATGGACGTATCTTGCAGGTCAAGACTGTTGTTTTCGATAAAACTGGAACGCTGACAGTTGGAAAACCAGCTGTTGTTAGTTCTGTGCTCTTCTCCAAAATTTCTATGGAAGATTTCTGTGACTTGACTATTGCTGCAGAGGTGGGTTATATGCTTGATTCTGCTGGGTTATATGCTTGATTCTGCTTTATTATGATATTTAAGAGTCAGCAGAGCTAATGTCAACAACTGTCTGAAAGAAGCTATGAACTAATGCAAATTTGGAGAAATAGCAAATAGGAGCTATTATTCTTCAAAGCTCGTTACTAATATTCCAACTAACTAGAAAACTAAACTCTATTTGCATCCAATATATAGAAATAACAAAGATAACTTGAGTAAGTAGCAGATTGAAAGTTAATCAATTACAGAGTTCATTATCAATATAACAACAGTCAATAGAGAAAAAGTCAAACTTACTTTGTTTTTGACAAAAAGTTAAAATAAACTGATAAATATCTTATAAGGTGCCATACAATCCTTTTAGGAGGATTTGAGCACACCTGACGAACGATCCACCGTTGGTTAATACTGATATATTGTGTCCATATACTTTTTCAGGCAAATAGTGAGCACCCAATTGCCAAAGCTGTTGTAGAACATGCTAAAAAGCTATCCCAGAAGCATGGATCCCAAAATGAACATTTCATTGAGATAAAGGACTTTGAGGTGCACCCTGGATCAGGAGTAAGCGGAAAAATAGACGAGAGGCCAATTTTAGTTGGAAACAAGAGGCTTATGCGTTTTTTCAATGTTGCACTTGGTCCTGAGGTAGATACATATATTTCAGAAAATGAAAAACTGGCTCGTACTTGTGTGCTTGTAGCCATTGACGGAAGAGCTGCAGGAGCTTTTGCAGTAACTGACCCAGTGAAGCCAGAAGCTGCTGTTGTCATATCTTATCTCCACTCAATGCACATAACAAGTGTCATGGTTACAGGTGATAACTGGGCTACAGCAACTGCAATAGCCCATCAGGTGGGTATTCAGAAGGTGTTTGCTGAGACAGATCCACTAGGGAAAGCTGATAAGATAAAAGAGTTGCAGGTAATATGACTCGACTTTGTTTCCATCATCTTATGTTTCCCCTCCTGTTTTTTGGTAGTTTACCTGACTTAATGTGTAAAAAACCTCGATGCAGTTGAGTGGCACAACGGTTGCAATGGTAGGAGATGGGATAAACGACTCTCCAGCTTTAGCTGCAGCTGATGTTGGCATGGCAATTGGAGCAGGCACTGATGTGGCAATAGAAGCTGCTGATGTGGTGTTAATGAAAAGCAACTTGGAGGATGTTGTTACAGCTATAGATCTTTCACGGAAAACAATGTCTAGAATCCGGATGAATTATATTTGGGCTCTTGGATACAACATTCTTGGGATGCCTATTGCTGCTGGTGTATTGTTCCCGTTTACAGGTATTCGTCTACCCCCTTGGCTTGCTGGTGCTTGCATGGCTGCTTCATCTATTAGCGTGGTTTGTTCGTCGCTCCTACTGCAGTCTTATAAGAAACCTTTAATTGTGAACGGTGCCTGAAGGCTGGTTGCTCTTCTGTTAGACTAATGTCTTATTTTAGTTCTTGAAGAAATATGATTCAGAAGATTTGATTCTTCGATAATATCAAGCACGTAATTATTTGTATAAGTTCGTGGATTTGGAAATAACTTGCAAGGTTTTTGCTTTAAACCTGGCCTGATGGCTTATGCGCATTGGTTCGCTTTAGTTGTTGTCTCATCTCAAATTTCATTATTTTTTTTTACTTCAATTTTTTTTTATTTTGTTTTCATCGAAAACACGAAAACGTTTCAATTTTGGGTATTTTTGAAATTTAGTAGTTTCAACCTATTTTTTATTTTTTTTATATTTTGAGTAGTTTCAGCCTTGAAGATAAGTATTTATCCTAATTCAAGCTCACTGTGAACGTAATTATTTGAAGTTACATCTTACAACTTACAAAGTTTCTTTGATTTTCACTAGATGGTCGGTCTATATTAACTTTAATTCCAAGAGCAAAATATCCAACTTTAAAAGTTTCTTTGATATTTTTTAGACGGTCGGTCTATATTAACTTTAGTTCTAAGAGCATCTCCATTGCTCCGGGGGGGAGGGGGAGTCCGTGGCAAAATATCCAACTTTAAAAGTTTCTTTGATATTTTTTAGACTGTCGGTCTATATTAACTTTAGTTCTAAGAGCATCTCCATTGCTCCGGGGGGAGGGGGAGTCCGTGAGGGACGGGAAGAGAAAATAGGTTTTAATGAGGAGGGAGGGGAGGGGAGGGGACGGGAGGGGGTGGGCGGTGGATTCTTTTTGGGGCTGGGCAACACGCCCAACCCCAATTTTTTCTTCTTTTTTTTTTTTTGTTTTTTTTATTTATGTTAACTAGATTATAAAAAATGTATCATTTTTTTTAAATCTTAACGTTAATTTTATTTTATTGATTGTATAATTTGTACTTTTATAACTTGTATGTAATATTGTAATTTTATGTACAATGTTTATTAATTGTTATTATTATTTAGCTCTATTATCATTAATTTTATTAAGTGAGAGTGAAAATATATGAGAATTAGAATTTTGTGGAATGAATGGTAATAAAGTTAACATTAATTTAATTTTATTAATTTTGTCGATATTATAATTTTTATGTAATAAACTTAACGTTAATTTAATTTATTGTTTGAAATTTAATCACATTGTAAAAAAATACATTGAAATTAAATACGACTAGTGGATTAAACATAATTATATGTTACATAATTTAAATACAATAAATTAAATTAGAAACGACATGACCCTATCAAACATATATTGGAATTATTACACATGACCACCATTTGGACCCTATCAAATATATATTGGAATTAATGCCAATGTTAAATTACTTATTATTAATGCCAATGTTTAATTTACTATTGAATTAATTATTAATTTTTATTTTTATTAATGCCCTTATTATTATTATTATTGTTTGTTATTATTATTATTATCATTTTATTAAGTGAGAGTGGGGAAGTATGAGAATTGTAATTAAATAGAATGGGAAGATTGAATCACTGAAGATGACTATAAAAAGAGGAGTCTGAAGTCTAAGATGGCCTAAAAGTGTCGAGAAGTTCAAACTTGGCAATTTTATTTTAAAAAAAAAGAAACAAAGGTTCAAACTTGGCAATGATATGTACAAAAAGGGAATCTCCATGGATTTCCCGGAATATACTATTTGATTTCGTTAAAACAAAGTTTAAAATTTGGAACATATAAAATATTTGTTCATTCGTGAGTAAGATTTGATGATGTAAAATACTAAAATATATTCATCAAAGATTATAAAGGAAGAAAAAAAGAATCTATTCATTAAAATTTAAAACTTAGTAAGCAAACCCCTATATCTGATTAGATTATTACTGGTAAAAGAAATGACTAATAGCGGAATTCCTTGCTGGTGAAATCTTGTTAATTATAGGAAAAGAATTTTCATTTCCTTTCCTTCAGCCCCATCCCCCACATGACCACATCCTACAATAATGGACTATCAACAATCCAACGGCCCGAAATGCATCTAATTTATTTCGAAGCATAGATAGAGATATTGGAAAATTCTCCACCAATAGATGCACTTTGGCAATTTCACCACTTTTAATTTATAATATTAATGATATGCAAAAATAATACTATTAATTGAATTACAAGACTTCTTTTTTCTTTTTTCTTTTGCATTTGCAATAAGACGCTTGTTGCAACATTCTCCGACTTAAAAAACAAAGGATAATTTCCGTGGTGTAGATCATCATTTATAAAACCTATCATCCCATTTCAATAAATAATAAAATATTTAACATCAAAATTGATAAACCACTTGCAAAATAATTATGTTTAACATTTAAATTACATTTTTAGAGAAAACTAAACCTAAATGAATACGACAACTATAAAATAACTTAAATTCACTTTATCTCAATTTTACTTCTTCTGGTATCAAAGGACCCTTGTATATGGGCAGAAGGAGTCCCCCAATCAAACTTCACTAGTGTAAGTTTCTTCTTCTTGTTTTTCTTTTTTTAACATACACTTTATCCTTATAAATTAGCACACACAATTTACGAATCTTCAGTAAAATCCTACTGAAGTCACCACATTGGAAAGATTTTGTACTGAATGCGCTATCTGATTCAAATTGTGATCCAAATTTTAGTAGATGCTAAAAAAAACCATGACTACCTAATTCAAAATAAGCATGGACAAATATGAAAATCGAATAATAATACTTTGCACAACATATTATCGAACAAAATGTTGCTTGTTAAAAGAATATTAGTGTGCAAAATAAGCAGCATTGTTTTGAAAATGAAATTGAAAAAAGATCCATGTATCTTACTTCTCTTTTCCATTTTATGCATCAAATTTATGAAATTCATTAATAATCTCTAGAATTGCAATCATGTTTATGCTGCCTTCAACTCACCAATACAAAACCCAAGGGACCAAACTTGTAATTTCCCAAAAATGAACGGTGCACAAATGTGGATAAAAGTTTAAATACGTAACTTTTCAAGTCCCTCGATGCAAGAAAAGAAAATGGGCCTCTAATCCTTTTGGAAATAGTAAAATTGAAATATCTGGAAAATAGGTCAAATCAGCTTAGCCACTATATAAATTCCATCTTCAGCCCTATAGGCCATGTGGCCATCCCTTTCATTTCTCTACGCACAATACTACCAACAAATCTCCTCGTTCCTCCCGAAATCCGAGCCGAGTCGGGTGCAGGTAAATTCTTCAGTCCGAAAATCCAATAAATTTATTTCATATAATTAAACTCATTATTTTTGTGTGATTTCATCGCTCTTAATTTGTGAGGATTTAGCATAATCTTCGCTGTTGTATGACTGTAATTTTCCCCCCTGAATTTCGATCGGTTGCGTTGGATTTTTCCATTATAAGTATTTATATTTGCTCGCTTTGTTCTTCCTGCTTTAGATCCGTGTGCGAAATAGCTTAAAAGTTCTGTATACTAAAGGTTAGAAAGTTCAGTCAGCACGTTTTCAGAGATCTATGTGTTTAGATCTAAACTTGTTTTTTCTGTATTATTTTTATGGATCTGGTTCGTACATGTTCGGATTGGTCTTTGTTCTATGATTTGTATGCGTTTATGTTGTCAGCCATTTCCTCGCTACGACTTCATTTTGGTTTATCAGATCCAGTTGAAATGAGCTATTTCTATTGAGTCTATGTGTGATCTGTTTATTCACTTAATATGTTGCCGTTTTCTAACCTGTGGTGAGCTGTTTGCATGTTTTTTTAATTTTTTGTTTCTTATTTATATTTTGATCGTTCATTTGCATGTGATTTGTATGTTCTTGGTTGAAAATATAGAGATTTAGATAGTAAACTTACTGTTGTCTTTTTATTAAGATGACCATCTTTGATTGAAATCCATTGGTCTCTGTTGTTTGATCTGTTTGAAATTGTCAATGCTCTATAGTAAGATAGGTAATCCTTTGATGTAGTAAGCATTTCAAAATTGACTATTTCTCTGTTAATTATTACAGTTGAACTAATAACATTTTTTACCGTTTTGGTTTTAAACGCAATTAGACTTTACAGCAGTTGGATTGTTATAGAAAAGATTCTAGGCGGACCCATCTTTGTATTCGCAACTCAATTTGATATAGTGACTGTGTCTCTCAATCTCATTTTGAACATCACATCCACATGTTATTCACATTACATACTTTTGAGAGTTTAGCTATCATGTTTCCCATGTCGTCTGGTCATAGGTTATTGATGTGTGCCTTTTTAAGAGGATACTGAGCCCTCAAAACTGGAATAAAGTGGTATTGTTGATTAGTCTATATTTGTAAGTCATCCTTGATGCATACTTGTAGTCCATTCGTGGTTGATCTATCGTTGAGCTTCTTTATTATGGTCAAAAGAGATTTATGGATTTCTCATTCTATTTATCGTCTTTGATATATTTTTTTTTCTGACTTCCTTGTTAGACTAGAATCTCATTGTAGTTAGCATGCTTTGCAGCTAACTAATCTTTACTCATTCTTTGAATGTTAAATTAACCTTCTATTTTTTGTACACTCAGGAGTTTAGAATGGCTGATCAACACCAGTACCCGACTATCACTCAGAAGGTTGCTAACCAGCTACATCTGGGTTCCAGTCTGTCCCAGGATGTTCAAGCTCGTTATGGGAGCTTCCAACCAACTGCTTTGTATCAGAGGCGATTTGCTTATGGCAACTATACAAATGCAGGATTGCAATATCCTATGACATGCAGAGCCACCCAGGATCTATCATTGATTTCTGCAAATGCTTCGCCAGTGTTTGTTCAGGCTCCCTCCGAGAAAGGCCTTGCTGGGTTTGCAATTGACTTTCTCATGGGAGGAGTTTCAGCAGCTGTGTCAAAAACTGCTGCTGCCCCTATCGAGCGAGTGAAGCTTTTGATCCAAAACCAAGATGAGATGCTCAAGTCTGGCAGGCTTTCGGAACCATACAAGGGAATTGGGGAATGTTTTAAGAGAACAATTCAAGAAGAAGGATTTGGATCACTGTGGAGAGGAAACACTGCTAACGTCATTCGTTACTTCCCTACACAGGTCAACCCAATCTCCTTTCCTATCATCTGTTTTTGTTTACTTTTTTCATGCTTTACTAAAAGGTCTTATATTTTCTGCAGGCTTTGAACTTTGCATTCAAGGATTACTTCAAGAGCCTCTTCAACTTCAAGAAAGACCGTGATGGCTACTGGAAATGGTTTGCTGGTAACCTTGCATCTGGTGGTGCTGCTGGTGCTTCCTCACTTCTCTTTGTCTACTCCTTGGATTATGCCCGTACTCGTCTTGCCAATGATGCCAAGGCTGCAAAGAAGGGAGGCGAGAGACAATTTAATGGTTTGGTTGATGTTTACAAAAAGACCCTAAAATCTGATGGTGTTGCTGGTCTTTACCGTGGATTCAACATCTCATGTGTTGGTATTATCGTGTACCGTGGTTTGTACTTTGGATTGTACGACTCTTTGAAGCCTGTGCTCCTTACTGGATCGTTGCAGGTTAGCAGTATATCTAATTCAGTACAACAATTTCAATTCTTCGTCTATATTATTTGAAATTTATAACGATTGGTATGTGCCTTTTTATGATTACAGGATAATTTCTTTGCTAGCTTTGCTCTTGGTTGGCTCATCACAAATGGTGCTGGACTTGCCTCTTACCCAATTGATACAGTCCGTAGAAGAATGATGATGACATCTGGTGAAGCTGTCAAGTACAAGAGTTCATTTGATGCGTTTTCACAAATTCTTAAGAACGAGGGTGCCAAATCTTTGTTCAAGGGTGCCGGTGCCAATATCCTTCGTGCTATTGCTGGCGCTGGTGTCCTTTCAGGTTATGACCAGCTTCAGATACTTGTTTTGGGAAAGAAATATGGCTCTGGTGGGGCTTAAGTAAACACCACCTATGTTATTTTACCTTAGGAAGTAGATGGTGATGAAAATCTTTTTGTTTTTTAATAATAATTTAGATTTTATAAAGGGTCTAAACCCAAACAATATTCCCCTTCAATGGGTGTTATTTTGTTCCTGGAATTTTGTCTGGGGAGAGGTTACTTCCAAGTTTATTATTGACGGATTTTGTTATTGTGTACTTGAGATTTTGATTTCAATGCAATGCTTTTAGGTTTATTATAATTTGAAGCTTCTATAAAAACTGAAAGGATTTAAATCTCAATTTGGTTGGCCTTCATTGTTAATCGTTTTTGGTTGGAAGAGTTTTTTCCTTTAAAACTAACTGCTTTTCTTTTGGTTGTTATTTGCTTATGAGCATGGAGTCTTGTTTTCCTCTTTGGAAATTGCAGGATAGCTAAACGCAGCTTATGATCTTTTGGCTAATGAACCCTTTTTTCTTTTCTGATAACGATAGCAAAATTAATGAAGTTGCCAAAAAAAATGAAATTTAATATTTGGGGAAAATAATCTAGAATTGCTGCAAAATTTTAAAATTTGAACACCCCAACCTTTGCATTCAAGGATTGCAAAATTTCCTGTTGAGCTGGTTTAATCAATTAATCATTAAAACATTAGAAACTCACATTTTTAGTTAATTTAATACTGGTATTATATTTTAAAAATTCTTTTACTTATAGTACCTGTTCTATTTCATAGTTGGTAATCGACAACGAAGATCTAACAATAATAGGGCGATAATTTGTACAACATTAAAATATTAATCCCTCCGTTTCAAAATATCTGTCTTTTTACATGTATGCACACAAATTAAGAAAATAATTGAATATAGCTGAATTCCAAGAAGAAAAAAATGAAAAAGACTAAGATACCCTTTTAATTAATTATCCTCCACTAATGTTTGAGAAAATTTATGAGCATAAATAACAAAAATGAAAAAAAAGTAATTAATGCTTTATTGAAAATATAAAGTGACAGATAATATGGCACAAGAAAAACTTTTCAAAGCGACGTATATTATGAAAGGGAGGGAGTACTATTTTAAACGCGAATTGAGCATCTGTAATTCAGACTAACAATGATGATCCATATTAAAAGTACTATAAGATCATAAATCAGCGCCGAATAAAACCCTCATCCAATCTAATCTTACATTCCCGCCAGATTTGACGAGTGTGATGTTCGATCTCTTCATCCTCAGATCACAACAACGTTGTTCCCTCATCAAATCATTTTCAAAAATTTGCAAATTTAATCTCCACACACCTTCTCTCTTGCCACAAAGAAACAAACCCAAAAAACTTTCCAACACTAACTGGAACACTACACACACATTTGTACTGTCAAACCCCACACTCTCTCTTCTTGAGACCAAATGCAAGTCCATGATCCACCTCAAGCAAATACAGTCCCATATGATTACAACTGGACTTTACTTAGATGGGTTAGCTTACAGTCGCTTAATAGCATTTTGTTCACTCTCGCCAATGGCTGATCTTAATTATTCAAAAAAATTGTTGCTTGTTATGCAAAACCCAAATGCATTTTCTTGGAATATAGTCATTAGAGCTTTCAGTGAAAGCAAAAACCCGTTTGAAGTTTTTCTTTTGTACAAACAAATGTTGGTTTATGCTAGTTTTATAAGGCCTGATAATTATACTTTTCCTTTACTGTTCAAGACTTGTTCTAAATTGTTGTTGTTTTATATGGGGCATGGGGTACTTGGCCATGTGTTGAAAATGAATTATGCTGGAGATGTTTTTGTGCACAATGCTTTGATTCATTTCTTGGTTTCGTGTGGGGAGTTGGAGGATGCATGTAAAGTGTTTGATGAAAGTTGTGTGAGGGACATGGTTTCCTGGAACTCTTTGATTAATGGTTATGTGAGGAGTGGTAGAGGAAAGGAGGCTTTGAGGATATACAAGAAATTGGAGATGGAGGGAGATGTTGATCCTGACGAGGTTACTATGATTGGGGTTGTTACTGCTTGTACTCAGCTAGAGGATCTTAAGCTCGGGCGTGAGTTCCATCGGTATATAAGAGAAAAGCGGTTGAATATGAGCATTCCACTCGGTAATGCACTTGTGGATATGTACATGAAGTGTGGTGATCTTGAGGAAGCGAAGGAGTTGTTTGGGAGGATGGAGGAGAAGACTATGGTAAGTTGGACTACCATGGTTGTAGGCTATGCAAAATTTGGGCATCTGGATGTTGCTAGGAGACTTTTCAATGAGATGCCCGAGAAAGATGTTGTCCCATGGAATGCAATGATTAGTGCTTATGCCCAAGCCGAGCGGGGCAAGGAAGCGTTATCTCTGTTTCATGAAATGCAAGCGATGAATGTGAAACCTGATGAGGTCACCATGGTTAGCTGCTTATCTGCTTGTGCACAACTCGGAGCACTTGATGTTGGAATTTGGATTCACCATTTCATTGAAAAATATAATCTTTCTCTTAATGTTGTTCTTGGAACAGCTTTGGTTGAAATGTATGCCAAGTGTGGTAATATCACAAAGGCACTTCAGGTCTTCCATGAGATTCCGGGAAGAAATGCTTTAACTTATACATCGATAATTGGTGGCTTAGCACTTCATGGGGATGCAGAAGATGCCTTATCATGTTTTCTAGAGATGATTGATGTTGGTCTAGCACCGGATGAAGTAACTTTTCTTGGGATTTTGTCGGCGTGCTGTCATGGAGGCTTGGTGCAAGAGGGTCGCAGGATTTTTTCTGAAATGAGCTCTAAATTTAAAATTACTCCCAAAATTAAACACTATTCTTGCATGGTGGACCTTCTTGGTAGGGCTGGTCTATTAGAAGAGGCTATAGAACTTATTGAAAGCATGCCCATGGAAGCGGATGCAGTGGTTTGGGGAGCATTCTTTTTTGCTTGTAGAATTCATAAAAATATCAAGTTAGGAGAGCGAGCAGCCATGAAACTTCTTGACTTGGATCCTGATGATAGCGGTATCTATGTGTTGCTTGCAAATATGTATGTTGAAGCCAATATGTGGAATAAAGCTGGTGAGGTGAGAAAGATGATGAAGGAGAGAGGAGTAGACAAGACGCCTGGTTGCAGCTCAATTGAGGTTGATGGAAATCTCTTTGAGTTTATAGTCAGAGACAAGTCTCATTCTCAATCCAATCAGATTTACAAATGTTTAAGTCAGCTGACGAAACAAATGGAACTTGTAGAATGTGCAACTGACATGCTAATTGGTTCTGAAGTTAGAGGCTAATTTGAGTTTGGAGGTCAGTTTTAACGCCTTCCATTGGATCAATTTATCAGATTCTCATGATATTTACCTGAAAAGCATAGGGAGTATGGTAAAAGCATGCTATGGTGCTATGATCATTGTCTTTTGCTACTCGAAATGTGTTAGAAGTATTAGCAAATTGCTGTCTCTAATATTCCCCGTTTCTTTTTGTGACGATTCCTTGAGTCAATCTTGTATCCCATGTCTCTTTCTTTCATCTTTTTGTGGTACTTTATTATTGATAAATAATACAATAAAACGATGTATTTTAAGCAACTGCTATAGAGGACCACTCCTGCAAATGTTTCTTCTACACATACTAGAAGGAAAAGATTCTAAAGTAAGAAGTTGTCATTAACTTAATCTGAAGTATATTGATTCAATTACATCTTCCATCATCCTTTACCTTCCTCTACTTGAATTTGTTCTAAGGAGATTCTTTCAACTGAATAACTTATAACTGTTAATTACAGAGATCAGTTGTAACTGTAATCTGTAGATCCTTGTTGCATTTTGCGTTACCAGAAGTTTGGAGAGGAAAACGATGCTTCTTTCATAAATCTGAGTATTCTTGGATTTTACTATCACGTTTTTCAGGCTTGCCTTTTCCTAAATGTATGGTTGCTTGACACACACATCACTCAATACATGAGCAAAGGATAAAAATAACCTATGGACTGGCATTTCCTATTATCACCTTCAATGACTATATTGAGAGATTTGAATATGTTAATTTACTGGTCCTCTTGCTGCAGTATGGATAATTTGGCAAATTAAGCAAGTCGTATACCATGCGCTTGTACTTTATTAAACAAGAGAGTGGGAAGAAGTTTTTTGAAGTTTGAAGTGCAACCACAAAAGCAGGCTTGTTGCTGCCAAGCTACATCAGTGTAAGTGATCATACTCATTTTTCTGCTTAGTTTTATATGGTTAATAAATAACATAAATGATAATGATGTCAAAGAAGGAAAGTTATATTACCACAACCGATTAATCACAAATAGATAATTAACAAAAAAGAAATGAATTTGCATTACATAAATGTTGATAATATAAAAGATACATCCATGCTCCAAGGAGATTTAAAGAATATGAAAGATAAAAAACAGAGCAACCAAAGCAAGAAGCTTATCAACCCCTTGCTTATTTCCGGCATATACTCTATTTGAATGACACACAAAAAGAAACACACACCCACATGAGGGTATGAAGATAGAATATCACTAATGTTGGTTGTTATATCAAAACTTTGTAGAGGAGGTGATATTTTTTAGTATTTTGGTGGAGGAGGTGAGCTGTAGTAATAAGGTGGTGGTGGAGATTGGGATGGAGGTGGTGGAGAAGTATAGTAATATGGTGGAGGAGGAGAAGAGGATGGCGGAGGTGGTGACTTATAGTAGTATGGTGGTGGTGGTGGAGAGTTGTAGTAGTACTTTGATGGTGGAGGTGGCGACTTGTACTGATATTTTGGATGTTCTAATTGCTTTGGAGGTGGGGGTGATTTATAGTAGTATGATGGTGGCGGTGGTGAGCTGTACTGGTACTTCTCTTGTGGTGGTGGTGGTGAGCTGTACTGATACTTCTTTGGTGGTGGTGGTGGTGACTTGTAGTAATACTTTGGATGTTCTGAATGTTTTGGTGGTGGCGGTGACTTATAGTAATACTTCGGATGTTCTAATTGCTTCGGTGGTGGTGGTGATTTATAGTAGTATGCTGGGGGTGGGGGTGACTTGTAAATGTATTTTGATGGTGGAGGTGGTGACTTATAGTTATAGTGTGGCTTTAAGTGTTTCGGAGGTGGTGGTGATTTATAGTAGTACGGTGGATGCTTTACGTATTTTGGTGGTGGAGGTGACTTGTAAATGTATGGATGTTTCAAATGCTTCGGTGGAGGAGGTGATTTGTACGAATAAGGCAAGTTTTTGTGGTATACGTTGAGATGGTGTGGCGGTGGTGGTGATGCATAAACATAAGGTTTATATGCCGCCACACTAGTGGCGATGATGCAAAATGCCAAAGTACATAAGAGTAGGGGCAAGTGCCCTCGTATTCCTAGGATTTCCATTCTTAGTAGCTCCACCTTAATCAAGAATAGCTGGTTTTGTTATGAAAAATGAAAAAATGGATAGATCCTTATATAGTGATCAATCTTCATAAAACATGTTCTGCATCTTCATTATTTAAATGAAGCAAATAGCTGGATGAAATCTTGTTAATTAGCTTTGTTTAATGATAATGGAAGGCTGCTTCCTTCTTTTTCTTTCCCCTTAATTTTAGTTAATTTGATTAGTCTAGCAGATGCCCGGTCAAGATTAACTAATGTAAAACCAAATATTTTATTTTGTTTGGCACTTTAAACGCTTCAATCTATTGATTTTGATCCTATATTTGATTAACCCTGTATTTGGTATAGGATTATTTTAAAAGAAAAATATGTAACTTAACTTAAACATTGAGTCATCATAAAAAACGTGCACACCATAATGTGAGAAGTATACTGCCGGGGCACCAACTGGATGACCTCCTGAGCACTCTGAAAATATTAAGAATGAAAAAATGTAAAAAATGATACTCAAACAACACCTCATTATAAAGTAAACAAGACTCTTTTAAGTGCTAATACCCAAGAAAATGGTAAAATATCAAAAATAGTACTGTAACTTTTGGTATCTTTTAAAAATAGTTCTCTATTTATACTGATATATTGAACACATATTAGTCCTTTTAACTTTCACCCAATTTCAATTTTAGTCCTATACATAACGAATTTCGTCTTCTAACTTTCAATAAGTTTCAATTTTCGTCCAGCAATTACAAACATTTTCCCCTATTGATAGGACCAAATTATAATTGTAGGACGAAAATTGAAACCTTCTGAAATAAAGAGGACCAAATTTGTTATGAATAGGACTAAAATTGAAATTGGGTAAAAGTTAAAGGACTAAATATGCGTTCACTATAGTTATAGGTCTATTTGAGAGCAATTGTCCCGTGGTGAAGGCCGATGACTCAACGTGTGGGTCAAGTTACAATCGAATGTCGTGGAAGCTTACTATAAGATTATGATAGCTCATGCGATCATGCACATTATCTCTATACAACATATTTAAGAATGAAATGAAACAAATTTGATTCACTTTCCAATTTGTACAAAAGAATAATGCGCTATAACGAGTGTTGATTTTCAAAGTAATTACAAAACTACTCAAGTCGGCGAGTTTAAGCACAATAAAATGTTACGCAACATACAAAAAATAAACTAAAAATATTCACCAGAAAGTAATATATATATATGTATATGTATATATATATATATATATATTAATTAACACATCTCAAATGTGATTAGAAAGATTAGAGAAGGAAAATTAAAGAAGGATTAATGCACACTTGATTTAACAATTCAGGGATAATATGATAGGAATTCACAATTGTACAACAATAATTAGAATATATTTTAGCCTTTTCATGAGAAGAAATGAAAAGTCTTGGGTCCTTTAGGTTATGATTTTGAATGATCAGATCACATTTGTTAATTTGTTCATCTAATTATGTAGTTGATGACAAATCTAATTTACTTGGAATCCACCATTGATAACTAGATTATTTATATCACTGAATTTCGTTTTGGACTTTAATCAGGTCATATAATTAGACAAAACTAATGTTTACTTGGATCATACCAAGTACAATAAATTATTTGTATAACTAAATTTGGCTTCCAAATCTTGGAGGTCACCCCCAAGGGACAAGGTAGATTTGTCCTTGATTTTATTCCGAACTCGATTCAGTTAATCTCAAGTTAATCATAGAATAAGTTTGATATACTTGCTCTATGGTTAGCGAGACTGATCGATCACAGATTACAAGTAAGTGTGTAACCATTAAATGTCTCTGATCAAATCAGCTTAATTTAATTCCGAGGGAGGCAAACTTCATATGGACGAACATTTTTGTTATAGGAAGGATGGACAAGTTTTTTTCCCAATCCGTGGTGGTCTGACATATTCGGTGTTACCAAACTTCAACAATTGGCGGTTAGAAAAGCTGAGGACCTGGTCATCAGTGTGGCAGAGAGGCGGTTTGACACAAATTTGTCTTTGGAGAACCTTGCAATTTTACTTACCATGGATTCCTCGAAAATCCACGCTAAGGTTAGAGAAGTCGAGGACTTGTTGGGATAATAATGTTAGGACATTTTTGATGCAGAATTTGAATTCTTTGCATGTAATCGTACGTCCGTTTCTTTTACTTGTACTTCCATTGTTCCAATCCCTAGCCCTATGTAACTTGGGCCAATTTTTTATCAACTAGATCATAACTAGGATTTTGTTCAAATTTTTTTTTTTTTTTTGTACATACATTTTTCTACCTTATTTCATGTTCTGTATTTTTTATTTTCAGGAGGAGTGTAAACACAGAAGCAGGCTTGTTGCTATTATAATTTTAAGACCAAGCTACATCAGTGTAAGCATTCACAGTACTCATCATTCTTTTCGGCTCTATTTTTGGTCTTGGTTATTATTCAACAGTTAAGTTACCACAACCCATCACAAGGATTCTAAGAAAATATACTTGCATTACTTTGAGTTTGTATCCAATAAACAAATGATTTTGCATTAATTAATTCGATAAATTATAATATTGAAAAAGATACATCCATGCTCCAAGGAGACCTAAAGAATATGTAAAAAGAAAAAACAGAGCAACCAAAGCAAGAAGTTATCGAAACCTTTTCTTATTTCCCACATACAGTCTATTTGACTGACACATGAGAATAAGCACACACAAAATGGTACTGAAGATAATTGGGCAGTTTCACATAAACTCAAGTATTCTAACACAAGATAGAATAGCTCTGAAGTTGGTTGTTACCCCAAAATGCTTGTAGAGAGGGTAAGATTTGTTAGTATTTTGGTGGAGGAGGTGAGTTGTAGTAGTAAGGTGGTGGTGGAGATGGTGATGGAGATGTATAATAATATGGTGGTGGTGGAGAAGGGGATGGTGGAGGTGGTGACTTATAATAGTATCGTGGTGGTGGTGGAGAACTGTAGTAGTATTTCTTTGATGGTGGAGGTGGCTACTTATATTCATATTCTGGATGTTCTAATTGCTTCGGAGGTGGCGGTGACTTGTAGTAGTATGCTGGTGGCGGCGGTGAGCTGTACTGGTACTTCTTTGATGGTGGTGGCGGTGAGCTGTATTGATACTTCTTTAGTGGTGGTGGTGGTGGTGACTTGTAGTAATACTTTGGGTGTTCTGAATGTTTCGGAGGTGGTGGTGACTTATAGTAATAGTGTGGCTTTACGTGTTTTGGAGGTGGTGGTGACTTGTAGTAATACGGCGGATGTTTTACATATTTTGGAGGAGGAGGTGATTTGTAGATGTATGGATGTTTCAAATGCTTCGGTGGAGGAGGTGATTTGTACGAATAAGGCAAGTTTTTGTGGTATACGTTGAGATGGTGTGGCGGTGGCGGTGATGCATAAACATAAGGTTTATACGCCGCCACAGTGGTGGCGATGATGCTAAATGCCAAAGCACATATGACTAGGGGCAAGTGCTTCGTATTCCTAGGATTTCCATTTTTAGTAATCAAGAATAGCTATTTTAATTCGTTATGAAAAATGAAGACATGGATAGACCCTTACATAGTGATCAACCTGCAGTTAATATTCATTAAACAGCTGGCTGAAGTTTGATAATTAAATTGCTTTAATTTACTGATGATTAATTAGAGGCATAATTTTTAGCTGATGAATCAATTAATAAAAATTTAAGTTGCTTAAAACATTAGTCATTAGGTAATCATCCCAAACGTGCACCACATATTGAAATTATTATTGCCATTTTATATATATATTCCAATTAATGTCAGAAGCATACTGCGGAGGCACTAACTGGATGACCACCCGACAACAAAGTGAAAATTAAATCAGCCAAAATGTAATACTCCGACTAGGCTACTACTTAAGCCACCTATAATTAAAGAAAACAATGCATTAATATGTGATATGAGGAGCTTGCATCTAGAAGTCTCATCAAATGAGGTCTTTTTGCATTTCAGATTGATGGTTTTTTGGCGGGTGTGTGTTTATCCAGTATTTTGAAACTAATTAATATTCTCGCCATTTAATTATTTTTATCGTCAATTATAGTCTATTTATTAGTGTTCACCTGGCTAGATAGAGTATTTGAGTTCTTTTTTTTTTTATTTTTTTTTATTTTTATGTATCATGGAACAATTTTATCTATAAACCAGAAAACCTTAAATGAGAATTCCATAATTAAATGATTCTAGGATATTTTTTATTCAAATTGGGTTTGACCGAACAACATACATTCATACTGTAAATATAATACATTTGTTTTGGGATTTGATGATACTCAATCAATTCAGGAAATTTACATCCTACATGCAGTACAATGCACTGGTGTATTCTGCTAATGACACGTTTGCTTCTTGTAAATTAGCATCAAGGTAGATTTTTAAAAATAAAAATAAAAATAAAATTGAACACATGTCATTAGGAGAATGCACTCGTGCATTACACGACGTGTAGCATCTAAGTTTCCTTTTCCATGGTTCTATGATGGTGGTTGTAGGAACATAAATCTAAAGGTGAGGTAAATGTGAACCTTTTATACTTTAGTTTAGTTGTTACGTACTTAAAGAAAATTAATAAATAGCAAAACACTCGACAAACAAATTACCCATGATATAGATATCAAGAGCTAGAATGTTGGCAAATAATATATAAAAGAATTTCATTAGTCGTTGATGCAATAAGAAATGTTACAAAAAAGAAGTTCCAAGAAAAAGAGACGAAGCAAGGATATCTCTCAACCCATGTTTATCCGCACATACATTTTCTGTTGGACCAAAAACAATAAAAGTAGATCATTTGATCATGAAATCAGGCAACATATATCAAAACAGCCAGAACTTCCTCAACAATACTCCTTGGGAGGAGAAGGTGAATTTAATAGTAAATCGGTGGTGGGGATGATGATGGAGGTGGTGTAGATGTGTAGAAATACGGAGGAGGAGGAGACGAGGAAGGTGGAGGTGGCGACTCGTAATAGTATGGTGGTGGTGGTGGTGGTGGTGAGGGTGACGGTGGAGGTGGTGACTTGTAGTAGTATGGTGGCGGTGGTGGTGAGCTAGCTGTAGGAATATTTCTTTGGTGGAGGCAGTGACTTGTAATAGTATGAAGGCTTTGAGTGTTTTGTTGGCGGTGGTGGGGACTTGTAGTGATATTTGGGGTGTTCTACATGCTTTGGAGGTGGTGGTGAGCTATAGGCATACTTTGGTGGTGGGGATGATGACTTGTAGTAATATTTGGGATGTTCTACGTTCTTTGGAGGTGGTGGTGAACTGTAATAGTACTTTTTTGGTGGTGGAGGTGGCGACTTGTAGGTATATTGTGGATGCTCTACGTGCTTTGGCGGAGGAGTTGACTTGTAGTAGTATGGTGGTGGTGGTGAAGAGTAGTGGTATTTCTTTGATGGCGGAGGTGGCGACTTATAGTAATATTTGGGATGTTCCAACTTCTTTGGAGGTGGTGGTGAATTATAGTGGTATTCAGGCGGTGGCGGTGAGTTTTAGGAGTATTTATTTGATGGTGGTGGTGGTCAAGGGCGGACCTCAAGCGGAAATTGCTATTTGTATTATGTATATGGATACATTGAGTGGGAATGCTTAGGTACTAGTTGGAGGGGTAGGAGGTCGGGAGTTTGACACCTCCTTGCTGTAGAACCTTGATTTTTTCATCTTTTTGGAGAATTAATTTGCCTTTTTTGGCTAGTGAATACTTTCTCCATTTTGGCGAAGTGGTAAATATTTTTTTCTCTGCAAATTATTTTTTTTCTCCATTTTGGCCAAGTGGTAAATATCTTTTTCTCTGTAGATTATTTTTTGTTTTATGCAAATTTGATTAACATAAATTCATGTATTGATATTTTTACTTCTTCATTTCACCTTCAAGTTCATTTAGCTTTCCATTTTAAAATGTTTATTAATTGACATTTCTCATTAATTTTGCCTTTATGCAAGCTTCAAGTTACTAAATCCATATTAGATATAATTTTATTGAATCATAAGATCATAATTATGTTGGGATTTTAGAAGTTTTTAAACTTCAAAATAAAAAATAAATTTTGTAACCTAAATTTCATTAACATCCCCCATGAATGCCATAATGTGGCCTTTAAATTTCTTTGACCTTAGAGGTCCCATGTACACTATAAATAGGTGTCCTAAAGTCTTAGACACACACTCACTAGGTAGATTGCATTCACAAAATATTTTCTATATTATTATTGGGCACTAGAGATAAAGTCTGGTTCTTTGTCTTCATGTGAACGTGCTCACAGATGAGGACGCCGGCGAGGCCATTGGGTTTTATCTTGGGATTGTGATCAGCCGCCAATACCTGCACGAGGGGAGGCAATCACTTTCTTAGGACGAGCATCTAGTGGCGTGACTCTCATCAGGCCAGTCGTTTTATATTTTAATTATTTTATGTCATATATCATATTATAAAATTATATGAGTTGTTTATTCCAAAACTATAATTTACTTAAATTTAGTGTAAAACCAAAATTTCACAACAATCTAAGAAAGTGATTTTGCTTAATTTGGTTAGCTACAATAATATTTAAAGTTGATCTACGATTAGCTCATGAAGATTTGAAGTTTGACATATATGTGTTTATGCATGATTTTTTGGTATAGAATATTGAATGTGAATTTGAACTCAACTTCTTATATACATGTATATTGAGGTTTAATTTACTTAAAGGATGAGTTGATACAAAAGGTTTAGTTCGATTACAAAACCTGCGTGGGTTGATATATATGAATTATGTCATAATTAGTCTATTTGATATGCTCACCTAACACTGATGAAGATCTTAAATTGCAAACATATTTTCCAAAATAAATATATATATTTGCTAAACTATTATAATGCTACAGGCATATGGAAGATAATATCATTAAAATATTTTGTGGTTCAATTTTGATTTGGTAGTATTTAAATACTTTTCATCCACTCAAATTTTAAATTCATTATATTTTATGTGGATTGTAGTTATGTGGTAGCATTTTGATGCATTTTGATAACTAGTGATTACACATAACTTGTTTTAAGTTTTGTGCATGAGAATTCAATATTGAGAATGGAGTGAAAGGAGCATCAATGGTCAAAACTCAAAACATCTACACTCGTGAAAGCTTATGCTTATGAAAATGAGGTACAATTCATGTGCTCAATATACTTTAAGGTATATATTTCTCTATTTGACTGTACCATAATTTCTCTTCTAATTATTTGCCATGTTATCTGTGATATTTACTTGAGGTAAATATGATATATATGGTTAAGGACCTTGATGTTAAAAGGTTTTATGAGCATAAAAGAGACCAAGTTGGTGATTTCCAGATCATGAACGTTTTACAGTCCTTTATTTAACATGAAAAAAAAAGGGGTTACAAAAGTGATGTTTATGAGAATTTACTTTTTCAGTTACTATTTCAAAAGAAAATTACAAATTGGGGTTTTGCTGATAATTGTAGTGTTTACATTGCTTAATGATAATATTGATGATTTTCTTAATAGTGAAGAAAATGAAATACTCTAATGATTTGATTCTAATATTATGGATCCTTAATGATAGATTAAATATTATCATTGCATATATATATGGCATTTTGCCATGGTAAAAAAAAAAAAAAAACTTTCAGTTACTAAAACAGTATGCTTCAAATTTATTTAAAATATGAATAATAATGGCTAACAATATCTTTATCGGTTAATAATATGGAGAAGTTATTATATCTTTTGCATTCATTTAATAATTGAAATTAGAAGAATTGTATCCTTTACTTGTCTAAAGTGACATATATGCTAGGTTGCTAGCTAGCTAATTTTGAGAACAACAATATAACAAATATGCCAATGATCTATTGCCAGTATCTATTCTCCTGAAACTTATAAAGTCTGAAAGTGAATTTAACATGATATATATATTAGTCTAATTGTTAAAATAATATACTAGTAGGAGTTACTTTCTTTGTAAGCTATGGTTTATTGACCTCTCCTTCCATATTAGGTTATTTTGTGTGTCCTGCATATTTTGTTCCAACTTTGGGCATAAATTAGATGGTGCATGGATTAAATAACTTAGGGGTATAAATTCTACCATTGACATACGAATTTTTTAAGAGATTAAAAAAAAATGTAGATGTATAACATGTGTATCATGTGCTTAATGCATGCAATATAATGATGAAATTATTTTTGTTTGATAGCCATCAATGTATTTAGTGAATCAATATGATTGGGGGTTACACAATGTGTCTTAAAACCAATTCCATTAAATTCTTCTTGCTAAAATATTTTGTTCCTCCTGATTAAATGTGAAAGTTCTATATTTTTTTTAGGTCCCAATAAAATATTTGTGTTAAACTATTGGGTGTAAATGCACTTTAATTTAGGGTGAGTTTGGCCTAGCGATTGCATAATTGCGTTCAGATAATTGATTTTAGTATAATTGCTTTTGAGATAATTGTTTCTGTAAAATTGATTTAGTGTTTGGTTTCAATTTTTTTGTAATTGATCCTAGATATGCAGATTTTTATGTAATTTACAAAAATAACCTTATTCATATGCTAAGCAGCATTATCCAATAATACTCTTTAACTATCACAAACCAAGAGAAAACTATAATAAAAATTTAAGAATTTTTTCTTCTTACTTTCACATAACATAAGGGCAAGTTTGTCGATTATAGGATTTATTATGAAAGAACTTTTAAAATAATTACTCAAAAATAATTGATTGAACGTTTAAATTAATTATAGAATTATTAATTCTAAGAAAAATAAAAAAAATAAACATTTTTATTAAGAACACTTTAAAATTGAAACATGAAAACTACAATAGAAATATTTGAACATATCACTAATTTGTTATGTTTCATCTTTAAGATTTTAATCATGTAAATTGAAAACATCACTGAAAATCCTTTATTTGGTTTAAAAAAGAAAAAAGAAACTAAGGGACTTTCTGAAATTAAAAAGAACAATAAAGTAAATGAAACAAAAAATTAATAGAAATATTATTATTTATTATGAGACTGAAACTTTATTATATTACTTGCATAAAAGAAAATTGGCATCATTTATTTGAATGTGTGCTACAGATACGTGAGGATAGTCAAAGGACAAAGTTGGGAATTTTTATTATTTAAATATCACGGCCACCAAAAGCTCCCATAGGGCAGCTTCTCTGCAACTTGACAATCTCACGTTCCAAAATTAAAAGTGCATAATTGGAAGTGGGGCCAAACGACAGGAAAATGACGTTCCCTACGTTAGAGTTGCAATCGTAGTTTTTAGCAGTTGAATCGTGGGGCCAAACGGGGCCTTAATCACTTTATGAAGCCTTATTCCTTGGGTAAACTAAATTAATTGATTTTGAGATCAGTATACATTTACATGTTTATAGTATACGTGACATTATGTGAGAATTATTATTTTAAACATTTGCATTCTCTAATAATGATTTAATAAGGCGTTTTACTAATAAGTTATATGACTTATACTTGTGTAAAATCTTATATAAGTATGAATTATTAGTTGTTTGTAAAATCTTCTTTTTGGAAAGATATGATGAGGCATGCGATGAATAAATTGTTGATAACAAAATAAGGTATTGGTGCATTTTACTAATTAACAGAATCTCATAACGTTTTCATGGATGATGTTGGTCCCAAGTGGTCAGATGAGGTCTAGAGGGGGGGGGGGGGGGGGGTGAATAGACCTCTTTAAAATTTACCTTTTTTAAAATCTTCCAACTTTTCTGTCAGCAGACTAAGCTGATCAGTAAGCGTAAGTTGACTATGCTGATCTCGCACAAAATTTTGAACAGCAGAGTTGACCACTCTTCTGATTTTACTCGGCTGATTTTATCAAAATCAGAGTTTTAAAATAACTAACTTGCAGCGGATTTATCAAGTGTTTTTCACAAGTAGTTTTCTTACTTTGAAGTAGTTTTATCCCCAGTTTTAACAAACTCCTTTTTTAAAACTTTTCCAACAGTTAACCTTTAAGTGTTCTAAATATGCTCTTTCAAATATGCAGAAAATTATGCAAGTAAAAATACAAAGGATTTTTATAGTGGTTATATGGATAGAAATCCTTTAATCCACTCTTCCAAGTCACTCAGATCTTGGGTTATACTAAATCACACAGATTACAGTATACAATGCTTGCGCCTATCAACAAATGAAACGGCCACAAGTGCGTAATAGGAAATCACAAAGAAACTCATATCCTCTGAAATAATATCACTCACTAAGATGGATATCTACTTCTCACAACACTATTCTAACAAAATCACTCAGATTTATAAGTATATTCTGTTTTCTCTCTATTCTGCTTCGTCAACAAATGACTCGGCTGATGAGTGTTCTGTTCTTGAGTTTGAGACTTAGAAGAATTCTGCTTCAGATTTTTGCTCTCAAAATGTGTTGTCTCTTCTTCTTCAACTCACGAACTGAACTATTTATACTTGAGATTTGAAAATCTGCCCGTTGAGAGATCGACAGGTGTCCAAATCATCGAGTACTGGTCCTTCTGCAGAAACGGCTGTTGCGACTGAACACTGTACACTCTGCTGTACTTTCTGTCGCTTCGCATTAAATGCGCATTAAATGCACTAAGCTGATACGAGGTTTCTCTTCAATCATTTGTCATAAATACCCTTCCTCTTCAGCATTTATTACACCAAGTGCATTTATTACCGTTGCAATAACTTCTGATCCACTTCCACTCTGCTGATCGAAGTCACTCGTCTGATGTATACTCGGCTGATCCCAAACTTGAACTAATCTGATTTGAGTCGGCTGATAGTCCACCAGTCTGATTCCTTTCTTCAGCAACAGATCAGTAGTCTTCTGGACCATATTTGACTAGTCTGAAATAAATCTTCCTTGGTCAAATATCTTCTTAGGTTTGTACTAAGCTTCCATACTTAGCTGATGACTTTTGGAAATCATCAAAACCTCCCTTCACTTCAAAGTCTTCATCTTCATCCAACAGATGATTTATTTGTGCATTCATGCGTGTGCTCAAACATTAATGAGTAATTAGACTTCAACATGAAGTGTATAACAGTATTTATGAAATACCATCTTGATTTGTTATGTTGATGTTACAAGTATTTCTATATAAACAATAAATTTTTAAATATTAATATTGTTATTAAAGCATTTTGAGTAATACACATAAGTGCAATTAATTAAGACACCCTTTTGTAAAAGAAAGAAAAAATTCTCAATCATATAAGAAAAGTATGGGGGTATAATATGATTATTATTGTGTCAAACATGATAGTTTCAACTTTCAACTACGTTTTATTTGATGAATATAAGTGTGATTTACATGTGTTGTATCTCGAGTTTAATGAGATTAATTCTAAGTGGTGAAAAGTGAGGACTTCAAAACAATTACAATTAATGTAGATAGTGCTTATCTCCAACAACTTTTGTGGTGATTGTTTCTTATAGCTAAAATTAATTCACGAAATTTGGTGTCTTATCATTCATGTATATATGTTACATCTTGGGATTGACATCGTAATCTATGGATACATGTTCAAATTTATCTATCTTATATATTAGATATGACCATAATAAATTTGATTATCATATAAGATGATTTGGTTGGTCATGAGGAAAACAATCGAATACGTGATTAAATTGGATACTTGTTTTTTTGACCTGGCTGTTATATGATCTCGTGAAATGTGGGGGTTGGTCTTGATAGCTTTTATCCTCTCTAATATTTACTTTTAATAAAGGTTGTGAGGAAAAATATATTTTGATAATATTTTGACAAAAGCTAATATAGTGGTGCTTGTGGAAGTTATAAAGTAAATAAAAATGGCAATGACCAATTTGAGGTATTGTTATTAATTTATTTGAGATATTGTTAATTTATTAATCACTTCTGTTGTGGAGTTCAATTTTGTACAGGTGCACGTGCACGAGACAATGAAATATTGAAGAAATCATATGCGACACAGATCGCACAAAGAAAAAAAAATGTGGAAAATTAGTATTAAGAGGTAATGAATACTAGTTCCACGAGGTGGAAATTTACCTCAGGACTAGCTATAAAGGCTAGATCATTTATCATCGAGGGGAATGGGCGTAAGCCCGTAAGGGAGTCACCTCTGGGAGTAAACCAACCTTTGTGATTGGAGATCCCATGAAGAAGGTTCAATGGGTAGGAACAACCTGTAATGCGTGACTCGTTTAACACTAATTTATAGGAGAGCACCTCCTTCCCATCCATATGGTGATAGTGTTTCATAGTGTGATATTACGGTTGGGTTTAACCCTTAATGAGATCGAAGCGGAAATTCCGCAGGGTATAGGTCGCACGTACCCTTGGAGGTTTCACCTAAGTGAGAGTTGCCATGGGGCCGTGGCTATGGGTTTGGGCTGACCCTAGAAACTCTCATGAGAATCAAGATTCGAGCGCATGGCCGTTAACGCGCTAACCCGTTAACTAAGACCGGTGTCGATACTGTGTGTGTGTGATGTATTGAAGTTTGGCCAAGGGACCTAATTCAAAGCGCTTGCGCCATTATGGTTTCCTCAAATGAAAATCATCAACACTAAGTGTAGGTTCAAGCCCGAAAGGCTCCTTCACCCATTGCATAGTATTTTAGTGCCCAATTATTTTATATGCATATTTTTAAGTTTTAAAACTTGTGGGGGATTGTTGGGATTCTAGAAGTTTTTAAACTTCAAAATAAAAAATAAATTTTGTAACCTAAATTGCATTAACATCCCCCATGAATGCCATAATGTGGCCTTTAAATTTTTGTGACCTTAGAGGTCCCATGTACACTATAAATAGGTGTCCTAGAGTCTTAGACACACACTCACTAGGTAGATTGCATTCACAAAATATTTTCTATATTATTATTGGGCACTAGAGATAAAGTCTGGTTCTTGGTCTTCCTGTGAACGTGCTCACGGATGAGGACGCCGACGAGGCCATTGGGTTTTATCTTGGGATTGTGATCAGCCGCCAATACCTGCACGAGGGGAGGCAATCACTTTCTTAGGACGAACGTCTAGTGGCGTGACTCTCATCAGGCCAGTCGTTTTATATTTTAATTATTTTATGTCATATATCATATTATAAAATTATATGAATTGTTTATTCCAAAACTATAATTTACTTAAATTTAGTGTAAAACCAACATTTCACAACAAATTATACTATAATTACATAAATTAAAATATGATTTTAACCATATGTTACACATATTAGTTGGACATTCGACATTTACATGTTTTGGTTAAACAACATTTATTTGTTTTTCAGTCATAAATTTTTATTTTGAGTGCTTAAGAATCCGTATCCTTTAAATATTGATAGTATATTTTCTTTACTTTTTCAATAAAATCATAGTATTATTTAAACTTAAGATAATTTTTGTCATTTTATCAAAACATTGAGAAAGTATCGAAGTTTTGTTACCAAAAAATCTTCGCCCCCCCCTCCAAAAATCGTCTAGGTCCTCCCGTGGTGGTGGTGGTGATTTTATAGTAATACTGTGGATGTTCTGAATCACTGAATGTTGTGGAGGTGGTGGTGATGCATAATCATAAGGTTTATATGCGGCCACTTGAGTGGCGATGAAGCAAAATGCCAAAGCGCACAACAATAATGACAAGTGCCCTTGTTTTCTTAAGGTTTCCATCTAAATTTAGAACTCCAAACTTTCTTTTCGAATGATTTATGTTGTGAAGAATGTAGCTGCCCTAATATAGAGATCAATCATGCATTTACGTACATACACTCCCTCAAATCTCAATCACAGTTAAATCCACAATATCACTACAAATCAACACCTATGCCCATATCTTTTATAATCTTGTAATTATTATATTTGCTTAACTATTAGATTTCCGTACGCAGAGTTTTATAAAGAAATCTTGTACATGTTGTTATTGTAAGATGCATTTGCAACGTGTTGTTTTTCATACTGGTTGTACAAGCAACGTATGTAACTAACACTATTGATATTTGTTATAAGATTTTTGCTTCATTCTCTGGCAACCAGCTAATAACACATTCCAAGAACCATGTGCATTTTCTTATACTCAATAACATAAATGTGACCGAGTATATATGCGCGCTTATCTTCAATAAAAAAGTTCAGGAGGATTTAATTGCAATTATGGCATTAGTTGCTCAAAATTCAAGAAGCCAAGTGAAAACAATAACAACAATGTATAAAACTTATGGTCTATAGAGCTAATCCAAGGAAGATTAAAAGCCATATGAACTTGAAGTAAATACAATCCACCCATCGGATGGACGCTAGCAATCTTATTTACCCAGAGATTAAATCTTGTTGTAAATAAAAAGTGAAATGAAGAATAACTATTAGGTATAGAAAGCGAAGCACAAGTTGTAAGAGAACACTATAACCACGAGAAAAAATGGAAAAATGAAGCCACAATCCTATGATGAGAAAGAGTATAATTCAGTTCTTTGGAATATCAACAATCACCTCCTTGTAACAAATTGGGCAAGCCTGTTAATAGAGAAGAAGATTGTTACAAGAACTAGCTAGAGTCAGGCAAATTTTAATAAAGAAAGGAAGCTTAGTGACTTACTTTGTTAATACTGAGCCATCTGTTTACACAGCCAGTATGGTAGACGTGATTGCACGGAAGAGTCATTCGTTTATCGCCTCTTTTATACTCCGTTTGGCAAATTACGCACCTTTTTTAACCAAAAAGAAATCCAGTTAGTATGGCTAATTGAACAATGAACATCTGTCTGAAAAGTATGCAAAGCTCTAAAACTCGAGCCTGATAATTTTAAAAAAAAAAAAGAAACAACCTATGCGACCACAAAAAAATATCACTCACGAAATGGAAAATTACAAAAATGTTACCCATGTGGCTTAACTGGTAATAAGAGTCTTTATTCTCACCTTTCACCTCTGAATTTCTTTCTTGAGAATAAGCTACATTTGAACTTTGATGTTGGAAGCAATGCAATTTGATCTTGAGAGAGGCCCCTGCTTTGAGTTCCAACTGCATCGCCCAGCTCAAGTAACTCCTGTAGAATGCAAATATGTTGCTTATGAATCAAAATTCTCACTACTGATCCACAATTAATACTATAACAACTAAGTGCATACACAACTTCAAGCTACTAAGAAGAATACATTATAAATTCCAAAATTATTCATATCAGGAATATCACTTCAGAAGTGACGATTTTGTCCCATGCTTTTCAATAAAAATAATAGATGTAGTGGAATCAGTTCATCTAAGACGAATGATAAAAAGAAAAAAAAAAGTGAAATACTGTAAATTCTAAAAAATGTTATATAATTATTCCACACCACAAAAGTTCATATGCGATTTACATTTGGGATATTTTATATAGCAATAGGAGGAACTGCATTCCTAATCAAGTTACAGCAGAGCACTATTAAACCATACTCCGTGACCCGTGTAGACCAAAACTAGTAATATGGAACTTTTAGTATTTAAGATCCAGCATCCTGGAGTCTCATAAAATTATTCTATATATTAGTTTAAGTTAAAGGTAGAAAATTTTCAACAAGACGTTACACGATCAGATCTCAAACCTCATATGTCATGTTGTCAGGATCAACGCTGTCTTGCCAAGTAACCTGTATTTACTCAACAAAGATAATAAAAGAGTAATTATGTTTTATCCTATCCTAAATTTCGATAAAAAATTCCATAAACCATGAAAGCCTGAGACAAACATAACTATGAAAGGGAAACTATATTACCGCATAATCACGAGCATCTGGTTGATTCCGAGGACCTATAATTGATAATAATAGTTATTAGTTCAAACATGAAGAATAATTTATAGTTTGCCACTTAGTAACAAGAAATGTGAGTGAAAAATAAAGAAGCACATCTAAGAGCAGTTAATACACCAAGGCCAGAAGTAGAAGACTCCATGAACCAAGCTAATTTAAGGAAAAGTAATCATGCGCTGTAAGCACAGATCCTAGAAGAGAGGTGTCTCGGATGTTCAATATAAAAAGAAAATCATATTAAACGTACTTAAAAACAAGACTCCATCATGCCAAAGAAGGATGCAAGTTGGAAGAAGCTTTTTAAGCATTAAAGGATGCCTTCATTCCACAAGGTACCCTCTCTAAAGTAGCAAGCCAGAAACATAAATCAGATCTTACACTGTAAAGGACCAGTATCCGAGGCCGAGCGCGAATTCCTTTCCTGGTGTGCACGTGAAACAGTAGCCTGATCATCAACCACAAGTGCGCGGCTCTCCAAATGCCCGCTATATTCATCAGTGCCCCGGATATGACTATTAACCACATAATCATGCCCATATTCATAGTATGGGAAACTTTCGGGTTCAGATACCGCAAATTTGTATAAACTAGTGTTCATTGCTGGGTAAACATTCTCCTACATAATTCAAACCAATCACACATATTGTTCTCGGAATTCAAGTCAATAATAATATGTGCAGTCGTGTAACGAAGTATAATTTTTTTTTCACATACAATTTAATAGCAAGAATAAGTGGCCACATTTGAGTTATTTCAGCTATAAAGCCTACATAGATCATCTGAAGACTTATCATGAAGCATATATATACCAACTTGAACAGAATGGACTGCCTAAGCTGACAAGTCTATAGTAATAAACAAGTTTTAAACGTTAATGGTAACTATTAACCACTGGATCCAAATTTGGATGCAATTATAGTGAACCAGTCTGAGCTGACATATGGTAGCTTAAACAAAATCTGTCTAAGCTACATAATTCGTGGATGGGTGAATGTTGAATCTATTTTCTCCAAATTTTGAAATATCTCTCAAAAGATAAACACGAATAACTGGAAGAACACAATTATTAAAAGTTATATTACAAAGACAGTCAATCAGTATTAGTACTTGAAAATGTACCTGAACGTAATTTGCATCGGAAAAAATGTAATTCACATGGTCGTAGGTAAGGCCTCCAAAAAAATCCACAAAGCTTCCAATTGAATTGTAAGGCATGGAATGGCTTTGGTAGTGAACTTCCATCTGCGGATTCCAACTCATATTCGAAAGTCTCTAAAAGATCACGAAATAAGAAAAGATCAAATTTAATAGCCATCAAACTGGTGTTGCATTCGAAGTTCCACTAAAACAAGAACTTCTCTACTTACCAGTAATTTCTTGGTTAAACTTGAGCTCACTCAAAATTATTTCAGACCTAAGAAAAATCTAAAATCCTTAAACTTAATAGTGCCAGTTCACCTGCAAGTAAGACATCAGACATTAATTTTTTTTAAATATTCGATAGAGTCGCAAAGTTTTGCATAAAAAAACATAACGATGAACAGAACATGAATTAATTAAGGCGCACAAGAAAACAAATATGAACAGTTAAAACATGGAGAACAATAAAAATGAAGACATTAACTGAAATGGAAGAATAGCATTTGAAGTCAAAACAAATAACATGCATTTTCATAAAATTGAACGGATTGCAAGAACAATAATGCCACGTTAAAGCTAATTCTTCAAAATTGAATGGATCACAAGAATACGTATTAATACAATAAAACAAACCTAAATATCTAACGACGCAAAATTCAAGTGACTTAATCCAGCTCCAGCAATCCAGAAAGAAAAACACTAGATAATCGAACAATTATTTGATTATCGGAAGAAAAACAATGGACATTGATCGTTTTTCTTCTGTTGATCAAATACAGAGAATCTCTCTCTTTCTCTCTCTCTCTCTCTGTGTGAAAAAGAGACTGATATATGAATGTGTTCACCTTTTGTCTCTTTGTTTTTTCTGTATGTATGCATTTGCACACCGGAGATAATGAGTCATAAATGCTCGAAGGTACAACCCACCTTGCACGAGGAACAGATGTTGCTTTCTGGGATGGCTCTGGCATTAGAATTTCATTTTTCATTTTTTTTTTGAAATTTGATTTGTCTTTGAAAATTAAGAATAATATTAAAAAATCTTGGTTATATCAAATGGAAATTATTATTCATTTCTTTTGTTAATACGAAGAACTCGTAAATTGGTTAATTTAATTCAATAAACTAAAAGATATTTCATTCTTTAAAATTGATCTTTTTTTCTTTTCTTGTTACGTTTCTAATTTATCTATTTTTCATTCTAAATTAACATATGTCCTGACTAAGTGAAAATGCTTCACCAAATATTTCTCATCATTAAAAAATGCATTACAATTTTCTATACTAAGTGAAATGTTTTGCCTATTTATCAAAAAAAAAAAAAATTATTTTGCCTAATATTTTTCCAAAAATTAATGAATTCATTCATAATATATATTGGAAATGAATTTCAAATCGACTAAAATGTTTTATTTATTGATATCGATATCACATAAAAGTATTTACCCATAAGTTAGAGTAAAGAACCTCTAACTTGTCAACATATATATGTATAAATAAGATAAAATGCACCCAAAAATGACTTTACAATTTTTTTTAAAGGATGGATATAGTTATATTAATCATTAGATCAAAAACTCAATTTGAATATATTTCAAGTACTATCAATATATAAGATAATTAGTAACTAATACTACTAATAAACTAAAGAATTATCAATATTAGTAAGATATGAATCCATAATCTATTGATCACATAACATCAGGACATCACACTATTTTGTTTGTTAAGGTTACCACTAGACCTACTTTATATCTATATGATGTTGATCTTTTGTTTCTTTATGTTGGTCGTATTAAAAAAAATATTTTATTCATAGGAGGAAAAGCAAAAGGAATGATAATGGAAAAAAGAAAAATAAAGTGGAGGAAGGAAATAATTTGTTTCACATGCTGCGCGTGAGTTGTTTCTTTGCAGAGCAGACACTCTAACCTTTATGAGAGGCGAGCAAAAGATTAGCTGCTGTGAGGCACACCATAAGAGAAACTGACATGGTGCAATGAGGTGGAAAAGAGGGTCAATTAAATAAATTTAATTTGGCAACCTAATTAATTAGGTTAACTAAAACTGGATGTGGTTCTTAAGTTCGGGCGTGGGCTCCACAATGATCAATTACTGGCAACTGGGAGTATCGGTTACTGTGGGTAGGGCTGTCAATGGGGCGATTTCAATCCGGATCCGTCTAAATTCGATCCGATTTATTAGGATAATTGTCCAAATAGAGATTCGATGGACCTGATCCGATAATAAAGATCCGTAATCCGAAACACATGGAACGAATATAAATTTAGATCGATCCGATTCGTTAAAGATCCGTATCCGATAAAAAATAAAAAGAATGATATAATATATATATATAATATTTTATAAAAGTAAGTACTATTAATAATATTTCACTATCAATTTAAGAAGAAAGTAATAATTTATAACTCGTTTATAAATTTATTTAAACCAATATTTTCATCTAAAAATATGAATAGTAAAAGATGTTTGAACATGTGAGCTAAAACTAAATAAAATTGTAAAGTTAATAAACTTATTTTAGGAAAAATATTAATGTAATTTTTTAAGTGAAAATTTTAATGGATCCAAAAAAGTTCCAATATCTGGCCTAATCCGACCAAAATTCATTGAATTCAAAAAATCTAGATTCGAGCATAATCCGAATTCAATATGATCCGATCCGATATAAATGAAGTCGAATCTGAACGAGTTTAATCCGACCAAAATCCGACCCATTGACAATCCTTACTGTCGGTTATTGATTACACTTTTTTAGTAAGAAAAAAGTGATGGAGGGTGACTGTGGTGGCCCATCGAATAGTGGAAGGCAAAAGGGGTAGGCCGGTTTCTTGTACTTTACTACTTCTTCTTCCCATTTTTTTTTTTTTTTTTTTTTTTGTTACCCCAGGTTTAATCCTGGACCACCCATCACTTGCCTCTCAGCAATGTGCGGAAGTAAATCGCGGGATGTGCCTGAGTTGGTCAGGGTTTGTTCACTCTTTATTTTGTGCCGGCGCAAGAATGAAAAAGCTCATGCCACGTTAAAGCTTAAACTGTGAGTTTCAACAATGAATTTAGGATTGCAAGTCAAGCATATTCTTTTTTCTTTTCCAAATGATTGAGTTACAACTTGTTACCCCGACGATTTCTTGTAATGTAACAGACTTAAATTGAAAAATATAGATACAACATTTTATTAGATTATATTTTTATTTATATAATAACAATGATAAAAACTCGATGGTGTCGTCTAAGTAATTTTGAATTATTTTTGATATTTTATCTTATCTTATATATATATATATAGGAGAGTGGTGTGTGACTTCAATTATAAAATTTTGACGAAATTCTTAATTCTTATAATTTAAAATTATTTTTATTTCAAATAATTAGATTTATTAAGTTAGACTAGGGGTGAATATTTGGACCGGACCGGATTGAACTGGACCGAGTAGTTCGGTAAAAAATTGAAAGGTTCGATTCGGTTCCGGTTCGGTCCAAAAATGGACCAAATCGGAATTTGGGCCTTATTTTGAAAAAATAAACGTTTCACTCATTTGGGCCTTATTCTACAGGGCAAAGCGACCATGTTCCAACTTCCAAGTACATCAATGCAGCGGAGCAGCCACTGTTTATATAAGTACCAAATTCAAGATTTCACTAAGAAAATGAAGGGCGGCGGACGGTGGTGGGTGAGAGATTTAAAGATGCAAGTAAAGAAGATGCAAGATGCAAGATTTCGAGAAAGAAGACGGTGGTGGCGGACGATGGTCTTGATTCAGACAGGCTGCGGTGGTGGGTGTGCAAGCTGCGGTGGTGGGCTGCGGTGGCGGACGGTGGTCTTGACTCTTGATTCTTGAAGGGCGGCGACTTGGCTTGGCTTGGGTGTGTAAGTTAGGGTGCCTTTGTGGTTTTGGGGAGAAGAACAGTTCTTTATTTTTTTTATGAATGAGAGAGAAATGTTTTGACTTTTGATTAATGGGTCAAGATTTGGATTGGTGAGAGAGAAATGTTTTGGTCTGTGCCCAGTGGTTCTTGATTTAAGAAAATCGGTTTTAAGAAAAGAAAAAAAAATCGGTAAAACCGGTTCGGTTTGGAAAATTGACCGGTTTTACCAAAAATCGATAGCATGGTTGGGCCGGTTCTAGGGTGAGAACCGTTTACCGGACCGAAATTTTGGTCCGGACCAAAATTTTGGTTTCGGTTCGGTCCGGTCGATAAACCGTACCGTGCTCACCCCTAAGTTAGGCCATCTCCAACCCTATGGGGGGTCATGTCCCGGGGGCATCCACTCTCGGGTAAACCTGCACCCTCCTGGGCACCATCTTCAATAGTCGAGGATGTCAACACCAATTAATTGAAAAAAACTTTCCAACTCTCATTTTTTATTCATTATAATAATAATAATAATTATGAAAATAAATAATAATAATAATAATAATAATAATAATAATAATAATAATAATAATAGGCTAGGTGCCACACGACATTTGAATGAGTCAAGTTGGTGACATTAAGTTTCTTTAACTTCAATAATAATCATAATATACCCCATTCAAGTAATGTAAAATTAACCAGAATCCGCACCCGAGGCACCCGACGGCAAGACAGAGGCACCCAACGGGAAGACATAACTTAGTTCAAGTTTTGCCACCCTTGGAGGTTCTAGAATTCTCTACTACCTTTTACACAAGCCTTGTACAAAGTAGGAGCTTCTAGATTAATCCACACACTTGTAGAAGCTTGTACATAGTTCCACATTCTTGTAGATAGGAGTAGAAGGCTCTAGAGAGTAAATCTCAACCATTTGATCAAGATGATCACCACCGTCCATTTGAGGAGGTGGGACTATAAATAGGGCCACGTAATTAACCAGAATCCGCACCCGAGGCACCCGACGGCAAGGCAGAGGCACCCGACGGGAAGACATAGCTTAGTTCAAGCTTTGCCACCCTTGGAGGTTCTAGAATTCTCTACTACCTTCTACACAAGCCTTGTACATAGTAGGAGCTTCTAGATTAGTCCACACACTTGTAGAAGCTTGTACATAGTTCCACATTCTTGTAGATAGGAGTAGAAGGCTCTAGAGAGTAAATCTCAACCATTAGATCAAGATGATCACCACCGTCCATTTGAGGAGGTGGGACTATAAATAGGGCCACTTAGTTCATTTGTAACCATCCAAGTTTTGAGCAATCAACAAGCATACTAAGTTCTCTTCAAAGCTCTCTTACTTACTTTCCTCTTTTCACTCACTTACTTAATCAAGCAAGTTAGGCTGACTTAGTCGAAACCGCAAGGGGCGAAAAAGATCGCAAGGGGCGTTAAGTATTGATACATGAGGGGGCGTTTTAAGTGGTACTCCCTCTGTCCCAAATTATCTGTCGTTTTAGAGAAAAAAAATTATCCCAAATTATTTGTCTCTTAAGAATTTCAATACACTATTAATTACATATTTTAGGTATGTAAGAGAAAAAGTAAGAGAGAGAGTGTAAAACTTGAATAACGTGTAAATAGCTAATGGTGAGATAAATCAAGAATAAAGATATTTTAGGTATATAATTTATTTTTTCCCTAAAACTGAGGCTATTTAGTAGGTACCTTAATATGTGTGAAAACATGTAAAATGACAAATAATTTGGGACAGAGGGAGTATATATTAAATGATTCCTCTCTATGTGGCTATCCTCAAACACAAGGTTGCCATGATATCCTGAAACATATATATATATATATATATAGTAATGATATGATAAGCATATATATATTATTCTTTCTTTAAAGGTTGAGCAACAATTGATCGAGTAATGTATGACATGGTATGGTAGGTAGGTAAGATATTGTACTGACCTGCAACCTAGAAATACCATTCTCATGGCCTTGAGAAAGTGGACCGTTCTATCAAACTATTCCAGAAGCTTTTTATAGAAAATGGCTTAAATTTCAGAAAAGCTATTATAGAAAACAAATCATAAGAATTCGCTTTTAGGGGTGTGTCGGTAACAGCCCACCTACGCCCAGCCTCCAGCTCAATAATTGCGCTACAATTGAATTTAATAAATTCATGCGCCTCGTCTAAAATGACCCGTCTCCATTTCTTCCCACCAAAAAGAGGCATGGACTTGTCCTCTACCTGATCCAGTGCATTGTATGTGGTTAGGCAGTAATTTTCTGAAGAAAAATCCCTCAAGATTTTGATTTCTTATGTGCTCTCTACATTCAATTTCCCATGCTGAATATCTAGAAAGCGTAGTAACAATCAAACTTGAATTTTCAGCATCCACATGGCATCCAAGATTTATATCGACAGCAATTAATGAAAGCAATGTGAGAATATTTTTGTCCCAATTCGAATGAAAGCAAAAAGAAACTTGAATATTGTTTGCCAAAATGGAGGCAATTCGAATGTATTTTCTCTACTAACTAACCATCTCAATGTTTCTTTTTGATGGGATAAAAGCTCGGTTTTAATAATACGTTTTGGTGGTTTTAATGCTTTTATCCCCCCACCACCTATATGTGACATTTTTATACGCAAGAGTTGGATCAACTCATCGACGGCAACAACACCTCTGTTCTCGTTCATTGACACAACCTCCGATAATGATTCGTATTTTGAAATTAAATCCAGTCCATCTCTTGCAATAACTGATTTTACACTATCAAAATTCTCCACCCTTGCAACAAATACATGAACTTCACATGGACATTGAGATTCGACTTCTTGATGTGGTTGCAAAACACCTATTATATCAATTATTAATCAAGTGAATAGGTTATAAATTAAGAACAAAAAAATTGAAAGAAAACCAAACAAGATCGAAATTAATCATCACCTTGTATGGTAATTGAGTTGTTGTTTATCAACTGATACAAGACAGGCAGTGGGGAACCTCATGATGCGGCCGATCTTGACAGAGAGTGTGTTGACGACATTGATGCTTTCCTCGTCAATAAAACCTAATTCTTCCCTGTACGTACTATCAACTTGTGGGACCAAACCCACAATTTCCCATTCCTTGATTTTTCCCTCATCAAGCATCACAATATATACCTGTTATGTAATGTAACCAATATATTTTTTTGAAAGAAACTCATCCAAGTTCGTATAAGGCTTTACAAGTTCTTGAGAGATTAATTCTGCCATTTCAATTGGACTGATACGATCAAAAGGCAAATTCCAATGCAAAACAGTCAAGTACGCAGTCAATTACAGGATTACACACAATTATAGGAACAAATAAAATTCTACAATCACGTCTCTTCAATTACACCTTCAATCAATCTCCTGCGGACAAGAATCAACACAGTTCAAGAGTAGCTTAATGCTCACGCTAGAATAGGAACAAGGAATTAAACTCACAATTTGGGAAATTATCTCAATGTATGTCCTCTGCTCTTTCGCGCGCATTGGATGCTGCCAGTAGCTTGGTACAAAAACGTGATTCTCCTTCTCCAGTTATTCTATGTGTATGTAAGCGCTTTTTATTTTATGTATGAGTTTATTACAATATTACCCTTCTGCTTATTTTGGAATGTAACATGTTCGCATAGTTTCAATGTGCACTAGATATATGAAAGTTTGTCATGGCTTAAAATTTATTACATGAAGAAGGCATTATAAAATTGTGATAATATTTGTATAATTAATTAAATTCTTTTATATAACTTTCTAAGAAAAATAAAAAAAAAGTACTTTCGTTAGTTTATAATAATAATAATAATAAAAAATTGGTTTCTCCTTGCGTCGCTGCAATTAATAGGTAATTAATTGCTGATCCTCTCGTAGCTCAGGATATTATATAGTTTATAATATAATATTCACACAAATAGCAAAAAATTTAGAAAAATTTGTATAGTTTATAATTAGAGTTAATTATTAATTATTGCACATAAATTGTATAAGAAATACCAAAATGAGTTTGAGATGTACCTGGATATTACCTACTACATTTTTTTTTTAATTACAACCACATACATATTGTTATACATCTGTTGAAATTTGAACTTATAATAACTATACTACAGAATTGCTACCAGCGTAAAATTAAACTGAATTGGGTTAACAAGATTAATGAGGACCAAATTTGAGTCAAGTCGACAATGTAATCGCCATAAACTTAACAAGGTACCTCCCAAGTTGACCCGACCTGCAGACTGGTCTTTGAAATCGGACCCATTTCTGATCCATTTTGCAATCATTATCATCAATGTATCTCCAACCTCTCCCGAACTAATTCACCCGACTGCCACCCTTCCAACGTACCCATTATAATCCTCATGTTTGAGAATTGGACATTAATTGAGATACAAAACTATCTTATATACTAAGGTTTGGTCGGAAATCAGAGTCGATAAATGCTTCCGTAAATTGATCTATACAAGACATACGTATACGTTCAGGAGTTGCTGGATTATCAAGTGGAAACCACTCACTGCACCCAACTTCAGCCCTTGCAGCTATAATCGCATCTTTTATGGCGAAGAAAACAGCCGATGCAAGAAAAAACGGGGGTTCTCCCACAGCTTTCGATGAGTGAATTGCATTAGCATTTGGTGCACCCTGTCAATAAAACATAGACAAACATTGTGTTAAACTTGATCTGAGGATATAAATTCATAACTAAAGCAAGCTCGAACAAATGAGGATTGGCGTGTTTACCTTTAGAAGGGAGACGTTGAATTTTAAGGGGACATCATTAACAGAAGGAATTTTGTAACTACCGGGCCCGCAAGTGTACAAATTGCCGGGTCGAACCCATTTGTGAGCAGCATCGCCCCATTTTAGCTCTTCTAATGCTACCCATCCAAGACCTTGCACAAATGCTCCTTCGATCTGTAAAGAACATCCAATGAAAGCCAACAAATTTTATTTATATATTAGTGTGCTAAAATCTTGTTCAAAAAGATATGAGGTAAGGAAAAAAAACCGACTTGTCCTATATCAATTGCAGGATTAAGAGAAAATCCAAGATCCAAAATCACATCTGCTCGCCTCGTGTGGAAGTCTCCTACTAATGTGTCGATTTCAACTTCAGCAAAAGCAGCCCCGTAAGTGAAGTACTTGAATGGAACCCCTTTACCCGTTTCCCAATCAAATCCAATATCGGGTGTCATATAAAACCCGTGAGCTGAAAGGTCTATCCGCTCCATGTAGCAGGCCATCGCAAGCTGATGATTGAACAAGTATATCATTTCAAGATAAACAAACTTTTCAATATATATAGCTAAATTAGCAGGTGGAATTGTATTATAACAAAATGTACCTCAGCAAATGAGCCAAAATTGCGTTTTGATGCTATAGGCTCCATTCGTGCTTTTATTTGCTCACATGCATCTAAAACTGCTGCACCATATAGATCAGAACTTGCAGAAGCTGCTGTTGGGGACGAATTTGGTACCTAGTTAAAACAAGATATAAAGTTTTTTGGACTCGAGATCAATAATGAAATACCTAAGTTAAGAAAATAATGAACGCAATCACAATTCAACTACACTGATCAGATTCTAAAATTTATATTACCTTATCAGTACTTGTCTCGGATATAAATACAGAGCTGAGTGGAATGTTAAATGAAGATGCAGCTACTTGAGCAACTTTTGTATGCAAACCCTGCCCCATTTCCACACCACCGTGTGTCACTAATACGGTCCCATCTGTGTAGACATGAACAAGAGCACCGGCCTAATACCAAAATCAAAAAGTTTTAAACAACAAAAGCACTCGTAATTCGTAAAATGTAACACTCTGGAAAAAGAAAATTACCTGATTCATAAATTTGGCAGTAAAAGAGATGCCAAATTTTGTGGGAATAATGGCAATTCCACGCTTCTTCCATCTATTATTGAGATTGAACTCCTCAACTTCTTTGCGAGCAGCCAAAAAGTCGGAGGACGCCTTCAGCTCATTCCAGAGACGCTCCAAAGTGAAGTTCTCGATTTGTTGACCGTAGTGCAAAACTGATCCCTCTTTCTGAAAATTAATCTCCTGAAAAAGAATCCAATTTTAGGGCATAAGTATATGGGTAGTTGAAACTCGCTACCCCTCAGGTAAAAATTACACTCGCAGACTCGCTACCCCCTGCTGTTTCAGAAATTACATGAACCCCCCATCTGGTTTAGCCTGTTTTACCACAACACCCCTCACGGCATTACAAAAACACCCCTTCTGGTTTAGCCTGTTTTACCACAACACCCCCCGCAAGGGGGTGTTTTTATAATTTCCGAAACAAATGGGGGTCTTTGGTAATTAGAGTTTACCCGAGGGGGTCTGAGCGTTAAATGACCCTAAATATATTGTTAAATCATAACTAATGAAACGGTCGTGTTGGGATGAATTCATACCCTAATTTCTTCCGGACTTTTCTTAACTTCCATAGCAATTCTTTGAATCCAATTTTCAGCAATGAGCATACCCTGAGGGCCACCAAATCCTCGGAAAGCAGTGTTACTAGGAAAATTAGTGAAGCAGACATTCCCCTTAATTCTAATATTTGGTATCTCATAAACATTATCTGAATGGAACATGGCACGTTCAAGCACCGCAAGTGAAAGATCAAGCGAGTTTCCGCCATTATTGTATATTTCAAGATCCAAAGCAAGTATTTTCCCGGAGTTTGTAAAACCAACCTACAAAATATTATAAAATCATTATACATGTCCTTGAACAATCTGTTAGCAACTCTAGATATAGGAAATACCTTATACTTTCCGAAGAAGCTATGTCGTTGTCCAGTTATCATCATATCTATATCTCTGTCTAATGTAATTTTTACAGGACGGTTTAGTAAATACGATGGAATCGAAGCCACAGCAGCAAGGAAAGCAGACCTTGTTTCTTTACCACCAAATCCACCGCCAATTCTTTTGGTCTTGCAAACAACTTTGGACATTGGAAGACCAAGAACACGGGAAACATACTTTTGGTGTTTCTGAGGGGCCTGAGTATACACAATATAGTTTCAACTTTTGCGCATAATTTTATATTCGAATATTTCGAAATTAATCCACAATACGAGATACCTCAACCGAATAAAATATGCTAAATCAAAAAAATATTGAATTTCAAAATTTACTCACTCTATGCAAAGATTAGGCACGACACGAGATGTTAGAAACTTGATGTTAGCATAACTTACTTGAGTAGAAGAGATCATATGAACCTCATTGCCTCCATCAGTAGTCCATATTAAAGTGCTATTTGGCTCCAAGTAGAAATGTTCTTGACCCCCAACATGAACCTCTCCCTCTACAATCTTATCACACTCCTCCGACAAAAAGCATAGTTCAGTGTCCCCTTTCATCAAAGATCTTTCAGTATTAGGATGAAAACTATTAGATTGAATAGCTTCTTCTATAGATAAAACTGCAGGTAATTCTTCATATTGAACGTCGACTTTTATAGCAGCTTGTTTTGCATTTTCATGTGTATCGGCCACAACTACCCCAATAATCTGCAAGATAGTAATCATGGAACTTTTTGAGTTGTCAAACCCCTAATTAAACAAACTCCAAGGATACAAAGAAGGCACGCAGTCAGATTCTATTTCAAAGATTGCACTAGGAAAAAAGTGCATTTTTAGTCCAACATTCTGCACTTTTTATCCCGCACTTTTGGTCCCAACTTTTTAATTGTTTTTTGCAGATCTTGCCCTTCCACCCCCTTTCCATCCAATTTGGGACCAAAATTGCAAAACAAAGACAGTCCTATGGGACCAAATGTGCAAAACAAAGACTGTCATATGGGACCAAAAGTGCCAAAATTGGATGAAAATGGAGGAAAGGACGAAATCTACATAACTAAAAGTACTATTTTGAAAGCATAGGACTAAAATGGCTAAGTTTGCAGTCTTGTGGGACTAAAAATACAATATTCCGATTTCATTACTACAAATAATGAGTTTTTGTATGATGAGTCAATAACAAAGAACGTGATTAGCCGAGGACATTACAAGACTTTGAAATGGTTTTGCTTCACTGTTGAATAGTAAGGACCAGAAATTTTACCTGACCCACACACGTAACAATTTTTGAAGCAAAAAGTTCCTCATCGAAAATGATTGGTCCAATCATATTCTGCCCTGGAACATCCTTGGCAAAAAATATACCAGCAAACCCTGGTGAAGATTTGGCAGCAACATCGCTTATGGAAACTACACGAGCATGAGGCTTTTTACTCAATATTGGAAAAGCATGTAATCCGTTAGGAGGCATGGGAACATCATCTGTATACTCAGCCTCACCACTAACCTGTTAAGTGCCATAAAACCATTAGAAAGATATTGGTGTAACAAGTCTAGCAAAGAAAAATAGTTCATGGTGGTGAGCAACTGAGCATCAAAAGTTCCAATTTTACCATATAATTAATCGAGCACATAATGATAACAACCAGCAGCTAAGTCATAATAATGTAGACTTCCGTCAAATATAGGCAAGCACGAAGCATCAGATTACTTGTTCTCATACAAACAAAAATTACACTAAAGAAATCCAAACCTGAAGCTGTGCTGAAAGATGAACTTCAGGAGCTCCAACAGCACTCCCATGCTTCACAATTTCATAATCCTGACTTCCTATAACTGAAGGATGTTTATCTAATTTTATCGCCGAAAGATGAGATTTTGGCACGGTTTCATCAAACGACGCCTCTCCATTCATTTGATGACAAACCCACAAGAAAAACTTGAAGAAGAAACTCAAAGTTAACGATTTACGAAACTCAACCATCCCTCCTGGTGCATCTTCCTTCATCACAATATTTTTCTCCAATACCTTCAAAGCACCCTCCAACACTTCTTTATTCCAAGGCTTCCCTATCAAAAAATTCTTAGTTTCATTTGCAAGAAGGGAATAGGGAGCAACTCCTCCGTAAACAATCGAGGCATCAGAAACCACCCAATTTTTTCCCGTCTTTTCAAGAAGAACACGCATTCCAGCATTCACGATAGCAATATCATCATCTCTCCTATGAGCTTGTTTGAATTCTTTCACGAACTCATATGGCTTGTTCCAAGGGAGAAAAACCGAAACAAGAATCTCGTTACTCGCCAAATCCACTTTACGATAACCGAGGAAAAACTTTTCCGACAAACATGTCCTTGTGTTTCCTCTGCAATCAGATATGTGAAACTTTGCTCCACAAGCCATCCACATAGGGTTCAGGTCCGATATAGGACTAGCAGTGCAAATATTTCCACCAACAGATGCGACATTTCTTATTTGTGTCCCAGCAAACCATTTTAATTGTTCAAGAATCGATTTACAAGATGAAGTCTGATTAGGATCACGCTCGTGTACTATTATTTCTAGTACTTTAACAAGTTCTGAAAGCTTAACTGCTGCACCAATCTCCAAGCCTTCATCTTTTACGATCAATTTATTAAGTTCGGGTACATGGGAAACATGGATTAGAACAGGATAATGCAAATTTTTTAGTCTAGTCTCGATTCCTACCTCGGTATTACCCACAACTAATTTGGCATCTGGGTATTTGGCCTTTAAGTCAAATACATGCTGAAGTTTTACAGGTCGATACCACTTAAGTCCATTTGGTCCATTCAAACATAAGTTGGTCGATTTTCTCAATAGAAGTTCTGGTGGAAAAATGAGTTCTTTTTCGGTATATGAAGTTCCATCAATATCATTGTAAGTGATCGGCTTCAAAGTATCACCGTGGCAAATACTTTTTTTTGTTGTGTCTTTATTGTCTGTAATATTTAGACCACATGAGCATGGCTTACCAGTTGAAGGACAAACGAACTCAGTGCAGGAAAGGCCTGAGGATTGATTTGTGTACAAGGCATCGTTTGTTCTGGCAAATACACTAAATGCGTCAATTATAGGTCTGTAACCTGTGCATCGGCACAAATTTCCGGCAAGATTTTCTTCGATGTCCTCTTTGGTGGGTGGTTTTTGTGATGATCTTAGTAAGGCATACATGGACATGACAAAACCAGGAGTGCAAAACCCACATTGCGAACCATGTGCGCGTGCTAACGATTCCTGTAAAATGTTACGGGGAAATTATAAAACATAAGAGGAAAGTTATGTACTTTGATAAGAAATGAAACTCAATAAATTCCACTCTTCAATAAGTGAGATCAAACAATGTTATACAAAAGAAAAAGCCTTACCCATTAAAAAGAAATATGAAAACAGGAGATACTAGCCGATTGTTATTAAGAGCTCGATTCTTGAGCATTATTATAACTACCAATTACTAGACTAGTCTTTTCCAAAGCAATAATCTTGAAAGCAAAATACCTGGATTGGATGCAAACCATTTCTACGATTACCAATACCCTCAACTGTAACCACGTGCATTCCTTCAATGGAATACAAAGGAGCCAAGCATGCATTAACTGCTAGATGCCTGCAACATTTCAAGGGAAGGGGGGGATAAAATAATTATTCCAAGTTTTTCTTCATTATTCATAATTATGTTTTAAACATTTGACTAGTAGACCAACAGCTAAACTGAAGATAAACTAGGATACCTATTACACCAGAGAGAGAGAGACTCACACACATTTCTTGGCATTTTGGTCGAAGTAAGAAATCATGACAGTGCATGCTCCACAACCACCCTCCCCACATCCAAGTTTCGTCCCAGTCAAACCTATATCTGCATTTTGGATGGAAATACATGTAAAAAGATACAAAATATGACGAGATAAGATAGAGACTTTTGGTGGAAAACTAACGAACCTTTTTCATCTAGGAATACAATTATGATTTTCCAGAAAAATCCATGAATAATCATTTTGAAGTATTTCAAGCCATATAATATACTAATCGTATATAATATTTACATTTCACTTCAACTCCACACAAAAAATGCTTTTACTCAAAATTAAACAGAATGATGAACAATAAATATTAATTCCAACCTCATGCGCATGCTACTCGAGTATATTTAAAAATAAAAAAGGAAGTTCCTTAATATAATACTTGACAGCTTTAAGAAAAACAAACAGATAATAAATGCTTAGTAATTATTAACAAGACGAACGACACTTTTTTAGAAGTCGGCAAAAATCAAACATAATAGTCAAACACATTCCTCCAACAAAAGACTCACTTACTCATAGAGAGCTGGTAAAATGGAGACATATTCACCTTGATGAATTCTTTCAATAATAATAATGCAAAATTCATTCCAATAGGATCCTGAACGACATGAACAACTCTTGATACTTAGATCGACATGTCACATAAAGCCCATTCAAATACGACTACATGATTATTAGCCCAGGTAAAAATGAGCTAAATGCATATATATATTTCTTGTTTTTATTCTCAGCAATTAATTACTATGAGTAAATGGAATCAATTTCCACTTCAACATGATTGGTCCTTTTAAGCTCAAAGTTAGTAGTAAAGTTACAAAAAGTAGCGATCAGTGTAATTCCACTTATAAAAAAGGCGCCCACTTCAATCAAAGATTCAAACACACATCATGAAACCTAAGCTAAAATCAAACACCCAAAAAACAAGAAGAAGGAAAAAAGGAACAAAATTCATTTTTATAGTGTTTGTGAGAATATGTTCACCTCTGAGATATTCAAGAAGAGTGAAATGGGCCAACCCATCAGGCAAAACTCGACGGATCCCATTAACGTAAAGAATCGCTTCCTTTGATTCTGTTTGTTCCATTTTCTCAAATTCATTTTCTGTCTTCAAAGATCCCATATTTGATTCTTGATGATAGGGATGAGAAATCGGGTGGAACCGTGGAACTTATAATGTATAATATGCTAATACTAGTATGGGACGGAAGTCAATTGAAAAAGGTCAGATAAGGCGGTCCGAGTTAGGCATGTCATTAATTTTGTTTTTTTGGCAAAAAAAAAAAAATTAATAATTTTGTTTTATTTTTTCCGTTAGAGTAGTATTTTATTTAGGGTAAATTACGAATACCCCTCAAGTAAGGTTTAATTACAAAAATTTCCCCCACGTATTTGGTATTACAAAATTCCCTCAAATTTGTCATCTTCTGACAATTAATCATTTGCCCCTAAAATATTTCAATTATGCCCTTAGGGGTTATTTATAATGTTTATAATATCTAATAAATTTTAAAATTTGGGTGTTAATTGTTATATTCTATAAATTACAAAAATGATAGTCATATATTTACTACCAAAATAATTGATATAATTTATAATTGCCCATAAATTTCAATAAAAATTGCAACTTTTCTTACATATTTATTATAAATTTAATTTTTATAATAACAAATTAAATAAAATTTGTAAATATAAAATAATATTTCACTAATTAAATAAATAATATTTTTATTGCATTAATAATTATTGAATTTATAGTACAATATAAACTTTATTAAATTAAATATTGATTTATACAATATAATTTTTTATTAAATTTACTAATTTTGAAAATAAATTCATTTAACTAAATGTGTAAACAATTTGTTCATATTTATAAAATATTATTATTAAAATTTTATTTAATTTATTTTTATACTATTTAAATTGTTAATAATATGTAAATACATTTTTTTCAATATTTAAAGCTTATGGGCAATTATAAATTTTATAAATTATTTTGATACTAAATATATAATTATCACTTCTATAATTTATAAATATAACAATTAGCACCCAATTTTTAATATTAATAAGATATTACAAACATTACAAAATAACACCCAATGGCAAAATTGGAACATTTTAAGGGTTAGGGTTTAATTGTAAGAAGGTGACAAACTTGAAGGGAATTTTTGAAATATCCAATATGTGAAGGGGGTTTTCATAATTATACCTTACCTCAGGGGTATCCGTAATTTACCCTTTTATTTACGGTAATAAATCTTATATTCTATAAATTGATACTCTCCCTCATATATTAAGGCATGTTGGGTCGGTTTTCATTTGTTTTTAGTTTGATTTGATCAAAATCAATTATTTTACTTTTAATCACAGCTAATCATATGTATAAAAAAAAATCAGTTGTAATATTTTGAATCGAGCAAAAGACAAAAACAACCCCTATATTTTGCCTAACTCCCAAAAATTCCCATGTGTTATTTTAACTCCCAAAAAACCCCATGTGATCTCAAATAAGTGTCAAATACACCCCCAAAAAAGAGAGTGTATTTCAAACGCCAAAATTGCAAGTATTTGTTCACGTTTTGCTTTTGATATGACAATTTTACTCCTGACATGAAAAGATAAAAACACCCCATATGCTTTGTCTAACTCCCAAAAAATCCTCCATGTGTCATTTAAAATCCCAAAAACCCCCTTGTGTTTGATTTTAAATACCATACTCGACCCAAGTAGTATATACTTAATTTTTCAAAAAGAATAAATAAATTTAAAAAAAAACAAATACATAGGGGTAATCTTGTCATTACACCAAAAGTCAAAAATAAAATTATAAGTATATACTATTTGGGTCGAGTGTGGTATTTAAAACCAAACACATGGGAATTTTTGGGAGTTAAAATAACACAAGGAAGTTTTTTTGAGTTAGACAAAGCATAAGGGGTGTTTTGTCTTTTGCTCATTTTGAATCTGTTCTTATACATAGTTTGTCTCAAACCAAACCAAAATCATTTTAACTTTTTGCTTCAGTTCATGACACTTTCGCATGAACATTGTTTTTTAACTCGGAAAAAATCATTTTTTTGATGATTTGATTCTACTTGATTTTGACGAAAAAGAAAAAGTTGCTAACATATGTTTCTTAGTGCAAAACTGTCGTTATTGCATCATTTGTATTTTTTTTTTTTTATCTATCTTACTTGCATCATTTGTATCTAAACCACATGTTGTTAGGCAAATTTAGAGAATTACCACATTAAAAAATTATCCAAAACTTTATCTTATAAATATTCAGTTCACAAATTATCAAATATATATATATATATATATATTCACTTCACAAATACATGTGGTCAATCACAAAAATGTTGGACTTTACGTAAATTATAACTGAAAATAAATCCTACACTTGTGTTTTTTGACTTTAGATTTAATTAATTTTTTTGACCAATCGAGCATAAACATGTGATTGTGAGAAAACTAAAAATGCAATCAACATGTGGGAGATAAAGAAGGGGTTTTCTGTGGTTAGTTTCAGTTTGTGCTAATTCTTATTAGGTCCCCTTTAAAATTCAGTAAATTTGACATGTTACCTTTTGAAAAGATAATAATTTAAAGATGATTTTACTAAAGTGATAATTGCATTTTTTGGTACCGAGCTATATATCAATTTCCACTTTTGGTACCAAACAAATTGAGGCCAACACATTTATACCATAATTTCACAAATTCACTCACATTTGGTACCGTCGTTAAAAATCACCTTTAAGTGGTGACGTTGCAATTATGTCTTATTGCAAAGTTGATGCCATTACTTATGTTGACTGACAATTTTAACCCATAACATTTCAAGTTACTAAAATAACCCCACATCTTTAAATTTACTAACGATTTTATGCCACATTGTTGCTAAATTTCAAAATTGATTCGAATAAAGCCATGTGCAGTGCAATTTGAAAATTTTACATATTATATTTACATAACTAATTTGATTTATAAATAATATTTAACATAAATTTTAAAAAAATAAGTAAACATATTCTTTTCAAATCTAAAATTTATATAACAGTATTAATTTATTTAATATTTATTAAAATAATAAATTATATAATTAAAAATTATTTAATATTTATTAAAATAATAAAATAAATAATTATAATTATAATTAAAAAAAACTAAAAAACCTACCCCAGCCCCACCCCACCCGATTTAACTTATTTCTTCACCGTTGGCACGAATTTTTTCATCAATTTCATCGATTTGAACGGTTTTTGACCGATTTAACCAGCTTATTCACTTATTTCATCGATTTAAATTATTATTTTTTACCGATTTAGCCCATTTTTTCACCGTTTTCGCCCAATTTTCCATTAATTTCATCAATTTAAACCGTTTTTTACCAATTTAATTCATTTCTTCACCGTTTGAATCGATTTTTCACTAATTTCATCGATTTGAACGATTTTTTTACCAATTTAACCCATTTTTCACTAATTTCATCGATTTTTTTTACCAATTTAACCCATTTTTTCACTAATTTCATCGATGCCATTAATGAAAAATGGGTTAATCTATTAAAAACGGTTCAAATCGATGAAATTAGTGAAAACAATCGATGCAAACGATGAAGAATTAAGTTAAATCGGTCAGAAATGGTTTAAATCGATGAAATTAGTGGGAAAATGAAATAAAACGGTGAAAAATGGGCTAAATCGGTCAAAAATATTTTAAATCAAGGAAATAAGTTAGAAGACGGGTTAAATCGGTCAAAAACAGTATAAATCGATGAAATTAGTGAAAAATTGATGCAAATTGTGAAGAAATGAGTTAAATCGATCGCGAATGGTTTAAAATCGATGAAATTAGTGGGAAAGCGGTGAAAAAATAGGGTAAATCGGTAAAAAACAACTTAAATCGATAAATTAGTGAAAAATGGGTTAAATCATTCAAGAATCTTAATTTTTCTTTAGATTTATGTTCAAATATTATTTAATTTATTAATATTATTTACAAATCAAATTAGTTATGTAAATATAACAAATAAAATCTTCAAATTGGTCTGCACGTGGTCTTATTCGAGTCAATGTTTAAATTTGGCAACAATGTGGACTAAAATCGTCAATAAATTTGAAGATGTGAGACTATTTTGATAAGTTGAAATATTATGGGGTGAAATTGTCAGTCAACATAAGTAATGAGATCAACTTTGCAATAAAACTTAATTACTTGTGAACACTTAATAAAAGAGATTAAATTTATGTAGTACAATAACTTAGAGCACAGGTCACCCTTAAAAAAAATGAATGGTAGTTTAGAAAATAAATAAGATCCAACGATAATTAAAGGGGACCTAATGAATACTTAACACAAGTGGTACTAACCATAGAAAAACCCTTGTATTCTACGTGGATTATAGTTTAATACTTAATAGCAACCGGCAACTGCACAACATTCAACAAAAATACCATACTAATAATATATAACAAAATTTTGCATACTAAACTCGTCAAATCAGCATACATCAAATAAATAACCCAAACAGAGATACTGGCTCGGATGTACAAATGAATGTTGTTTACATGATCTTAAGCTTTGAGAAGCGCTTCATTCAATTGATCTGGCTGTGATGACACATTAGGAGGGTTAGAATGTTCCGCCTGAGAAAATACGATGAATATTTGCATAAGGATCATAACTAGAGCCAAGAAAAGTGCACAAAACGCAATTTCTCCCCACGAGAATGTACAAAATTCAAAAAATTTTACAGCCACAAAAATGAGTGAACATGACCACAAAATCACAACCTGTCCATAAAAAGTAAGCCAAATTAGAATACGAAAATCATAAAATGGATAAGAAGAAAACGAGTTCATAAACTTATTTCATTGTCATGTACCAAAAGAGATTTTTTTGGCCTGCCAATATCGTGACGTATTTTGTCACCAAATGTGTTCATAGCAAGATGCCTATCCAGTAATTCGTCCTGTTACATGAAAAGAAAAAGATCCTAACATTAATAAACATTTGAAAGGGCCAATCTCAAGTTTTTGGTTCATTTATGTAGCCTAAAACCATAAAGATTTATATCAAGGAAGAGAACATTGAAATCATCAAGCATTCCTTAATCCACAGTGTTTGAATAGAAGCGCTAGACAAGGTACCTTAGCCACAAACATATCTTTGCACCACTGCGCAATCCCACTACTCGTTTCTGGCAATTCTCGCAGTAGATGCCGCTCAAGATGCACGTGTACCTACAACAAAATGTGTACCAGTTACAAATAATATATATCCATCAGACAAACTTATGTCGTCAAAGAAAGAGACATAGAGCTCCCACTTCTTTGCCGACATGTGTAGAAATACTTTGAACGGTTTTTATTTATTTATTTACTTTCCAAATAATTTCTATAGGTGTATGAACGCGAGATAAATAATGCATAAAAACTACTTCATTCATAGGTATATAGTAAGTATATAACAGGTGTAACAAGTTTCTCATTGCTGACTCAGTGACACCAAACTGAAAATAGTGAATACAACAAATAACATAACATAGTTTATGAACAAAACAGAACCTGTTTGGAATTCTTAAACTTCATCAATTAATTTACATAACAGAGAAGTTTTGAAACGAGTGCGAAGTAATTATACATGTGGAGACCATACAATCTTAACATTTTCATATCAAAAAGATCTACTTTCATTTTACCAGATAAAATTCATAAATTTACAAAATTTCATCGACTTACCACAGAAGAGCGTCCCCTAAACATTCTCAGTAGTGTAGGTTGAGGCTCGTTCCTAGGGATAGCAACTGCGATATTATAAATTACAGGAGCAGGATCATGTGATCGCAAATGAGTTACTGCTGTAACAAAACCCTGGACAAGCCCAATAAGAAAACAATTAATTTTATTGCCTTGGCAAAAAAAATATCATTCAAAATTGGTGCATTCGACAAATAGTACCATAACGATAAATGTATGCTTCATTTATTTAAAGTAATCGGCTTTCATATTAAATGAAAAGTTACTATATATAGCAATAACCTTGGTACGAGGAATCAGAACATTCCTGGGAATGGGCAAGCCAGCTGAAGCAGCATAGTCTTGGGCTGCTACAAGCTTTGCCTGTGTAAATCGAGTTCCTTCAACAAAAAGAGCCAACCAATAGGGTAGAGGAAAATCATGTAGCTCCTCAAATCCCGAGTTCATGGTGTTCTCATCTTTGGACCAATTTCTCTCGAGAAATATATAACCAGAAAACCACATTGACCAGCCAACGACCTATACACGTAATAGTAAAATGGTCATAATTTCTTCCCACATATAAACTAAGCTTAAAATTGAAAAATTTAACAAATCAGCAAAGATTTCCTTAGAAGAAAATGTAATAAATTATCTATATGAGAAGATCACAAGGTGGGGAAATTCTTTTCATCTTCTGCACGAAAGTGTAAAATTGATGAAATATATTACTTACTGGCAGGAACATTGACGATTTCTTTATTAGAGCTAGTGAGCTACCAAGGCAACCTGAACGCTGCCAAAAGTGATGTAACGAATCAGATATTGAAATAAAAATCTATTCAGTACATAAGAATCGAGCAATAATAAAGTTTTTGATGATCACAATAACAAATGTACTGAAAATGACTACTGAAAGTAGGAAGTAACCTCAGCTAAGACCAATCCAACAAGCCAGTCTATATCACTTCTATGGTTAGGAACGAGAAGTGCACGCTCTTTACCTGAAATAAAAACTTAATCAATTTGATGGCGTTTTCTTTTCCTTTTCCTTTTGGGGAAAAACGAGCAAATAGTTGCAAAACCGAACACTCGGAAATTGCACGAGGGGATTTTAAAAGAAGTCATATGAAAATTTCTTACCCATTAATTCAAAAGTTTCTTGATCTGTAAATAGCTCAACCTGCCCACCAGTAACCACCCACACACATAATTAATTCAGAGAATAAATTCAGTAGCATAATATGCCTCATATTAGCGATCTTATTCAATTCGTGCTACAAACCAATGTACACTAGTCAGTCACTACCTGATAAACTTACGATTACTACAACAAATAAGAAATAAGAACAAAAAGGAAATATAAAATATGCTACTTACGTAAAAATGAGACGCAACTAGGACATTGAATAACTAATAAGAAATGATACAGAGAAAGAACAAATATCACCTTAATGTTTGCCCACCAGTCGAAAAGCCAAATAAACTCCAACCAAAGTAGTTCTATGATTCTTTTGTTGATCCTTCTGTACGTATTTTTTGACAGAGGACGAACAAGGACAAAAAGAATTGCCTGAAAAAGAGAAAAAAAGAACATACATCATATTTAACCAAACTTGTTGAAGCCAAAATTTGCGAAAACTTCAATTTTTTGTCAAGACTAACAAAATTCTCCAAAACATCATCCATCATAATAATCCACATTGTACAGTCAGCTACACAGACGAATCAATGCCAAACAAAACTTAAATGTTGTTTCCTGATTTTATTTATGGACACATCATACACACAAATGTAGATAAGAATGTAGAAAACAGAATAATCTAAATTCTGGATTCGATTGTCAAAAAAGCTTAAAAAATCTAATGAAAAATAAAAGATTTGCAGTGAGAAAATAAAAAAGACATGACCATATGTATATATACCTGAACGAGATTGATAATGAGGCCGGAAAGAAGGAAGACGAGACCTATTGGGAGAATCACAGCTGCCGCGATGGCCATTGCACCTGAGCTAACAATTTATGTACTTAAGATTTGATGGAGATGTAAAATTCAGTGTTCGTAAATCGAATCTGTCAATGTATTTAATCTACATTTGCAAAAAATTCTTTGTTTAGAAATTGAATCTGTACATTAATTTCTCTCTCACTGTGTGACTGTGTGTGTGTTGGCAAGCTGGCCGTTTGTACGAATCTGAGAAGGAAATATTATATGGTAAACAAAACCAACAGAATTTGCTACTTTGCGCCATAGGCATCGTGCGCCACATCATGGATTTTTAATACTACATACTTGAAAAGGTTTGCAAGCTTTTAGAACAAACTCTTGCTTTTAATTTTTACATCAGTAGTAGCATTTATAATGTCAATAGTTGAACATGTTTAGTGCGTTTTATTGTTTTAGTAAGGCTTTGTTTGGGCCAATTTTAACTTTGGCCACAATATTCAATAGGCCTCATTTGGATCGATCTGAATTTTGTTGGGCTAAGTATCATTTTCAACGATTTTCATCGGTCCAAATCCATCAAATAAATCTTTCAATAACTTAAATCGGTCCAAATCCATCAAATAAATCTTTCAATAACTTCAATTATCTACATTATAAATATAATATCAATTAATTTAATTCAAAAAATTTAATTAGGTACCATCACGTATCGTTTCCACTTAAAACTCCTGCATCCAAACAAAACCCCACAATTTCGAACTCAATTTAACAATTTTTTTACCTTCAAATCAATACATTTTCAGAAATCATATTTCAATTGTTTAGCACAATTTTTAAGAAAACAATAAAAAATAATCAACCCATTTTTCTTACGAGTGTATACATCATATGCAGCTAGATATCTGTTCAGGGAGTTTATAAATGCTTTTAAAAGGTATTTTTTCTTTCTTTCTTTGTATTTATAACACTTTAATAGTATTTGCAAGTAGGTGTTTCTGTTATTACTTTTTTAATTAAAAAGCACGTAAAAGCAGTTTGATAAAAAACAATTAAAGGAATATTTGCAAATGCTTTTAGAAGTCCAAAAGCAGTTGCTTAAAGCAAAAGTAGAAAACAAGTATTTTTATTCAAAAGCAGGAGGTGTTTGCAAATATATAAAAAAAACAAGTTTAATGATTACAAAAATATCACCTAAAACAAGCAATAGAAGAAACACCTCCTTAAAGGGGTGTTTGCAAGAGCTTTTAGAAGTACTTTTTTGCTTTTTTGTGTGCTTAAAGCACTTTGAAAGTATTTGCAAATAGTGCTTCTTCTATTGCTTCTTCAACTGAAAAGCAGATAAAAGCACTTTTAGAAGAAGCAACTAAGGAGATGCTTTTTCAGTGTGGTGGCATTTTTGTAATATTTCATAATTAGTTTGTGACAATTTTGTCCTCAGTAAATTATTCTATTTCCAGGTATATCCACATATATATATATATATATATATATATATATATATCATTTTTCGATTCTCATTTATATCTACTTGTACGCTCCTCTCACTTTGGGAGAATCCATTCCAATTAACCCAAGTATTTTTGTAAGGTAATTTAAATTCTTTTTTCGTTATCTTATTTTAACACCTCTTTTGTATTGTTTGCAATATTTTGAAAAAATTTATTCCACAATACGGGTTTTTTGTGAAATATGGATTTTCCTTGAACTATATAGGTATAGAGGTCATATTTTTTGGGAATAAGTTTCTTCCAAAACAATCAACTTGCTATTTAATATTGGACAAAAATGAGGGTAAATATGTAATTGAATAGTTACAAATACTAGAAACACAAGAGTCCTTTTTTTAAATGCAAACATTAAAAAAACTGCTTAAAGTTGCTTTTCTTACTTATTTGCAAACACTCATTGCTTTTAAATAAAAGTACTTATTTTTTGTTTTTGCTTTAAGCAACTGCTTTTGGCTTTCCAAAAGCAATTGCAAACACCCCTTAACTACTTCTTGTCAACCTGCTTTTACTTGCTTTTCAGTTGAAGAAGCAATAATAGAAATACTTACTTGCAAACACTATCAAAGTGCTTTAAACACAAAAAAAATCAAAAAGTACTTTTTAAAAGCATTTGCAAACATCCCTAAAGTATTTTTTCTAGGTGGTATTTTTATAATAATTAAAGTTATTTTTTCACATATTTATAAACATTTCCTGCTTTTAAATAAGAAAAATTATTTTACTCTTGCTTTAAGCTCCAAAAGCATTTGCGAACAGGGAAGAAATAGCAAATTCGAACTCAACACAGCAGAAATAGTAATACTAAAAGAGAAGGAAAGATGAGCATGCCAACGGTGCCGTATCACCAACCCGCCACACTAGAAGAAGTCCGCACCCTTTGGATTGGGGATTTGCCCTACTGGGCCGACGAAACCTACCTCCGCAGTTGGTTCTCCCACACCGGCGATGTACGTATATATATCTCTCTCTCTGTATAAAATTACGAATACTTTTCGTGTATTTCTGTTTAATTCAGTGCTTGGTTTTCGAATTTTTGTGTGTTTCATAAGCCTTTCTGATGTTTCGTTGGCCTTATTGGTTCAGTTTTCAGTGTACAACCAGTTGGGCCCAACGTACAGCACCAATTTGATTTTGATTGTTTTACTTTCCCTTCTCAAAGCACTGCTAACAAAAAAAAAGCTAGGTTCTTCCTTCACAGTTTCTCAATGGCCTCTAATTTGTGTTTAGTTTTGATATTTTAGGGTTTATGATATTTCTGCTTTTCCCAAGTTTACGTGTTCAAGATATCAGTTTGCTACTCTTTTGCCTCTCTGCTAATCTTTCTGGACCAATGGAATTAAAAAAAAGGGGTTAATTCTTGATTATTAATGGATTTTCTGACTTATAGGACTGAATGATTTAATTTTGTCATTATCTTGAATGTAGGTCCTTTCGATAAAAGTAATCCGAAACAAAATTACAGGTCAACCAGAGGGTTATGGTTTTGTGGAATTTACATCACATCAAGTAGCGGAAAGGATCCTGCAGTCATATAACGGAGCACAAATTCCTGGGACTGAATTAACTTTCAGGTTAAATTGGGCCTCTTTTGGGATAGGAGAAAAGCGTATTGATGGGGGGCCAGAGCACTCTATTTTTGTTGGGGATTTAGCTCCAGATGTGACAGATTATCTGTTGCAGGAGACCTTCCGAGGTAATTATCCATCAGTTAGAGGGGCCAAGGTCGTGACAGATCCAAATACTGGGCGCTCCAAGGGATATGGATTTGTTAAGTTTGCTGATGAGATGGAAAGGAACCGAGCAATGGTTGAGATGAATGGTATGTATTGCTCAACTAGGCCCATGAGAATTAGTGCAGCAACACCCAAGAAAACAACCCCTGGCGTCCAACAACCATATGCAGCAGCTCCTAAAGGTTAAATTCCTTTTACTTTGAGTTGGTTGTATTTTTTGTCGCATATTGACTTTTCAATTCCATATGGGAAACATATTTCGTAAACTTCTTGTTTTTGGTAGTTCATTACTTTGTCTTCTTACTCTTAAGGAAGTGTAATGTTTTTTTTTTCTGGCAGCGATATACCCAGCTCCGGTTTACACTACACCAGTGCAAACAGTTCCCGTGGATAACGATCCAAATAATACTACTGTAAGTCAACCACTTAAATATTTGTAGTTCTGTATGTTCTTCTGTTTTGATTTATCTTGTCTACTTGCAGATTTTTATCGGTAATGTGGATCCTAACGTAACTGAAGAAGAACTGAGGCAAATATTCTTGCAATTTGGGGAAATTGTATATGTTAAAATCCCAGCCTCCAAGGGTTGCGGCTTTGTGCAGTTTTCTGCAAGGTAAGCTTTGGCTTATGAAACTCTTATCTGCTGGTTGATTTTAAATTAGTCAAGTGATTTTCTTTTTACTACTTGTTTTAGTTAGGATGATATATTGTCTTTGTATCTTTTGCTTTTTACTTGCACAGGACATCTGCAGAGGAATCAATCCAGAGGATGCAAGGTGCTGTGATTGGTCAACAGGTTGTCCGTCTTTCTTGGGGAAGGAGTCCAACAGCAAAACAGGTCAAATTTCTACTTGAGATTATCATTCATTCTAAGTAATTGCTATTCTAAAAAATATTCACATTTTACCAGGAGATTTTTATCGTCCTTCTACCGTTGTTTATTTAGCAATTTAATAAGATTAAAACAAAACAAGCATTTTTGTCAAGAACACTTCATAAATTAGCTAAATATATATGATGTAGGATGTTACCGGAGCTTGGGGTCAAACGGCAGATCCAAGTCAATGGAATGCTTACTATGCTTCTTATGGACAAGGCTATGATGCTGCCTATGCTTATGGAGCCACTCAGGATCCTTCAGCTTATGCTGCATATGGCGCCTATGCTGGCTACGCACAGTACCCACATCAGGTAAGAAACTCTCTTGTTTCATTTTTTTCTTTCTCTGATGCTAGTAGCTTAAGGCACAAATTTGTGCTTATTGAATATTTGCTGAAGCAGCAAGCGGAAAATATTGAATCTTTATTCTTTTTTTTGGACTATTCTCTCTTCTTGTACAACAGACAGAAGGGGGTCAGGACATGGGAGCTTTATCAGGTGTTGCTCAACCTGTGGAACAAAGAGATGAAGTTTACGATCCTTTGGCTGCACCCGATGTTGACAAGTAATCTCTTCCCCTTTGATTTTTGTACTTGATAATAGTATAATTTTGATTGTTCTTTTCCTTTTTGCTGAACATAATCAATGTTTGCTATTAGGTTAAATGCTGCATACCTTTCTGTTCATGGAAGTGCAATTTTGGGAAGGCCTTTGTGGCAGAGTACCTCGTCACTCTCACAGCAAGCTTAGACTCCGGAAGTAATTTACTTGTTTTTGTTTTCTTATGCAGCAAATTGGTTATGGGTTATAATTTGGGTGAGGCATCTGAATTACTGTATACATAACTTCACTGCATACAGAATTGAGTATCATTTTTCGTTTCCTACTTATCACTAGAGCTTAACCTTTTATATAGTGAATGATGCAAAAAAAAAAAACCTTTTATATAGTGAATGATTAGATGTTGGCTTCTCTAAATATTTATGTTTTTGGTTGATTGATGGTTATTTTTACAATAAGTTGACTAAATAGGTGGTATTACTAGCTACTAATAAGAAGCTTGTTTTTCTTTTGTTTGGTTTGTTTGTGTTTCTGTTGGAGTCTTCTTTTACAATAGGTTAATTAAAATGTATGACTCTTTTAAGAAAGTTTTTCTGGACTAGGTCATGACTTTTGGTTATTATTGGTTCGTTATGATCGAATCTAAATTTCATTTTGCCCCCGCCTACTATATTTGGTGCCTGTTTTTTGCCCTTTCCTATAATATCTGCTACAATTCTACTGGATTGTTATAATCGATATATTTTTGCGGATGACACCTCAAATTCTACTTCTTCCCTCATACGGTACGAGGATAAAAGGGAAATATAAGATATTTTGCTAACAGTTTTTCTTTAGAAATATGTTGAAACTAAAAGGTCCGGTACAATTTTAGCATCAAGGATAGCTGGGAGACAAAGCAGAAGAAAAATTTGCTAATGTTTTGATGTCTAATTATGTGATTGTGATTTAAATATCGTCTATCTTTCGTAATCATTCAAGTCAAATAATATAATTGAAACTCATCAAACATTATTTCATTATTTGAGAAAAGACAGTTTATTTCAATGAATACATACAGATATGAAATCCTTGATTGCTTTAGTATATGAAGTTAAAAAAAGTAGTAGTTGAATGATTCAAGGCTTGTTGAAGCCCAACACAATGAGAACAACTCCAAGATAATCAAATCTGTAAGCAGATTTGAAGAGCTGCATCTTTTGCTGATTCCATGGAGGATATCTGAACCAGAAATCCACCAGATAATTTCTTCTTACAACTGTCTTCTCATGACTGAACACATCAAATGAGAACTTCCCATGATACCTTCCAAATCCACATTCACCAATCCCTCCAAATGGAAGAGAGTCAGCCACATACTGCACCCAACATAAATCAAATGTAATTTCACCTTCCAATTTCCAATCGAGAGTTCAAATAATTATAATGAACTTACTTGGATGATTGCGTCGTTAAAGACTATGCTTCCTGAAGATACTTCAGACGACAATCTTTTCTTTAGCTTTTCGTTATTGGTGAATGCGTAAACCGCAAGAGCTCTAGGCCTTGACTTGATAAAGTCAATACTGTCTTCAATTTTCTCCAACTGCCAAAAACAAAAGTACTTCATTCATTCTGTTCTACAAAGAAGATGAAAATGTGTATTGCTATTTGCTAGCTTACAGTAATAATAGGAAGCAATGGTCCAAATATTTCTTCAGTCATAATTCCAGCTTTGAGAGGAGGATCAACCAATAGAGTTGGCTCTATGAACCTGCAACATAACAATATACCTTACGTCCTGCAACTGAGTCGAAACTAGAATAATCGAGGCAGGATTGTACTCACAAATTATCTTCATCCAGTGAGCCCCCATGGACTATTGAAGCTTCAACCATAGGCTCGTTTAAGAGATTCCTCAACCGCGTTAAATGACTCTTGTTGATTATCCTTGCAACAGAGCTCGATTCCTTTGGATTGTCTCCAAACATAGATTGAATCACAGCCTTCAAGTGTTCTACCTGAATCAAGCAAATTTTTTGTATCAAAATCACATTGTTCGTAAACTTTGACAGAAAACCATCTATGAAAAAGTGTTATTGTTACCAAAGTGGAAGAGAACTTCTTTTCCACAAGGATGTAGTCAATGGCTATACAAGCTTGTCCAGCACATGTTCCGAATTTTGCAGCAAGGATACGTTTTATTGCCATCTATGAACATCACACAACAAAGAAACATTATCAAACGGGCTTGAGTGTTTTAAGTCAACCAATAGCAGAAGTACTTGTTCGATATATGTAACCTTTATATCCCAAGAACTAGAAAGAGAATCAACAATTGCAGGGCACTTTCCTCCTAACTCCAATACAACAGGAGTTAGATTCTTAGCTGCAGCAGTCATAACTTTACGCCCCACCGCTGCACTACCTTTAGGTATTGCAATTAAACTCATATAAGATCGTAGTATATGAATTATACAAATTTTAGAAAAGTATGTTTGATTCTTGGATTAGAGTGAGTAAAACGTAGAGGAAAATGTTTTTCTTGCATCAGAACATTGAGCTTCATTTCTTGTTCACTTTTGTTTTCCTTATTATATTACTCACTGAAATCCAAAAACGAGAAATGTTGATAAAGTGTATGTATACCTGTGAAAAGTATTTTGTCCCATTTTTGTTGCAGTAGTTGCTCACCAACTGAGACTCCACCTTGAATGACTTTTATGGCTTCACGATCCAAATAAGTGTCGATTAGTTCAGCTAATACCGAAGAAGATGCTGGAGCAAGCTCTGATGGTTTTATAACGACTGTATTCCCCGCGGCTATTGCTCCTATCAATGGTTCCAATGATAATCCTAAAATTTACACCAAAACACACGGAAAACATAATAAGAACAACTAAGGTATGAATTCGTTACATTTACTACATGAGACAAATAAACAAGACATGATGCAAGAAAAAAGTTTATACCAAAAGGAAAATTCCAAGATGATATGATGAGCACAGTCCCAAGGGGTTCAGGGACCAACTCTGCAGTGGCAGGGAATGCTGCTAATGGCAAATCAGCCTGCAGTTATATGATAATAAAAATTAGTTTGGTGACTTTTTCATTTTTGAAGAAACATGAAAATCAATCAATTAAAAATGGATAAATTTGTTAGAGAGAGAGAGAGAGAGACCTTCTTGCTTGACATCCATTTCTTCAAACCATTCAATGCATAATTTACAGATTTTATCAAGGGCCCTACCTGCAAACACATGTTGCATCAATAATCGGAACAAAATACAAGACTCCCCCCTATATTATGCAAAAACTGCATGAAACTACCCTTTTCAAATGTGTTTACCTATAGATCAATCCCCTATACTATCAAATACTCAGCAGAAAACCCCCTCATTAATAATGCAGGCAGGGTTCCGTGCAGGTTTAGCATAACACATATTTAAAATATAATAACCAGTCAGATAACATGAGATCCCTCTTTAAGAAACATGGAAGATGTAACCTTAAGGAAAAACACATTCACTCAGATAAAATAGTTGATAATTAAGATAAAAATAAAAAAAAACAAGAGAAGTTTGATCCCATAACATATGTATAATACAAATAATTAATTACCTCATCTCTGAAGGACTCCACATAATGTTTTCCCAAATCTTGTTTAAGAGCTGTGAATATATCTTCTTCTTTCTCTACAAGAAGAGAAAGCAAGTTCTTGAGTTGGTTTCTTCTCCATGATTCTTCCTTTGTTTTCCCAGAATTGAATGTTTCCTTCAACTCTTTTATTTCTTTCTCATAAACACTGTCATTGTAAGAATCCATTACAGCTATATATAATATATATATATATCTTGGAAAGTACTAGCTAGTATGATTAAATAAAACTCAGCAACATGGTATTTATACTTGTCTCAACCAGCCTTAATTACTATGACAACTTTGATTGGGTAAGTTTCATTAAATTTTATGCCCTACCACTTCTTCCTTCACCTACTTTTGGCTTGATTTGCATTTCTGACATATATACATGTTTGAGTTTGATGTTGTGTTGTGTTGTGTTGTGTTGTGTTGTGCCAGTGCTTCTATTAATTAATGTGAATTTTACAACCCATCTCCATTTAATTCAATTATATTACTGTAGCATTTTGAAAGTGAAATTGGGAAAACATGTGACAATGGGCCACAAGAAAAGGCATGCAGTTGAGTGTTGTCATTTACAACTTATCACATAACATAACTTCACTTGTAGGTTGTCGCTATATATCAATTGTGCAGAAACTCTAGAACAACGTTGCCGAACCTATTCCACTAATTTAGATGCTCGATATATAGCAGCAGCATTTAATCTTCATTTATATCAAAAGTTCAAAACATATGAAATCGAGTGAATAGCAAATTAACTCCCTGTGTTATTTTAAATAGGTAATTCAACTCCCTGTGATAAAATAAAGGGCAAGTTACCTCCCTGTGATATCCTAAATAGGGAATTTAACTCCATGTGATAAGAAAAATGGCAAAATACCTCCCTGTGTTTTTATAAAAGAAGCACATTACCTCCCTTTAAATTGCTTATTAATTCATATCACAGGGAGTTAAATTGCTTATTTCATTTCACAGGGAGGTAAATTGCCTATTTTTATATCACACGGAGGTAAATTGCTCATTATTTCATTTTACAGGGAGTTAAATTGCCTATTTTTATTTCACAGGGAGGTAAATTGCCCATTAGACATATCACATGGAGTTAACTTGCAAAAAACCCTATGAAATCTCACGTGTTAAGTTTTGTTGCACCACATCCTCTAGTGGTTATATAAACTATGTACGAAATCCCCCTATTATTTTTAATTTTCTTAATTTATAGAATATAATCATATTATTTTAATAAATATACAAGTTAGATTTTTTAATATTTTAAACTATTGTATTAACATTTTATTTAATTTATTAAAAAAGTATATAAACTGAACTGTTAGTTTAATTTCAAATTAATTTTTCATTTTTTTATACTTTATACAATTTTATAATAAAATTCTACATAATTGGTTAATAATATTTAAAGATTTGTTTTCACATGTATGTAAGCAAAATACTTATATTATATTTATGAATAGTATATCCAATTATATTATTTTAATAAATATATATAAACAAGGTTAAATAATGAGAGTAAAATGATAGAAATTGATTTGAACAAATAACATTGTAGTAATTAGTGATACTAATGGGAGAGTGAAGAGTTTGCAGAGTTTATAATAAAAGAAGAGGATTTAGTGCAATAAACTTATGGATGGTTTCGTATATTTTACCCATAATAAAATCATGAGTTAAAAATGTTGGAAAACTATAAAACGGGTCAAATCCCATAAATGAACGAATTTGCTTCTATTGAGATCCTGATGCATATCTAATTGTCCATGGACCCGGTTGAATAATAAAATTTTCAATAAAAGTACGTAAATGTTGAAAAATTATAAAACAGGTCAAATTCCATGAACGAATGAAATAGCTACACGTTCTTATGAACCAAAAAAAAAAAAAAAAAGAAGAGGTCCTGAATGTCCCGAACATTTGAGAATTGAAGATGGCAACTTTAATTCCACACATGGCCCAATTATTGTTAAAATGTTGTCGTTGAGATTAGAGCCAGCTGAGCTCAACTGTTTTATTCAAAGCGGGCTTGACATAATTCGGGTCTGCTGAGAAAAATGTAATTTTTTTTTTAATCCACTAAACTGTGTATTTACTGCTCGAACTGAAGAATGCATTGGGTACGGCTCATTGTGATATCTCCGGTAAGATTCAAACTTGAGTTTCGCATCTGGGATTGCAAGTCACTACCATTTGGCCCAACCACTTTTCAAAAGAGATCCATTTTGTCCCCGTCTTTATTACCAAAAGTCATTTGTGTTTCAAATTGGAGATTATTAAATAGATCGTCAAATTCCAAAGAAAGACAAGCTCTCTCGTACTACAACTCTAATACCCATTTGAGCTCTCGAAACACCTGAGAGTTTCAAAGGGTCCCAACTTGGGACATCCCGACTCTCCTTAATAATATTATGTGCAGATAAAATCTTTCCAAAATTTCGAGATGTGGAAAAGGGGCGAGGGTCGAGTTACCATCCTAGCCTTCTGACATTTTTATGCCATATCAATATAATTAGATACTTACATCAATATTATATTTATAAACAGATTTAAAATTATTTTTTGTTATGTTTGTATAATGTAAGAAAAAGTAATTTTCTTTTTATTTAACAAACACACTCCTTATGGTTTAACAATAATTATTGATTCCTCATCATATGCAGGTCACGTGTTTAATAAATAACAATGCTATCTTTTTCCAAATTTTTGGGTCACACTTAAGCTGAAAGTCGACCATAATTCATCATGGGGTATAAAAGACATTTTATTTAGACGATTAATTGCATAGGTATATAAGCAGGACGAAAGTTAAAAAAAATGTTTATAATTATTGAAATATCGGGAATTGTACATGTAATTTCATCAAAACGTTGGAGATATAGATGTAGTTACACCACAAAGAACTGAACATGTACTCGACAAAACAAACTCATCAATATTTTTAAAATTATCTCTATAAGATAACATTATCATTGTCATATTTTACTATTGATTTCATATCCAATAACCCACTTCAAAGTCTTATACCATTGTCACAAGCCCCAAACCTAACAAGACTTTATTCATAGTAAGGCTTTGTCCTAAGGTTGTAGATGTCATGAATTGAGTCCATCAAAAGTATAGGTGCTAAAATTATTTGATATATACTTTTAGTTTTAGAATTTAATGCATAATAATTATGGGGAAAAAGCAAGAAATGATATAAACTTCAAGAGAAAAAAAATCACATAACACTTAAAAGAGATGTTAATGTGGTATATTAGGCGAATTCTCAACAAACTTTTTATCAATCAATTAGTATAGTCTAAACCTGAAAACCAAAAGGTTCAGGATTCAACTCTCACTAATGTGAATTTTTTTTTTAGTTTAATACTAGTGTTTGGTGTTCAATTTTTTTTTTTTTAAATTTTATTGTAATTGAATAGATTTATGATTTAATGATATTGATATAATGATATTTATGTAAAGATCATTTTTCTAGAAAAAAGACAATATATCAAGTATATGACATATCTACTTTGTAGTTGATAAATTGTGAAAAGAGTGATCATGCACTAATATGCATGGTCGAGATCAATCGAATGCGGATGACAAATTTCCCCTTTGCGGCAAGAAATTATTTTGTGCAATCGTCGCATGGATGATGTGGTTCAATAAATGATTAAGATTTTATTTGAGTCATATATTTAAGGAGGAGATATCTTTAAGATCTCATCCCAACCATATATTGATATGCAAAATAACTTTAAATAAATCTTAACCACTTGATAAACCACGTTATCCATACAACGGTTGTACCAAATAATCACACTAGTTGCAGAATTTTATAAAAGAAAGGATGAGGTGGGGGTAGCACGTTAAATTAAGTTGCATTATAACTAATAGTATAATTCAAAAGATGGTCCAAATTGCATTTAACAAATTTATTTCTAGTCACCATCGAGTCGTACCCATCCTAAACACGATCAGGCTCAAATACAACTTGTAGTGCTTTAATTAACCGGATTAAATATGTGTCCAGCTTCCAACTACCATATAAGTACTTTAAATAAGGAGAAGTTTATTAGACAAGACTGCACTGATGGCAAAATTTCATTTTTGATAAAGATCAGGTCTAATCACGCATTTAGTTGGCAAAATCGCAAAACTGGTCCATGGCTACTTGTCGTTTTCCACAATTGACGGACAAAATTACCCTATTATGGGCCCAATTTTTTAAATTCATTCAAATTGGATCCAAAATTTAAAAAAGTAGTAGTAAAATAACTGAAATTATACAATTCTCTAATTTTAGGGGGACATTGGACGAAAACTAGATCTGGATTTACTATTCTCTGTATGATTTGTAATTGAATTCAGACAACTAAACTTAATGGAATTAAACCAATTCTTTTATTAAATATATATAAACATAATATAAACCAATTAATTAAACATGCCTCTGACGGACGTCTATTAATGTCATTTCAAAAGCACGTGGGACTAGTCTTGCTCGAGAAACCGGTAGTTATGAAGCATCAAAAAGTTGAATCCATTTTTTTTTTTTTTGATAATTAACAAATCAATACCAACAAATTAAAAGAAAGGTTTTACAAATTCAAAAAGAGGGTAGCCCCCATCACAACAAACATTAATAGGAATTAAACTAAACGGGATACAAATAGAAGGATCCGACCAACCGGATTCAAAAGCCCAAGCCGCAAGATTGTGTGCAGCAAAATTTGAATTTCTCGGTGCAAACTTGAATCTCCATTTTGGCCAACAAGACCAAAATTTCCGAATTTCTTCTATAAAATCACGAGCTGACCAATCCACAGCCTGCCAATCATTAGAGATTTCGAAAATGGCTTGAAGACAATCATTTTCAATGCAAGCTTCATCAATTTTCCACTTCATCAAAATAGAGCAAGCTAGGTGAAGAGAGAGGCATTCAGCAGCCAAAGGCGATAAACAAGGCTGCTTAGACGCAGCAGCAAAAAGGATAGAACCGTTCGAATTCCGAATGATGACCGCAAATGCAGCAAGACCATCTTTAAATGAAGCATCAGAATTCACCTTAATTCCATTCGGCCTAGGGGGGGACCAAACAATAGAATAGGAAGGAGCTTTACTTGAAGTGATCCAAAGTTTTTGAGCAAAAAAGTGTTCAGCGCTAATAGCTTCAACTAGTTTGAGAAACTTGTCAAATTCAATGATTGGTTTGCCGTGGACAATTTGATTGCGTCGAGCCCAAATAAATTCCATAAGAATAGCTGCGAAGATAAGGAATTCCAAACAATCCAATTCACCGGGAAAAAGACGAGACTTAGAGTCAAGGATCAAAATGAGAAAGCCAATAAGAGGTTCATTACTAAATGAATCAAGCCGAAAGCTCCATTTAGATTTGAACCACACAGCTTTCGTGAAAGGGCACCGAAGAAAGAGATGCTCAATCGACTCCTCTTCCAAGTCACAAAAAGGGCAGTTAATAAGTTCCACAGAGAAAAGGAATCGAAGCTTACCTTTGGTGGGGAGGATATTGTGAATGAGTTTCCAAAGAAAAAGCTTCGATCGACTATGAATCTTTGCTGCCCATAAGTTTTTGAAGATAAAATTTAGGACACCAAGCGAGGCACCAAAACGGCACTTTTGGGACAAATGATAAGCTGATTTTGAAGAGAACACTCCAGACGAAGATGGAGTCCAAATGAGCCTTTTAGGCTCGGGGGAGGAAGATATGTGGATCTTTCTAATTTCGAAGACCACTTCCGGAGGAAAGAGATCCAACAAAATATTCAAGTTCCAAGAGTTACTTCCTTCACACATCAAGTGTTTAACCAAAACAGAGCAATTTTTAAGATCAACCAAGCCATCCTTGGGAGAGGGTATGAACCCCGGAACCGTGGGAATCCAAGGTTCTTTCCAAGTAAGTACCTTAGAATCCACAGAGATTTTAAAGCAGGCGCCTTTAGCAATCAAGTCCCGACAAACAATGAGGTCGTGCCACAGCCAAGAAGCATGTTGACCCGCCACTTTGATCTCAAGGAAAGGGGTTTCACGGGTGTATTTAGAGGCCAGAACACGGACCCAAAGGCTGTCCGCTCCAGCGGCCACTTTCCAAGCTAATTTGGCGACGAGGGCCGAATTGAAATCAGCCGAGCGCCTAAAGCCAAGCCCACCTGCAGATTTAGGCAAACATAAACTATCCCACGACTTCAACATTAAGCTATTCCCATTGTGGTTTGAACCCCACCAAAATTTACGCATATGCTTGTCAAGTTGGTAACAAATATCTTTTGGAAGGAGGAATGTAGACATAGGGTAGATATGGATAGATTGAGCAACCGCTTGGATTAACACACTTCTACCGGCTTGGGATAAATTACGGCTTTTCCAACCACTAAGCTTTGATTGGAGCTTGAGGACCAAGTCCCCAAAAGCTTGCTTGCGAGATTTCGGTTTACAAAAAGGAAGACCCAAGTGTTTAGACTTATGCGAACATTCCCCGATAGCAAACCTCAAACTAGCTTGATCTTTAAAAGCTACAGCGACATTTTTACTAAAATGAATGAAAGACTTCTCCGAGTTCATGCATTGACCGGACCAAAGGAAGAAAGTATTAAGAGTAGAGAACACGGCTTCGAAGTCATCGAGATTTGCACGACAATAAACAACCAGATCATCGGCATAAAGGAGGTGGGATATAGGTGGTGATGTACGGGCCACTTTAATTCCACGGAAAGAACCACGAATCTCTTCTCTAATCAGTAAACGGGACAAAAGTTCCGAATAAAGAATAAAAAGGTACGGAGAGATAGGATCACCTTGTCGAATACCACGCGAGGGACGGAGAAAACCGAACGGGGACCCATTAATAAGGAAGGAAAAGCTACAAGTAGATAAGCATTGAACGATCCAATTAATAAACAAATCCGCAACACCAATACATTTCAGAATTGCAGCAAGAATATTCCATTCCACCCGATCATAAGCCTTTGAAAGATCAACTTTGATAGCCGCAAAACCATTAGGTCCTTTACGCTTATGGAGGTAATGCATAATTTCTTGAGACAGGATGTTATTTTCTTGGATACTTCTACCTTCAACAAACGCCGATTGGTTTGGCGTAATAACCTTATCAAGTAAAGGTTTGAGCTTATTCGCCAAAAGTTTGGAAATGACTTTGTACGCTATATTACAAAGGCTAATAGGCCGATAGTTTTCCACTTTACTCGCAATATCCTTTTTGGGGATAAGAGTAATCCAAGTATGATTAAGAGCCCTCAACATCACACCGGATTTAAAGAAATGTTGCACCGCTTGAATAAGGGCTCCCCCCGTAATACACCAAAAGTTCTTATAGAAATCAGCCGAAAGTCCATCGGGACCCGGGCTCTTATTCGAGGCAAAGGAGAAAAGCACCGATTTAATTTCTTTCGGAGATGGCAAGGCACAAAGCAAATTGTTGTCATCCTCATTAATAACCATGGGGAAGAGATCATCAAAATCAGGGGGATAAAGAGGATTATTGTTGTCCAAAGAACTTTTGAAAAGAGATTCAAATTCTTGGACAAAAGTATCACCAATTTGCTTCCATTCGGTGACCGAAGACCCATCATTTTTTTGAATAGCTAAGATCTTATTATGACGACCACGAATAATAGCCGAGAGATGGAAAAATCTTGAGTTTGCATCCCCAACTTGGAGCCACTTTTCTCTCGATTTTTGTTTCCAACTCACCTCAAGCCTCTTGTAAAGTTCGTCAAGTTCAACTTGAAGGGCTTCATCAATAGCAAGATTTTCCGAAGATTGGATATCGTTTTGGAGCCGATCGATATTTTCCTTTAAAATAGCAATCTTATTATGACAGTTTCCAAAAGTAGATTTATTCCAAACTCGAAGAGCCGATCTCACCGCTTTAATACGGAGATGAAGTTTAAACAAAGGGGAACCGTGGACAAGAGAATTCCACCCCTTCTTAACAACGTCAAAACAAGACTCATCGGAGAGCCACATAATCTCGAACCGAAAAGGCTTGGGTAGATTAGGAGATCTTGAAAAAAGCTCAAGAAGAATAAGTAGCTTCTAATGTATTCTCCAATTTCTAGGTCAATGTTAAATTAAAATATAGCAAAATTAGTGTACTAAAATTAAAAAAGTTAGCTAGAATTCAAAGGATCAAAGTTCAGTTACGTCATGTAATTGTTTTTTGTTAATAATTTTAGTCGTATTCTTTATCAGGAAAAACACTTTTGATATTAAACTTTAGTCCAGAAAATACATTTGATACCAAATTTTTCGAAAAAACATAATTTCATATGAAGATTTACACCCTCTTGACATATTTAATTTTCCTGATCAATTTTCGGACGGAATTCAACACTTGCCCGTTAAGTTAACATGCAATGGTGGGTCTTTAAAACCCGTGTCAAGAGGGTGTTAATCATGATATGAAATGTATTTTCTCGAAAAACTTGGTACCAAAACTTTTTTTTTTTTGACTAAAATTTGGTATAAAAAATATTTTTCGCTTCCTTACAGTACTTTAAAAAAAGTCAACTCCTGTGAAAAGAAAACAAATGCATTCTAGGCCCTTTAATTTGTGTATATATTGTTTAATATTTGATGTGTCAAAATATTTTCCTTAACTTATCACCATGAAAATATCATCAAGCAATTTTTCATATGACTTCATAAAAGAGAGAATTGCATTTTTCATACCAAACTTTTACCTACTTTATACATTTGGTACCAAACCTTTGAAAAATACACATTTAATACCAAAATTGAAGGACTTTTTGCACATTGACTTTCTCCTTCAATTTACAAGGCCGAATTTTATGTTCTTTATATGGCTGGAAAGCTCTTGACGAGAGCTTTCTAATGGTATAAGTTTCAGTTCATGAAACGCAATAAATAATCCGCAGAAAATTAACAAAGTTTCGGGATATTAATCAAAATTAAATCATATGTCATAATCTACAAGGAATCATGGCACAATAATTTCCAAATATGATATAGGGCACATAAGCATGCTATGGTAAAATTTTTGGAACATAATTTTAAACATACCAAAAAGCTCAAGCAAATGTGAAAAAAATCCTTCAATTTTGGTATTAAATATGTCTTTTTCAAAGGTTTGGTACCAAATGTATAAAGTAGGTAAAAGTTTGGTATGAAAAATGCAATTCCCTCCTTCATAAAATTACTCCCAAACAAATATTATGGGCTATAGTGTATTGCACATGAACAAAATTTATTATGCCAAAAATTTAGGCCCTATTTGGAAGGGTTTTAGCCCAATTTCGCAGGTCTCGAATTTAAAAAAATTATTTGGGTGGTTTAGATGAAACATTTGAAACCTCATTTGATTAAGTTTTGGATGTTGGGTTTTGTGGTTCTGAAAAAGTTGAAACCTCACTTAGTTTGATTTTGGTTTGGATGTTGGAGTGTGGGAAAAAATAGATGATAGGTGTCAAATCAATGTTCTTTTCAGAGAGCTTGTGAAAAACAATAGATGCTAGGTGTCAAATCAATGTTTTATAGGTTTCAAGAGTTTGAGTGTATATTTATAAATAAGTTTGTGTTGAGTTTCATGGGTCTGTCGAAAACTCATTTGGAAGAGTTTTGTCTCAGTCTCGCGAAACGGGCCAAAAACCGTCCACATAGGGCTAATTTTCTTACATCAAAGTATGAAAAAATAAAATTAAGATCGTCTAACAAAAAATGAAATTAAAAATAGTTGAGCAAACGAAAAAAAATGCTCAAAACAAATGTTTAGCAATTGTTAATTAGAGAAATTAAGTTCAGGGAATTCTATTAGAGACTGTGCATGTAATGTAAAAGCCATGTAAACCATTATTTCTTCTTTTCCCCATTAACGTTAAAATACTTCATTCCATTTTAATTTATTCATATCCTACGTAATATAGATCTTGAGAGCAAAAAAATTGTCTACTTCAGGCAATTTCGGAGCCATACTAAATCAATCAAGTCCCTTGTATATATGACAAAAAAAATTATACTAGTTATAGTCAAACTAGAACCAAATCGAATCAACAAATCATATTAGGGCATCTCCAATGGTGGGGGGCTCGGGGCTCCGGAGCCCCGGGGCTGCCCCTGCCCCTATCCCGAGCCCTGCCTGGTCGTCTCCAATGGCAGGGCTCCGAAATGAAATTAATTCCATTTTGAAGACTTGCCCACTCTCACCTATAATTCTAGTTTTAATTTTGTTTTTAATATTAATATTAATAATACTAATAATTATTTTATTAATATAATTAAATTATTAATAATATTTAAATTTTAAAATTAAAGAGAGTAAATAATCATAAAATTAAAATTGATACATAATAGGAAATACAACAAACAAGAAAGAGGATTAAATAAACGGCACACACTGAAATAAAACGTTGTATGTATAAGTGTTTAATTATATTTTTAACTAAATCGAAATTAAAATAAGATGGTGAATTTAATTATTAATGATTTGTCCATAAATAAATTTAATTACAATTCTAATAAATTATTAATAATTTTAATTTAAAAAATCAAATTTTATTATATTAAATAATTCAATTAAAAATTGGTGACTACATATATTTATTAAATACTAGTAAATATACAATAAATATACTAAAATATGTTATTAAATAATTTAATTCTACAATTTTAATTTATTTAGGAGAAAATTTTAATTTTATTAAAAATTACTTTAAATAATTAATTTTACATATATTAAAACCCTAAATAACAAAAAAAAAAAAAAAAAAAAAAAAGGGACCAGCCCCCGACCCCTAGCCGCTGGAGATGACTTCCCTCCCCACCCTCGACCCCGGCCATCTCCATTGGAGATGGCCTTAGTATAAATTATATACGACGAGCTTTAATTTTCATTGCATTGCCTGATAAAATTTCTACATAAAAATTAATTAATTGTTTTTTGATCCAAAGCAAACTCAACATTACCATTTACCCGTCTCATTGTCACTCTTAACTATCGACAAATTTGTATAACCATGATGTTATTCGAATGAAAATTAAGTTTATGTTATGTGTAATGGAAGCTAAAGTTTGGCTTTGTATTTAGGGGTAAATGCAAAATACTCCCATGTGTTATGCTAACCCTGCAAGAAACTATCCTTGTGAAATTTTTATTGCGCCAAACTTCCTTGTGTTTTCTAAAACTCTGCAAAAAACACCCAATTTATAAAAAAAAATAGGTCTTTTTTATCGACGTATTTCAAGAAATCATTTTTAAAATACTTCAAGTTGGTCCCTACAACTTCACGTAATATATTTTTAAAATTATTTATTGAAATATGTCGATCCAAAACGACCTATTTTTTACAAATTGGGTATTTTTTGCAGAGTTTTTAAAAATATAAGGAAGTTTGGCACAATAAAAATTTCACAGAGTAGTTTCTTGCAGATTTAGCATAACACAGGGTAGTATCTTGTATTTTTCCGTAGTATTTAGTAATAGAAAACGCACCCCACATGCTCACGCTCTATATTTTCATATTATATATCTTTTGTAAAATTATAGTTAGTTACTAGTTAGTGTATAGTATTTTAATATTTGGCTTGCAACTGAAGAATCTGAAAAGTGATGGGTAAAAAAAGACAAAATATGGAGTCAAAAGACAAGAACATTACCGGTCTCTGTCCAAACCGTTTTATGCAGACTCCTCACCAACACCTTTCTTCAAGTATAATTTATATATAATTATATAAAAAAGAAAAATATATAAATATATTTTTATTTTGGATCCATGTGAAAGAGTCTTGGTTCGCGCGTAAATATATATTTTGGTTTCGAAAAAATATATTGAAAGGTTTATGTGAAACTTTTGAAATTCTATTTGGGTTGAGTTTCGATATTGGGGCTTGAGGGAAAAAAAAGTAGGTGGTAGATGTTACATAATAGAGTCCGTTGGAAAAATTAAGAAGTATTTGTCAAATCAATATTTTATAAAGTCGCAAGAGTTTGAGCATGAGTTTATGAATAACTAGGTTTGAATTGAGTTTTTATGGATTTTGTCAAATCTCATTTGAAAGAGTTTTATCTCACTTTCGCAAGTTAGACACGTGAAATCAGGCTAAAACTTATCCAAATAGAGTCTTTGGTTTATTATGCTTGGATATATTAGTTGAAACTTGAGTTTTGCAAAACTGGTACTCAAACTTCACTTATAATGACTTGGCTAAATTTCGCTAAATTGCCAGACCTAGGGGAAATTTTTATCCAGATCGGATTTGGCCGAACCCAAAGTAACTAAATAGCAAGTGCAATACACTTGCTTTGTGATTGGATGTAACTCCCAGGAGAGTGATCAATCACAAAGCAAGTGCAATACACTTGTTTGGTGGTTGAATGTGTTTGACCAAACCAAACTTGGACAAGAATTTTCCGAGACCTAGTCAGCACATAACTAATTAATAGGTCTAGCTATAATATTTAATTAGTACTTCATAGCAAGAAGCATTTGAAAAATATGCATATAAGAAGTAAACAAACATGACACTAAAATGTTACAAGATACATAAAAATAAAATTACAACCCCCATTTTCCCGGTTTGTAAGCAACAAAAGCCCCACAGTGCAACCATATCCATCATGACTTGAATATAATCATTTTCCCACTCTCTTGAAGCCTCCCCTCCCTTTCGCTCTCTCTCTATATATAATTACATCATTCCACATCAAAACAGTTGGGGAAATATATATTAAGTAATTAAGGATTGGTACGTACGTACAAATTAGAATTAAATGAGGAAACCTGCAGACTCCTCCATCAATGCCCTGAAAGTGAGAAAGAAGGGGTTGTGGTCACCAAATGAAGATGACAAGCTCATGAATTATATGATGACAAATGGCCAAGGTTGTTGGAACGAGGTCGCCCGGAAAGCGGGACTCCAGCGCTGCGGAAAGAGCTGCCGCCTCCGGTGGATAAATTATTTGAGGCCGGACCTTAAGCGTGGCGCATTTTCGAAGCAGGAAGAAGACCTTATTATTCACCTTCATTCTCTTCTTGGCAACAGGTACGTACCTAGCTACTCCTCTTTTCACTCCAATTTTTACATGATCGCCACTACAAGAGAACGAGTTTTTTGTGACAATTATTAAGTGACAATGTTATAGATGTTATATTTTACATATATCGATAATAATTTAAATTTGCTCACTTTTTCATAAACATACACGAAAAATGACAATAAAAATTGTCACTAATTTTTGTGACAATATTTATTGTCACTAGACTATCAATAAAAAATTGTTAATACCAACTTAGAATTATAGAGTACCTTTTCAACATTAAATACATATGTCATTGTGACAAAATTTATATTTTTGTCTCTAAATACAAGGAAAAAAATGAAAACTTTCATGTTGTCATCAATTTTTTGTTGTGTCATGCATACTGACGAAATAACTTTTAAAATTGCGGTTGAAAGATTTAGCAATATTGTTATTTTGATATTTTCCCATGTGTTATGTGACATATATATAGCAGTTTACTTAATGTGTTATTAATTTATTATGTGTAGTGGTTGTCTATATATTATGTTATTTTTTATAAAGCAGTTTACCCGACGTCACAATGATTTGTTAATTATATTTTGATTTATCATTTATAACTAATTAATTGTCACTAATGACAAATAATAATATTGCGTTATTAATTAATTACTTAATTTTTTCCACACCGAAGTTTGAATCTCCAAATCTTTTTCATGTACAGGTGGTCCCAAATTGCAGCACGATTGCCCGGACGAACTGATAACGAAATAAAGAATTTCTGGAATTCTGCAATAAAGAAAAGGCTCAAAATTTCTTTACCGTCAATATCTACCACCTCTGAGCATGTCGTTGATTACATGCCGAATAATGGATTGTACTTGAACGTACAACCTTACTTGTCACAAGCGAGAATCAGTCATGACATGTTAAAAAATAGTACAAGTACTGTTTATGATCAGGATAAAGGATTAATATTGTTTGGAGAAAACAATATTAATATTGTTGGCGTGGAAGGACAGTCGTTGTTTGATCTAGAGAGCATAAATTACACACAAAAATGCCCAAAAACTGAAGGTTCACTTGAAATGATTAGTAGGAGCAACAATTTTATTGTTAATAATAACAAAGTTGAAAAGAATATTGGGAGTTACTGGGACGAAGAAGGACAAGAAGGAAGTGCGGAGGAATGGGATTTTGAGGAATTCATGAAATGTACTGCTCCCCCTTTTCCTTTTTCTTATTACAATACTATTTGATATAAGACGTACGTGAATACCTGTAATGTAAGATTAATTAACTGATTTTACTTGTTAATATTGTTAATTTTTTGGTAAAATCCAAATTTTATACTCATTATTTTTTGTTCGTCCGATTCGGACTAATGTAACTAAATACAATTTAAATTTTTTTTTTTTTAGTTGAATCATACGTATGTGACATCTGCGGACCAAATTACTAGATATAACTTGGTATCGTAATAGAAGAAATATAGTATATAATTTTTTGAATATATTTTGAATCCCTTCCAATTACGTAGTGAGAAAGATAAATATGTTCAAAAACCCGTTGATTCTTGATAAACAATACCGTGAATTTGAAGGAATTCAGTAACTCGTTGATTCTATAAAGAATACCGCGAAATTGAGGGAATTGAGATGATGAGTCTGTTTTCCGTATATTAATTGTTTATTGTCCAGGTGTCAAGATTAAACGTGACTTATCAATACGAGGAGCAGTAGGTCAGTCAAGTCCTTCCTCAAAGTTTCGGGATCTTAACCTGAAATCAAAGATAACTACGTTGGGTTAGTACCGGTGGTGACCCGGTGATAACCCTCCGATGCTTAAGTTAGTGTCGAGGATGAGAGATATGGTTTTATATCATATGTTCAGATTATTGCCCGCCCCCCTATTCTCTATAAAGAGGGATATTTATAGTTTTCACAATCCAACTACCGGGTCGGATTGTGATGAGACGTATGGACTCGGATACGGGTGTGGTTTATTCGACTTGACCCGGTGGCGTTGTGATGTGAAACTTCTACGGACGTCGGCCATCGACACACTCATCGATTGTTGTACCTCTATTCTTGGTCATGTCGATATTATATATATATTTTAAGCGTATGTGGTGGTCCACGTCAAGGGACGAAGACTTGGTACATCAAGAGTCCCCCAAGTTCATGAGTTCAAGTGTGGCGCGAAGTCATGAAGTTTATATTTAGGAAAAATTTTATAGATTGGCAAACATAGTATATCGAGAAACTGAGAACTGAGATTAGGTATGTGGTGGTCCCCCAAGTTCAGGAGTTCAAGTGTGAGAACTGAGATTAGGTATGTGGTGGTCCCCCAAGTTCAGGAGTTCAAGTGTGGCGCGAAGTCATGAAGTTTTAGCGCGCCTTTTCTGAGGATGTAATTCAAAAATTGTACTGGATGTGAATCGTCACAGTTCGTCAGGGGGCAATGTGCAATTTGCCCGTGCGGTTAATAAGTGGTCCTATATATAGGTCCCACGAATGTATAGCGGAATTACTTTGCAGTAAAAAGGTTTCGCATACTCAGAACAGTACTCGTTCAATTTATTTATACTGCGTGAGAAAAAGAAAAAATGTCGTCGAGTGGTACGGAGGGGGATTTCGATGACATCGACAGAAATGCTCTACAAAATGTATTAAATTTTGTGGAGTCTCAAGAGGGGTCCGATGATGCTGAAGGGGCCGGTGGTTCTCGTCGATTTTTTACCGAGACTATGTATCACGAGTTTGTGGCTGGGGATTACCGGCGTACTCTAGCCGAGATGAGCGAGGCGTTCTCGATTCCCGCTGGCTGGACGATATGCACCCCAAGTTCCAACCAAAGGATGCATAATCCTCCTCGGCCTGGCATGGCGATTCACGAGGCAAGTTTAGAGGGTGGATTTCGGTTCCCGATTCCCCCAGAGGTGGCTGGGATCATAAATGCGTTAGGTGTTCGCCCTACTCAGATATTGCCAAATGGTATGTCGACTATTATCGCCTTCTGCGTGGTTATGAAGGTACTCGATCAAGCTGCTTCGTTTGGTAACTTCTGGGCCCTATTCAAGGTTACCGAGTCTCCGAAGTCGAACGAGGGTTTCTACCAAGTCAAGTCACGGGGAAACAACAATCGATTCCTATGTTCGACCAAAAGTTCCCACGGCAAAGGGTGGAAATCGAGATATATTTACGTATATCCCCCGAAGGGTTACAAATGGAACGTCAATTGTCCATGGCGGGTTGGCGCAATTAACCCAAAAAACGTTCCGAAGCCTTCCTGGCACGAGGGATTCGTCGAGAATCTCCGACGATACAACCTCGACGTACAGAAGCTTGTCGAGGAACCACGGCTCCGTGCTTGTGGGTTAACGTCGTCGCGTAGGAAGGTTGGGGACCCCGAAGACCCTAACAAGGAGGAGGTACTCCGTGGGGCCATGGTTGTGCCGAAGGGGAAAGAACTACACGACTTGCAACGAAAAAATGAAGCGTTTTGGAGTCGTGCTTCGACATCAAGGGGGCCCGCGGCGATACCGAGAGCTACCAGTAATGTCGGGCAAGCCGTAGAATCTGGGAGGATCATAACTCGCGAGGAGCGTCGTCGTGGAAAAAGACCGCGAGTTGAAGAGGATGATGATACCGAGGGAGCTGCCGGTACTGCGGATCAAGGGAGCGGTAGGAGTTCGGATGAGGAACGACCATTATTCGATTGGAGTTTGTCTGATTGGATGGCGTCGGAATTGACACATCCTGGCGGTTTAGGGCCTGATACGTCGGTGCTCTATTCTGAGTCTTATAATTCGGCGTTTGCAGCATTTATACATGGCATCTTCAAAAGCGACCAGGCGCTGTTAATGAAGAAGTCGGTTCAACAGAACGTGCATACCGCCGGGCGTCTTGGTGTCGGCGTACGTGAGCCTTTTAATTTTTTGATTGCTCTTGTTTTCCATATTCTGCTTATATTAATACACTTGATGTTATCATGCAGATGCTACAATTCCTCTTTCACGGTTATTATCGTGCCGAGTTGGCAGAAGTGGAATTAAATAAACAAAAGGACGCGAATAAGGCTGCCCTTCGCGCGAAAGACGAGCAGCTAGTCGAACAAAAGAAAAAGGCGGAAGAATCCCTTCGGGCTAAGGAGGAGGAGCTTGACGAGGCCGTCAAGCAACTAAGTCTTTTGTCGATGGAGAGAGATAAAATGAGGGCCAGCGAGTATCACCAGGAAGAAATGATTTCCGCAGATCAGAGGTTGGCTATTGCTAAGGAGTTTCTCGAGTCTCCCGTGTACGAGTATTTGTCCGATGCTAAGATGGGTGTCGAGCTCTTGAAGATGTTCGATAAAGCAATCAGTCAGTGCGCATATAAAGGTTTTCTGACCCCGGACTTCGATCATAATGCCGTCAACCCGTTTTGGGATGAAGAATGCCAGGTCGAGACCCTCGAGGGGGAGGATGAGGAGGAAGCAACAGCTCGAGGCCACGAGTTTGGTAGTTTGATACCATCGCGCCATCCCGAGAATAGATAGATTTTAGTCGACTGTAGGTTTTGCAACTAGCTAGGGTCTTTGTAATTTTTTGTTAAAAGTTTTAACGAAGATAAGTTTCTCGTATTTCCTGTCTTGATGAATTGGGCTCTTTGGGCCGCTTGTATGGGCCTTCCCCCCGAGCATCGCGATTGTTCCAATTGCCAACCAATGAATGCGTTTGTTTGAATGCGTGACCAAGTAGTTTCGCGCGCTTTGATGTTTTGGACTTTTTATAAATAGGCGTATATCTTTGTACTGTTCATTCCATCAATAGAAAGTTTAAATTTTTCTTGTCGGAGCCAAGTTGTCGGAGCTAGAAGCGAGTGGTTGTAAGCAGGTTTCCTGTCGAAAAGCTATTTAGGTATTTCTTCTCTCTTTATCCTATGGCTAGTCGATCTGTATCTGTCGGAGATGAGTCGGTTGGGGAGGGAGAGGGTATGTCGTTTGAGTCTATCATGTCACATTTTGAAATTCCGTTCGAGGGTAGACTGCACAGCCCCCTCTCTGCCGAGTTGATAGATGTAATAGCCGCTAGGTCTAAGGGTGGTCGATCGCAATCTGCGAAGGACACACACCGTACTACAGATCATTTTAGTACCATAACAGCTAGTCGACAGCGTATATCGACAGAGTCTATTTTGGCTAAATACCAATTTCCGTCAGGATGGTCCGTCCTTCTCCCTACGCCCGACCATAGGATGAATGATCCACCACTCGGATGTCGGACCTTTCATATCGATGCCTTGGAGAATGGTCTTCGTTTTCCATTACCCGATGAGTTTGTCGATATCGTAAATGGTCTCGGACTGTGTCCGACTCAGTTAGTTCCTAATGCCGTAGGTTATATTATAGGTTTTTGTCTCGTAATGAAATCAGTGGGTCAACCGGCTTCTTTTGCAAATTTTTGTGCTCTTTTTAGAGTAAGCGAGTCCCCTAAGTCGAATGAGGGTTTTTATTTCGTAAAATCGAAACCCCATGTTAGATTTCTTGGGGATTTAAAATCATCTCACGGGAAGGGTTGGAAAACCAAGTTTATTTTCATTCGTGCTCCCGAGAATTACGTATGGAGGACGACACGCGAATGGAGGTCGGGTCCCATTCTGCTAAAGGGTGTGCCCGAGCCTTCATGGGGACCCGACTTTCCATCGCAATTGTCGGAATCGACATACGATACGAACTTGCTTCTGCGGGAGCCGATCTTGAGTTTGGGAGGGATGTCGATAGCTCCTTTATCTATCGACAGTCCTTCTCTAGGTAGTTACTAAACTCGGTTTGTATTATGATTGTGAATATTTTGTTGTTTGCTAACTGATTTCGTTGCATGCAGAATCTGTCGTACAAGCTACCATGAGTCGAGCGCTATTATCCATGGCCAAGGCTGCTAAATTGGGTAACGCCCCCGCTCCTCCTCCTAACGCACCCTCGAAAGCTCCTTTACCGAAGTCGACGGGGCCTGCGACTTCGACTACTCAGCCACCGCCCCTGGTATCGAAGCATCAGGATAAATCTGAACCGCTTGATAAGGGAAAAAAGGTAAAGACCGTCGATGGCTCACGAAGTGAGGAGCCAGCTTCAAAGAGGGTCAAAACCGGTGAGGATACTGCTTCTCCAGGGTGTGCCAAAATTGTGGTGAAGGAATCTCTCGAGTCGATTATCGAGAAGATGAAGCAACGCACGGGGGGACAGGCCCCTAATACTTCCATGCTGAATCCTGCCTTGTTGAGTTCTCCCTGTAGTCCCGACGTGTGGGACAAATTTTGTTCGACCATATCCGTTCTCGATCAAGCCGCCATGGCCCCAATGGATATGAGCGAGCTTATAAGGATGGGATATGGATGCCTGCTTGGGGTATGTTCATTTACTTTTTCTTAATCATATATAAAGTTTTTGTTATTTGAATTCCATTTATCTTTCGTGCGTAGCTCAACCAAGTATTGTTTCAAGCCGGTTATCGGGTCGAGTCATCCCGTAAACGGGCCGATAAGTACCGCGCCCTTGGAAAAGAGAAAGAGAAAGAGCTCAAGGAGGTTCATAAGAAATCCGTTGAATATGAACAGAGAGCCTTATCTGTCGAGGCCGAGATGTCGAAGAAAGTGGAGAAGATCGCTGCACTCGAAGCCGAGTTAGCACTTCTGAAGGAGAGTTTCGACGCTCAAGTTGAGCAAAAGGCTGCAGAAAGTTTTGAGAGAGGCCAGCGAGAGGCGTTGGCCCTCCGTCGAGACGTTTCTCCTGTTGAGAGGAAGGGGATTGTCCTCGAGTTTTTCAACAGTATCGTTTTTCAGGAGCTCGTCGATCGCCAGTCAGGGGGTGAGCTCCACAGTATGTTTGTGAAAGGCTGGAAACAGTGCGAGGCCTTTGGTTTTCTCAACGATACTTTTGATGCTGCTCGGCTGAATCCTTATTTGGACGAGAAGGGTATTGCAATCGAGGAAGGACCAGCCGATGAGGAAGATCTCTCAGAGAGACCCGAAGATCATGAGTTTGGATTTCTTCTCGATCTCCAGGCCGAGAAGGTTCGTGAGGCGGCTGTGATTCAGCAGGAGGTTGAAGATAAGTCCAAGTCCTCTTCTCACATAGATCTACTTTTGCACGAAGGCCAGTTTGGTCCTTCTAAGAATTGACGTCTCGAATTTTGGCCGGCTGACCTAGTCTGACTATTTTGTAGTGTAGATAGGTTAGCCTTTTGTAATCGATTCTCGTCTGGCTGGCGATCCCTTGTAATTTCTTTTTAATGTAATGGATCGATTTGTTTCATCTGGTATTTTGACTTGTATACAAAAGACGTAATTCATTTGATCGATGTCTTGTTCTATAGTTATTTAAATTCTTGCGTTAATGAAAAATAAAGGGGGGTCCCTCCTCTGACACTTCCAAATTTAAATGAATTGTGGATCTCGAGGTAGTCTATCGTTTCTGGACCGTTGGATTGAGTACAAGTTTCCTATATATATGGGTGCCTTAAGTTTATTTTTTACACAAAGGAGGGTTGCCGTAATATCTCTGTTTGCCCTTTTAACATTGTTGATCTTGGAGTTATTTGTGATCAACCACGATTCCGCTACGTATAATTTGGTATGGGAGAAATTGGAAATTGTTATCGGATTGACGTGTATCGTCGTTGTTCGAATTTTCTTTTTATGTCGACTTTGCGCCAGAGATAGTCGATTCTGCTGTAGGGTCGTGTTCTCATTCCAGCTTTTACATGTTTAACCATTGCAGACATGTTAACCATTTCAGGTCGACGCATTAGTTTGTTTTTGTTGTGGTGGTGTTTACGCACTGCCATCTAATCGACATGACTTGTTAGGGAGTGGAACGGTTGCGTTATTTTCAGGGTTCCATCTGAGCCGTTGGTTGCGACATTTTCAGACCGTTAGATTTAGTCAGCGCGATTTTTCAGGCATTGGGACGGTCATCGCATTTAATGGGTCTGATCTGAGCCGTTGGACGTGTGTTTGGATGAACCGTTGGATTATATGGTCTAGGCCTATATAAGGTTGAGAGTACTCATATTTTTTCGTACCAAAACATCCAAACATGTATCCGCCTACGGATTTCCCCATATATGTTCTTTCCTACCATGTCATCCTCAAATTAATGAGGGTTCTCTTTATCTTCGTACCTCCTCGATCATCTCGACGCCCTTTATGGAGAAAGGGCCGTTATTCGTTTTGGATTGGGTGGTATCGGTAAAAGGGGTTCCTCGTTGCGATGGCCTCTCCTTTCGATTGGGTGGGATCGGTAACAAAGGAGGGGTCAATGTCGGTGCCTCTCGGAAATTCGTCGTTCAGAAACCCATCACCATACATCTGGACGTAGGAATTCCGAGTTGTCGCCGAAATCGCTGAGTCAGGAGGGAGAAACAAGTTGGTGGCAGCCGAGAAAAGGGCGGAGGAACTAAAGAGCAAACATTCGACTTGCGAATCCTCCAGCTCGACGCACAATGGTCCATCCTTATCTCGTAGAGTGCCCTCTGATAGAGATGATGGATACTATCAAGGAGCAAGCTGCTGCCATTAAATACCCCTGGCCCTGGAACATTCGAAGACTCGAAGACTTGTTTGCGGGGTCCTCCTCGAACAAGGTAGTATTCACATTACACCTTGAAAAAGAGGCCTTAATTAACTCGACGTCGGGTTCTTTGAAGTCAAACACCACCGCGTTTCTACAGTTTTGGTCGTAGGATTTGTAGTAGGATCTCGATAAATTTGTAATGAGTTTGACATGTTTGTACACTATCCTTTTATAAGAAATAAAATTCAGATTTTATCAATCTCTGTTATTTATCAATCTTTGTATACTTCTACTTTTTTAGATGAATAAAAATTATATATTAGTAGATTGCATCTCGATGCTTCTTCAGCTGTCGAGGGACTTGGAATATACTTGAGCTTTATTAATAGCTTGCATCTCGATGCCTCTTCGGCTGTCAAGGAATTTGAATTTTCTTAAGCTTATTAATAGCTTTCATCTCGATGCCTCTTCGGATGTCGAGGAATTTGAATAATCTTAAGCTTATTAATAGCTCGCATCTCGATGCCTCTTCGGCTGTCGAGGAATTTGATTTTTCTTAAGCTTATTAATAGCTCGCATCTCGATGCCTCTTCGGCTGTCGAGGAATTTGAATAATCGTAAGCTTATTAATAGCTCGCATCTCGATGCCTCTTCGGCTGTCGAGGAATTTGAATAATCTTAAGCTTATTAATAGCTCGCATCTCGATGCCTCTTCGGCTGTCGAGGAATTTGATTTTTCTTAAGCTTATTAATAGCTCGCATCTCGATGCCTCTTCGGCTGTCGAGGAATTTGAATAATCTTAAGCTTATTAATAGCTCGCATCTCGATGCCTCTTCGGCTGTCGAGGAATTTGAATAATCTTAAGCTTATTAATAGCTTGTATTTTGAATGTCGATGCTTCCTTCTAAATTAGATACAAAATAGGTAGATTTTCACAGGATAACCAAAATATCTGACAAAACGAGATCTTTAAGTGCGACACTAAAATAAGATCCTCAGGCGTAAAACTTTCTAAGATTTCTCCCGTTCCAGGTTCGGTCTACTAGCTTTCCGTCCATGGTGGATAACCGATATGCGCCCTTCTTTCCTACCTCGATTACTTTAAAAGGTCCTTCCCAGTTAGCGTCCAGTTTTCCTTTGTTTTTCGACACGTCGACTCGTTTAAGTACGTAGTCTCCCACCTGAAAGAACTTCAGCCTCACGTTCTTATCATATGCCTTGGCCATCGTAGTTTTATAGGCCTGAATTCTCGTTGAGGCCCTCTCACGTCTAGCTTCCGTTTGGTCGAGTTCGAAGTTCCGTTTCCCTGCGTTTTCCACTTCGTCATAAAGCTCGACTCTTGGTGATAGAATTTCGAGTTCTGCCGGAGCAACCGCCTCGGAGCCGTATACTAGACTAAAGGGCGTTTCTCCTGTTGCTGTTTTTTCCTTTGTTCTATTTGCCCAAATTACCCAAGGCAATTCGTCCAGCCAAGCCCCACTGGCCTGTGTCAGTCTCTTTTTTAGGAGTCGGACGATTTCTCTATTAGTGACTTCGGTCTGACCGTTGGTTTGAGGACACCCGACAGAGGTGAAGCGTTGTGTAATTCTGTGTTTCACACACCAATCCGTTACTCTTTTACCGACGAATTGCCCTCCATTATCCGATATGATAATCCTCGGGAGACCGAATCTGCAAATTATCGACCAGTAGAAATTGATGATCTGTGTTTGAGTGATCTTCTGCAAGGGTACTACTTCAATCCATTTGCTGAAATATTCAACGGCCACGAGGAGGAATTTCTTCTGTCCTCTTGCTATTGGGAGTGGCCCAACCAAATCAACGCCCCATTGATCAAAAGGCCAGGCAATCGAAATTGATTCCATCTTTTGAACTGGTTGATGAGGCATGTTTGCATGATATTGACAGCGAGCACAACACTTTGCATAATCATTAGCGTCTTTAGTTAAAGTTGGCCAGTAGTATCCCAGTCCGGATATCCTAAGTGCCAGTGATCTTCCCCCGGAATGACTTCCGCAGGAGCCTTCATGAACTTCTTTAAGTACAGTCATCGTCTGTGGCGCGGAAAGGCATCTGAGCAGGACTCCTGTCACAGATCGACGATATAATTCGTTGTTAAGAAGAACGTACCGAGGTGCTCTATACTTGATTTTTCTTGCATCATTGTTGTCGGCAGGCAATGTTCCTTTGGACAAATATTCAATTAAGCTGGTTTTCCAGCTGGGCTCCGTATCGTCGAGATTCAGCACTTCAATGTTCATAGTTTCGATTTGCGTGTCGATGGCCGGTTTAGTAGAGACTAGGAGCGTTATTTTTCTCGTCGTGACTCCTTCGATCAGGTTCCCGAATTTTGACAACGCATCCGCTCTTGTGTTCTCGGTTCTTCTTATATATTCCAGTTGGAAGCTTTGAAATTTGGATGCCTGAACCTTGATAAGTTTCAAATACTTGATCATGGAATCCTCTTTGGCCTCGAACAATCCCTTGAATTGTTTTTCCACTAGCTGGGAGTCAGTAAATGCAATCAGATCTTGTATTCCTGCTTCTTTAGCCATTTTGAGGCCTGCCAGTAGCGCCTCGTACTCTGCCTCATTATTTGAGACTTGAAAGTCTAATTTCAAAGCGAATTCCAACTCCTCTTCCGTTGGTCCTCGGAAAAATACTCCTGCGCCTCCTCCTGTCGATGTCGAAGATCCATCGACATGCATCGTCCACAATTCTATTTTCGCTTCTTCCAGCTGTGTGTTTTCTAGTACAAAATCGGCCAAGACTTGTGCTTTAATAGAAGTTCTCGGCATATAGTCGATGTCATATTCACCTAACTCCACTGCCCATTTGATCAGTCTTCCAGAGGCGTTTGGTTTAGAAAGGGTTTGTCTCAGTGGTTGATTGGTGAGGATAATGATTTTGTGTGATTGAAAATAAGGACGCAGCTTTCTGGCCGTTGTTATGATGGCTAGAGCGAATTTCTCTATCTCTGTGTAGTTTTTTTTCTGGTCCTTGTAGAACTCTGCTTACGTAGTATATTGGATGACTAAATTTCGCCTCCAATCTGACCAAGACCGAGCTGATTGCTTGTTCGGAAACAGCTATGTATAGGTACAAACTTTCGCCTTCTTGAGGTTTGGCTAAGAGAGGTGGTGATATTAAGTATGCTTTGAGTTGTTCGAAGGCTTGGTCACAATCCTTTGACCATTCAAATTTTTTAGCATTTCTCATGATTTTGAAGAACGTGAGGCTTTTGTCTGCGGATCGGGATATGAATCTATTTAGAGCTGTAATTTTCCCGACGAGTTTCTGCACTTCATTCAAGTTGCGTGGAGCTCTGAGGTCTAGAATTGCTTGGATCTTCTCTGGGTTGGCTTCTATTCCCCTCTCGTTTACCAAGTACCCCAGGAACTTTCCCGATCTGACTCCAAAAGTACACTTCGCGGGATTTAGTTTCATTCCGTATTTCCTCATGATGTCGAAAGCCTGTCTGATGTGTTCCAGGTGATCTTTCTCGTCAAGGCTTTTGACCAGCATATCGTCGACATAGACCTCCATGGATTTTCCAAGAAGTGTTTCAAACATCTTGTTGACCAAGCGTTGGTAAGTAGCTCCTGCGTTCCTTAGTCCAAAGGGCATCACCTTGAAGAAGTAGACGCCAAATTCCGTGATGAATGCGGTTTTCTCCTGGTCTTCGAGAGCCATGAATATTTGATAAAAACCTTGGAAGGCGTCCATCATACTAAGAATCGCACATCCCGCTGTCGAGTCGACTAGGGAATCGATTCTCGGTAGTGGGTAGGGATCTCGGGGACACAACTTGTTTAAATCTGTGAAATCGTTGCACATTCTCCATTTCCCTTCACCCTTGGAAACCAGAACTACGTTGCATAGCCACTCCGTGAATTGTACTTCAGCTATGTAATCCGCCTCGAGGAGTTTTTTAACTTCCTCCTTAATTATCCTGTTCCTCTCAGGCCCAAAGTTTCTTTTCTTCTGCCTCGCAGGTCTTGCAGCTGGGTCAATGTTTAGCCTATGTACTATGACTTTGGGGTCGATTCCTTGCAAGTCGGTGGTTGACCATGCAAAAACATCGACATTCTGTCTGAGGAAATCGATCAGTTGGGTTTCCAATCCTTCAGAGAGTTGGTTTCCCACTCTTGTCGTCTTTGATGACTCACCAGGGATTAATTCGATAGTTTTGTGACCTTCAGATGGTTCTATTCTTTCAAACTTCCTTTTTCTAGCGTTCAACTCCTCCTGTTTTTCCTTCGATTTCCTAGTTGAATCTTCGTCGATTACACAATCTACTAGGATCGGGGTGACTGGCTGGTACTGGTTCTCTTTGTGGGGTTTCTTGGCCGTCGAGAAAGGGAGTTGCACTTCCCTTACACGTTTGTCGAGAGCCACTGTATAACAATCCCAAGCTTCTTTCAGATTTCCCCGTACTTCGCCCACTCCTTTGGAGGTTGGGAATTTTAGCTTTTGATGATACGTCGAAATAATCGCTTGAAAGCTGTTCAGAGACGGTCTTCCTAATATGACATTATAGGCGCATTGAGCATCGACAATTAGAAATTTTACCATTCTGATTTTAGAATTATCCCCGTCGCCTAGCATTAGCGACAGAGATAAAGTTCCTAAGGGTACAACTTGCGCTCCTCCAAACCCGACTAAGGGCGTAGCTATGGGCTCGAGTGGCGTGTTTCCGAGGTCCATTCTTTTCAACGCATCCAGGAAAAGGATATTAGCTGAGCTACCCGAATCAATCAGTATCCGTTTGACCGTCGCGCTGGCTATTTGGGTTGTTATTACCATTGGACAGTCGGGCACGTCACTTTCATCGTAGGGTACATATCCTTGAAGCAGGTCTGAGTCGTCAAACCCGATGAATTTATTTGGGGATGAAGATTTTATCGAGAAGACTTCTTTTCGATTGCTTCTCCTTCTTTCCTCAAGAGCTCTAGACACTAGCCTTCTAGAGTTCTTGCTGTCTCCCCCCGCAGGTCCTCCTGAGATCATGTTGACAATTGTTCCTGGTTGAGCCCTCCTTGGCTGATTATCCCGATTACCTATTTGTGGATCCTTCCTTCCTGGGGATTTTGACGGAGACCGATCATCTCTTGTCCTAGGCCCCGCTCGGCCACCTTTTTCGATTTTAACATATCCTGTTAAATGTCCTTCTGCAATTAGTCTCTCGATTTCTTCCTTTAATTGATAACAATCTTCAGTATCATGACCTCTTTGTCTATGAAATCTGCAATATCTTTTTGAATTTGGGGGTTCTCTCTGCTGGGGAGGTCGTCTTAAGAGGTTCTTGTCTTGTATTGCAAATAAGATCTCGGTTCTGGGTCTCTTTAGTGGAGTAAAGTTTTCGTTATATCTCCGAGGCGATCTCCCCTTGTTTTGCCTTCTTGGGTCGAAATTTTTTTCTTCCTCGCGAAATTCCCTTTTGTTCCTCCTTTCGACATACCTGTCGACTGGGGCCTTGTCGGTTAAAGGTTCCCTTTCCTCCACTTTGCTCAAGCCGAAAAACGTTCCCCTTAATTTGGTCATCTCCTCCTCGACCATATACTGGTTGGCCATTTCCATCAGCTTTTCGTATGTCGAAGGATTTTCCCTTACGATTGCACTGGCAAAACCCCGATTTAACGTACTTTGGAAGAGGACGGTTATTAGAAAGTCGACCCTGGGCATTTCGACTTTTAATAACTCATTATTGAATCTTCCCATGAAGGTTCTAAATGATTCCCCAGGCGAGTGTGTTATTGAGTACAAATGGTTCGCCGGAGGTCTCACTGCTTTCTTACTCCCAAACTGGCTCATGAACTTGTCACATAATTGATCGAAGTCAAAGATCGATTTCTCCTCCAATCTACCAAACCAGGATTGGGCCATACCAGCAAGTGTTGTGGAGAAAGCTTTTGCCGCGACGTTATCAGAGATTCCGTGCAACTGCATTTGTAAATCGAACGAGGCTAAATGTTCTTCAGGATCTTCCGTGCCAAAGTATCTTGGTAATTGGGTTGGCAACCTTTTATCCAACGGCAACCTCTCAAAGAAGATTTCGTCACAAAAAGGAGACTTTCTTAGACGAGAGTTTGAAATAGGTATTTCATTTTTCCTTTCGTGTCGATCCAGTTTTTGGTGGAGTGATCTAACCTCAGAAGCCAGTTTATTGACTTCTCTTACTGAGTCTTCCCCCATGTCGTCCCTTTCAGCGTGTCTTTCGAAACCTTCACGAGCCCTACTGATGGCCTCGTTTGCTTCTCCTCTTACTCCTAATCCCGGCACTGCCGTTGGTGGGAGTTCTCGAGGCACCTTTAGCCCCTCTTTCCCTATCTCGGCAACCCATTCTCTTCTGGCTTCGTCCAAGAAGGTTTTCAGATCTTCCTTAGTGAGCTGGAAGACGGCTGGAGCTGCAGGCCTTGATGGTCCTATCTCTTCTATGGGGGTTGAGATTGGGTTTCTTCTAGCGATATTATCGCCTTGTCCCTCTCCGTTTTGATCTCTGTTGTCCTCTCGATCTCGCGCGAGTGCAGCCCTCGATCGGGTAGTCATCTTGTTTCGATTCGTGGTTAAAAGTTTCCCACAGACGGCGCCAATTGATGAGTCTGTTTTCCGTATATTAATTGTTTATTGTCCAGGTGTCAAGATTAAACGTGACTTATCAATACGAGGAGCAGTAGGTCAGTCAAGTCCTTCCTCAAAGTTTCGGGATCTTAACCTGAAATCAAAGATAACTACGTTGGGTTAGTACCGGTGGTGACCCGGTGATAACCCTCCGATGCTTAAGTTAGTGTCGAGGATGAGAGATATGGTTTTATATCATATGTTCAGATTATTGCCCGCCCCCCTATTCTCTATAAAGAGGGATATTTATAGTTTTCACAATCCAACTACCGGGTCGGATTGTGATGAGACGTATGGACTCGGATACGGGTGTGGTTTATTCGACTTGACCCGGTGGCGTTGTGATGTGAAACTTCTACGGACGTCGGCCATCGACACACTCATCGATTGTTGTACCTCTATTCTTGGTCATGTCGATATTATATATATATTTTAAGCGTATGTGGTGGTCCACGTCAAGGGACGAAGACTTGGTACATCATGAGAAAACTCAAACTTTTGCAAAAACTAAATTGAACCGTCTCCCAAGTTTTACAATAACTATAGAAAATAGAAAAAACCCTAGAAATAGAAAATAATAAAAATTACCAAAAGATCCCTAAAATATTAAAACTCATAAACTCATAAATTTGACTTTTTATGGTCTCTTTGTCAATCTCGAATCCCACTTGACCAGTATAGATTTTTAATGCTAGATCTATATAATATGGTCACTGGAATTCATTGCTAGTCATCATATTTATGGTGAATGGATAAAATTTGAGGAAGATTGATTGTCCTTGTAATGAGGTTTAGTGAATTAGGTGAGATGTCCACTTGATTGTAAAACAACAAAAATAAACACAAGAAAATAAAAAGTAAAAAGAAAAGTAGTAGAAGTCAGCATGCTCAAATAATTGTAGATTTGGACTTGCTAATTGTAACGTTAATGATCATAATTTTTTTTTTAAACTTTGGTTCCAAAATTTCAAACCATGCCAATATGAACAATTTTTATATGCAAAATTAAATATCAGTGCCCTTTGGTATGATAACTTAACAATGAAAAGCTTAGGAGAGAGAGAGGGGATGGTGAAATTAATTAATACTTTCCAAAATCATTATACCCGAAGATCTTATGAAACCACAACTAACCAACCTTTCTTATAAACACTAGTATATAGTTTTTGTTTAACCGACTCGACGATTACGTAATTCTGCATTGAATTGAAGTAATAATACCCTTTTTCTTATCAATCCATGAAGTCACGATAACATATGCTACTAAAATAGGTTTATTTAAAATTAAATTAAATTGTTCGATATTTGGTTTGAACGAGATAAAAAAGAATATGAATATTTTTCAAGAGCTCTATCTGTAACTCACTAGAGGCCCGTGTAATAAAGGTTGTTCCTAAAGGTCCAACGAATTTTTAATTGGAATTAGAGAATCTTTTGGATGGATTTCATTCTAATATGTGAAGGGCTAGGTCAAAGGCACTCATCTCCCATCGCCTATATGTGATATGAAACTAATTAAATTAACTTATCAAATGGTAATGAAAGGGAAGTAGTGAAGAAGGGGATCCTGAACAAACTGAGTCGCTAAAAGAAAGAGTTTCACCATAATATAAAATCTTACTCAAGCTCATATATTTTTTGCTCCATTAAAGACTATTTTAGTTCACTTTATTAATAGTCCATCATTCTCAGACACAAATTTATTTGATAGGAAAAATTAAGGTAAACTTGGACGGTGTACTGACAGATTTTTTCAAATTTTTACACACCTAATTGTAGTTCTTCTTTTTCTTTTAAATAAAAAAAGTTTGGAGCCCGTGCTTCTAATAATGGGGTTGGTTCAGTGTAGGTGATGTGATTCTATCGATTGAGAAAAAAAAATGAATTTATAGTAACTGCAGTTGTCAAAACTATATTTTGTAGATTTTTTAAAATAAAATAATATTGAGACAAAGAAAGTCAAACACAACAAAAAGTTGCAATTATTCAAAATCGAGTTTAATTTAGGAGATCGAACACTTTTAAACATCAGGATTAGCTAGTACTAAGATCATCTACTATCCAAAATTCGAAATTGGACTCCAAATTGAAATATTCTTCAAATTTGGAGGTACTTTTCCACATTTCGTCTCTCATCTAAAAACTCCATAATACTATTCCACAACTTCAAAAACACTATTGATTCATCAAATTTGAATTGTTTATTAAATAAAATTAGATTTGATTAAACAAAATTCAAATAATTTATTTCATATGATTAAATAATTTTCAAATAATTTACTAAATAACATACTAAAATTAGATGCAAAATACATTAATCAAACCATTTAATTCTTATTTTGATGTTGTTTACCATTTGAAGTTTTAATGAAGTGTTGGTGGATTCTAAAAGTTGTTTCTATTTATAGTTTTCATATAATTTTTTAGACATTATTTAATTTAATTTTCTTGTATATTAATTATTAATAATCTTTTAAGTTTTCTTATTTATGATTTTAACATCTAAACTAAAAACATACTTTTTCAATTTAAAAATCAAATATAAATTATAACCTATTAAAAAATTTTATAATTTAATGAAATGATTAATAAAATAAATTATGTAAAAGTAATTAATAAATATTAAAAAAGAGAATATCTTGGAGCACAATTTATATAGTTAAAACAAGTGAATAGTCATATGACAATATCTTTCTTGCAAGTTGTATCGTATGACAATATCCCTTTTTCCTTTTTCTTTTTGGTTATAGAAGATAAGCTCGTAGATATCTTCAAGGATTTTGTAGCGTTACGGGCTAGATAACTAAATTCGCGCACCAAGGGTAGCCGCGCGCTCTCAATTCGCGCTCTGAGCGCCAAATGTGAATTCTAGGCTGAATTCGCGCTCTGTGGAGATATAATTCGCGCTCTGTTCAGAATAAATTCGCGCACACCTTGCATCACCTATTAAAAGTTGACATATGTCCACAAAAGCCTATGCTGTCATCTATCAGCTTCGCGGCTCTACTTCCAAAATTCAAGTAGGCTACAGCTGTAAGCTTGTAATATTAAATCAATAGCATTAGTGGGCCCTTTAACTAATGGATATTGGAAATCCTATATTAATAGCTGTATTGGAAAGCTATATTAAATTGCTCTAAGAAAATTAATTACTGCAAATTGCTTATCACTATGATAAGAAAATATTTAAATTAAAAAAGATTAATGAGTATTCACTTATTAGAACTTATATAATTGTCTATTTGGAGTTAAAAAATTCAATTTATCATTACATACTTGATATAAAAATATTACGTCTACGGTTATACCTTTTGGGTTGTAAGATATACACAATATTTCATACATTATGTATACATTATAAATTAAAAACATCAAATTCAATCAATTTATCCATCAATATATTTACTTTTAATCTTATTTTCAGTAAAAGTTAATTATAAGATATTTTATAGTTCTCATTTTTAAAATATATGTATATATTTATTATTATAATATTATTTTAAAGACGCTCTTCAGATGCTCTCATGTATTAAAATTTTAATATATCGCGCTCTCACGCTCTCGCTCCCGCTCCCGCACCCGCACCCGCTCCACGAATTAGTTACCTAGGTTACGGGCCGGCTGGACTGAGAAAATAGGCACGTCATAGATATGGACTGATTTGGACTCGGAAATCAGCCCAGGACTGGCCCACCAGCTCAGTCCTACTCCTACCATATGGTATGAATTTTTTATCTTATAATTAATTCCTCCAGTTACTGTTTGAAAAAAGAAGCATGTCTAATTCTTTTAGACAAACTAAAGAAGAACTTACTCAAGATAATGAGTATCTATTGTGATGCAATTGCATTTTTAAGTTAGTCCCCACAAAGTTTCAGCCTCATAATGACTGGGCTGGACTTGGATAGGCTTCTTAAATCATTTAATGTGTGGCCCGGATCCTGACCGCTAATGGCTGTCAATTCAACTTGATTTATAATAATTTTTATCTAATTGATAATTTGATTAAGAAGATTTATAATTCGAAATATATAGATTCACATGTCGGTGCGATATGTAATAGATCCTAATTCAATAATAAATAAAACAATTTTATACATACACAATCATTTATTTATTTAACATTGTATTAAAGTATGATGTGGCATAGTTTGTAATGTATGTTTTCCGAAAGTTGAGTTTCCTCCCGAGAACATAAAGGGCATGTTTGTTTGGTGTTTGAGAAAGTAGTTTGGGAGAGTAGAAGAGATTTGTGAAATAATTTCAATTTGCGTAATGTTATTTGTTTACGTTTTGAGAGAGCCGTTTGACAAATAAAATGGGTATATGTTTTTTTTTGGAAGAGTTAGGTTGTAGGTGTAGAATGTGTAAGACTTTGTGTCAAATCATGTTTGTTATATAAGATCAATTGTGTATGAGATAGGTTACTTTATGTCAAATCATAGTAGAGTTTGTATAGGTTTTGTTTAGAGATAATAAAATTGTTGTTTGTTTGGCTTTTGAGAGAATAGTTTGAGAAAATTGAGATACAAAAAATTTATTTCAGAGAATAGAAAACATGTTTGTTTGGCATTTCTCAAACACGAAATTTTTTTGAGAAACGCCAAACAAACAGGCCCAAAATATTTGCATATCGGAGTATAATATATTAATATGTCTTCCTCTACTTCCATAGAATCTTCTAGTCAAAATTCTGAAACAGAAAAGGATTTTGCTGACATCTCAAAGATTCTTATGGCTGATCCATCTTCCTCTTCATATCAAGAGCAACAACCTTCTGAAACTGAGGAAGAGACAACGATGGAAGATACTCCACCACCTCAAGTGGATACTTCACCTACTAAACCATCCAATGGCCCTTGGTTTACATTTGATGATATTCCAGTTAGCAAAAGAAGAGAAAGACTTCAATCATTTGCAGCCTGGATAGATTTACAGAAAACCAAAGAGCACAGACTTCCTGTTATAATAAGAGAATTTGCTTCAAGATTTACAGGAACTCTAAGAGAATGGTTTTTGGCACTTGGGCAATACAGGCAGATGCAATTTTTCCAAGCAGAATTATCTCGTGTACTCGGAGCAATTCATCAAGAATTTATTGGAGATAGTTCTATCTATGATAAACTGGCACAACAAAATTATTTTGCCATGAAGTGCTGTTCTTTACAAAGAAAATATTTGGATCTTCATTTTAAAAGAATGTCAGAACTCTACTATGTTCTGAATGGAAGCAATGATCCTAATCTCAAGCATGTCTATGCTGCATCCCTTCCTAAAGAGATTCATCAAGAACTCAACAGGTTCGTTGAAGCTGCACATAAGGACATCAATACTCTCACTCTTGGAGAAATCCATCAGATGGCAATTGCAACAATTGAAAAGCTTTGTGAGCAACAAACTCTGTTCAAATCTTTGTTGAAAAACAAAACGAATCTTGACAAAGCTTGCAAGAAATCTCATCTGGAGATTAAATGCAAATCCAAAGATAATTGTTCATGCCATCCCAAGAAGATGTCCAAAGGACATAAAAAAGAATCTTCTAAGCAGAAGGGACGTCTCAGATTTTTCAAGAAGAAATCATTCAGGAACAAAAAGACAGATCGATGTTACATCTGTAACAACAAAGGACATTTTGCAAAAAATTGTCCTCAAAACAGAAACAAGTCTGCCAGAATGATTACTCATATTCTTCAGCACACTGAGACTACACTTGATGATACTGATGTTGAATCTCTTTTCTCTGAACAAGATGAACAAACAGATGAGAGCCTCTTTGCTCTTGAAGAAATTGTATCAGAAGAAAAGTCCAGTTCATCTGAGTCCGAACCAGAAGCAGAATACCTTCCTATACTACACTCTGTTACTAACAGCCAGGAAGCTATTCCATCTCCCCACATTAATATCCATGTACTTCCCTCGAAGTATGAAAGGCCAATAAAAGTGATTGGTTTTATGGATACTGGAGCTGCTAAGTCCATGATGAATCAAGATATCCTTCCAAAAGAAGCATGGACCACTCATTATGAATATTTCCAAGCAGCAGATGGACAAAAGTTCAAAACTTCTCTAATTACTAAACATCCAATCGGAATTCAGTTCTTTCCAGATTGCATTGTATGGATGAAGGTAATTGGAAGTAAGTTACACGGAAAAGATCTTCTAATTGGGTTTGATCTTTATCACAAAGCTCAGAAACTCATGTTACTTCCCAATGGTATAAAGTATAAACGGCAGTTTCAGCCTTATACTACAATCCAGAAGATCTATGCTCTTTCAAATGCTCCGAAAGAATTTCACCAGATAGCTTCAAAGCTACAAGATTGTTGTGCAGAGTCTCATGCTGAGTTCACTCATCCTAATCCATTATGGAAGAATTCCAAATTCTTCATCCAGCTACCTTTCAAGATGAATGAGGATGTGAACCCCACTAAAGCTACTCATCCAGGAATGACTCCTGATGATTTAGCCTTAGCCAAACAAGAATGTCAACAACTCCAAGAACTTGGGCTTATTTAGCCAACAAAATCCAATTGGGCTTGCCAAGCGTTTTATGTTAACAAAAGATCAGAACAGGTCAGAGGGAAAAAGAGGTTGGTTATAGACTACAAGCCTTTAAACCATTTCTTATCAGATGATAAATTTCCTTTACCTCGAACCCAAATGTTATTTTCCCAGTTAACCCAAGCCCACATATTTTCCAAGTTTGATCTCAAAGCAGGATTTTGGCAGTTAGGAATTGATCCAAAAGACAGATACAAATCAGCTTTCTGTATACCTACAGCCCAATTCCAGTGGACAGTTATGTCTTTTGGGCTTAAAGTCGCCCCATCACTATTCCAAAAGGCCATGACCCAAATATTTGAGCCCATTCTACACAGTGCTTTGGTCTATATTGATGACATCCTGTTATTTTCAAAGGACAAGCAGTCACATGAAGCTCTACTAGAAAAATTCCATGAAATAGTCCAACATTACGGCATTATGCTTTCTGAAAAGAAAGGCTATATTGGACAAAAAGAAATTGAATTTCTTGGAATGAATTTCTCTGATGGACAGTACCAGCCTGGTCCACATATTGCACAGGAGCTACTCAAGTTTCCGGATGAAAACTTAACTACTAAGGAAATTCAACAATTCCTTGGGATAGTTAATTATCTGAAGGATTTTCTACCACAGTGTTCCAGATACACTAGCCAGCTGTCCAGATTACTCAAAAAGGAAGCCCCACCTTGGGGAATCAATCAGACTACAGCTGTCCGACAACTAAAGCAGCTTTGCCAAAAGCCCCCTCCTTTAAAGATTAAAGGAAAAAGGATCCTACAGACTGATGCCAGCGATGAGTATTGGGGTGCTATACTCATTGAAGAGATTGACGGAAATAAATACTTTTGTGGACATGCCAGTGGACAATTCAAAGATGCTGAAAAGCATTATCATACAGTCTACAAAGAAATCTTGGCCGTGAAATATGGGATCAAAAAATTTGAATTCCATCTGATTGGACACCACTTCACTGTACAAATGGACAACTCATCATTTCCTCGAATTTTTGAATTCAAGAACAGAGGTATTCCAGAACCTCAATTATTGAGATTAAAGGATTGGTTTTCTAAGTACCAGTTCGAAGTTCAGCATATAAAAGGAGACAAGAACCTCATTCCAGGTTTGTTATCCAGACCAAAACAAATCCTCCTTATATCTCCTCAGAAAACAATTCCATTGATCTTAATGGCTTCATACTCTCAGCCTAATGAAACCATTTTACCAGAATTCCCAGAAACTACTCCACCTCTTGACAGCCCTGGACGACTCAAAAGCTTTGCCAAAAATAATCTTTTCTATTATCAGGCAAAATTCTTGTTACTAATGAACATTCCTCTTGAACAGGGAAAGTTTTACCCAGATCACCCTTTCCTTCCTATCTTTACATTTCATGATGAAATTACTCTCCCCACTGAAGGATATTGGTATTTCTGGTGCCTCGGAATGATTAGGTACTTTGCCATTGAAATCAAGCCTATCTTCCTCCTTAAAGCTATTCGCAAAAGGTCTCTTGAGCCCAAGATTACCAAATTCTTATATGGTTATTGGACCAGAAAAGACTGGATTAAAGTTTTGAAGAATACCATTAAGGAAGTTTCTCATATGGCCAATCCTTACACTGTTATCATTCTAAAGAGGCCTTACTACTCGGGAATTGGAAAAATGTTGATTCCTCAGTCCTATGGATACGTTTTTACCACTACTGATGGTGGTATAGGAGATAAACCAGAGGAACTAACTTGGTTATTCAGGCATCTATGTCGAATCAATAAAGTCCCTACTACACTTATTGAAGATGTGGATTGTACTTCAACTCTGAGTCTGCCATTTCCTATTACAGGACCAAGTTATTCTCTTCATACTTGTGAAGCAATATATCATTGATCTCGGACCCGAAGAAAATATTTGAATATGTACTATCATGCGCCGTTTCCTAGTACAGGCTATTTTAGGAGCTAGGAGAAACTTAATATGGCTTGAATTTACTGAATGCTTATATATGTTCTTAATCATAGTTTCTCAAGTTGAGTATTTGGACACAATTTTCTAACGTTTTGCTAAAATAATAAACCAGATCATCACAAATAGAGACAGTCGATATGTTGGGAGGTCATTATTGGCTAGTGGACTTTTGAGTGTACTATAAAGACAGTTTTTGTTAAAAGGGACATAATAAAACCTCCATAAATCTTTAATACGGCTCTTCCAGTTCCATGCACCTTTGTAACAAATTCCTGATATGATATTTGAACTTTTCAATATTCTGATGTGGACCAGGTTCCGCTATGTTACACGTTCACTTCCTGTGGACACGGTACATCGATCTAAGCCCGTTTTAGTCATCCCCTCAATTATATATTTATCACATTTTGACCTTTTTTATTTTTTGCAATACAAAATGGATACTGGAACTTTGGAGTTGTTGAGACTAAATGACTCGTATGTATTGAAAATAAAAATTAACTTTATGGTATGAGGTCTAAGAGAATCACATTTTTTGAGTTAGTTTGTGAAGTGAGTTCGACCCAAACCATTTAATGTGGACTTAATTTAATCTACGTGAAATCTATTATGACTCTCACTATTTTTTTTCCCAATGTACTCGCTCATGTGTAGCACTACATCATTTGTGTAATTGTTACACAAAATGATTTTTTGAAGAATTTCTAATTTAAGCTCAATTTCGTCAAACACATCCAAACAACAAAACAAACTAATATATTTGTCCATGATTCTCTCATAAGTGTTATTGATGTGACATTATTCAAGTTCTAGTTCATATAAGATTGTAGTTAACTGATAAAGAGCTATTCAGAATTAACTAGTTCAAAGAAGCCTACTAAACATGTGACCAGAGAGCAGCTTCAGGTTTGATCTCTAAACTCTAGTGTTAGGGGGGAAAATGAGAGAATTGCATTTTTCATACCAAACATTTACCTACTTTATACATTTCATACCACACCTTTCAGAATGACACATTTCATACCAAAATCAATCAACCTTTTTCAATTTTCATACCGCCGTTAAATTTTGGACGGAAATGGACACGTGCGCCGCACGTGTCCGTTAACTCTCAGAAAAAAAAAAAAAAAAAAAAAAAAAAAAAAAAAAATTTCCAGATTTCTTCACGTAGGAGATGATGAATAGTAACCTAAATTTTAAAAATTGGGGATTTCTTCAATACTTGATGAAAATGGATGAGGTTGGTGGCAAAAGAACCGTTACACCAAGGGGAATGAACGGAACTAAGTATTAGACGGTGGGTCGACCTCCTCCGCCGGCGGCGGAGCAAAAACCGAAAATACTAAAATTCGTAGATTTGAAATACAAGCGACGGGATCGATATGAAACAACGAAATAGTGTATGATCTTTGTAGAGGAGGTCAAGACGAAGCCGTAGCCACCAAGAAGAGGTTTAATGGTGGCCGGAGTCACCGGAAAATTGAAAATTACGTGGAGGTGGTGGAGATGGTGGAAAATAATTGCAAAAATCCCCGCTGACCAATTGCAAATATCCCCCCTAAGAATTCAAAATTGTGACTTAACGGACACGTGCGGCGCACGTGTCCATTTCCGTCCAAAATTTAACGGCGGTATGAAAATTGAAAAAGGTTGATTGATTTTGGTATGAAATGTGTCATTCTGAAAGGTGTGGTATGAAATGTATAAAGTAGGTAAAGGTTTGGTATGAAAAATGCAATTCCCTCGGGGGAAAATATTGTTTCCAATGAAGTTTAAGCCCTTAACCAGACCATCATGAAATGTGAACCTCCAAGTACAAAACCATGGATTAAAATTTCGATAAGCTTCCATCGAAATGAAAAAAAAAAAATCATGTTTTTGAGTTGTTGTAAACAAAAAATTAAAAGTAATCTTTATTTCAACATATTCCTTTAATTTACAGTTTTTTCAATCATTTTTTTGAATTTTTTTTCGAAAAGTTCTAAAAAGGTTTTCAATATTATTTAACTGGTCAAGACATACCAACAAACTAAATTTTAATCCGTGTACAAAATAAATGTAGTGAAATTTACCATTTCTTTTTTGCATTCCTCTCTAGGCTAAAAATTACCCAATATCCCATGACAAACCAGTGTTTTTAAAATCGGACCGGACCGGACCGGCCGGTTCGACCGATTTAATCGATAACCGGTTGTTAATTCGGTCAGGTTAATCCTCCAAAACTAGTTATATTCCTGCCCAGTTCGAATCGGAAAAAATGGGTCAAAAATCGGTAAAACCAGTGAACCGATTGAATCACTGGTTCACTTCTAAAAAAAAGTAAAAAAGAAAAAGAACTAGGGATTTTTATACACTTCTTCTTTCCCAATTTCAAGTATTTGCATGTTTTTTCATAAAATAATTTAGGTGACAAAATTCATCCAATACTTTTCTCTTTTCTATAGGTGATTAGTGATAAAATTATTGTTTTGATATGTTGTAGATATCATAGTTTGTATTATTGCTTTGATATTACGTTATCATAGTTGTAATTTTGGATATTTGGTGTTTATTTTGATTTAGGTCTATGTTTTGGATATATGGTTGAATATTGATGTGATAATTCTTGTTTGAACATGTTACGTTGGATTCTAAATTGCCTAATATTTGTTTTGTTTTTAGTTACTTTGACGATTTATTGTCTACTAGTTGTGATTTGTGACATAGTATTTAAATCATGAAAATAACTTGAGTTTTTTTGGGATGAGAAACAATTTTTAAAATGATTAATTACATACATTAAAACTTAAATTAAATTATTACTTCGTAATAACGTCACACAAGCTGAATAAGTGGTTAAAAAGGTTAAATCGATTCAACCAGTAACCAGCAAGACTATCAATTCAATGTTCGATCCGATTTTTAAGACATTGTGACAAACATATCAAAATTCCAACTAAACTTTCCATCCAATCACTCACCGACACGTATGAATTTCACCTGCTAACGTGCATCCAAGCTACCAATTTCATGCCTCTACGTGAATCAGATATCACAGCTGAGCTGAGTCCTTAGACTGCGCATGTTAGCACCCCCCAAAATTGCAAAATTGTCCAAAACTTTTTCCATATGCAAGCGGAATTTCCAAAATCTGTGACGGAGTTCCCTAACCCAAACAAAACAAAAACCTCCAGCCCCCTCCCACACCGTATATTCCAATTCCCTTCTCCACCGTCCGATGTTCCGATCCAACAAATCCAACGACCCACATCTTCTCTCCTACACTCCCATATACAAAGACGCACACGCAATCTCAAAATCAACGCATTCATAAACTCAGCTCGGATCTTTGCAACACTACTACTTCACTACCAGTAGAAAGGAAACGCCATCAAAACGATGGCGTCTTTAGCTCTAACCTCAACCCTAAACCACCGGCTCCGTCCCCTCTCCGCCCCAAAACCCCGCCCCCTCACCACCACCAAATCCATCTCCCTCACTCCAAGATTCAGATCCTTTGTCAGAAACTCAATCGCCAATTCTTCCAACAATCATTTCACTAACCCTAAACCCACATTTGTAACGAATCGCGATCTGGTTACAGTCCCCTCCGCCTCCGCTGTGCCAGCAGTTTCTCCACCACCTCCTCAGCCGTGGCAGGGTGCCTCCATCAAACCACTATTAGCTTCACTCGCAACCGGAGTTATCCTCTGGTTCATTCCAGCTCCCGATGGGGTTTCGCGAATCGCGTGGCAGTTGTTATCTATTTTTCTTGCCACCATTGTTGGAATTATAACTCAGCCTTTGCCACTGGGAGCTGTCGCGTTGATGGGTCTTGGCGCTTGTGTTCTTACTAAAACTCTAACCTTTGCAGCTGCGTTTTCGGCTTTCGGGGATCCGATTCCGTGGCTGATTGCATTGGCATTCTTTTTCGCGAGAGGGTTTATTAAGACTGGTTTGGGTAATAGAATTGCTTATCAATTTGTTTCTTTGTTTGGTAGCTCGTCTTTAGGATTGGGTTACAGTTTGGTTTTTAGTGAAGCTCTTTTGGCTCCGGCGATTCCTTCTGTTTCAGCTAGAGCTGGTGGGATATTCTTGCCTTTGGTTAAATCACTTTGTGTGGCTTGTGGTAGTAATGTAGGTGATGGGACTGAGCATAGATTGGGTTCTTGGTTGATGTTGACTTGTTTTCAGACGTCTGTTATTTCGTCTTCTATGTTTTTGACTGCTATGGCTGCTAATCCTTTGGCTGCTAACTTGACTGCTAATACGATAAATATGTCTATTGGGTGGATGGATTGGGCTAAGGCTGCAATTGTGCCGGGTATGGTTTCGTTGATTGTGGTGCCCTTTTTGTTGTACTTGATATATCCGCCGACTGTGAAGAGTAGCCCTGATGCGCCTAAGCTTGCTAAAGAGAAGTTGGAGAAGATGGGGCCTATGACGAAGAATGAGATCATCATGGCTGGAACTCTGCTTCTTACGGTATATGAAACTCGAGACTCTGACCTTGCTTATAGATTTTACCTGCCTAGTTATTGCTAAAAAATTGCATTTTGCTACTTTTTGGTTCACATTTTTTTCTAATGTTTCTGTATATGGTTGCTGGTAATTTTCACTTTCTTGGTGTGGTACTTGCTTTTGTTATTATGCTGGGATTTGATGGCTCTTTCAATGGATTGGATGAGGAATGTAGTTTTCTGGGGTTGTCAAACAATTAACTTTTGTTGCATGTCTGTGTCAAAAGATTGGGAATTGAGTCCTATTCAAAGCTATCTTCTGAGATTATGAGCCTCTCTGTCTCTGATGTGACTCCTGTAAATTGTAGAATAAAAATTGATGGTACATTTTTGGAAAGAATTTAAACGAATAGTAGTGTGATATAGTTAAATTGACCTTTCCTCCATCCATCCAAATTGTTGCTTTATATGGAGAGTTCCAGCTCACTTCCGCTTAAATACTTGTATGGTTCAAGAGTCTAGACAGTGGATGTGTTCATGGGGTCTTGCTCTGATCCTCCATGGATGCTGAGACACTGTTTGCACTGTGATTTTTAGAAACATTAAGTGATTCGTAGAGATCTTTTTACAATTCAATTGGAAATAATTGCTCTCTATTCTTTGGCTGATTGTTGTATAATGCATTGACAAAAATGTTTGCTCACTTGATCCAACACCCCCCTCTCCCCCCCACCCCCCCACCACCCCCCCGAGGCGCCAACATTAAAATGACATTTTGTTATTGAATTACCTCAGGTTGGTCTCTGGGTCTTTGGAAGTGCCTTGAACGTTGATGCAGTTACAGCAGCAATTCTCGGATTATCGGTCCTCCTCATAACTGGGGTTGTCACATGGAAAGAATGTCTTGCTGAATCAGTTGCTTGGGACACCCTTACTTGGTTTGCTGCACTTATTGCAATGGCTGGGTACCTAAACAAATATGGTCTTATTTCCTGGTTCAGCCAAACTGTTGTTAAGGTATGCGATAACTATACTCCAGGCCTCATTCACCTATATCCTTATTAGTGCATCTTGAATTTGCTATTAAATTTAGTCAACTGATCTAACCAAAGCTACTAGAAGCGGAGACTAGGACTCCAAAGGGACTGAATTTAACCTATGTGTGGTGCTTTTACGGGGAAAATGATAACAAGAGTTGAAGACTAAAGTTCAATCATTTGACGCATTAAAGTTTTTACCTATTGTTTTCCTCACTAAAATTCAAGAACCAAATCTCCTTAGTGTAAACTCAATGGAGTCAGTTAACATAACTTTTGAACATAAAATTTATGGGAAACTAGATATGCCTTGTGTTTATGCTTCCCTTGGTCTGTTAGTGAAATTGTTTAAGTTTAGGATGGAAAAGAAGTGTGGATATAAAAGTTTTTCACATTTTATGTTGAATTTTCATAATTCCCGTGTCTGAAAATATATATTCTGGTATATAGTGTCACCACAATTTATTATTGAAACTGTACTTTTAATATAGGATTGTTAATTAACCAATTCATTTGATTGTCTTGCAGTTTGTTGGTGGATTGGGTCTATCATGGCAGCTATCTTTTGGCATTCTAGTTCTTCTATACTTCTATTCTCACTACTTCTTCGCTAGTGGGGCTGCTCACATCGGTGCCATGTTTACAGCATTCTTATCAGTAGCTAGTGCTTTGGGTACTCCACCATACCTTGGAGCTATTGTTCTCTCGTTCCTCTCCAATCTTATGGGTGGCATTACTCATTACGGGATAGGATCAGCACCCGTATTTTATGGCGCTGGCTATGTGCCACTTGCCAAATGGTGGGGTTATGGATTCGTGATCTCGGTTGTCAACCTCATTATTTGGCTTGGAGTTGGAGGGCTCTGGTGGAAGGCCATTGGCTTGTATTAAGACTTGTCGATTAGACCCGGTTGCTCGTACAATTAAAAATACGGAAAGGGGCTTAGTGAGGAATGATATATAAATATATGAGGCCATTTATAGTTTGAAATAGGATTGTACTTAAATTTTGACATTGAAATTGCACAATCAACTATTTTTATGAAATGTGTTATTTTCTCTTCATTATGGTGTTCCTGATATGAAATGGGAGTTCTCGTTTGAATATGCAAGCAGGTGGGAAAATAAGAGTTGTGAATGAAAAGGGAACAAACTAATAGATCAACTTGTAGCTAATGGTAAATTTGATCAGAATCACCGCCAAATTAGTCAATGTCCAAAGTTGCTAAACTCTCCTTATTTTGAAGGTACAACACTCTCGACTGTGCAAATCTCTGCTTCGAGAAATTTGGCGATAGAGTGAAATATTGGACCACGTTTAACGAACCCTGGACATTTGGTTTAAATGGGTATGGTTGTCCATTCTGATGTTCTACTAGAGCAAATTGCACGAATAGAAATCTTGGTACATAACCATATATTGTTGCTTATCACATACTTCTCGCCCATGCCTAGACAGTAAATTTGTACAAAACCAGTGTTAATGGTTGCTTGACGAATCATTAAAAATCGAATCGGAGTAGGATGCAGTTTGCCCAAAAAATATGATTTGAAGGTGTATGTTGCCATTTTTATATTCTACTAGGAAAGTGTACGTACGTACAGTTGTACGTGTCTAGTTAATTTCATGGATATTTTTTATAAATTAGAGTAAAAATAATTTTATCATGCCATAAAATAGAACAAATTAACTTGTTTTCACCTTAATTCATGAGTTTAATTCATTTTTCACCAGTTTAACCTATTCTTAACCGATTTTATTCACTTTTACCAATTTAATGTTTTTTTTACCGTTTACCCAATTTTTATCAGTTATAACTTATTTTCACTGTTTTACGATTTTTTTCCTTTTGTTTTTTTCTTTCTAAACCAATTTTCTACCGGTTTCACCTTATTTTTTCGGTTAAACCTTATCATTTTTTTACTGATTTCACACATTTTAATCATATTAACCCATTTTCACCTCTTTCGCACATTTTTTTCATTGATTTCACTTGTTCATTTGATCAATTTCACCTGAATTTTCATTGATTTGACGTACGTTTTCACAGACTTTATTCAATTTTTCACCTATTTAACCTGGTTTTCACTAATGTTGTTGTTTCACCGGTTTCATTCTATTTTCACGAATTTTTTACTCGATTTCTGCGGCACTTTTTTTATCGGTTTCACCCAAATTTTCACCAACTCCGCCAGTGTTTACCAATTTCACCCGATTTTCATCGATTTCACATGTATTCAATGATTTCATAGATTTCTTCTTTTTAAACGATTCACCAATATCACCCGTTTTCACGAAAGAATTCCATGAAAATTTGAGATTATGCATGTCTTGATATTATTGAATATTTTTATAGTTTTCTATTCTAGTCAAAATAAAATTACATAATTAGTTAAGTCATAAGAATTTTTTATTCTTTCATAGTAGATGCAATTTTTATTTTTATGTAACATAATGATATTTAAGAGAATTTCATGTTAATTTTTTATATTAGAGTGTTTATGACTTATGTTGTAATAAATATTTAAATTAATATTTAAAATAATAGTGTTTTCTTATGGTTCGTTTTTATCTATTATAAGAGAAGAAGATTAACTAAATTTAATGTAAAAGATAATTTATAAATTTTACGAGTTTATGTAGCTAGGAGATAAATATAATAGGACTTCGTGTCTAAATATATCTCTTCAATTATTTTCAGTCTTTTATATATTTACCATTTAATTGAATATCACTTTAAGGTCATTTTAGTCTGTACAAAAAAGTTAAGAAATATTCATGTTTTTTATTATAGGAGAGAAGTTGCAACTCGCCAAATGAAAATATTTTCTTGTTGCAAAATGCAATCGAGCCATATTCATTAGATGCAACTTGGTACATCATTGCATCATAGCAGGCTGAAAATTTAGTATTCCATAAAATAATATGAAAAAGGTTGCGGAGTTTTCAGCCTTGTTTGGTACCATGTGCTTTGCCATACGATTTTGAGTTTTTGTTGGGCCATGCATGATTCCATTCGCAACTCACTAAGAGCATCACCAGTGGTGTACCCAATTGGGAGCCCAAATTAGTTTAGGTCTAAAATTTACTAAAAACATATCACAGTGGGGGACCTAAAGGGAAGTGCAAAATGCACCCAAAACCCATTTACTTCCAATTGAGCCCAAATTTGAGACCTCAAGATTGTTGAACCCATTTCAGCATCCAATCATAAATTGACACGTATACGATGTGGAAAAGAAAATAAAAATCTTATTGGAAACATCTAATCATATATTGACACGCATATAAAAATCTTATCACAATACTTGAAAAAAATAATTAAAATAATTAAAATAATAATGAAGACACCATCAATGAATTCATTGTTTATAATTAATAATTATTATAAAATTTATAAATATTTTGAATTTTATTTATTTTTTGTTTAGTCTAAAATTATCGGTGATTGCATTTTTAATTAGATTTTAATTTTAAGTTAGTGAAATAATTTTAAATTGAATTGATTTTAAAAATGGGTTCCCATTTTTTATGTCTATTGCTGCAGAAAAAAACTTTTCCAGAGGGTGCAAAACACTGTAGCAGGTTGCAAATAAAGAATTTGGGTCCAATATTTGGGTACACCACTGGTGATGCTCTAAGCTGAAGTGTCAAACAGCTAAGAATGCCCAAATATTTTGGGACCTAATTTTTGGCTTATTAACCGGAACTTTGCCTACATATTTAAGTGTCATAGTTTTTTTTTTGATCAACTATAAATGGCATAAATATATCAACATTTATGTACAAAGAGCTGACCAAAGCTAGAAGACAGAAAAATGGTCAAGACATGCAGGCCATAGTGTCCCTATATATGAATAAATCATACGGATACAAAGAGTACAAAACAGTGTACAAGTTTGATTTAATATTAATGCTAGTGGTTTCAGCTCTAGGGACTTCTTCCTAAAAAATGAACGGATTTTAGTTCGGATTCTATCCGTAATTAAAAATACAAGGAGTAATTCGATTTGTTAAATAAGTGAATATAAGATAAAAAAATAAATAAAAACTATGTACTATACTTAAGGTAAAAATTAAAAACTAATCTTATAACTTTGTTAATTTGCTATTCACTCGTCGAAAATTTGTTCCTTTTAGTATATTGGGATGCAGATTTCATCCTCGATCTAAGAAATGATGGCAATTTAGCTAGGGACACAGGATATAAAATTTATAGCTTTGCAAAAAGCAACCAAATTAGACTGAAAACTCAACATGCTTAATTATCCACCAACCGTGACAACCTCTATCTCTTTGTCCGTCGACGCCAATCTTGCTCAACCTTTTCGCTATTGTTTTACCTTTCAACTCGAAGCCCAATCCAACCACAGTCACAGCAGCACATCAGTCGGAACCGTACGTAGACACTAGCTAGGATGTTTCACGCCGTCAAAATCCACTATTATGACGACGTTGCTAGATCTATTTAATTTCTTCTCTTCATGTTTTCCCTTTGGCCATCTCTCTCATTTTCTCTTGATGCGAGTGTTAGGAACACATGTCAATCCATAATTGGTGCGAGACACCAAAGTAATATAAATACGCAACACATTGGAATAGATGATTTGTTCCGCCATGCATGGCTTGGTTATAAGTGAACAACAAATATTTAAAGAATTAGGTTCCCTACAATTATATATATACATGATTGATCCAAAATAGATAATTGAGATGACAAATATATATATGTTTTATCCGCATAGACAGCATGCCAAAAAGCGGAATATCTCTAACATGAATGACTGATGATGAAAAATAAATGGATTACAAATTTCTGGTCTTTCGATTAACAAGAAAAAATACACTATAAATTGGGGTAAACATTATTATCCGTGATCATTAAGAAACTAAAAAGTGAAAAACAACATGGCTTGGCTTCATCGATTTCTGCTTATGGTCGGTGTAGCCATAGCCTCTTCATATGTAAATATTGTTTTTTGCCAAGAAATAATTTCATCAACTTATAAAATAAAAGAATTTAATAGGGGTAGTTTTCCATCTGGTTTCATCTTTGGGGCAGCAACTGCCTCTTATCAGGTAGGGTTTTAATTAAAGGCTTAATTCATTTGCATTATATATTGTTACTATCATTTATTCAAATATATACATTATTTTTTAATTGCAGGTTGAAGGTGGATGGAATGAAGATGGAAAAGGACCTAGCATATGGGATCATTTAACCCACAAATATCCAGGTTTAATTTCTCTTATACTTATTTTTATGCATTCTTTGAGCGTGCATTTTACTTTATATATATATATATGGATGTATTTATACTAATTACGGCTAAGAGTTTCTTCTAATTAAAATAGAAAAAATAAAAGATCGAAGCAACGGGGATGTGGCCGCTGACTCATATCATCTTTACAAGGTATAATTGTGTATATATTTGAGCATGAACTTCTACTTTGAATTAATTTAACTAGACTAAGTTAATTGTAATTGATTTATTTTGGATATATATACAGAAAGATGTTAAATTGTTGAAGAAAATGAATGCAGATGCATATCGATTCTCGATTTCATGGCCAAGAATATTACCACGTATGATTGTGATCGATATTGTTAATTTGTTTCCAAATGATCGATTTAATTATAACAAGATCACCATTAATTGTGTTATATGATCATGTAATAATTGAAGGTGGAAAGTTAAGTGGAGGAGTGAATGAGAAAGGCGTTGATTACTACAACAAACTAATAAATGAGCTTCTAGCGAATGGTACGTAGTTGCATTTGCTTAGCCTGGCAATCGATATATATATATATATGATCTAAAAATGAATGTAAATCTTATGTAAATGTATTTATCTTGACATATATTTTGTAGGTATTCAACCTTTTGTTACACTTTTCCATTGGGATTCTCCTCAAGCTCTAGAAGAAGAGTATGGTGGTTTCTTGAGCCCACAAATTATGTAAGTGAAACATATATGAATCAATAAGATTAAGTTGATCGATCAAACAAATAGAAATTCATATATATCTCACATGATAGATATATATATGCTTAATTACAGAAAGGATTATCGTGATTTTGCTAAACTTTGTTTCGAGAGATTTGGTGATCGAGTGAAATTTTGGAGTACATTCAATGAGCCATGGACCTTTAGCTCAATAGGCTATGATTCGGGAACTCTAGCTCCATTCCGATGCTCTTCTTGGGTAGGAAACAATTGCACCGCTGGAGACTCGGGCACTGAACCCTATATTGTTGCTCATCATCAACTTCTTGCCCATGCTGCAGTCGTTGAATTGTACCGTAAACAATTTCAGGTGATTCATATTTATAATAAGTATATAACCTACTTATTAATTATTCCTTTTTTTTTATTTTCATTTAAAAAAATTAATGATATTCATAACCTAGCTAGCTAGTTAATTAATTAATCGTGTAGGCATCACAAAATGGAAAAATCGGGATCGTGCTTGTATCACACTGGTATATACCACTCACTGAATCAATGGATGACCATAAAGCTGCAGAACGGAAACTCGATTTCAACTTTGGATGGTAAATAGCTACATGTACATGTATTGAACATATATAACTTATATCTAGTACGTACATTAGTATTTTTAAATAGAAGACAATTAAATTAAAATGGTCTTACATATGATCTTGTAATGTAAATATATATATATAGGTTTATGCAACCTTTGAAAAGTGGTGAATATCCCGAATCAATGCAACGTCTTGTGGGAAATCGGCTTCCAAAGTTCACAAAGGAACAGTCGAAACTCGTAAAAGGATCTTTTGATTTTCTTGGATTGAACTATTACACAGCAATATATGCTGCTCATAATGCTTCACTAACATCAGGATCAAAGTTTAGTTATTCCACTGATTCTCAAGTGCAGCTATCATGTAAGTATGATATCATGAGAGAATATATATATTACATATATATATAAATTAAATTAATATGCTTTGGCACATCTTAATTATATTTATCCTTTGTCGATCGCCAGATGCTCGAAATGGGGTCCTTTTAGGAGAAGAGGTAAGTTAGTTTTTGCATTATTAATTATCTTCGTTTTATATATATAATATATTCAATCTATCATATATAACGCAAAACTAACATATATATGCATCATATTAAATACAGGCTGCTTCAGATTGGCTTCATGTTTATCCAAAAGGGTTTTATGATCTTCTAAATTATGTAAAAACAAAATATAATGATCCAACTATTTACGTAACAGAAAATGGTAAATTTTCTACATTTTATCTATATGTGGTGTACATGTACTATTTTATATTGATTTTGAATAAATTTCTTTAATTTTTTCCTGAATATATATATAGGTGTTGATGAGGTTAATAATCCTTCATTACCAATCAAGGAAGCTCTTAAGGACAACTATAGGATTAAATACTATCACGATCATCTTTTGTCTCTCCACAAAGCAATCAAGTTAGTCATAATTAATTAATTAATACTAGCATTATTTTAATTTATTATTTAATTTAGTAATTTTAGTACTCCTACAGTATTATTATACCACATTGCAATTTGCAGGGATGGAGTTAAAGTGAAGGGATACTTTGGTTGGGCTTTATTAGACAATATGGAGTGGAATGCAGGCTACACAGTTAGGTTTGGTATTTATTTTGTGGATTATAAAAATAAAGCCAAACGATATCCAAAACTTTCAGCCAAGTGGTTCCACAAGTTCCTCAAGAAAAAGGCTGCTTCATTCTGAAATATGAGTGCGCGCAACCTTTTTCGGTTCAGTGTATATATATATCCAATCCATAGTCAGACTTCAAACTTCATCACTTTGTATATAAATATTCATCTAATTATCTGCATGTGTAGTTTGTACAAATATATGTAAATTGCATCGTAAATGTATTTAATCAATATTTAAATATTAAAGAGTGTTTTTCATTTGTTTTGTTCATCTAAATTTATCCCATTTGATTTCTAGATCCAATGAAACACGGTGGTCATCAAATTCCAAACATAACACTAATTAATTGTCTCTATGTACAACAATTAATTATATGTGGTACGCACTAAGATATATATTAATTTTGTCACTAACAGGTGATTACCCACAAAGTGGCAAAACCCAAATCCGATCTCTGCTAGGAGAGATTCTCATATAATACGTCAGACAAGCTTTAAAAGGGATTAAGTCAGGTCTAAGACCTGAATACTCTTGAAAAACCAAAAGAAAACTATTTTGTCGTTAAGTCTATACTCTATAAGTAGGGGTGTAATCAAGCCGAGTAATGTCGAACGACATACTATTCAAACTTGACTTGAATTTTATCAAGCTTTGTGTTTAAGCTTGGTTTGATTGTTAACGAGCCGAGCTCAAACGAGTTTTCATCGTACAAGCTCGAGCTGAGTAGCGAGTATCTTGATATTTTACATGTATATTATCAATTTTCAGCTATCGAGTCGAGCTCAAGCCGAACTTTAAAAGTTATCGAACGAGAAATGATGTTCAAGCTTGTTTGATAATTAGTGTGACGAACCGAGCTCAAACGAACTTTATCGATCGAACAAGCTCGAGTTGAGTATCAAGTAACTTGGTTTGATTTTCAGCCCTTGCTATAAGGCATTTCCCTCCCTTTTTAGTCAAGTATGCCTCATCTTCTCCGTTCAAGCAACTATAATATTCCTCTTCCTAATACGTACTGCATCTAAACTCCTGTAAAATTCAATAATAGTTGTCGATATATGTAGTGTCTTCATCGTTCATCGACGTACGTTCGCATGATCATCATCATCTTCGTCACTATTCTCACGCTCTTTGTCATCTTCTCACTCTTTCTCAAATTCTTCCCTACTTACTAATGATAAAATAGGGTGAATCATATTAATCGTCCCTTAAGTTCGGTTGTTGAACACTTTGGTCCTCCCAGCTCAAAATGTGTCAGTGAAAAGTGCATCATAAGCGTGCATGTGATATTTTTTCAAGGACAAAATAGAAAATTTACAGAATATACTTCGTCTGCTACCATGCACCACCACCCCACCCTTATTCCCACCCATTTGAAACCCTATTCTCTTCAAGACCAATCTGGGTTAGAGAAAATATAGAGGTCAACGACAAAAAATATAATTGAGTATATCTCTTTGGGTTGGAGAAATTATTGAGAATAAAATAATTTCATATGTGACTGAGTACAAGCTTGAATTTAGAAGAAGGTAAAGAGAACACTGTATTTTTTTAAGAATATTCTCATAATATTAAAATAGAGAAAGACTTGTACTTTAGGTAAAATCAATATTTTGAAAACCGAACCGAATTAGCCGATCAAACCGATTCGATCGCGAATCGGTAGCTTTTTAATTTTTTGATTTTCCAAGGGTTTAATGTTCAATCCAAAAGAACCCATAAAACCAGTTGAGACCAAATTGTAGGTGGACCGGTCAAAAACTGATTGTGATGGCCCGACTCCGCGGGTCCGTCGAATAACAGTAAAAAAAAAATATTATTATTTTGAAAAGGAGTTAAAATATCGAAACTTTTTTTTTTTTTTTAAAACAGAAACGATAAATCAAAAGTTTTAAAGCTGAAGCGGTTTAAAATAAAATAAGAACAATTTAAATTACTAAGAATAAAATCAACTTCCATAGTAAAGGTTTAAAGCGGAAACATTTAATCATAACATATCAAAAATTTGAACAAAATCAACCGAGAGAGATAAATAAGTAATTTACGAAATCTTGTCTCTTTTATGAAAATATAAATCAACTTTAACAATTCAAATATTTTAAGTAAAGGTTTTAAACAAAATCGAAAAAGAACATAAATCAATAATAAAATGTAACTACTCTCCCAAACACTAGGGTGGGACCGCAACCGTGATGACCTAACTGCAACCCGACTATTATTTTTCAGAACCCCTGAAACTGAAAAGAATGAAACATGGAACGCATAAGTTGATCGTCCAACTTAGTGAGGTTGTGGTGCGAATTTGCATGGTGATGCGTGGATGCAACATAACGTAATCATGTTATCAAACAAATTAAGCACATATTCAAGACGGAAGAAACACGGAATTCACATAACCAAGAATTTGTTGATGCCGACCTCCACTTACCCTCCATCCTCAGTCTGATGTCCATCCAAACACACCAAGTAAGGAGCGACCTTACTATCTAATATGCATCGACATGTCTTTGCCTAAGTTCGTCCTTACTCCCCAAGGCCAGGCCTATGGGTAACCGTGACAATCTCGCCGGCCCTTGCCGTCCAGGTTGGCATCGGGTCCATATACCAATCAAAAGGGGCCCACACAAAATTGGAAACAAACGAAAACACAAAATCGGAAACAGACGGAAACATAACATATCAAACATATCAAACATATTTAACATATTATCAACATTTAACAACTTATCAAATACAAATTTTGGGTATCATGATAATTTAGTAAAATATATTCGCAACTAGTAGATTTGGATGTAGCATGCATTGGATTATCATGTTGATATACTAAGGATTTATGCGAGTAATGTCGACGTAACAAGTCCAATCTCTTTGTAACAACATGCAATAGAAATTATAATATAACACATGCTTTGATTATTAAGAGCATAATTAAGTACATGTTTGACTCGATCTACTAGCACATCGGACCGACATATATTCAACACACAACGCTCACCTTTGTCGCTTAGTATAGCGACTAAACTCCACAAATGAACGTATCCGAAACCTGAGCAAGTACGTATAAGACTTAGAATTTATCTAACAACCTTACTTAAACATAACTAATGAAAATCCTACAAATGATTTGCTAAACTAACACATCGCACACAAGAACTTAGAACTTACGAGTTCAACTCCACTTAAGAGTAATTGTTTTCAAAACTCAAAATACTAATTACATAAAACAGTGCCAAAACAACAAATTTTTCCCTTCATTTTTAATATTTGCAAAACAGCCCCTAAACTTTTAAAAACATCCATTTTTGCGGAAATTTGGAACAAACTTTAAATCAAAGGATTTTTAACTAAACCCACATCGAAAATCAAATAAAAACAGAATATTAAGTATCTTGTTACTTCAAAAATCAAATTTTTAAAAATCCCACAAGTTTAAAACTTTTCAAAAATACCCTCATAGTTTTCAAAAACTTAATAAAATCAACTTTCTTGAAAAATAATTCAAGATCCAAGCATCTAAGCAATATTTAAAATAATCAAGCATATTTTCAATATAAAACTGAGACTAAAAATAAGTTTTAATAACTTTTCACAAACTAACTATGAGAAACAAAAGTTCTTTAATTATAAATTTTCTTCGGAAAATTTTACAAATTTTCAATTTTAAAACACAAGTGACCTAAGCACTACTTCAAATCAATTAATCAAAAGTTTGTAAAAGTAACTATGTAAAAACAGCGACAAAACAGCACCTTTGCCCCCTTATTTTCAGATTTACAAAAATAACCCCAAAAGTTTCAAAAACTCCCTTTTTGCAAATAAACTCGGAGCAACTCTAAAACTAATAATTTTTAAGTAAACTCAAACCAAATATCAAACAAAACAGAGATTTTCAGTCCACTTTTACTCCCAAAAAAAATCGCAACCCTAACCCTTAAACTTTTAAAACCTTTAAAAAATACCCCCTTAAAGTTTCGAAAATTAAAAACATTAACTTTCTTACAAAAATAAATCAAGATCCAAACATATAAGCAATATCTAAACAAAACCACATCAAAGTCATTAAATATCAAATATTAAATATAAACTCAACAACTTATCACAAAAGCCAAGGATAAATTAAACTTCTTCAATATATACTTTAAAGAGAAGAAAGTAAAATCACAAAGATTAAAGAACACAAGCATAGGCAAATCTTTACCCAAAGCAACGAAGGTGATGAAGCTCTCTTCATTTTCAGACCTCCGACGGTGGTGGTGGCGGCTCCGGTGGCAATGGCGGCGGCTCCGGTGGTGGTTCATAACAAAAGCCCTCAAATCCTTACTTTTCACCAATTTCTAACGACTGCCTATTCACTCCGGGAGATCCAAACGACGATCCGAACGGTCAATATGTAGCCCCATCTGTGTAGGGCCTTCACGAAATATTTGGGCATGATCCAACGGTGGAAGAAGATTTAATGAGCGAAAAACCGAGGCTGTGCTGTGTATATCCGAAAATTCTCTTTCTAAATGTGTTGCCTCTTTCCCCTCTCTTATTAACTATATCTAAGTATTTTGAGTCGTAAAGAAGATAAAGTGGGTTTGAGGGAGATATTTAATGGGCTATGAAATCAGATTTTTAGTGTATAGATACATATACACATAATATGGGGAATAGGTGATTATAATTACTCACCAATTCCACCAATGCATGTCTTTCTTGGGTGGTGGAGTTTACTCCACCCAAGGGCATGCCTTAGCAGACCTTAGGCTGTCCTAGGAGAGAAATTATTGCTATATAGCAGCCTAGAAGATTCTGGGGCAAATTTGCACTTTGCCCCCTAAAGTTTTAAAAACTTACATTTTACCCCTTAAAATAAAAATTTTGTGCATCCAAACCCGAAAAATTTCAAAAAGGTCTTAATCTAATTTTAAAGTAACTTTTATATTTTGGATTATTTCATAGTTCAAAAGATCACAAGATTTAATTAAATTGTATATTTTAGTTCAAATTAATGGTTAACTTCAAGAATAAAACGTGGCACATGAAATTGGGTTAAAAATCCAATCAAAAGGATCCAAAATTTTTGGGGCGTTACACTGATGATCCGGGTTGACCTACGGTTCAGTCTTTTATTTTTATTTTTATTTCTTTAGTGTTAAAAATACTTTCATAAAAATTATATGAGTAGGATTTCAACACCTGATTTTTCCTTAAAGCCACTTGATCTGGATCATACTTTACTAACTTTTTAGCGTCTAAATTCATGCATTGATAGTACAATTGTAACCTAATTTATTTATAAATTAGTTTATGATATTTAACTTTAAATTAACATCTTACACATTATCAATGAAAAACTTTTAGTTTTATTTCTTTCTTTTTTCTTTCTCTTTTTCCTACTATATTTTTATGATAAAAGTGACAAAATCTGAAAGTCACATCGATATATTATGCAAATTTGAGTTTTAATATTAGATTTTAAACTTACTATAATAATCATGCTCTAAAATTATTAATCTCTTATGTTATTGTATTTTTAACTTACACTTGTTATACATGTTATATTTTTATCAAATCATTAATTAGTCTTATATTTACACTTATCATTATGATAAAAAAATTATACATGTTATATTTTTATGAATCATTAATTAGTCTTATATTTACACTTACCATTATGATTAAAATAAGATAGATATATATGTAATTTTATGTAATTTTTTGTATATTTTTCATCCATTACAGGATATCATTTCAAATATCTCCTCCAAAGGCAGGTTTCAAATTACCTACAAAAACGTCCCATTTCCCAAATTACTCAAACGAAGATTCCATCAATTTCTCAAATCCCGAGCAAAAAAAAATATAAAACCCCCTCCGCCTCGGGCGCTCGGCGTTCCGTGTACCTCGTCACATTCTACCCCAACGAAAAGATGCCGACTTCCGCCACGTCGAATTATCCCAGCCGTCCGGAGGTCTTGATAGGACGGCTAAACTCATTACACACGCCGTACGAAGCTAAGCTGAAAGTATTGAGGGATTTGAAGAACCAAATTATCGGAAACCGCACGAAAAAGCTAACCTTCTTGAAGCTAGGCGCCGTGCCTTCCGTCGTCTCCATTCTCTCCTCCGCCTCCGCCGCCGGCGGAGATAATAGCGATTCGATGTTGATTCAGTCTGCAGCAGTCATCGGAAGCTTCGCTTGTGGATTAGATAACGGGGTTAAGGCTGTTTTGGACGCAGGGGCGTTTCCCCTTTTGTTGAGTCTCATTACTCATCTCAATGATAAGGTATTCTATTTCTTCTTTTAAATGTTCTTCTTTCCTAAATTATTATGCAAAATTTTGGCCTGTTATGAGAAAATGAGTTTTATTGAGTTGATCTTTTTTTTTTATCTGCAATTGGATTGCTACTCAGATAATTTACGAGAAAATCTAGTTTGAGCTCAGTTCATCATACATATCAAACAAGCTTGAACAACATTTTTCTTTTGAGCCTGACTAAATAATCTAAAAATTGACAAATTACATATAATAGTAACAAGCTACTCGATACCTAACTCGTTCAAGAGGTTCATTAAACAATCAAAGCAAACTCAACCATAATTTCAAGCCCTACACAGAATTCAAGCAAGCTTTAACAATGTGTAGTTCGTCACTACTCGGCCTGTTTGCACCCCTATTTGCAAGTTTGGTTGCTACTATGTTCATTGACTTTGAATATGGTTAAAACTAGAAGTTATAGGAAAAGGTTTGCTATTGAATCGGAATTTAATGTTTAATTGCTGTAATGTTGGTATAAAGTTCCATCAGTTTAGAGTGTGGTACCGTTATGAGAACTTAATTATAGAATGGTAACCTCTGGGATTTTCTGATGAAAGAGAATAGATGAGTGAAATGTGAATGTATGTAAATTTCAAACCATGTACTGTATTTTATTTTTATTTTAGTGTTATGCTGGAATTGAGAAGATCACATATGGCATCCTAAGATCTGATTTCTTGAAGCATAAGAGTTTAGTAGCTAGATACTAATCGTAGTGGAGAAAATAAAATTCAATCATAGCTACTTTTTTGTTATTATTTTTGTACGAGGTGTTTTCCAAAAGACATGTGTGAGATCTGGCAATGTAAATTGCTGGATATGCTTACGGATTTGGAATTTATGAAATCATAACTGGGATCTACCAATGAGGCATCTTGTGGTTTCTATTAAATGTTAAAGGCTATATATTCCGATGGTTATGCTAATGTTGCACAAGTCAATGCAATGATGTTGCTAATGGCAGAGTGTTTTCTTGATCTAATGAATCTTCTTTCATTCTTTATACAAGCTTTTACCAAAGTCCAACAAATCTGGATATCGTGCTGCAGGTTGCTGATGCTGGTGCTCGTTCTCTTAAATTGATGTATCAGTCAAAACTGACTCCAAAGTATGATTTTCTTCAAGAGAACAACATGGACTTCCTTCTTTCGTTGCTAAACAGCAAGAATGAAAATGTTAGTGGTCTTGGTGCAAGTATTATCGTGCATTCATGCCAGACAACCGTGGAGCAGCTGGCGTTGAGTGAAGCTGGAGTTATGAAAAGGCTTGTTGGTCTTCTTGAAGGTTCTCTGATTCAGAGGGATTCTAGTTTAGAATCTCTTGCTGCTATGATCAAGGAAAATCCAGAAGTTGCATCAAAGTTCATGGGTCCTGGAAATGGAAGAGCACTCAATCTTGTGGTTGAGCTGATGAAGGATAAGTATTCTAGGACAAGATTGTTATCCTGTATGTGTTTGATCAGGATTAGAAATACTTCCTCATCTTACCTTCAAGATTCAGGAATCACGAAAAAATTGTTATTAATATTACTTGAGCTTCTCGAGGATCCTGGTCAAGTTGGAGATGAAGCTCCCTTTGTCTTGTCTAGTTTTATTTATGAAAATGAGGATATGCAGAAATTAGCATTTGATGCAAATGTTGTTGAAAAATTATGTGAACACTTGAGCAAAGGTTCATTCCAAGCCAAACGTTTGCAAGGGATATTTTTAGCATTGGCTGATCTATGCTCAAAGTTGGAGTGCTGCAGAGATGGGGTCCTTCATTTGCAGGTTAGTTTATTCATGTCAATCATTATCGTTGCTCAAGCCTTATGGAAGTATATTGAATAGTCTACTGTACCTGCTTTTGGATATTTTTCTACTTTTGCATCATGCTTGTTAGACTTTAGTTATTCTTGAGCCAAGAAAACCATGGGATACCCCCAAGTAAAGTGAGAAGTTTGTACTAATCATATGGTTTTACTGTTTGTTGAAAATTAATAGTATTGGTGATTACATATCCTCTGAATCGTCCATTTGGGACTCGGTTGATTAATAATATTTGAAGATGATGTTTTCTGGTTTTTATGTTTGATTGCCTTGATGATTCCATTTCATAACATAAATATACTTAATCAAATGGAATAACTTACAAAAATAGAATAATGAAATGGTGCTATATTCTTGATCTAAATAACAGACATGATATCCTTTATTTAGTATATTCTCATTAGATAATATAAAGCATGGGGCAGAATGTTAAAAATAACCAACTCTAAAAGTTAATATGCAATCAAAAATATAAACTAAATAAGTATAACTATTCTAACATAAAAAAAATATGTTGTTTGTTGCCTCTTTTTCCTAGGAGCATGTTTCTTTCAGAATGTGGAGGATCAAGTCCAGAACCAATGGTTTGGTTTCTCTAGTGATTATAACCAAACAAAAGGGGAGGATAGAAGTTCTCTTTCTATATTATCTTCATTTGATGTGTAAATCTCATTTGTAACAAAGTATGATGGACATGATTTAATATAGTGCTGGACATATTAAGGTCTTTTTTAGCTGAATGTTCTTTATTCCTTACCTTGGGCATCCTTATGTGTACTCCTCATGATGCTTCAATCTTTGCTGATACTCCTCATGATGCTTCATTCTTTACTGATGCTTTAAGCGCGTTTATAATTAGATGTACACTGTCTGTAGGAGGTAGTAATGTTTGTTTCTAAGAATATTCCAGATGGGCTAGACTAGGAATAACTTCAATGAAATAACTCGCATAACTATAATGTTAGACCATCTTAAATTTAGTGTTGTATAGTTACCTAGGTGGTTCGTAATACTTGTCACTAATAACATACTCTTGCATGTAGGTATTGAATTATGTACCGGAAGCTCTAGGCCATGATAGCACTGAAGTGCGTGCTGCCGCTTGTGTTTTCTTGAAGAATATATCTCGCTCTGTCAAGGTTTGCTGCATGAATTAGCACATATGGTTTCCCGAGTCTCATTCCAACTTGTTTGGCCTTTACTAACAAAGTACTCTTCAGAATTTGAGTGCAGGTCAATTTATGAATGAAACCGTTGCCATTCCCTTGGTTCAGCTTTTGTGCGACTCGAGTGCTTCTGTCCAGGTACATTTTATTGCTATACTGTTCCTATTTATTCAATTCTATATCATGCATTTCTTTATGAATATAGCATCCAAGATGTAGTAAACTAGATGAGTTATTGATGATAGCGTGCTGGTTGAATGAAACCTGATGGGCTAGTTGTTATTACAGTTGGAGAAAGCTGAATTTTCATATTTACCAATATAGTGGACCTTTCGGCAATCTTCAAGCCTTCGAGGATATTAGTATGCAAATTGCAAGCCCAAGCAGGCAACTTTGTTATTGTTTTCTTTGAAGGTGGAACATTTGTTATGAGTTAAGTGTGTGGTATGAAATGCGGCTGTCATAAATGGCCAGTAACGTTTAAACTTCGTTCAAATATAGTGTGTGTGACCTAGAAATTCTATTTGTTGTATCTGTGACTAATCCAATTCGGGACTTGGGAGAGCTTGCTAACGGACATGGTAGAGAAACATTCGTGGGTCTGGGTTTAAATTATCAAAAGTTAAGGGTGAACAGAATGAGACGAGAGAGTATGAAAGGAAAATTAATTCTGTAAGCCAATGAGAGAACTTGGTTAAATCTTAGGAGCAGCTGGCATTAAATTGTAGATTTCGAGTTACTAACGGGAAACATTGTGGAAGCACATAAAAGATTTGAAGACCATTTAGCATATATGTTCGTGCAGCATTTGATTTCACTAGATGTGTTCCTTTATAATGTTTTGCATTTTACCTCAATTTTTAGGGAAAGAAGTTAACTAGTATCCTAGATCCGACATAAAAACATGTTGATAGCGTGTCTGCTTTGCACATCCTATGGAAGTAGATTTGGAGCAACTTGTGAGCCAGAGGTGTACATTTAAAGCTCGGTCCTAATTCGTTCATTTTAGTTTGTCTCAAGTTAAATTGCTTCCATCTGGTTGTATTTTATTTTGTTTGCTTGATTCCTGTTCTGTTGAAGTAGGAAGGTGTAGTATATTATTACTCAATTTCCTTCAAATCCCTATTGGTGTCTTCCCACATTCTTAGCATAACAAGAAGTCAGTGGTGAGTGGTGACCCACTTTAGCCCCTATTTACCTAACCACATCTTTTCACAGTAATCGTAAATACTTTCCCTCTCCTAATAAAGTTAGCCATTTTTTATGCTATTATATATCTGCTCAACTTGTCCTGTCTAGAAGGTAGCCTGGCTCAGAACTGTGCTTTCCGAAATCATGGAAATATATTTTTGGTTGATTGTAGCATTTGAATGGATGTGTGCTGCGAAACTAAAAGATAGAAAACTAAGTATTCGATTCCCTATTTTTTTCAGATTGCTGCACTGGGTGCTATCAGCAATGTCGTGGTAGATTTTACGGCACAAAAATCACTATTCATGCAATGTGGAGGTGTGAAACAACTGGTTCAGCTTTCGACGTCTATGGAATCGGCTATTAGGGCCAATGCTGTATTGGCCTTAAAAAATCTAGCCTTCCTTGTAAACAACAGGTGTAAAGAAGAAATGCTCTTGGAATTAACAACATCCACATTGGCAAGCCTCATTTGTGGTATTGTTGCTTATAATAATGTAACAGGAACTTATTTTCTCATTTGACACTCTATTCACCACCTGCTGCTGTATTGGTCATGGCAGATCCTGAGGCTTCTGTCCAAGAACAAGCTTTGGCTTTGGTTCGCAATCTTGTGGATGGTACTCTAAACTCTATCGAGTATTTGTTTGCGGAAGATGGTCTTCTCCTGCATGCTATTGGAAGGCAATTGCGAAGCACTTCAAAAGTTGAAGTTCTGATCCAAGTAAGGAAAATTTCCCATGTTTAGGTGTGGAATGAAGTCCTAAATATATTTAGAAAATGGTTTACCTGAATTGATACAGCTCATGAAAGAGGGTTCGGCCCAATAATGGGTAATGAACGGTTTTATAATTACAAAAAATTATTCACATGTAGATATAATGACATACTTTGAATTGGTCACACCGAATCTAGACATAATATTTAATTTAAAATATTAATGAATTCAGTAATTAATTTATAGTCCATTTACCTAAGTAATTCTTAAATAAAATGGGAAAATTGCAAATTTGGTACCATAGAATAGAGCACTTTGCAATATTGATACCACTGGATACATAAATGCACATTTAGTACCACAATTAAATACTAATTGCTATGTTCATACCACCGTCAAATAATTGGACCTAAATGGATGAAGTTGGCCACGTGCACCGCACGTGACTGTGATCTTGTCTTTTGGAGTGATAATCATCGCGTGATAACGTGAAAACGTGAGGGAAACATTATAATTTCCCCTCCAAAAGATTAAACAATGTGATAATTTTCCCTCCAAAAGTGAGGGAAACATGAATATTTTCCCTCCAAAAGAAGAGATAACAGCCATGTGCGGTGTACGTGGCCGATTCCATCCCTATACGTCCAATTATTTGATGATGGTATGAACATTGCAACCAAACTTAAAATTGTGGTACTAAATGTGCATTTATGTATCCAGTGGTACCAGGATTGCAAAATGCCCTATCTTATGGTACCAAATATGCAATTTCCCCTAAATAAAATACATGAATAAACCCTTGTCTTCATACACATATCCATGAAATTCATGTATAACCCTTGGTCTTCATTCATGTATCGCACTATGCGCGTTGAACCTATTCGTGGGGGTTGTGCATGACTAGCCTATAAATATCCCCCTTATCAAGAAAATTCAAAATAATAAAAAGTTTATATTAGTGAAGAGTGTTTCTTCCTAAGTTATCATCTCTTATTTCTTTCCAACGAGTGGCGAGTTGAGTGATTTTTACTCTTTATCTCTTTGGTAGATTCCATTGAGTGGCGAGTTCACTATTATCGAGATATTCGCTTGTGTTTCCTTTACCAATGCTCCTCCTAATTCCGTGTCAATGTGTGCCATGAATACTTTAACAACGAATGGGTAATCCAGCCTGTTGAAGTTATGTGTTTACCTGTTTTGCTTCTGTTCTGAGATACAGCAATGTACAGTGACTTTTTGTTACTTCTTGAGTTTCAAAAACATCTTTTAAACCTCGTAGAGAAGTTATACTAGAGGCATATTTCGTCTTGTTTAATAGGACCTCATAAGGCTGAATGGATGTTGCCACTATTCCTCGTTATTCATGTTTTGTTCATCCCCGGTCTCAAAGTCTAGTTACTGGAATTTGTTCTAAAGTTGAAGTCACAGTCTATGAGCATCTGCAATGGTGCCCAGTATACATTAAAATTCTATTAGTTTGAGGTGCAATCATTTCGACTATGAGAATCAGGAAATGTACATGCATGAAAATATATATATATATATATATATATATATATATATATATATATAAAGATGAAAATGAAAATGAAATGCTCCTGCTAGCTTCTGTTGGTGGGAATTCATCCCCACCCCCAATCCATTTTGTAAATTCTACCTTTGCAAAACCGATTAAATTCTTAGAGCTGTAAGCTATCTTGTCTTGAAATGGTTTAGCTTTTTTGTGTCAGTTGTCTTCTTGTTGGATATACTCATGTTATAATAATCTGAAAGGATAGGCACAATGGCCTAGAAAGAAAGATAAAAGGAAATTCTTTTCTCATTGTAAACTAGCTGATTTTCCATGATTTCTATTTGATAGACACTTGTGTATCAATATCTATCATCTGTGTGTTGGCTTGTTTTCCCGCATACATGAATCCTGATAGACCTTTATATTTGTTTGTCCAGGGTATGTACACCCTTAGCAATGTGGCTTCTGGGAATGAGCTCCACAAAGAAGCAGTTATGAAACAACTTTATCCACAGGCAGACAATAAGAAAGAGTCAATTTTGGTCAAGTGTCTGCAGAGCACTGACAGTCGATTACGAACAGCTGCTGTCTGGGCTCTAGTAAATCTTACTTTCACAAACAGTCCAGGTGCATGTGGCCGGGTTAGTGAATTGCGGAATGCCGGAATATTATCTCAGTTAAAGATTATGGTCAATGATCCTTCCCTGGATGTTAAGGTGAATAATAAATATCTTTGGAAGATAGTATATAATCTTTTTAGCTAAGTTATTTTGTTTTTTTCTGTTGCAGCTTCGAGCACGGACAGCGATCGAACAATTAATGATGTTTGGCAATGCTTCAACCTAAGTATATATTATTATAATTGTAAGTTCTTCGAAGGAAATTTGATGCAGGGGTTTTAACCATGTTCTGTAAACCTGGTATCCCTCCATCAAATGTTAGGATCAATATACTTTTGAAAAGCTTTCTGGATAAGATATTTAGTCTTACATCGTGTGTGAATATAAAAATTGTACTTTGTATAAAACTTGCTTCATTATAACTGTGAAGACTTTAGCAAGCTAGTTAATTAAAGTGTCAATAGCTGGGAAGATAGATGAGGTCAATTTGGTAGAGTCGTTATATTCTTTCAACTCATACTTGCACCTTTTATGTTGTTCTCTGGCGTCTATTATAATTTAGAAATTTAGTATGACCGAAGAACTCTAGTTTGCATCTACTTCAATTTTTTCTTTTCGTTTGCAGGTGTAATTTATTGATTTCTGATCCTTTTCCTATGCAAGAGGAGCTTGACTGAAATATGTATTTCCAGTAGAGCAGGTCGCTGTTGTACCTTTAACCTTTGCCATGATGCACCCTGTTATTTCATTTTTGGATTCATTCTGAAGTAATGGAGAGCAGTAACATAATCTTTAATTCTTTTATTTTCTAGTCCTGTCTTCCTTTTTAGTCGCCTGCCCCAAGAGTTGTAGTATGAGGCAGTGGGTTGGGGTCCCATTTTGTACATTAACTGTAATTTATGATTTGAATATTCATAGGCTGCTCGACTTTGTATCGCTGTTCTTGTTGTAAATTGTAACTCGCATCGCTGTTAGTGACCATGTGTCGTGTATAAATAGGCTTGTACTGAAATTTATGAAATGAAATTAAAATTGTTGCTTTGTGGGCATTGTTGCCTTACTGATGCAAGTTTGCTGCTATTGCTTGTGAAGAAATTTGAAATGGCCATGCGTTGGCTGCAGCAGAGACAAATATGATACGGCTGAGTTGGATAAAAAATACTAGTAGAAAATTGTTGTTTAAATTGAAATGGAGCCTTTTCTGTTTAGTTACTTTTTATTCGGTACAATTTCTGTCTAGTTATTGGACATATGTAACAAGGTTTACATTTTGCGCACTATCAATATCTAGACAATCTTTCAAAATGTGAAGGCATAGGTCAAGGTGGAGGTTGGTGTGGCATGCAATGCCCAGCTCCGGTTGAAGTGTCACCCACAATTGTCTTTCTTATTTTGAGTCAAAAAAAAAAAGGAAAAAAGGTAGCGGAGGTGGAGACAGTGGAACTGTTGATTGAAATCGATATCAAGATTCCGCGAGGATGGATAGTAAGAGGGCATAGCTTTGACTAAGAAGAGTGCCTTGGAAAGATTAATTCGTGACCTTACCTTTTCTCTGACCTGAAACTCACATAGTTTTTCTAATAGATCTTGGTGGTATACTTCTATCACGAGCATCATAGAAAGTGGTTTAAGAGCTCTATTTATTTTGTTTGGTTTCAGTCATATAGAGCTGGGAGGAAATTGCCCTCTTCGTGTGAGTAAGAGGTGCTCAGATTATGGAAGAAGGAACTGAGAAGAAGGTATCAGCAACAGCGGGTTTTATTACGGGATAGCACTTTACATTTGCGCACTATCAATATCTAGACAATCTTTCAAAACGTGAAGGCATAGGTAAAGGTGGACGTTGGTGTGGCACGTTAGGCCTGGTTCTACATGAAGTATTACCCACAACTGTCTTTCTTTTTTTGAGTTTAGATAGCGGAGGTGGAGACAGTGGAATTGTTGATTGAGATCGATATTGAGATTCCGCAAGGATTGAACCTAGGATAGCAGAAGGGCATAGCTTTGGCTAAGAAGAGCGTCTTGGTAAGATTAGTTTGTGACCTAACCTTCTCTTTGACCCGAAACTCACATGATTTTTCTAACAGATCTTGGTAGCATACTTCTATCACGAGCAATCTAGAAAGTGTTCTAAGAGCTCTATTTATTTTGTCTGATTTCAGTCATAGAGAGCTAGGGAAATGGTCCTCTTCGCGTGAGTAAGAGGTGCTCGGATTACAGAAGAAAGAACCGAGAAGAAGGTATCAACAACAACTGGTTTATTACGGAACAACTCGTAATGTTCCTTTCGATCTATTATAGGCCTCTGCATCTAACATTGGGTAGAACTCATACAATAATTGTCCTAGGTCTACCATATCTTTTGTTTCATTCCTTCTGGAACAATCACAAACACTTCTTTTATTATGGATCGACCATCAGAAATTCAATGAGTAATTTCAGAATTCAATGTGTATTCTTGAATAATCTCATTTTCGAATTATCCAACCATTTCATATTACAAAGTTCAATGTTAGCCAGATTAATCAACATTAAAATGTTTCGATTCAACAAGAAGATGTTATTTATAGGCCTTGTTTGGATCATTTTGGCCGAAGTGTTCCGAATTTTCATCGGATCAAACATCTTTTGAAACGATTTTCACATACCCAAACTCATGAAACTTATGTTTTCAACAAGTTTCAATTCCAAAAGACATGATTTGAGATTTCCAACATCTATAATACATCCAAACCAAAACTCATATTTTCAAACACAACACATCATTAAATTAACATTATTTTACATTCAAAAGATTCTAAACAAACTACATCCAGGTCAAGTTTCAATTGTTTCTCACAAGTTTGAAGAAAATCTTTGAAAATACATAACCAAAATATTTTTGACACAAAGAAATGAAATTGAGCCAAAATACATCCAAACATGGCCTTCAATAGATGGTAGAGTAATCTTTTATTTTGCAGCTTGTAGCACATAAAGGCCTTCAGTCTTATTACCTTTGCCAATCATCCAGTTAGTATTGTTGTCCTGAATAGTGAAAGAGTTGTGGGAGAAACTTATCTTAAGATTCACTGGTTCAATTAAGTCTGGATTTATCATGATGTCACCTAGCTAGCTAGCTACCAATGCTTACTTTGATATGGGGATTATCATGTAACACAACAGTACTAGCGTTCTTAATAATACTTTTAGTATTATTAAACACATTTATATCATGGCATGATTCTTATAACATCTTTCTTTGAAATGTTCAAGCATATTGCAATGCATGCAAAATATAAAACTTATCTTTCTTTTCTCCATTAGGATATTAGTCCTCTTGAGTTGCACAGATCTTTGATTGTTGTTCTTTGACCAATTTCCATTAGATCCTCTCAAATTTCTTAGTCGAAACCTTCTCTAAGATCCTCCCAGATTTCTTTGACTGAATTGCTATAGATATTGATACTAGCCGAAATTTCTTTTGAAACCGAATTCAAAATCCAAGACATGACGACAATGTTGTTTTTTCTTTCACATGTTCTATATTTCTACATGATATGATAATCTTACTCATTCATCCTTTTGTCTTTCCACTTCACTTTCCTCCTCCCTTCCCATAACTATCTCTCAATGTAACAGTTCTATTGAAAACAAGCTTTTCAGGCGATGAGTCCTTATCAACCACAAAATACCCTGAAAAAATTAAACAATAATAAGAAGAATCTCAACAAACTTACTTGATATAATTCAAAAGTAGGGAACATCAAAACTAAAAATGCAATACAGAAAAGCTAGGATTTTCACAGGAAGATATCATTCGGTTAATGAGAAATTTAAACCAAAAAGAAGGAATATGCTGGAGCCGATGAATCTACTTTTGCAGAACAGAGAGAAAAGCAATGACTACAGAGGAAAAGTCAGAGACAAAAAAGAGCATTCATAACTTCTTTCTCTCATTCAAAACCGCACATGAGTTCATCTCACACGGCTCCTAATTGACAAAATAAATAACTTCTACTCCTTTTTTATTACCTTCCTCGTGTATGTATAAGACCGAATTCATTCAACTTCTAAGAAAGATTACTAATAAAATTACGAGATAATGGCTAGATCCTCTGCCCCTCAATACACAACACAACCAAGGCACTTTTCAAGCTAACCCCTAGCAGTATAACCGAGATCGACAAAATTTCAGAACATGAGTTACACATTGACACAATCCATATATTCTTATTGCCTTTTTAACTTCCAAAAGGGTAGATTGTCCAATGATAGAAGAGTTCCACGATTGAGAAATTTACCTAGTCTTTCGAACTGAAATGTATCTCCAATCACAGCACTTTTAAGTGAATGTATAGCATATGCATCGGTTACAACAATTTTAGACTCTGGATTCAAATCACCAAGCCAGTCATCAAGCTCCGCAGGATTCTGTTTATAATAAATACCAAACAACAATAAGTTTCTACAGCAACATAAAGCAAAATCAAATATAGTAAAAAGATGTTTCGAATAGTAAGCGCTTCCAACCTCAGACATGAATAGTTTGCTAAACAATCTGACTTCAACCTTGAGTGGATCAACTCCTGGTGAAGATTCAGAAACCCAGTGGAGAACACCCTGAAGAGCAATAAATACAGTAATCTGAGCAAATCCGAGAATTTTCAAATTTCACTAATGTTTGCTATCATTATATTTCAAAATCTGACTACCTTTGGTTTGGTTTTCTTTGAGGGATCATACTCGGCATGAATTTCAAGAATTGTCTTGTTATCTTCACCAAAAATTACTTCTGTGCACTTAATCGGAAACGCATACCTATTTGAAGAATCAAATTTTCATGTCACGTTTAATTATCAAGAAGTCACTGCAGATTTAAGTAACAACAAAAGGCACCTGAGGAGGACAGATTTTCCGGGAGCAAGTCCATAGTAATCTTTAGAATCTTTCATTCGAAAATCAGATTCTTCAATGTAAACAACCTTAGAAAAGGGAATCTTACAAAAGAAGGAATGGCAGAGCATCAAACAACATTATCCAGTGTCACTTTCAATAAAGCCAGTTGAGCAGAAACTAATTTAACGATAATTATATAATACACCAATAAAGCTCACCTTATAGAATGATGAAGCATCATCAGCTGGAGCATCAGGCCATTTCTTTGCATCAAGCTCCATTGCGGAGGCATCCATGTTTGTAATGACAACCTGATATAAGAAGATGAAATGTTAATGTAACATCATATTTGCTTCCTATGAAGTAAAATCACATGTGCAGTTGGACAAAGAGAAGCATACAAAAATATATATTTTCAGCCCAAGGCCTGTCCTCTTTTGGAGGGCCGAGGTTATATTTAAAATTTGGAGCTCTATGTCATAGAAAAACTATATATCTTAAATAATATTTTCTTTGCACTTTTATTATTAAGTCAGTCTTCATATTCTAGTCATAGTTGTTAATAGCGAATAGCGACGCGAAGCGACAAGGCCTCGCCTTGCTTTGGAACGAAGCGAGGCGAAAAGCGCTAGCTTTTCCCGAATGAAGCGCTCATGTACAATTTAATATATATATCAATTATAATTATATATTCTCCAAAAAAAAAACTATAATCATATAACATAAATGACCAAATATAAAGACAATCAATATATAATAAATATATGCATCAATTAACACATAAAAAACAAATTTAAGTATTAAAACAAACTAGATCATACTTAATAATTCAAAAGAAAATCAAATATCACAAGTAGTCAAGTACCAATTACAAAAATAACTTCGGAATTAAGCAAATAAGTTGAGACTTGAGGAGAGTTTTAGAAATTAGGGTTTAATTGTATCCCCTTTCTCTCTCTTCGATTTCTTTCCTTTTAAGTCATAAGACTTTCTTATTGACTTTTATTTAAAAAGTCAATTTTTTTTTTTTTTTTAAAAAAAGTTTCATCTGGAAAAAGCGCTGCCTCACAGCGCTTCGGGTCGAGGGAAATAGCGCCGTAGCGCCGGAATAGCGCCGCTATTCCCAAACCCTAAAAACAGAGCGATGCGAAGCGAGGGGGGCTCGCCTCGCTCTGACTCTCGCTATATCGAGCGCCTCAAGCGCTATTAACAACTATGATTCTAGTTTTCCTAACATATCTTCTTCTATATTCTATAGATAAATGGTCAATTCACTTCTTTTTTCTTTGTGACATACTCGACTGTAATTATGTTTGGATACATATTAATTTTTAAAAAATTCTTTCAAGGGACACAACTGCTACAGTATTTACAAGACACCCTCACATTTATATTAGGACTAGGTATTTATAAATATTTGGGGCTAATCTAGAATAGGGGCTCTAGGCAAGTAACTAACTGTTTAGTGCTTGAACCGGTCCCGATTCAGCCAAAAACATATGTTTGGGAAACATACAAACCTTTAGTGGATTTAGCACAACCATAGTACGAGAAGCCGTTTTGTTCAATTCCTCTCTTATATGGTATTCCAAGCGGTCTTGACGTATCATACTATTGTCACTGCAGTACAAAAATTTGATGCAATCATCTTTTAACATAGAGAAGTATAGTTGTGAAGCCTAATAACAATGTACGGTTTTATTTAAGAAAACAAAATCAACCTTCTGGTAATTCCAATTCCTCGAACAAAAGAATTTATGGAAGATGCAGTTACTCCCCTGCGGCGCAATCCTGCAAGAGTCATGAGCCGAGGATCATCCCAACCATCAACCCACTTCTCTGTGACAAGACGATTTAACTGCAATAATATGAGGACGAGGGTCAGTTTTAGAAAATGAGGAGAATGTGAAATATAGTGATGATTTTCCCAGTTCTCAACTTACCTTGCGCTTTGACATCACCGTGTTGGTAATATTTAGTCGAGAATATTCCCACACATAAGGTTGGTAAAGGCCCAATGCATCTAATAACCAGTAGTATGAAGCACGCCTTGTCTCAAACTCGAGTGTGCAAAGCTGCATAAAACATTTGACCATGTACCAAAAGTACAGCATGCAATAATTCATGACATATACCCAAAGAATGTTACTTATTATCTTAGAAAAAGAAATGTAGTAGAAAGCAGAAACATTGGTTTTACAGTCCAGAGAAAATTCAGAAGAGTTTATGTTTAAAATAATACATTATCTTTCGAACCAACAGATTGGTCCTAACTTTAAATATATAATGTTTGGTCTTTTGGACTCAACTCCAGTCATTTATCTGTTGTGCTAGTACATATTTTCCTCAAGTCATCACTTTTAGTCCTTATCTTTTAATTTTACAACAAAAATCAGTTGCCTTAACAAACAAATTGACCAAAAGGACTCCCACACTCAAACTAAGAGGACTAAAAGGTCGGGTACAGAAATAAATGTGTCTGAACAAAAAGATAAGAGACCAAATATATTTTGAGTTTAAAAGATATAAGGATTAAATCTGACAGAAAAAAATAGAACAAAATGTGTCAAGCCTAAAAGCTAAAGGACTTTTTTGTCCCACACTAAAACTAAGAGGACTAAATATGATTTTTTGCGAATAAAATTAACCTACGGATCAGAAAGAATATGCTTTAATGAAGTTTAATTAGAATGTAAATAAGAGAAATGTTTCCTCAAGAAATATGACATACCGAATGAGTTATGTTTTCAATAGAATCAACAATGCAGTGAGTGTAATCGTAACTTGGATAGATGCACCACTTGTCCCCCGCGTGTGGATGAGGGGTAAACTGGACACATGGGTAGTAAGATAAGTATATTAGTAACTCTTGTCATATGCCTAAGTCAAAGATATTTTTATTCAAATCCTTACCTTGATACGGTAAGCAATTAGATCATACATATTGAAGTTATCACTCTGCATGTCCTGCTTCATTCTCAATGTGGCTTTGCCTTCCTCGATCATGCCACGTTTCATGTTATCAAACAATTTCAGAGATTCTTCAATTGGTCTATCTCTCCATGGACTGTTCATCTTCTTTTCCCTAAATTCTTTTATCTGATCAGGTGTCTGCATTAAACAGAAAGACATTCTTGGTCAGTATTAAATGTCAACCAAAAAAAGCAAACAAATTTAAATAAAGCTTGATACTAGCTCAGCAAAGCTCAGAACAAGGTAAACTCAAAGTTAACAAAGATGTTCAATCAGAAAATAGAGCAAGAAAAAGAAGTGAATTTTATAAAGGACCAACCTGGTGATCAACATAAGCATGACCTCTTCGAATTAGTTCCACTGCTAGTTCATAGAGTTCTTGGAAATAATCACTGCTGTATGTGATCTAGATAATTCAAAATATTTATATGTTGTCCATGCAGTAGTAAAAAAATTAAGATTTGGAAAAAACTTGTACCTTGAAGGGTTCCCACCCCATCCATCCAACAATTTCTTCAATGTGATCAATATATTCTTTTTTTTCAGCTTCTGGATTGGTATCATCATACCTAAAAAATAAAAACTAACTACTTTAGATGATACATGAAACTCTTATATTTTTCCTGGTTGAATAAAAGCATGAATGATGATTTAGATATTTCTGACCGGCAAATATGTTCAAACTGTTCCAAGCAACAGAAATATCAAATAACGACTACTCAATTTCCCACCCATATCAGCAATTCATGCCAACAATTCTTATTGACCTACTTTTCCTATTAAAAGAAAAAAACTGCCTCCTCTGGTATTGGTCACTAAAAAATCAGAAGCCTCAATTAGCAAGGGGCCAGAGTAACTTTCTAGTTATGAATCGAACTGTTTTGATTCAACTCAAACTTAATTCCAAATGCAATTATCAAACTTGAATAATATCATCACAACTTGGAGGAGACTATAGAACTATAAAAGATTCAATTTGGGACACATATGTGGGCAATGCCTTTCTTGGAGATTAAAGGTAGAAACAATGGTCAATTAGTGCACTTATTATTTTTAATTATTAACTAAGATGAATAGATCAACATCTAGAAAGTTTGTATCAAAATCCCACCCCTTTGGGTAGACACTGCAGGATCCATAACAAGAGCTGCATGAAGTACGGTGGAATTCCTCGGTACAGTTATTTGGGATGTTCATCCGAGGACGAGAGAGGATCGACGAACCTGAGAGAGGGATCCAGAATCTGAAGGCGACTGGAAGGAAAGGAATTGGACTAGGCTGTCAACCCAGTACTCAACCAATGCATCTTTTGCAAGATACATCTGATTGGAATTGCAGCATATACCTATACTCAGTTACCTCACTCTGCCCACAAAAGGATGTCTAGATTACTATTTAATTTGTCAAAGAAATAAATTTTGAATATCTAAATAAAAGAATGCATTATTAAGAGTCAATTATAACCTTCAGTTTAGGTTTATATATGAAAAGGAAAATCTCCAAAATGGCAAGTCGGATCGTATAAATATGGATTTGGACCACCCTTTTTTCAAGAGATGCAGCCCATTCTTTAGTTTCCTTAGCACATAAAGGTAACTTCCTTCATGCACTACAAACCATGTCCCATACTAAAACCCCTTAGGTCATTGATTCCGGTGCTTCAGACCATATTACTAATCCATACCTCTTGTTTACATCTTATTCACCCTGTGGTGGAAATTTGAAAGTAATAATTGCAGATGGATCACTCTCTTGAGTCTCTTCTGTAGAAGGGAGAGCTGATATTCGGCTCTCGAATTCCATAGTCCTATTTTGTACTCCATGTCCCTAACCTATCCTGTAATATATTGTCTATAAGCCAATTAACAAAAACATCAAACTGCTCTGCTAAATTTCTTCGTTCTTATTGTCTATTTCAGGACCTATGATTCGGGGAAGACGATTGCCAGTGCTAAGGCGTGTGAGGGTTTCCTAAATGGAGGAAGGTAGTCATGGAAGAAATAAGGGCCTTGGAAAATAATGAAACGTGGGAGATAGTTGATTTTCCCAAAGGATAACCAGTAGGTTGCAAATGGGTATTTACCATGTAGTACTTAGCAGATGGTTAGTGGACCGATACAAAGCCCGCTTAGTGGCAAAGAGATTTACCCACACACATGACATGGACTACACAAAAACATTTGCACCAATTGTCAAACTAAATACGGTTCGAATTCTCCTAACTCTGGCCGTCAACCTAGACAGCCCTCTCCAACAATTTGATATCAAGAATAATTTCCACAACGAAACAATAGAAGAAATTATACGACAATACCACCTGGATTCAATAGGAATGGAGAAGAAAACCGAGTATGTAAGTTGAAGAAGTCCTTAAATGGATTAAAGCAGTAACCTAGAGCTTGGTTTGACAGATTCTACAAAGTTATCAAGGGACATCAAGGACACCCAGATTGCACCATATATATTAAACATACAAACAGCCTATTGTAATAGTTTATGTCGATAACCACCGGATGATTGGTCTAGTGGAAGGGACTAGCCCCCACAAAGTTGCAAACTCAGGTTGGAATCCCCACTGGGAGAGGTTGCCATATACTATGCCCGACGCGCCTCAAAAGGGAATAAGTTAGGTCTAAGTCCTAAATACCCTTAAGAAACCCAAAAAAAGGTCTTTGTCGATGACATTGTCTTAATAGGAGACAACACTGATATGAAAAGGTCAAAGAATGTCCTAGTAGGAGAATTTGAAGTTAAGGATCTTGCCCAAAGGAGATATTTTCTAGGGATGGAAAACACTAGATCAAAGAATGGCATCTCCATATCCCAATGGAAGTAAATTATTGACACCAGACAGGTTTGTCTCCTAAATTTGAAGTTAGCTGTTGTAGCGACAACAGTTTCAGGATGATGAGTAAGTTGGATATGATCAAATCTACAATCCAACTTGAGGGGGGTGTCAAAAGAATCCCTGGTTTGAAGGGATTGGTTGTATCCCTTCTTTGTAGGTTTGATTAAACCCCTACCTTGTAAGGATTTATTCTATCAATCATATAATCAATGTATTTTTCTTCTAGTTATTTCTATCCTTTCTTAGTTAGGTTTGCAGCCGTATATATAGGAAACTTGTACATGTATTTAATTCATTCAAGTAATACATACACATTTTTAACAGCAAGTCTTAACAAAATTAGAGAAGGTAATTGTGTATAATTTGTAATATTGATGCCAGATTAAGCCTTCTGCACAATACATACACCCTCCCAAATATTGACCCTCTACTCGAGGGTATAAAATATATTTTTCAGAACAACGATTCAATTATGTTCTTGCAAGAGATCATTCCCCACCAGACAAAGTGAAACCAAAAGTTAAAGAAAGAAGACTTATAAACAGAAAACTAAAATAATCGAATCAAAACCAACTTCATCAGGACTGATTTCAAACTAAGATTACTAAATATATGCCAGGGAGGGATTACAGCAATTGTGGAAAAACATAACAGGATAGCATAGAAGCATTCATTACCTCAGGTAGCAATTCCCACCTTTCTCCTTTGCTAGGCCAAAGTCAACAAACATTGCCTACAAAATTGGATTAACAAATAAAAGCAAGAACTATTAAAAACAATCTTACATATTGATTTGGGAGTACAATCACCTTGGCATGACCTATATGCAGATATCCATTGGGTTCAGGTGGAAAGCGAGTGAAAACTTTGCCTCCAGTGACCTTCAAATGTTTTTCAAGTACTTCCTTTGAATTGCCAGCCCTAAGCACAGGACGATCACTGAAAAATATCTCTGTATGCACCTGAAAATCAGCAAGTGGGAGTGATAAAATGTTAGCCTAAAAAGAATATTAGCACATGCCTAAAAGTAAGTTTAATTCAATAAGCATATTGGAGGTAAGACACTTGATAAAAAAAATTTAGAGAAAAGACACTTGATATTTAAATATCTAGATAAACAGATCTATCACATGAAAAGGGTAAAAGATAGTTCTCATGAGAAATTCAAAGATACAGTTGTCGAATGTTAAACTCATGACATCCAATAAATTGCTAATCTTAATTATGTTCAATGAAGTCCGTTATTGCATTAAAAAATGTGGGCTAAAATGATTAAAAAGCTGAATGAAATATTCGTCAATGCAAATTGTATTCAGCTTATGAAACTTCAAAAGATAGTTTATAGCCTCAAAAGGTTATTATTGAGTTCAAAGTGATATGCTAATATATTGTGTCATATGATTTTTGATACAATTTTAAGAAAGCAGTAAGAGTATAATATACAGAAACATCTGTATGCGTTCCCCAGGATATCTGGAAAAAGTACTCATGTCATTTATTGGTTTGGTAAGTTATATACTCTCTTTCCTATTAGGAAAACAAATAGCTGCTCTGTTTAAGAGTTCTTGATATCTATATAAAGCATGTTCTAACTCCATATCACTGGAAATAACAGTAGAACCATATCATGAACAATTTAAGGTAACATATGACCATAGGAATTGAAATGAAATTGATCGTTCATGGTGCCTATTTCATGACTACTTTGACAGTATCTAATCCTAAGAATCTCACTATGGACTAGAACATGTCCTAAAAAATTGAAAGATGAGGAAATTACGTATATATAGATAATAATAAGCACAAGGTTAGGAAAGTATGAAAAGATGTGCAAAAATATAAAACCAGAAGCCTAAATGAAGTGGCCAGAAATCACATAAACAAACATGAAAAAGAAGGTGAGTCTTTCTGGAAACAAATCCATCAGCATGCTGCAGAAGATAGCAGAAAAAGAAATTAAAAATCAGAGGGCTTTACTTAGAACTTTGAGAGTGAGAATTTTGATGCAATAGGTAAAGTTAAAATGAGGTCTTTGAACAGCTAAAAAGTGCAAGTAGATGATATTACGGATTTTCTCAAGTTTGGGGAAATAAAAGGATTTTTTCAGCTCAACAAAGTCCCAAAAAATACATATCTTTATTTTTCCACTAAACCCTCACAGGGAGCAGTGATATACACATTTAAATTTCCTTTACAAAAAGGTTTGCTAGCTTAAGAGCGGCTAATTCTCCTTCTCGAACTATTCAGAACCCAGATAGAGTTTTCTCCAACCAAATATATTAAAGCTCAAACCTAATATAAAGAGGGAACCCATGTTAAGCTCCAAGAGTGAGTTCTCTGAAGATAATTTACCCCCACCCCCAAACATTCTTCAACCGAATAGAGATGTCAAAATTTATTTCATTATATTGTATTACTTTTTATATTCTCAGTTAACCAAATAAGTAGTTCCTATGTTAAGGGTCAAGTTATTTCTTAGTTCCAGACACAACCAACAGTTTAATAAATAATTAACTTTTTTCACACCCCCAGCACTGATGCAGGTTGCATGAAACTGTATAACAGGGGAGGGAACAATTTAATATTTGCTACCTTAAAGTTCTCTTCAGGTGAAGGAAATATTGAAAATGGATTGATTTCTTCATCAGATGGCTTTGGTGGAGCTGTCTCTTCAACAATAGCTTTATCCTGAAAATTGAAACACTAAAATGTTAAAGAAAATGAAATTAAATTATGTGTGTTACCGATACCCAAAAGCTTCAAAAATGATACTAATAGATAAACAATACAATCAAATTCTGACAACTTCTTTGAAAGAAATAACTTCAAGCCAATTTAAACACTAGTGACCTCAACTTTCACGGACTTCTCCTTTTTCTTTTTTGTAGGCTTCTCGTTGTCTGCAGCTGTTCTTTCACCAAGTAGGTCATATAATTTTCTATCAATGATTTCCTGGACACAACAAGGACATAGTTAGCAAAATTGAAATGTTAATTGTTTTTCCAGAGTCCAAATCTCTTGAGAAGAAGAGAAGTAAGCAAGCATAAACTAGGTGCCAATACTTACCTTAACAATCTTTGGGTCAGCCCAAGGCAGCTTCTTTCTCATATGACCAAATAATTCACCAACTGTATCCAACATAGTTCATCAAATAGAGTGGTAATAATTTTGAAAACAAAAACAAAAACAAAAACAAATTAAAGAACTTTAAGTTAGAAATTCGACAAGTCATCATCATTTTTTCTTGTAAAATTTAAGCACTTAGTTGACACAAAACTGATTGCATAAACGAAATAAATGATCATTGATTTCTGCTTTTATTTAGTGTACTGTCTATTGATAGTACTGGTAGTACAAAGCCTTTCTATTAAGTAATCAAAGTTTCAGGATCAATAAAGATAAAATTCTGCTAAGCTACACAACGTAGAGTGAAATCACGATTCAGTGTCCCGACAAGAAAAATCTGCTAAGCTACCCTAAGCATGACAAGATCATACACACAACTATATAGCAATTGACATGGGGGGTCCTTATTAACCCCTTCATGCATCGAGATTTATAGCGTCAATATGTAATATATCAACCAATAGATTCATATTGTTATGATTTTAGCAAAAATGAATAGTCATTATGGAATTTAATTTTATCAAATCCCTATCTTTTTTTATTTTATTAAATTTAATGAACCTTATGATAATGTAACCAACCGTTTAACCGATAACGCTGCTCTATGATTACAGCTTTATTGTCTTCAAATATCTCTTCAGCAGCATGTTCAATATCTTCTTTGGAGACCTCGACTCCTGTTCATAAACCAAAATAAGAAACAGTTTCTAGGATTATATAACTGAAAAGATTTGGTAAACAAAAAATTATCCATGGAAGGAGAAATGGCTTTAACATGGACTGGAGACAATTCAAACTTATAGATAGATAGTAAAAGATATATACATGCACATTATCAGAGTAACATAACCTAAGGATGGTTTAGAAACTTTCTAGAAAAATCCAGTCTACCAAGATTCTCAATCAATCAACGAACTTCAATGCATTTATTTACTGTGTATATCAAGGATCGTAATCATTCTCTCATACCAACACCACAAGCAGTTTCAAAATCATTAACTTTCAAGTCATCAGAAGCAGTAGCAGCAAGAAATGAAAAGGCAGCTTCCAACTGAGCAGGAGTTTTAATCTGTAACACTAAAGAAAAAACGATTACACAGTGACATGAAAGTGAAGGGAAAGAAATTTTATGGAATATACTTCAAAATTAACTAGCGCATCATCATACATAAAAAAAAATTTGAAAAATTAAAATAAGAGAAAAAAAAAAGCTTCAAACCTTTGAAGAAATAACATATCTAAGCAATGTTGGTCGGTGTACAAGAGCATTTGCTGGGAATTTTGTTGCTACCTGCAAAAAAAAGAATTGCAAACAAAAGCATCCATTCCCTTTTAGCACATAATAGTAATTAAATATGAATAGTATATAATCATCATGATGCAACACTGAAAAGGCATCTTACACAGAATGAATTCTTATTGACAAAATATGTAGGAACTATTTCATTTATGGTATTAAGCCTCTAGATTTCAGTATTCAAATAAACTTACAGAGTTACAAGGAACAGAATATAGACCGAGACAAATGAAAACATTTTATCCAAAAAGAATAATATCAAACACAATAGTCCTGTAAAAGGTACCGACTTACTGTGTAAAGTAGGTTTCCAACTGTTCGATCGCAACCACCAGTGGCATTCGCCTGTAATACAGAATTCAAGATTAACAATATAAGAAGCTTCACTTTATATGCAGAACCAATTATATTAACCTACTAATTAAAATCGAACAGCTTAAACAACAGTTTTATGTAAACTGCATCAAACTATTAAATATTTGACAATAAACTACAAAACAAAAGACAAAAAGATAAACCAATGTATCATCCAGCAGAGCTTTGAATTTTTTATTGACATTATTAATGTCTAGAGTGAGCAAAATTATATAGTTATACAATCAATCATTTAGTTAATCTCTGCATGTATTTTCGGATGAGATCTGTTTCTTCATATTCAAAATCAAATTTTCTCTCATTTCAATGCAACAAAATGAAAAGAAGTTTAAATTCAAAAGAAAAAAATGCATTAGCCAATCAAACTTAATATAAATACAACAAGCTTGCAGGAGTACCCCCAAAAATAAGTATATGGTTTAAGCTTTTTTACAGTTCGTCAAATCAATCTAGTTAAACCAGTTACTTCTGAGTTAAATGTAGTGGATAATGAAATTTCAAGATACGACACAGAAACAAAAACGTCAAAATTTCACATGCATAGATCAAATATGCACAAAGATAAGAAAGAATTACCATTTCCCAGTTGAACTACAAATTAACAAAAATCCACAAGCAAAATAAAAAATTACTTATAAAATACTTCTATTACACAAGATTTATTTATACATACAATCATACTGCCTCTTCACAGTTATAAATTTCAGATTTTTTCCTAACATTGCGAAACTACAATCATCTACAAAACCAACACAGAAGTCTATAAATACAACACTTGCAACAGATTACATAAACAAATTCACCATTTTCCAGTTACAAATTTCATATATTTTTAAATTCCCAAGCAACCCATTAGAAAACTTTACACGTTATCCACAAATTAACAAAACTCACATGCAGAAACACTAAATTACATACAAAAATATAAATCCATTGCACAATACTAGTAAGTACCTCGTGAATAACGGCGGTTAGATTTGCAGTAACCTTATTATTGGCGACGGTATTTTTTGCTGTCCTTTCATCCAAACCAATTCTTAGAAATAAATCTAAAGGCATTTCACCGCCGCCACTTTCAATCTCGTTTTTCCTGACCATCTCTTTTGTTTCCCGATTTCTTTCTTATACAAACAAGGAAAATGAATGAATGCGAATGAGAGTGTGGGTAATGGTCGTAAAACCCCAAGCAGTTAAGATTGGGGACTAAAAGATGCAATTTTTATGACAAGGTGAAAGAACAAGTCTATTTAGGTCAGTTGGGATTTTTTCTGCTAAGATGTATGGATTCAAGGAAAACAAGAAGGAAAATGAAACTTTTTTTCTTCTCATTTTCTACATATTTTTCTATTTCTAGTGTTCGAGCTTTGAACTACAAGAGGTCGATCGGGTCATCAAAACGTTACAAATGAGTTGGGTCAAAATGGATTTGGTTTAGATGTGGTCGAGTCAGTTGATTTTTTTTTTTGGTGAGTCAGTTGATTATTTTTAATTATCTTTTAAGAAATTGTTTATTATTTTGTTTTATTTAAAAAGAATTCCTACATTTTGTTATACTTTAGTTAAGCATTAAGAAACATTAAGCAAATAGAACTAATTAAAACTTAATGATCTGTCTAAAAAAGAATTTGAGAAATGTTGTTATAAATTATAATACAGTTGAATATTAGATTGCATTATATTATCTTATAATTTCGAAAAAGTATGGTTATATGATCCCTGGATCAAGTTAAGCTGAGTCAAATCTACAACAGAATAACTGTGTAGTATTAGAGTTGATTTTTGCATGTTACATTATATTATTTTATTATTTTGTTTGATTTGATATCAACTCGATCAAACTCAAACTTGACCATACTAATTTTAACGTAATTCAACCTCTTAAAAAATTGAAGAGTTGGGCTTGATCATCCCAATAGTCGCAATCCATTTTTGACATCTTTCGATTGAAACTTCTTTTTACCTTCTCCTTTTTATTCAGTTTCATAGTCATTTTGCTAATTCAAAGACCAAATATGGCCTACATTTATGGTTTACTTTTCCTATCCTTTCCTTTGCGGTCACGGAAAAAATCTAAAGGATCAAAGAAAAGTTTATTTCCTTGTTATTGACTGGTCGGAAACTTTAATTAAAAAGAATATGTATACATACAGAAATCGTCAAACCAAACCAAACACCAGACACTAAACTTGTCTTTCATGCCCACCTAAACCATCTATGCACAAATAGATGAATGTATTACGTAAGAAACACAATACATAAGAGATGATATAACATCTTCCAAGACTCTTAATAAGAGAAAAAAAAGAAGAATAAAGAAAGATATCAGCATCAAGCAGAAACTTGTTGCCTTCAATCAAACAGCGTCTGGGTTTGCGTCATCGGTAGGCCATACAATAGTCTCGATCAATCGTTCACGCATCAGCTCCAGATTCTGATCCGAAATCCTTTCATACATCTCAGTGTGATCACATCTCTATAAGCGAAAGAAAAAAATCTACCGTTTTAATTACTAGATATAAAAGTAGTGGACTAATCAAAACTATATATATGGCAACATTAGATTCATTTTTGTCAAACCTTAATCCATTTTCCGTAGAGGTGTAGCCGAGTTACCATTACTCTTTCAGCAAGCTCATGTTTCTCCTGAAACAAAGAATTTGAAGTGATATGAAGATATATAGTGAAATTGTTGATGATATCTGTCTTAACGATTAACATAAGATAAAGAAAAGTTTACCTTTTGAAGGTTGCGAATAAAGCGCTTCCCGTAACCTAGCTCATTTGTGGCAACATAACTGAAATTTTAGAAAAAATGAAATATATTAACCTTAAGTTCCACATAAATATTCGTAGTCACTTCATCTCATACAACCATCGAGGATTGGTGTAATTCAAATAATTTGAAGTACTTACTCATATAACCATCGATACTGTGTAGGATTCATCTCATAAAGCTGGTTCAAGACAGTCCTCACAGCTTTGTATGTGAAATAGTCAAGAAGTTGCTGCATATAAAAATCATCTTTGTCAAAGATAAATTTATAAGAAACGAATATATTCAATCTGCTGATTCTCAATAGAAAAGATCGAATTTTGCAATTGTCTGACTCGTACTCAGTTACTTGCCCATTTAACTCTAGACAGGAGGCTACAACACCATACATGAACATGAAGATACTCAATTACAATATTATAAGATCCTGCATTTAATATTTGACGAAATGAAACTCAAACAACCATGATAATTCGCAGAGATACATCAGTAAATCTCTTGGATCAATCCAGATAATATATTTCACTATAACTGCCGAAATCAGTTCAAATCTAACCGTGGAAACAAAAATAAATTACATTTAACAATATATTTTTACTAATTTATCTGCTCATTCTTCAATGCATCACACAAATATGTCCAGCAGAGTACATGTGAGAGAGATTTTACTTAAAACATAACTACAGTTTCCTCAAAAGAACATATAATAAACAAAGATTTCTAAAAATTCTGTCATAAAACATAAAACTACTATAAACAAGGAGAGAACAAATTCTTACTCTTTTGACATCATCAAAATTGTCTTCATAATGTCCTGCAAGTTCATCCACAATAACAAGACTCCTATTTTTCCTCTGTTTTTTTAAATTCTTGGGACCATATAGAGCTTTAATGGAAGAATAATCAAGAAATGAACTGGTTAAACGAGGAACATGCTTTTTATTAATAGAAGGCCTTTGCAAAATCAGATCTCCACTGCTCAAATTGCATGAAGGCAAAGCATCCAAACACAAGCAAGGAGAACTCTTAGATTCAACTAAAGATGAAACCACAACAGAAACAGCTCCTACCATAATTGTACAAATTAATTTCTTAATTAAACTTTACCCCCCCACAAGATTCAATTTTTATTTTACAACAGTTGAAATATGAAGGAAAAAACTGAAACCCACAAAGAAAATTGAGAAGTATGAAAAGGGTATCCAAGAAAATTGGGGGGTTGGAGTGATGGAATAAGATTTGAAGGTTTATGTACTTGGATCGAAAAGGTGTTCAAATTCAGAACGGAAGTTCAAGAGCATGAGTAATAATGTGAAATAAGAGGAAATTCTGGTTTTTTGTTGGACCAGAAAAATAATTTGAGGTCCAAAATGTTCCAACCGCATAGCTTTGAACTTTTAAGCAGAAAGACAAATTGTAGGTGTACAAATTAGTTACTTGTCTTGGACTATAAGGGCACTGTTCTGTTTGCGTGTGAGATTCTTTTGCGGTTGGAGAATCTATTGGAAAATCATCTTTCTTATTTTCTGTTCTCATTGATGTTGATTAGATTCCAATGAATCAAATTTTGCTTCCTCATGAAAGTATGAATAGGCTACATTTGACGGTGAATGAGAAATTTGGACAGTTAACTTCGGATTTCCAAATTAAAAAACATGTTTGGACGGCAAACTCAACGTAAAAGTTATAAGGTCATCACGATAGCTCTTTTAGAAATAGCAATTTTATTTCAAAATATACTTATGAATAAGTTTTAAAACGACCATCCCCGACCCAGAAAGCTTTTTTTTAAATAAACGTTTATCATTAATAATCATTATATTAAAAATAATTTAATAACTGCACAAGTACAAGAACTTACAAATAATAAATTGTAACACCCCGATATATATATATATATATATACTCATTTATATTTGAAAATAGAACATATATATATATAATAACTATCAAACCGAACTCGAAACAAACTTTTAACGAACCAAAACAAACCGAGTAACTTGATATAAAAATAATTACACTAAAACTAACAATTATCAAACAAACAAGGTCAAAGTGAAATTATCAATAATAGCAAAATTAACCCTTATCACCAATTACCACTAAACCCCACTTACCCACATTAATTACCAATCTACCATCTTCTATTCCTATAAATAAGTACGTCTAGTTCTTCTACAATCATATCCAAGAATAAGACATTACAATGCTCAGTTCTTCTCCCAAAAATTATGAAGCCATGAAGCTCTTCTTCTCCCAAGATTAGTAGAAGTGGTAGTAAAGCTTTAGAGGTAAACAAATTTCTTCATATTTCTCAAATCACATTTAAAAACTTTCTAATCTTAGCTAAAATTATGAAATTCGAATTCTTCCCAGTTACTAGTAGCGTCTAATTCCATAAGGAGTGAATAAGTTCAAGATCTTCCTAAATCCATTGCTAGAGAAGGAGATAACAAGGTAAATATTCATCATTTTCCCTGTTTTGCGCGACCTCTGAAATTAAACTATAACTTGATATTGGCTAGGTATTTTTGAGAAAGGTTTGCAACATTGGAAAGAAGACTCGGTCTAGAGTGTCCGGCGCGTGGGGTCTCTACATGGTCATTTTCGGAACAGTACCGACGAGTGAAACTCACTCGGCAGACTGTTTTGGGGCTGCTTCGTAAAACCAGTTGTAAAACTGAAAATTCCGCGGTTTCTTGCTGTTTTTGCACTTATAAATCACTCTAAAACACCTTGGTAACTTGATAAATTAATAAGGAAATGTAATTGTTGTTCAATGATACAAAAATGGGATGTAACTTGCCTATGTTCTTGAATAGCTTAAAAAACTTTTTATAGATTAGTGTTTATACCCATCTTTGGATCATAAGTTTTTCTTGTGTATAAAAACAATTTATAAAAGACACAAATTTTTATAGCAATTAGATTTCTACAAAAGGTTTGCAGCATATTTCTTATTGTAATACTAAAATATTCTTAAAATAAAACAAATGATGTTTTGCCACAAAGAATGAAACCACATGGTTCAATAGGCTAATTTCCTATGTTATTCGAAACAAAGAATGTGCTAAAGTATTGTCATGATGACTTAGAATGATATTATTCCAAGAAAATGCAAAAATTTAGTTAAAGAACTAAACTATGATTGTTATTTAACTTGGACATATAAATGGGCAGATAGATAATTACGTATATAGGTTTGATTAACTTTAACTTATATAATTAATTGAGACTATAATTAGATTAGTCAAATTACTAAAGGATACCTTTTCATTTGAACTACATTGAATGAGATAACGTATATGTTCAAGCATTGACTTTGCTTGGATTCATATTTTGATTGTGTTGAAATAGATGACGGATCGGATATGTAAACTAATACTTGGAACTACTTTTGAATTCATAAACTTGTATAAGACTAATGTTTAAAGTATGGGTTCTTGTATTATGGATCATTGGAAAGACTACATAGAAGCCGTATTATTTAATTCTTATAGACCACCTAAAACTACTACTTAAGGTATGAAATGAATCATGGTAATCATAATAAAACGTAAACTACAACTCGTATAAGTCTCTTTAGCATTATGAAAAAGTAAGTTAACTATCAACTTAAACGGTAAGATACAACTTAAGGGGTACTTAATTAATCAATCTAATAAGATCCTCCTTGACATTGATTCTTTATATTTTGCTACACCTAGGTTTCGAGGAATCTTTTGAAAACACGGTTTAAGCTAGACAACCACTCTTCAACATAAGGTGAGGTTTTCTCGTTCTTCCTTAAACTATTCGGCACTTGCCCTGAGAAAATGCTTCGTTTCTTAACTCTCGATCTTTGTCATACCATTTAATCTATCACTTTGTTATAAGCTATTCATTTTTGTACCATATCGATCCATTACATTATTCTCGATTTAATAACTTCAATTCTTATATCTTTGTGGTAGTTCACTTTAATAAGTTTCTCAATCATTCAATAGTCTTGCATTATTTATTGTTTCTACTCCATCTGGTAAGTGGTATTATTAAGAACAACGGACAACGTCCGGCTCCAAGTTCATTTAAACTATTTATACCCTTGGGGACGCTCTTGGGAAGTTGGGCCCTGGGACTAATAAAGGTGACTGCTGGGCGGTATTGGGCCGTCAGTGTATGGTCTCTTTGTTAAGTACCCCACCGTGATTCAGTTGTTGAGTATAGTTGGAGATAATTGTGCTCTCAGCTGGGTCGACATGTACCCAGGCATGTCATCCCGTTTTATTGCGAGGTCGCTCCTCGTAGGGAGGTATAAGGATGTTAATGTTCAGGCTTTGGGTTGAATGTATTACTTTACCAGATTCCGAATCAAAATGATTGTTTAAAGTCCCATTTATCTTAATTCTATTACTTTGTTATTTCCAATTATCTAATGATCTTTCGCAGGACTATTACATTCCAATTCTTATTCATTCATAGATAATAATCTTACTTGTGGCCATATTACCTATATCCTCGATCCATTGTTTTAAATCCTCACTAAGTCAAATAAAGACTTACACCTTTCTTTTGTTATTTTCTTAGATTAGCAACATGAGTTAGAGATGGAAACACGTTGACATGGGAGTGACATAGTATCTTCAATGTCGTATTTATCTACTTTATCAAATAATTAAATGATGAAATTTCGTTGTAATTAGTTATGTAAAATTTTATATATTTATGGGTCGGGTAGTGGGGTCACTGTCCCTTCTTCCCGAAAACCTTAGAATTTCTATATTTTCGCTGCGACGATTGGTTATAATATAATTTTATCTATTGTTCTGCTAGTTTGACGCACGGCTAGTTCGAATAGTTAATCAACATTTTATTTCGAGTTGTGTGACCTAGTCGGGGCGTCACATAAATCATTATCAAACACTAGTATTAACCTAAAGAAAAATCCATATTAATGGAATCAATTTTGCCAATGATTATCATTAAACTAGCTCTTTTATTTTAAATTATACATATGAATAAGTTTTACTACATCATTTTTTTTTATACAACTACATCATTATTTATTACTATCTTCAATTAAATATTTTTTAATTTAACACATCACTTCATTCTAACAATATCTTTTAAGAAAAAAAAAAATTAGAAGACACTATTTTTAATTTTTATTTTTATTTTGCAAGGAAAGTACAAAAATAGTGCACTTTCCCTACAAAAAGTAATTTTCACACTACACGTGTTAGAGAACAACCTCATATTTAACTAGCTCCTTTAAATTATAAAGGAGTTGTTGGAGTTGCGTTTAACAGGCGCAAATCGTTTAAAAGTAGCTTATATTTTTTGCAATGCAACACTTTTTTTTTAGATGTTATATTATTCTGAAACTTAATGTATACCCATCATAAGTTTTCTTGTAATCAATAAAAAGTCCCGGTGAATTGCTTGTTTTTGTTCGGATTAATTACACTAATTGTCCCTCAAGTATAAAGTTGTTAAATGAATTGTTGGAGTTGCGTTTAACAGGCCCAAATCGTTCAAAAGTAGCTTTTGTATTTTTTACAACCAGCAACCGTGGCACGCAGTACTCGCGTGCATATAACTCAATAGTATAAAAATATTGGAATTAAACAAAACTAATTACTATTAAAATTCCGTCCCTCCAAATAAAAAAAGAGTCATGAAAATTGGTAATTGAAGATTTTATAAATCTACTATTAGGCTTGAAATCATACTCATTAAACAATAAAAATGCATGAATGGTTAAGAAATTAGGATTGAATAAAGAGTTGAGTATTTACTGGAAAAATAACTGCAACACTCACTACAAGAAAACCGAGAAATTTCGACGGAAAGTTCGACGGATTGTTCATAAAATCCGTCCAAATTTACAAATTTCGACCGAAATGAGTCGTCGAAAAAAGTGTCGTTGAAATCAAAATTTCGACGGAATTTTCGGCGGAAATTTTTTCGACGGATAAAATTTCGACAGAAATTTCAACGGAAAACATTTCCGTTCGAAATTCTTGGGATTTCGACGGAATTATTTCCGTCAAAATTTTCAAATAATTTCATAATTTTCGACAGAAAAATTTTCCGTTGAAATTTTTGGGTTTTTTTTTTTGCTAGTTATACCTAAATTATAATTTCAACAAACAATAAAACATTTATATAAACATCACTGAAATAATGAAACATCAACCAACATTCACTAAAATAAACAACAAATCATAAGTTATTTACTATAAATTTTTGTTGATAATTTCCAGCAATTACATTAATCTAAACAACTAAAATCTACAATCTGAGTCTGGCTAAATACTTGAACATGTTGGGGTTCTTTTCGTCTCGTTACAAGTAGTCCCGCGTTATCAAATCTTCAATCCGCTTTTTAATTAACTTAATATCGAGCTGGAAAAATAAAAACCCATATTAGTACTAAATCTAAATTCTGCTCAAGGAAATTTAACACTATATATACTTAGAATTTTACTCACTAAAATTCAAGATAACTTGACATATGAAAAAAATAAGAAGGCAACAACATAAATTAGCAGCATAATCCTCATCCTGTCTGTAAACTTGGAATTAAACTCCCAGGACTAACAAAATCACTATCCTTAATCAACATAAATTTGAAAGAGTAATAAGAAGGCTTAACTTACCATTCCTTCCATCTTCGAAGTGAATTGATCACCACAATGGTTGCTGGATCAGTCGCAGCAGTATTAATTGCAACGGAAAATCCTGGTAGTTGTTGTGCAGCCAAAAATGTTGGTATGAATACAAATATAATTAGCAGAATTTCCAGATTTATCAACTTGGTAATTTTCGGCACATGATGAAATGCCATTATACTAAAACTATTACTGGCTAAAGTTGAGACTTAGAAATTAGACAAACAGATACGAATCACATAAGTCTTGAGGACCTATAATTAATGAATAAGTCTTGAACAATCACACACAAGAACTCAAATATAAACAATCACATAAACAACTGAAATTATCAAATTTCCACAACTCACTAATTCAAACCCTAAATTTTACAATACCACATTAGCAATTAAACATGCAAAATTGAGGAATTAAAGTGAAATTATATGTTTGAAGAAGAGTACTTGTGGTGGTGGTGGTGTAGGGCCGTGGCGGAGGTGGAGCCGCGGCGAAGCTGAAGCTGGAGCCGCGCGTGGCGGAGTTGGAGCTGCTGCCGGAGCACGGATCTGGAGCAGGATCCACGTACGGAAAAGAGAGAAAGAGACGGAGACGGCGGCAGAGGTGGAGCTGGAGCCGCGCGTGGCGGAGGTGGAGCTGCTACCGGATTTCTGGATCTGGAGCCGGAGGCACGTAGGAGAGGGAGAAGCTTGGGGCTAGGCGAAGACTGCTGTGTAGGAGAGGGAGAAGCTTGGGAGCTAGGCGGAGACGGCGGCGGTTCTAGCTTCTTGGAGAGGAGAGGGAGAATTCAATTTTTTTGAAAGAAACTGTAGAATGAAGAAGAAAGCCGTAACCCACTAAATTAATTGCACAAAAATTTCGACGAAATTTGATTTTCCGTCGAAATTAATTAAAATTTCGACGGGAAAGTGATTCCGCCGAAATTTAAAATTTCGACGGAAAATCAAATCCGTCGAAATTAATTAATATTTCGACGGATTTGATATTCCGTCGAAATTTCTTTATTTAATTTTATTTAAATTTTTTTCTTTATCACATTTCGACAGAATAAAATCCGTCGAAATTTCCTATATTTCGAAGGATTTTAATTTCCGTCGAATTTTTTTTTCTTTTTTTTTTCATTTCTTCGTGAAAATATTACATTTCGACGGGTGTTTCTTTTCGTCGAACGTTTTTTTTATATCTTATTTTCGACAGATTATTTCGACCGAAAATAATTCGGTTGAAATTATTTTCGACGGAAATTTTTTTCGTCGAAAATTTAATTAAAATTTCAACGGATTTATTTCCGTCGAAAATTTTTCGTCGAAGTTTCTCGGTTTTCTTGTAGTGACTTTGACAACATCAAGTTTTGTTAGTGTAAAAAGTAGTAAAGATTGATTTCTAAAATATGGAACCAATTCATAAAAGATAAGTATTACCTTATTACACGTAGCAGTAAAAATTTAAACTCAGTAAAATAGCAACTCAAATTTGAACCACTCTTAAAGGAAAGTTTTTTGTGGTCATTATACATTGTCATTTGAAAATAAATTTGAGAATAACAACGGATAACAAACTCATTGTTTCCCACTCTGAGTTGTCCCTGTTCCGACCGTCCTCTTGGAATTCATTTATTAACTGTCAAAACAAAAGTTACATTAAAAATCATAAATGCAAACAAAGTATTTAAATCAATCTGACCAAAGTAGTATAATAAAAAGGAAGATTCATATGAAAATATTACAATAACTGATAGGATAGTGCCCTGCAAGCCAATATATTTAGCTTGTATTAGGACTATCGTAAGCTTTCTCTAGTACAAATAAATTAATACGCACGTTTGCTTATAGTATGTAAATCAAACAATGGCCAACTTCATCTCTCGCAAATCATTTAAGCGATTGGATGAAATCCTTAGATCACATTCGACTATGGGACGATTCACTTCGGTATTGAGTGCAATCATGAAACAGTCTCTAAGGTAGTGATCTTAAAACACGTTCCAAGTCATAGATTCCGAACGAGACGGGGTATCGAAGGAATCGCCAAGACTTGTATGAATATGCATGATTCACATGGAGTGAATTTGTAGAGTTTCATGAACAAGACATTTGATGTCAGTGCATATGAGTAGGTGGTTCGATAGGGGATCGAACGCATCGAACGACCCGAACAGAGAAACCCATTGTGGAAGCGCATGACGCATATCGGTGATGGGATGTTTCTCAAGACTTATAATAGTGTACGATTTAGTCCTTAGACTTGAGGTGCTAGGGCGAATTCGGTACATGGGTATATGTACTTAGATTTAGGTACAGGTCACGTAGCCTGACCATAATGTGCCTAAGTTGGGTGCATATAGTTGTGTACGCGAGTGGTTAGTACCAAGATGGAATCTACCGACTCATCGTAATGGATGAGAGAATTTCCTATACGATTCTTAGATAATAATTCCGAGAAACCCACGGCCGTGGTCAGTGACGGATTTGGAAAGGGGTTTCCAAATTTAGCAGTCACACTGGAATTATTATCCCGAATTAGAAAGTATAGTTATTGAGATAATTAGAGGTGCCGATCAATTCACACACCCTAGGTCTCAATCGGGAAATTAAGTCGATAGAAGGACCGTATGTACATGGCAGTTATAAGAGATGAGGTTCACTGAGATCAATTCACCTGAAGTTGGGCCTCATGGGCTTGTGGCTAGACATCGACCATGAGGTGTGGGTACTCATGAATTAATAGCAAGATTAATTCTTGAGTGGTTAATTGAAGGGGTTCAATTAATCGGAGCAATTAATAAGCTCGCAAATTAAATCACGAAAGTCGTGGGCCCGCGGCCAATTGATGGTGAACCTAGAGGGTCACACACAATACAATTGGACTGCAACAAATCATATAAGGAAAGTTTGATTTAAAGAGTTAAATCAAAACTGGAGAATTAAAGTGTTAATTCTTAAAGGAGAAAATTATTAATTAAAAGTAGTCTAATTAATTAATGGAGAAGGATTAATTAATTAATTGGATTAATTAATTAAATGGGCTGAATTAATTAAAAGAGTTTAATTAATTAAATGGTCAAATTAATTAAAGAGTTTAATTAATTAAAGGAGACCTAGTTAGTTAAGGAAATAAAGATAGAATGGGATTCTACTTTCCTAACTAGATAAGGGGCGATTTTTGCTAGGATAAGAATGGGAGAGTTTGTTTTCTTGTGTGACAAGGAAAATCTAAGAGATATACATGTATATCTTATTTCCTAATGAGATAAGGATATACATGGAAGAGATATCTATTAAGAGAAGGATTCTTCTCTTATAAATAGACAACTCTTCATAACTCTTCAAGACACATAACAAGTGAAGAACCTAAGCCCTAAGACAATGAGGAGCCGCCCCCTCTTCTCCAAATATGAAAATTGCCGCCGCCACCTTCTTCCTTTTGAGGTTGGCCGAACCCTGTAGAATTCTACAGGGTTCATGCGATTTCTTTTCTTCTTTCTTCCTGTCTGATAACTTTTGGATCCTAGTTCTGAGCCTGAGGATTCAAGAGAGTTGCTTCAATCCAGTTGGTGTGGATACCGCTAGAGGCACAACGCTTGGGGTGCTTCTCTCGAACCAAATCCATCAGATCTGAAAGAAGACCGGAGAAAAACCACTACCGTTCCTATGGTGAGGTAAAATCACTAAACACCCTATGTTTGTTGTGATTTTTGTGCAAAATCCTTTTCGTATGACTAGATGAATAAAGATCTTGTTTGGGTTATTTAAAAATTTTAAAATTCCGCTGCTTTTAACGTTCTGACGTTACCCATAACCCAACAGTGGTATCAGAGCCTAATTCATTACTCTCATACGAAAAGGTCTGAATATAATTTGATTGCTTTAATTGTATTGCATGTTATATTCGTGTTGTTGATTCTTACTTGTTATGGGTAGATCTGATTTTGGGTAAAATTGCATAAAAACGTTTTGGGCCAATTTTGAATTTTACGAAAATTAAAGGGCTGTTTTTGCGATTAGCGAATTGCTGGAAAAACTGGACTGAAACTGATATTTTATGAACTGTATGTTTTCTGGACAGATTGTAATTTTCTGGAAAATTTTGAATTTGGGGCTGTTTTGCAATTAACGAAAGTTTTGGGGCTGTTTTGTAAATACCGAAAACTGCAGGGGCTGAATTGCAAATTCGAAATTTTTTCTGGAAATAAAATTTTTATTTTCGGTCCTCTGCCCAGTTTTAATTTTGGGGTTAATTTGTAATTTCCAAAACTTCAGGGGTCAAATCGCAATTTCCAAAAGTTGGAGGGCCGAATTGCAATTTTCAAAAGTTGAAAATTTTATTCTGTTTTTATGCATAAAATGGTTTTGTTTATCCAAATATAGATTACCTATAATTAGTAGAGACTAAAGTAAGAATCTAGAGATTTATTTTAAAGGCGTTTAAAATAATTGAAGTAAGATAGGAAACTAGTAAATGTGTTTGCTTGTTTCTTTGCTCAACGTGAATTGTTTACGTGGTTTTCGATCGAGCCGAGCCTTGACCTTAGATGTGATTGATTTATTTTGTTTTGGATTTTTGTTGGGCCTGCGAGCCTTTATTTGGGCCTTTTTGTGCCAATGTAATAGACTAGGGCTTTACATTAAATAGTTTAGGATGGAGGCCCATTACATTCAAGAAGAAAGCCCAATGGAGAATGAAGGCCAAGTATGCTTGGTTATTAATGTAATAGCCTAGGCCCATTAAGAACCCATTAGATAGACCAATTGGGCCAACATTATTGGCTCAATGATGGCCCAAGCATAGGTGGCTCCCGATCGAAAACATATTGTGTTAGAAATGCATGCTAGGTTTATTTAATTATGTTTTATTTATTTATTTCTTCTATTTGGCTTGTATGGTGATGCGCGCTAGAATATTAGAACGTAAATAAGATAATTCATAATCGAAGCGGTGAGATCTCGAGAGAGTTTGCCTTAAACTTTCAAACGAGCAAATCCCCTCTTGAATTAAATATTAAGTCATATTGGATTAAAATAAAATGAAGTATTTATATAAATCCAAGCCTTCCATCAATAGGGACTAGCGTATGTTGTCTACTTATCGATTAAGGTGATCCAGAGTCTGGCACCCGAGGCGAAGAAAGGGACAATACGTGAAATCTCTTGATTCTTGTTTATTAAATAAACTCGACAAGGATGAGGACTGGTCGGGACATGTATAATCAACCGATAACCAGTTACGGGGATTTCATGACCGGGCTCGTTGCTCATCGAGATTGATTGGGTTAGACTTAACGAGTAGTACCACTCATGATGTAGCAGTGCTAGATGGGTGCGAAAATCGAGGCAAAATAGCTTGAAGGTTGTGTAGAGACACAATTGGCAATAAGTATGCCTACCTAGGGAATTAGTTGTATGGCCACGAGTCGTGGGTGCAATTAATGTCCGCTGGGACGTCAAGACCTACTAGGAAATAGGATTTCCCGAACAATTGAAGGGGTAATTGTTTCGATAAAATAGTGGGAGAACTTTTACGATAGAAAGTCCAACCTTCGTAGATTATAAGTATTAATCATTAACTAGTCCTCTTTATATTTGTCTTCTCTTTAAAATAGATATTGAGATATCTATAAATATCCATTATACTATTTATCCTCGACTTATAAAATAACTGGATCAAAATATCGACTGTCTTAGAAACTAGAGGATTGTCCTCAAATTCCGAAAGTCGGAATCATGTTCTTAATAACTAGCCTATGCCTGATGCACTTCCGAGATGAGTCTAAAAGGAGAAACGAATCACCCGTAGGGTATGGGAACATTAATGATTGTTTCCTCATATAAGGACAAGTCTCAATAGTGGAACGAATCACCTATAGCGTATGGGAATCTTAATGATCGTTTCCTCAAATAAGCATCAAGATTGAACGAGCTAAAGAAGCGACATAGGAGTATGTCTGAAGCTTCTAAAACAAACCTCCACTTCAAAAGCTTGTTTTGAGGAGCAGTTTCGAATCGTTTGATTCGAGACCACTAAGGAGTTGCTTTAAAATTCGAGAATAAGTGAAGGAACTGATGTCAAGGATCACTGTCCTTGTTTTATCAATCTAGTTGAAAACTGGATCGATTAAACGTAGGCCTGCATATGATCTTAGCATTGACCTCCATTTAAATTCTCCTCCCGCTCATTCAAAAGATTCGTGAAATACTCTGATCTTATTTGATAAGTTGATCACATTTCATAAATTAACCAAAGTATTGGTAAGAGGCAAATAGGGTAAACCTGTCATGATCGTTCACACTTCATGGACTGCAAAGTCAAAGAAGAGTAATGTGAAGAAGAACTTGTTCTCTTCTAAAATCGACCATAAAAGGTAGTCGAAAGAACACAAGTAGTCTAAAAGTCGAAATATCCCACTGAATCTTAGAAAGGCACTGATTAGTTTAATTGATTAGAAGGTCTAATTAATTAAGCAACGTTTCAATTAAAGGGTTAATTGAAAAAGGAGATGAATCAATTAAAGAGTTAATTGAAAGGAAGCAAATTAATTGAATTGAACCGTTAACTCAATTCTATTGAATTAATGTGCTAAGTTCAATTAATACCAAGATAATAATCCACAACTTTGGCACGCTAGACTTGGACATATCTCCAAGAGTAGGATTCAAAAGTTGGTTTCTTCTAAGGCTCTTGAAATATAGAACTTAGATGAACTTTCAACCTGCGAATCCTGTCTCATAGGAAAGATGACCAAATCTCCCTTCACAGGGAATCAAGAGCGAACCAAATAACTTTGGATTTGATCCATACGATTGAAAGTGGACCACTAAAGGTTAGTGTAAGAGGAGATTACTCATACCTCGTACCTTTTTGCTAATGACTTTGGTCATTAGTGATATATGTATCTAGTGAGATACAAATCCGAAAAACCTTTGAAAAGTTCAAAGAATTTCGAAACGAAGTAGAGAATCAACAAGGGCATAGTATTATGGCCATTCGATTTAATCAAGATGGCAAATACTTAAGTCAAGGATTCCTCAATTATCTTACTGAGAATGGGGTTCTCATACAACAAACTCCTCCTAAGACGCCTCAATTTATTTGGAGTGTCTGAGAGAAGGAGTCGAACCTTGTTGGACATAGTTCGATCCATACTGGTTTTTGTTAAGCTTCCTTATGCATCCTAGGGGTTGGTCCTCCTGGCTGCATCGAAGATACTGAGCAAAGTACCTTCAAAGTCCGTGCCTACAAAGCCCTACCAAGAATGGTATGGTAATGCACCTCTATACTTTTACTATTAAGTATGGAGATCTCCTGCCTAAGTTGGGAACTAGAAAGGAGATAAATTGGCTAGTAGATCCAATTTGTATATAATTGTGGGGTATCCAACGAAATCCACTGGATACCTGTTCCACGACAATGAGAAACAATCGTTTCTCCTAATTACCCGTTCCTCAGTTGATGAATTCCTCGTCAAAGGAAATAGGGAATGTCATGGAACTTGATGAAATCCAAGATTTGGACCCATCCCCGCAAACAGTGGGAGTTAATCCAGAAACTAATGAACCATCTAGTACACCAGTACTTCGTATATCTAATCAAGTTCGTAAGAAGCTTGAAAGATATGGTTTTACCATATACGAAGAAGCTACATTGGATGTAGACGTGCATCATGACAAGAGTTCATGTAATCCGAAATGGATTCCATACATTCCAACAAGGTATGGACCTTGGTCGATCCACCCGAGGGTTTTATCCCTGTAAGTAGTGAATGGATCTTCAAGCTAGGAATAAATGGAGAGGTATTGACCTCTAAGACTCGACTAGTGGTGAAAGGCTATACACAAAGTTCTGGAACAGACTTTGATGAAACCTTTTCTCCAGTAGCAAAGTCTGAATCCATTCAAATTCACATTTGTTTTGATGAGACAGTCAAGACTTTTGACTTCATCAAAAATGAATATGAACCTTGAGTGTACTAAAGGATTAGTGGGAGCTCTATGAAGCTCATATTTTATATGTCGATCGCATTCTGCTTATCTGGGATGATATCGGAATGTTAGCACAGACGAAAGCATGGTTATCCATGCAATTCTCCATGAAAGATTTGGGAGAGACATCTTGCGTATTGGGATACGTATCTATAGAGATAGATCGAAGAAGATGTTGGGACTCTCTAAAATCTAAGTACATAGAAACAATACTGAAAAGATTCAGTATGGAAGAATCCAAGAGAGGATTGCTTCCAATGAGACACTGTAACTCTTTTTCCAAATCGATGTGCCCTACATCGAATGAGGATAAAGGAGAATGTCTCAAATACCTTATGTTTCGACAAAAGGTAGCATGTGGCATGCTATAATATGTACTAGACCAGACGTAGAACCTGCTCAAGTGTCACGAGCAGTTACTAGTCAAACTCCGGTGAAGAGTACTGGACCGCCGTCAAAGCTATCCTTAAGCTCTTGAGAAAGACTAAGGATTTTTCCTAGGTCTACGGTGGTAATGGAGAATTAAAACTCGAAGGATTTAATGATTCGAATTTTCAGTCTGATGTGGATGAATAAATATATATGTCCAATTTTGGATACATATTTTGCCTCAATGGGGTAGCGGTAAATTGGAAAGGTTCCAAGCAAAGCACCGTTGCCGAATCAACCACTGAAGCATAATAAATCGCAGCATCGGATGCAACAAAAGAAAGTGTTTGGATGAAAAACTTCATCCAATAGTTGGATGTAGTGCCTAGCAGTGCGAAGCTCATGGTTATCTTCTGTGATAACAATGGAGTTGTTGCTAAAGCAAAGGACTCGAGATCTCACCAGAAATCTAAACACAATAAGAGAAAAGTACCATTTGATTGGACAAATCATTGGTAGAGTAGACTTGCATAATGGATCACGTCGACTCGGAAGACAATCTAGTGGATCCACTAGTAAAGCCTTTGTCACGAAAAGAGTTCGAAGAACATCTTTGGAAGATGGGTCTTAGAAGCGTTTGTGATTGGCTTTAGGGCAAGTGGGAGATTGATAGGATAGTGCCCTGCAAGCCAATATATTTAGCTTGTATTAGGACTATCGTAAGCTTTCTCTAGTACAAATAAATTAATACGCACGTTTGCTTATAGTATGTAAATCAAACAATGGCCAACTTCATCTCTCGCAAATCATTTAAGCGATTGGATGAAATCCTTAGATCACATTCGACTATGGGACGATTCACTTCGGTATTGAGTGCAATCATGAAACAGTCTCTAAGGTAGTGATCTTAAAACACGTTCCAAGTCATAGATTCCGAACGAGACGGGGTATCGAAGGAATCGCCAAGACTTGTATGAATATGCATGATTCACATGGAGTGAATTTGTAGAGTTTCATGAACAAGACATTTGATGTCAGTGCATATGAGTAGGTGGTTCGATAGGGGATCGAACGCATCGAACGACCCGAACAGACAAACCCATTGTGGAAGCGCATGACGCATATCGGTGATGGGATGTTTCTCAAGACTTATAATAGTGTACGATTTAGTCCTTAGACTTGAGGTGCTAGGGCGAATTCGGTACATGGGTATATGTACTTAGATTTAGGTACATGTCACGTAGCCTGACCATAATGTGCCTAAGTTGGGTGCATATAGTTGTGTACGCGAGTGGTTAGTACCAAGATGGAATCTACCGACTCATCGTAATGGATGAGAGAATTTCCTATACGATTCTTAGATAATAATTCCGAGAAACCCACGGCCGTGGTCAGTGACGGATTTGGAAAGGGGTTTCCAAATTTAGCAGTCACACTGGAATTATTATCCCGAATTAGAAAGTATAGTTATTGAGATAATTAGAGGTGCCGATCAATTCACACACCCTAGGTCTCAATCGGGAAATTAAGTCGATAGAAGGACCGTATGTACATGGCAGTTATAAGAGGTGAGGTTCACTGAGATCAATTCACCTGAAGTTGGGCCTCATGGGCTTGTGGCTAGACATCGACCATGAGGTGTGGGTACTCATGAATTAATAGCAAGATTAATTCTTGAGTGGTTAATTGAAGGGGTTCAATTAATCGGAGCAATTAATAAGCTCGCAAATTAAATCACGAAAGTCGTGGGCCCGCGGCCAATTGATGGTGAACCTAGAGGGTCACACACAATACAATTGGACTGCAACAAATCATATAAGGAAAGTTTGATTTAAAGAGTTAAATCAAAACTGGAGAATTAAAGTGTTAATTCTTAAAGGAGAAAATTATTAATTAGAAGTAGTCTAATTAATTAATGGAGAAGGATTAATTAATTAATTGGATTAATTAATTAAATGGGCTGAATTAATTAAAAGAGTTTAATTAATTAAATGGTCAAATTAATTAAAGAGTTTAATTAATTAAAGGAGACCTAGTTAGTTAAGGAAATAAAGATAGAATGGGATTCTACTTTCCTAACTAGATAAGGGGCGATTTTTGCTAGGATAAGAATGGGAGAGTTTGTTTTCTTGTGTGACAAGGAAAATCTAAGAGATATACATGTATATCTTATTTCCTAATGAGATAAGGATATACATGGAAGAGATATCTATTAAGAGAAGGATTCTTCTCTTATAAATAGACAACTCTTCATAACTCTTCAAGACACATAACAAGTGAAGAACCTAAGCCCTAAGACAATGAGGAGCCGCCCCCTCTTCTCCAAATATGAAAATTGCCGCCGCCACCTTCTTCCTTTTGAGGTTGGCCGAACCCTGTAGAATTCTACAGGGTTCATGCGATTTCTTTTCTTCTTTCTTCCTGTCTGATAACTTTTGGATCCTAGTTCTGAGCCTGAGGATTCAAGAGAGTTGCTTCAATCCAGTTGGTGTGGATACCGCTAGAGGCACAACGCTTGGGGTGCTTCTCTCGAACCAAATCCATCAGATCTGAAAGAAGACCGGAGAAAAACCACTACCGTTCCTATGGTGAGGTAAAATCACTAAACACCCTATGTTTGTTGTGATTTTTGTGCAAAATCCTTTTCGTATGACTAGATGAATAAAGATCTTGTTTGGGTTATTTAAAAATTTTAAAATTCCGCTGCTTTTAACGTTCTGACGTTACCCATAACCCAACAATAACAAAATCAATTCATCTGCAGCCTTGAAGTGAATAAAATGTTATTAAAGAAATATTAATAAGAATGCATAAAAGAAAGTGAAGAGAGACTGAAACTAATTGTTAAATGGTGGGGACCGGATAAGGTGAAATTAACCATGCCTTTACACTGATATTGGGATACGGGTGGGAGGAGTTGCAAATAATTCCAATATTTGTGCCCACGGTTAGTGGAATATGGGGGGAAACAATTGTAATTTAAAATTTTAGAAGGGGTAATTTAGGAAAATTTAAAATTGGTTTAGCATGGTGTCACAACCGTCACTTTGTGAGTAAAATCGAGCCTCCCTTTTTTAATAGTATAGATGGCACACTCTTTTTAGATGTTATATTATTCTAAAATTTAATGTATACCTATCATAAGTTTTCTTGTAACCAATAAAAGGTCCGTTGAAATGCTTGTTTTTGTTCGGATTAATCACACTAATTGTCCCCAGAAATAAAGTTATTTACGTTTTTATCCCTAATAAAAAAAGTATTACACTTCCGTCCCTTTTACAAGACATGTGTTGCACTTATCACTTTTTCGGCTATTTACTCCGCAAAAACTACATCACGTGCATTTTTCTTATATTTTGGTATTACACTTACATCCCTCATGTTAATGTTGTTTCGTTTTTATCTTTTATCAGGAATGAACAATGATTTTTCCCTCCAAATTATGTGTTACTAGGAAGCTACACTTACGTTGTACGTGATTTGGTAATTTATGTATGCTTTTAAAATTATTAAAAAGATTAATTTTAATCATTATATATAGCACAAAATCCCATAAATTTGTAGTGATGCAATTAATTTTTTTACGGGATTTTGTGTTATTTAATAATGTGAAAATTTTATTTTGAACTAAATTAAAGAAAAATAATTTATCTTTCTCTCTCTTCACATAGATTGTGTTTTAAATATCTAACTTTAGGTAGACTCAAAAGTGGTCTCAAAGAGCTATTGCATGATGACGAGGTTTACCTTGTATACTTCGGTGGATGTGGGTCCCTTTATTAACAAAAAAAAACCTCAAATATAGGACTAAATATGGGTCAACCTAAAATTTGACCTCCATAAATACAACTTTTATTTTATTATCGATCTTATAATATATGTTACGTCTCCACTATTGAGATTGAAGATGCCTAAAGACTTGTATATTGGATTTTGTGAATGTGTTTTTAGAGTTTCAAAGGATTTTTTGAGATATTTTCAAACTTTCTGCATTTGAAGAAAGTTAAATTTCAAATTTTAGAAATAAATTAAAATGAACAATCGGATCACATTCTCGTTTAATGAGTTTATTAATCAACTGAGGCTCCTCATGAGAGTAAACAATACTATATTATATCATATAATTCAAACTTACACGGTTAAAAACTAATTTTTTTTCTTTCTAATCTGACTATTAAATTTAATTTAATTACAATATCAAACTCCTAAAATATAAATCAAACTCAACGCATCAACTTGAATTGTTTTATTTTTTATTTTCCATAAGTTTGATTGATCAAAAGGAGTTAAATAGATAAAATGTCACTTCTGAAAGTTGGGCTCAACTTTGTCTTCTGTTAAGAACCTAATTTGGGCATAGATTATTAAAGTTGAGCCGAAGAAAGCAAGTTTAATTATTGGGCTAAGCCCAAAATGACCAAAAAGATCCAAAACCCCAATACGTAGAAAGTTGAAACATCAGTTCGTATTTCAATATTTTATACGCTGAATTGTTAAAAGATAAAAATAAAAAAATAAAAGAAAAAAAAGGAGAAAAGACTAAAACTTGCAACAGCACCTTTTATTCCTCCTGCAAACAAGGGTTGAAACATTTTTGCCGGAATCTCACGGGTGACGGGACAAGCGATGTTTTACAGAGGGTAAGAAATTTCCTGCAATTTATGTTCAAAATCTCGGTTTAATTATTTGTTGACGCCGGCTGGATATGAGTATGCATTCTCTAGATTTTCTTAATTTTTATCCTTTCCTCAATCTTTTAATATGCTCTTCGAGTTTCTATTGATTTTTTTGAATGCACATGTAATTAAAGTTTATATTATTAGTCTGTAGTTGTTTGAACATTTATCGATTATAGATAGCATTATCAAGCTATAGCTACTGGCTACTTTTTTCTTTTTTTTTTTACTTTTGAATTAGCTAATAGTGAGGTGATCATAATTTAGATTTGATGCCAATATTATGGTTTCCTTAACCACTATACTCATGGTTTATGCGTTTAGTACTGATCTTATGAATGTTTTTTTTTAATGAAGTAAATACTTGGAAACTGGGGATGCACGGGAAATGGGTTTGAAACGGCAGCGGTTGATGGATCAGGAGTCCTCATATTATGTCACTCCTGGTCCGAGTTACATGTACGATGCTCCACCTCCACCACCTCCCCAATATTCTTATATCCCCCCTCCATTTCCTGTTGTAAGGCTTCGAGGCCTCCCCTTTGACTGTGAAGAAGCCGAAATTGTTGATTTCTTCCATGGTCTAGACGTTATTGACGTCTTGTTCGTCCATAAAGGTGGAAAGTTCATTGGAGAAGCTTATTGTGTTTTGGGTTATCCTCTTCAAATTGATTTTGCTCTACAGAGGAATAGGCAAAACATTGGTAGGAGATATGTTGAGGTTTTCCGGAGCAGAAGAGATGAATACTATAAGGCCATAGCAAATGAAGTTTTGGATGCACCTGGTGGTTCTCCTCGTCGTAGTGCCTCGAGGGCAAAATCTTCTGATAAGACGAGAGATTTGTCGGAATTTAAAGGCGTCCTGCGGTTGAGGGGTTTGCCATTCTCTGTTAGTAAGGAGGAAATTGTGAATTTCTTTAAGGATTTCGTACTTTCAGAAGAAAAAATTCATTTAATAGCTACCTCTGAGGGTAGGCCAGCTGGGGAAGCATTTGTGGAGTTTGCGAGTCCTGAAGATTCAAGAGCTGCAATGTCGAGGGATAGGATGACATTGAGGTATCGCTATATAGAGCTTTTCCCTGCATCACGTGAAGAGTTGGAAGAAGCAGATTCGAGAGGACGGTAACTATTTCTACTATTCCTTTTTCTGTTATTGTATGGCCATAACTCTTTAAGTGCCGTTCTTTTTGTTTATGTGTACGTGTGCACACATTTTGATTGTGTGAAATGCTTTTTCTTTTATATTAATAGCTTTTATATATCTTCAGCGCAATTAGTTTGAATAAAAGATATCTTACTATATGTTGAATATACTAGATATATATCTTCTGTTTGTTGGTGCTGATATGTCCTGGATAATTACCACTTGTGGCTTCCTCTGTCTGAATCCACCTTTCACCTGTACCCATATTTCAGGAATGCTCATTTAATGCTGCTCGTGAAACATGTACAATTTCCATGGCAAGCATTGTAGTCAATTTTACATAGAAATGTTGCGGTTTAATTGATCTTCAGATTCTGATAACGTCAAATGTATTGATTGCTAAGTATCTTGTTTCTGTCAGTAATCTGGAGTTATGGTTGACTCCAATTTTTAAGACCATAACCAGACAGAAACATGTTGTCTCAATAAACCAACTTGTTTTTGTGCTATTTATTTTCGATTTTTTTTCTTTCAATTTTGACAAATTTATCATTAGGGGTGAAAATAGTACTCGGTTTGAACTCGACTCGGTAGTGACTCGGTCAAACTTGTTCGATCCCCTTGCCGAACCGAGCTTGAACAGGAAGCCTGGCTCGGTTGAATTTTCGAGCCGAGTTCGATCACATATGTGTTCGGCTCGGTGTTGCTTGTTAACATAAGCGAAGAGGGATTTTATGCACAGCTAACTTACCTTCTTCGTTGTCTTGCTATTCTGGATTTCAACTCAGTTATGGAAACCTTCTATATTCTTAAATTTTCGCCATAAATCTCGCCTTGGTTAAAAATTACTAAACCTCTGGTTATATTGGTATTCATATATATAAAATCCTCGATCAATAGGATAAGATATTAAGAGGAAATAGAAATTAGGGTTTCTCTTGTAATATGATGTTTTTTTGGGTGAAGTTGCTCTGCTCAGTTTTGAAAGTCCAGAAAGGTTACAGAGAAACCATTGGAATGATTCGAGAAATTAAATTGAAAAATAAAATAAAGTAAGTCTCATGACATTGGAGTTTGCAGATCTAATACCACATGTTTATATAAAAGTAGATCAATTCAACTTTTGTCTGCCCAATTCAGCTTTTTTGTTCCAAAAGGTGTATTTAAAAGCTGTAGCCCTCTGATATGATGCATGTTTCAGAATAGTATTTGACTCTATTGAGCCGAGTACTCGTGAGCATATTCGTTGGGGTTCGAGCCGAGCTCAAACAAAGAATTAAATTGGAGGCTCGAGCTCGAGCCGAGCCTGAGCAGGTAAGCTTACTTTTCGAGCCAAGTTCGGACACTTGTTTGTACGGTTCACGGGAGCTCGTTTTCAGCCCTATTTATCATCAGTGACTGATTGTGGTAAAAAAACAAAAAAAAAAACCTTTAAATGAGTACGTATTTCTGCTAGGAGGATATTGTTTGTGGAATCTACTGCTATCATTCCTGTGTGTAGCTTTGCTGATTATCTCAAACTTCCTTGATGGGCTTGGAGGCTCTTATTGTTTTTAAGGAACCTATTTGAATAACCTCTTAATTTACCTTAACATAATTCTCAAAATTATTGGTTTTATTTCTGAAAAACTAAAACTTGGACTTATATATGAATCCGAGTTGATCGAATATATCATGGATATCAACGACTATAGATATCTCAAATTGCCTCTTGGAAGGAGAGGGATGAAAAACATACACTTAAAAGCATACTCTTATTGTAGTTTTGAACTTTTAACATGCTATAATTGTCACATCTTGTAGTTCTCAAGATCAAAATAATCATACTGTTACAAATTAAGGCATTTGGATTAGTTGAAATTAAGGCTGAAACCATAGCAATTTCTCTTATGAAGAGATCTTAATGAGAATAATTTGGATGCTTTGACTGGTTGACTTGATCATTAAATACTTATAATTTAGCAGCCGATGTGGTTGGCCAATCAATTGTTAAAAGGTTCTATATTTTCATTTGGTGGAAGAAATATCATATATGGATCTTAGATTCCATCTTGCATTTACATGTTTAGCATTACCTACTTCATGAGCACTTTGTTCTAAAGCTTTTTGGGCTAAGATGAATTCTAAATTATAAATGCCAGTGAATTCTGCATTTGATATGTTGGCATTTGTTTATATATGATGCGTGCAAAAGGCTTTCAAAAACATCCCTTTGATCTGTGCTGCAAGAATTAATGTCCTGGCTCATTTATCCTTTATAATATGTTGTTTTTACAATTTTTCTATAGTTACATATTACTAATATATACAAAGTCATTCCTGATGTCTGCTTTTGCAGCCTTATACTCCGTATTATATAACAATCTTGAAATGTTGTTAAATGACCTTTTCTAATCAGGTTATTGTCAAATTCGTACGAGGATAAGGATTCAACTGAACCTACTACCATTTTGCGGATGAGGGGTTTGCCATTTTCGGCTGGCAAGGATGATGTTCTCGATTTCTTCAAGAATTTTACTTTGTCGGAAAAGTCAATCCACATAACTTTTAATCACGAGGGAAGGCCCACTGGAGAAGCTTTTGTGGAGTTTGCTGGTGTAGATGATGCAAAAGCAGCATTAGCTAAAGACAGGATGACGCTTGGGAGTCGTTATATAGAGCTTTTTCCGTCATCACTTGAAGAGATGAGCGAATCAACCTCAAGGGGTCGGTGACAAATTTTCGATCCTTTTTACCTGTAAGCAATTGCATATTCCTGTAGGTAACCTGTGCGTCATGTTTAGTTATGTTTGTTTGCATAAACTTATTAAAGTTGATGGAATTAGAATTAATGATTATACTCTGAATATTCATACTTAACTGGAAATGCTATCTATGAATTAAGAACACTAGTTTGTTCGACCTTTAACATTAGTGGCCATATTCTTTTCATGAAGTTGTAATCTTTGTTGTTGAAATGAAATACAAATCTTAATTAGGTTTTATTCTGATTGTTTTGTTAAAGTTTTGACTTTATTGTATGGCATAAGTTGTTTCAAAATCACCGTCGGTTAATTTTATAAATATTCATGCAGTGTCTTGTAAACATATTATGTGCTTATGCAAGATAGATATAAAGCCTAGTTTTATTTAAAAAAGGTCTAATTAGATGCTTGATGGTTAATTTTGTTCACCAAAAGGGTAAAAATGAGTTTTTAGATTTTGTTTTTTACATCATCTTTTAAGTCTTAAAAGAAGACTAATATGAAATAGGAAAAATGGTCTTTTTTTTTTCTTTGGAAGAGTTAAACCTGAAACACGTGAAGATGCAAGATAGGTGCAAAACAAGACATTTACAATTACAATAGTATATAGCAGCAGCACGCATGAATCCCAAAGCTCAAGAAATTCAGTGAAGTTGCACGTGTACTGCTGAATTCAAATTAAGATCGATTTGCCTATAGTATAGTATAGTACTATATATTGAGGGTATCCAAGGTCAAAATGTTCAGTAAATTATTTAATTGAAAGAATCCTAAGTAGCTAAAACCAAGGGAACATACAATGGATAAAAATAGTCTGACAAAATTATATTTAATAACCAAAGAAATTTACCTAAATTCGAGCTGAGCATAAACATTTCATGTTATAAACATCTCAAGTGTAGATCTGTTAACTGCTTTAATTTAACTACATATATTGGCAAACATGGAAGCTAAATTACTAATTTATTATATGGAAAATGTGAAGTTGATCCTTATCTATCTAATATACATTTGTGATTGATAATGAAACTCACAAGTGTTGCATATATTTATTTGGGTAAATTACGGTTATCCCCTTGAGATAAGGTTTAATTATAAAAAAAAAAAATTCTCACGTATTGGGTATTACGAAAATTCCCTGAGGTTTACAACGTCTTATAATTAGCACATTGCCCCTAAAAAGTTCCAATTTTGTCTCTGGACCACAAATAAATTGATAAAATTTTATTTACATATTTATTAATAATTTATTTTTATAATAATAATGAAATAAAATTTTATAAATATAATATAGTTACGCTAATTAAATAAATAATATTTTTATATTGCATTAATAAATACTGAATTTATAATACAATATAAACTTTATTAAATTGAAATATTTAGTTTCTATTACAATATAAATTTTAAATTTATGAATATATAAAAAATAATTTGTTAACTTAAGGAGTAAGTAAATTTTTTATATTATAAAATATTATTATTAAAATGCTAATTAATTCATTTTATACTAATTAAATTGTTAATAAATATGTTAATAAGTTTTTTTTTTGGCAATATTTATTGAAACATATGGACAATTATAAATTTTATCAATTTTTTTGTTAGTAATAGTATAATTATTATGTTTATAATTTATGAGATATAACAATTAGCACCCAAATTTTAAAATTCATAAGATATTTCAAACATTACAAATAACCCCTAGGGGCAAATTAAACTTCTAAGGGGTAAGGGACTAACTGTAAGACGTTGCAAATCTAAGGAGAATTTTCGCAATATCGAATACGTGAAAGGAATTTTTGTAGTTAGAGTAGTTAGAACTTACCTCAGGGGTATCCATAATTTACCTTATTTCTTAATTGCAAATTCTGTCTTTTATAACACCAGTAGTGAGCGGAATATGTATTGACTATTGATACAACAAAATATCTATAATAGTTGATGACTAAATTATTAATTTTATAATATGTGAAACCTTAACTTGATATGCATTTAGGGGGATTCGAATTCAATTTCTCTATCTTATATAAGCATTGTTTGCATTAACTTGAGCTAATTTCATAGAAATGTATTCTGGGAAATTTATTTTGTGCACTCGATGCACTGATGATATGGTGCATACATAAAATGGTAATGATTGTATTTGAACCCCTATATATTAGGAATAATTACCTTTATATAAAAAATTAAAGTATAGATTGTTTATTTATTTTTAGAGATAAGGGATTTTTTAAAGGAAAAATAATTTTCCAAAATTGATAACTGATAAATTTATTTCTAAAAATAAAAAAATTATTTATTTCGCTTTTCAAAAAACTCTGAAATGCTCTCTGAATAATGAGACAAACCTTTTGTACCGAGATTCATTATTCTAGTAATTATATATCCGCATAAACGGAGAATTAAAAGGGTGAATGACGTAAAATATTTTTCTAATTAATCCAACGGTTTGCATTTCATTTGGGAAAGGAAAAAAATCCCCATTTCTAAATTTGAATTTTAGGGTGACCCAATACCAATTCTAAATTCTGACTAAATAAGGATAAAGTCGAATAAAAACCCTCCAATTTGAATTCTCATTCAATTCTTTAATTAATAAGGAGTATATTATTCAGCACCACCAACTACTTTAATTATTTGCTTAATTTAAGGATTCTTAATCATTAAACATGTCCTGGGCAGCGGGTAGCCTGCCCGAATCTTTTCCTTTTCCATATAAGGCATAATACATTAGACTAATGAAAATGAAGTGAAATATAAAATTAATCCTCTCCTTCTCTCTAAACCCTTAAACCATTTTCCTTGAAACTTCATTTCTTCCATTTTTATTAGAATCTTAGTTAGCAGTTGTTGTTGGGATTACATACAATAATATCTTAGCCGCCATTTATTTTTTCCTTTTAGTAGTGTATCAAAGGTTTTGTATGATGATTTGATTTGGTTACCATATATATTTGTTTTTTTCCTTAACTTAATTTCTTTGTTTCATATAGTTAAAATTAGGGTTTTGTAGTTTCTAATTAACCAGCAGCCTTTGTTGGTTGTGACTTACTTTTCCAGTCAAAAAAGAATTAGTGGGGTTGGTAAAGTAGTTGTGCTACTCATGTATTTTTATTCCTAGTAATGGCAATTCTCTATTACACTTTTCAAACCACTTTCAATTTTGCTTCCATCAGTAAAGATTTCAGTTAAATTAATTATTTAATTTGACCATTTTAATTCTACAAATATACTACTTTTCCAATCCATTTCATTTCCATCAAAAAAATTAAAAATGGGTCCATCTTGTAGAAGAATAACAAGAAGCACAAGATCATCACCACCAATAAGAAAAACCCTTCTGAAGAAGCAAAAGAATCAAGAAAACAATGCAGTTGCTGCACCCGCGGTCGACATCAATAATTCATCTCCTGTTAAGCCCTCCAATGATGATGATGATGATTCTTGCAGCAACATTAATATAGCATGTTTGACACCAAAGGCTAAAAGAAATCGAATACCGGAGATCCAAACATGCCCTCCAGCACCAAAGAAGAGGCGAATGGTGAAAAGTAGTAGTTTTACTTTGAGGAGAAATAATAGTCCTATAGCATTTTTCGCTTCTCCGGATATAGAGCTTTTCTTTTATTTAGCTCTTCGAGGTATTCAGGTTTGAGAAATGAATTATATTTTGTATTGTACTATTGTTTTGTTTTGTTTGATGATGATATAATTAAATAGAGTGTGAGAATTGATCATGAGTACTTGAAGTCATATATATATATATAATTGCATGGGAGTTAATGATTTTAGGCTTTTTCAAGAACTTAATTGTTTTTTGACTTGGTTTTTATGGTGTGTAGAGGATATACAACTCATGAGCTAAATTTGGTTTTGTAATCCTTTTTTTCATATCTCTTTACTTTATAAGGAATGATTGTTTTGTACTTCTTTGTAATTCAATTAGTTGGTTTTGATCGCTAGTCTACACTAAATAAGACTATGTAAAGAATATATATTATTTAAATTTGTATGTTTTGCTTAATTGAATTGAACCGAAATGAAACTTTTAATCAAACTCGACCGGAGTATCGCCGGGATAGACGTGTGATCAAATTTATATTAGTAGATTTAATTAATTAGTAATTGGCATATAAATAAATACTATAAAAATGTATAGAAAAATTAACTTTGATGATTGTAACTGCAACTTAAGATCAAGCAGCTAGTGTCTTCTTCACACATGACACATCACTATATAATCTGAAAAGGCTAGCTTATATATCTAGATTCTACTTTTGTTTTGGCTGCCTTTTTTCTGCCATATGCAGTACTGTCTATTCTCCATTTCATTTTCTTCTCAAATTGTACAATTTGAGGAGTGGAAACAGCAAAAGAGTTCTGGATGTGAGAGGTGAGAATTAATTCTTTATAGTACACAACTTTGGAAACCAAAAGCCTTTGTGGAGTAGTACTCTTGTTCTTAATAATGTTCAAATTAAGGTGGATGGATCGGAGAGTTCCAATTAAAAAGATACTTATTGGTTTAATATTTTACAATATTATATAATATATTATATAATAATCTCGATTTTTAAAAAATATTTTGCACTTTTAATCTTATCATTTTTCTGAGATCAAAATCGCAAAGTTGAGATTGTTCTATTGGACAAGAAGTGCTAAACATAGATTATTTTGAGATTAAAAATACAAAATATATTTTTAATTATTAGAACTGAAAATGCAATTTTATAAATTGTGCGCAGAGACAAATAAAACCGATTCTTTTTTTAAAAATGACTAAAGTAAAATTTTATAGAGTACAGAAATCAAGTATATATAACGAGAGTCTAATACCTTAGGACTGAAAGTGCAATTTCCCAGGACATGAAATTATTGTGTCAGATATATATATTTTTAATGTCAGCTTGTGAGTGTCTACATGTCTGAAATTAGACAACATAAGTAAGGGAATCCAATGAAAATGCTCGTGCGGGTTGTGATAATTGCTTTTTACACATTAGGGGTAGATAGGGAAATCTCAGGAAATTTACTCGTGACTTTCGTCATTCTTGGGTACTTTTTTGGTGATAATATATGTGCTTCACCTGATCTCTTTCGTATGTCTTGTTTTAGTTTTTTAAAATTATTTCGTGTTTGAAAAAAATGAAATATATATATTTTTTAATTTTTAAAATAAATTTATTATATCTCAATTTTCTAAAACTATTCTCTTAAAAGCAAAAAAACAACAATTTACTTATATCTAAAAAAAATTATTCAAACTCTAAGTTGATTTGATATAAAGTAACTCATTTCTTAGATAATTTATCTCACATAACAAACAAGATTTGACATAAAATCTTACACATTTTACTTCTATAACTCTTCCAAAAAAATTAAAACATACACATATTTTATTTTCCAAACCACTCTCTCAAAACTCAAACGAGCAACATTACATAAATTGAGATTATTTCACAAACCACCGCCACTCTCCCAACCCACTCTTAAAATGACAAATAAACAGACCCTTAACTATTATTTTGGTCATAATTAAAGATTACACAGTATGATTAATTATTGATGCTATTTCTGTCAAGGGTAATACTGAAATGTGATCTTGAGAATTGTTTTGTTTATGTTGTTTTTTTGTGTATTTGCATAGGGTGAAAATCTTCATCATTTCTTATTGAATGGAATCAAAGAATTGGTAATTATTTGTACATTCAAAAAAGGGAAATGTGAGAATAAACTTTGGTAATGTGCAAGTCCCCAGTCTGATGATATAAAGTAGTTAAAAAGTAGGGGTGTAATCGAGCTGAGTAGTGTCGAAGGACAAACAATTCATGTTTGGTTTGAATTTATCGAGCTTGAATTTTTTCGTTTGAGCTTGGTTTGATTGTTAAACGAGCTTTTATCGAATGAGCTCGAGCCGAGTATCAAGTAACTTGATATTTTATCAATTTTTAACTTATCGAGTCGAGCTTCGAAAGTTATCGAACGAAAAATGATGTTCAAGCTTGTTTGATAAGTGTGATGAACCGAGTTCAAACGAGCTCGAGTCGAGTATCGAGTAGCTTAGTTTGATTTTCATCCCTAATCTAAAGTATGAACTAACCGTTTATATGAATCGATCTTTTTTTTGTTTCCCAAGAGTTTTAATCTCTTTCGAGGCGCGTCAGACACATTATGTGGGAACCTCTCCCAACAGGGATTCGAACTTGGGTTCGCTACTTTGTAGTGACTAGTTCCTTCCACTAGACCAATCACTCGTTGGTTATATGGATCTATTTTGGCTTGGATTCAAATGAGTTTTAATTTCAAAATATTGTAACTCGATTTGAATTGAGTTTAAATGTTGGGGTTTGATAGAAAAAATAGATGGTAAGTGTCAAATCAATAACATTTATAGAATTTGATGGAAAATTAGATGATAATTATTAAATCAACGACCTTTTTTAGAATTTTGAAATGAGAAAACTATGTGGTAGTTTTAGTAGGCAAAATTAATGTTTTGGTACCAATAGGGTGATTTGCAGGCACTTGCATAAAAATTCACATGTACACGTGCACCAGCCTTACTAAGTTGGTTTATTCAACTAACGCTTTCAATTTATTACTTTTCAAAATTACAGGAAAGCAAGGAAGTCGAGAAGTGATCAAGGGTTCCTATCTTAAATAGTTTTGTGCTATGATATCTCTTGACAGAATGTTCTAGTTGTGCAAATATCGAATTATATTTGTTAAGTCTTTGTATTGAAGTAAACTTTCTTAATTTCAACGGTTCGTTACTTGTTTAGATTTTAAATGTTAAAGGCGTATGTAAATGAAAGTCAGTTTACTTTGAACTACAGAGGCATATCAAATTGTACATTTCAAATTATAATTTAACACATGATTGCACATTTCATATATACAATCATAAATTATTCGGACGAAATTCGCCATGTGCCTCACATGTGGTCGTTAACTCAACATTTTGTAGGAAAAAATCATGTTTTTTAATTCATATATCGAATTGCGCAAATTTTATGGAGTTGTGTTTTGGACAAGATAATATAAAAAATTAAAAAATCTACAACATCTTAGACCAGAAAATGCTGAATTAACGTGGCTTTTCCTTTAAAATGTCGAGTTAACTACCACATGCAATTCAAGTCGCCAAAATTTGTCCAAATAATTAAGAAATGTATGAAATGTGCAATGTGTGTTAAGTTATGATATGAAATTTACGATTCGATATACAATGTTATCAAAGCTGTAGATCATCCTATTGCATCGGACTAAAAAGGAAACTTTGTCGTTTAGGCGGTTTTATTTTATTTTTAGGTTGGATTTCACCGAACCCCGTGAAAACACGAGTTAAATTTGTTTTGGCCTAATTTAGATACAGAAGGAGCCTAAAATTTTAGAACAATTAAAGCTTTTGTAAATGATGTAGTATATAATCATTAAGATCAGAGAAACAACATTAGAGGTTTATAATTGCATTTTCGAATTAGAAGAAGCATGCATGTATAAATGCTAATTTTTTTTTTTTTTTTGATCTACTAGCTATACTGTGTATTTACAGCTCGGATCGAAGAGTGCAAAGGGTATATAGGTTCTCCCCAATATGGTGTCTCCAGTAGGATTCGAACTTGAATCTCGCATCTGGGGATCACAAGTCACTACCACTTGGCTCAATCACCTTGGGTATGTATATATGCTATTTGTAGTAAAGCCGTGAAGTATGATTAACATTTTTACATTGTGTTGGTACAAAATAATTTTGTTGTATTATATTTTAAGAAAATTTAAAGGGAACCTCCTCTCTCAAAAATTAATTACATGCATGTATAAATGCTAGTTTCCATAAAGAAGTAGTTTGGCCGTGGTTCATATATCTTGTAATTTTGCATGAAGAATCTAAAATGGATTTTAATTTGTTTGATCAAATCAAAATAATATAATTACAAGTTGCAGGTGTGATTTTGATTTTTGAGTAAGAATTTTCATGTATAAACTATATATATGATCATATGCGCGTTGTCACGTACGTCCGTGTTATTCACGTGCATGCACTACACGTGTGAGTGGAACTTGACTGTGCATGAAATGGGTAATTTGTAGTGAATTCTTGGAATGAGGATTGATGCAATTCTTTTTATAATAAGATATATAAATTATGACAAGAAATGCCTAAGGATTGATGTCCAAATGTGAAAGTAAACAATCCCTTTATAAATTTCAATCATGTACAAAAATATTCCATCAAGCACCAACTTTTGCTTAGAGTTATTTTATCACAATAACTTTTCTAGAATCCGAGGTTGCCTTATATTCTTCAAGTGGATATATATATCAATTCTTCTTTAATTAGCTTTTGGGTCAAACCATTAGACAGCTACATGATCATTATTTTCGATGTCCCAACTTTAGTTTCATAATCAGATTTGTTTTTGTTCTATTATTTCAGCATTTTTGAACTTGAAAGCTCAATTCATCGTCAAATCCATATAAAGAAATTCAATTCAAAATTTAATCTTTAACTTTTTAAATTTGTCGAAAGAAGTATGTAGCCTAGTGGAAAATTTAAGATCCAGGACCAAGATACCATGTGTTCGATTCTCATTAGTGTGGGATGTTTTCCTAGCTAGTCTATTTAATTTATCTTTATAATTTGATAATTTTTTTTAAAAAAATACGTTATAATGACAAAAAAATTATGTAACGATTAATTTATTAATGTATTTGTTCAAAAAAAATTATTAATGTATTCACCGCATCTAAAAAGAAAAAATTCCTATCATAATTCAAATCATAAGTTAATAAAATATATATTATTCCCGGCCCTAGACTTTTTGGGGCCCTAGAAAAAATTTAAAAAGGGGGTCCCATATCGTAAAAAAAATGATTAATGTAAAATTTATTTTTCTTTTTTTAGTAGATGCAAAAATATTTAATTAAATCTTCATATTTAGCTCTCTTGAAAATGTAAAAAAAAAAGGTATTTTTTTTTGCATCGATAATTCTAACATTTTCATTCCTATTAATTAATAACAAATTTATTTTAAACTCCTTTTTGAAATTGAAATAATTTTTCTGTCGATTTTTTCTTCTTACGTTATTCACATCCAAATAAGTATATTTGCACATGACATATAATCCAAAAATTAGTCAATTGATTAGTAAAATAAATAGATAATTATGTCAATAAAAAATATTATTAATCTGAAAAGTAGCAATTTAACAACCAACAGAAGAATTTGAGTTTGATCCCGGGTAAAAAGGGTCTGCTTGGGCCCTAGGCAGTTGCCAAGCTTCGGGACCCAACCCAAAATAACAAAACTCCATTATATTATATCCAGAAAGAATTGTTTAACAACTGCCCAATCTTAAAATCATGTCCAGACCTGCTTCCACCCTTCATGGGCCCCCACCCCAGGTCCAGCCCACACTCTATTCCCTATCTTACTGAGTTGTTGGTTAATACAAAAACAGAAAAGAAGTATTGAAATTGAGCCGCTACTAGACACTGGTCAAAATAAAAAAATGAAAAAACAAACTAGGTCCGTTAATGAGGCAGACTTCGATCCAAATCTGGTCCGATTTATTAGGATAATTATTCGATTAGAGATTCGATGAACTTTATCCGATTAAGAAGATCCATAATCTGTATTATATGAAGCGAATATGGATCTAGACTGATCCAATCAACTAAAAATCCGCCTTCAATTTATATTTAATATAATGCTATTTACATTTAACTTCCATGTTTCATAAAATTATTTCTAATGTTCACTTCTTTTTTTGTAATTTATTATGTTGACTTGGACTTATAATATTGATAGCTACAAGTGAAAAGGAAATGTATTTTACTTAACTCAAAAACAACATTATCATATTATTTGATTTATACTTAATAAAAGAAGGAAAAATACTACTACTACTACAAATTGTAGTTATGGTAAAACTATGTTATTATGTTACCAATTAAACATGCTCATGTACCAAGTTGATATTACCAACAAGTTAACCCCATCCGATTATAAGTAATGGTGTTTAGTATTTTACTATTTATTGCAGAATTTGTAAACTTTGTATTACGATCTTACAAATTATCTGCAATGATTTTCATTCCTCTTTAGCTTGTATAATATTCTTGGATTAGATAATTCATAATTTTTTAATTTTTTTAAGTAAAAATATACATAGTTTTTTTTTCGGATTCGGATCTTTGTGCCGGATATCGAATTTTTTTCGAACTAGGAAGCACTTTTGAAAATTCAATAGGATCTTGGATCAGATCCAAATATACTTTCTAATTTTCAGTGGTCTCAACCCCAATTAACTTGCATGCATAATAATTTGAGTTCATACAGTTTTTTTATTTTTCTATTTTCAAGATATTATAAGCATGTTAATTTGTCTCGTCGTGCGTTTCTGAAGTGGTTTTAAAAATTGAGATTTTAAAAAATTAATATCTACTTCTCCGTAATCTTGTTTGTTTGAGTATTTAAAAATAAAATAAATACTGGACATATGTTTTAGAAATGAGTGGAGTTTTTCTAGAGACTATATACTTACACAAGAAAATTAATGTAAGGAATTGATTACAGTATGTCAAATTATGTTTGTTATATAAGATAAATAGGGTAAGAGATATGTTATTTTATGTTAAATTAAAATAAAGTTGGTTTAAATTTTTTTTATAGATAAAAGATTTTTTGGGATGAGATTATTTTTTAAAATCGAGAGAAATAAGTTTTATTTTTAAAATAAAAATATTATTTATTTAGCTTTGAAATAGCACCAAAATGTTCTTAGATGCCCGCGACAAATAGACCTAATTTTGATAAACTGTTTATTAAATACAATCAGGTGGCACACCTTAATATGTGTCAACAGTATAGTATTTTCTTTTCTTTTTTTTTTTTTTGATAATTATAGTATTTGTTTATTTGGTTCTTGACATTTCAAAATAGGGTAGATTATGAATAACCCCCTCAGGTAAGTCCTAATTACAAAAATTACCCTCACGTATTGGATATTATAAAAATCTCCCTCAGGTTTGTCAACTTCTTACAATTAACCCCTTGCCCCTAAAATATTCCAATTTTGCCCTTGGGTGTTATTTGTATTGTTTGTAATGTCTTATAAATGTTAAAACTTGGGATCTAATTATTATATCTTATTAATTAAAAAAGAGATAATTATATTTACTACCATAATAATTGATAAAATTTATAATTGTCCATAAGTTTTAATAAATATTGCAAAAAAAAAGGTATTTATATATTTATTAGCAAGTTAAATTGTAAAATATTAAATTAAATAGAATTTTAATAATATATATTATAAATATGAATTGTTTACACATTAGTTAAATGAATTTATTTTTTAAATTAGCAAATTTAATAAATTATATTGTATCATAAATAAGATATTTTAATTTATTAAAGTTGATATTGTATTATAAATTGAAATATTTATTGAAATTTATGCGAAATTATAAATTATATCAATTATTTTGGTGGTAAATATATGATTATTATTTTTATATTTACAAGATAAAACAATTAACACCCAATTTTTAAAATTTATAACATCTTATAAACATTACAAATAACTTCCAAGGGCAAAATTGGAACATTTTAGGAACAATGTGTTAATTGTAAGAATGTGACAAACCTGAGAGGGATTTTTGTAATACCCAGTACGCGAGGGTAATTTTTATAATTAGGTCTTACCTAAGGGGGATATTCGTAATTTACCCTTCAAAATATAATAAACTCTTTGTGCTGTTTGTTTAATTTGGAAAAATGTTGTTTGGTGAAACGTGGCTGGGACTCCACCGTGCTTGGGAGGCCACTGTAGAGTGGGGACCACCACCAACACCACGCGTCGGCAGTCGGTCTGTGTACGCGTCAGTCATGTGGGCTTTTGGAATTTTATTATTTCGAATTTTTTTAGCTATACTGAAATCCTGATAAAATCACCTCCGATTTCTAAACTGCATACCTAGAAAAATACTACTCCATCCGGTTCATATTAGTTGGCATATTTGCCAAATTTTTATGTTTCATATTAATTGGCACATTTGGGTTTTCAATGCAATTTTTTTCAATTTTGTCCTTCTCTTACATCTAGGTTGGGAAGCTCAAGAGTCACTAGGAATGGTATTTTTTATACTTTACCATATAAAAGTGATTAATCATGAAATTTCTTAATATGTGTGAAAAGTAACAATGTGCCAATTAATATGAACCGAAGGGAGTAAGTTTTTTCAGATGATTCATAGATTAATACATTCTTATTTATTATATTAAAAGTATATCCAACAATACATCATCATCATCATTACATGATACAACAAATAAAGAATACCTAACAATATTGATGATCCATAAGATTTAAAAAAAGATCACATTAATGGGAATCGAACCCAAAATCTCTAGATCATGGGACCTCAACTTTATCACTAGACTACAGTCTCATTAAATAGTAAAAAAAATAGGTTAATATATGTTATCGACCAATTAAAAAAGAAAATTCTTATTAAACCCGATTTAGAAAAAAAATGGGTAAGAATATACATACTTGTATCATTCGTTTGGTATAACAAATTACTCATGTAATAACTATATTTTTTTTCCAAGAACAAGTCTACATAAAAAAAACTCCAATTAAAATATACTATCACCTAGAAAAATATTTCAATGAATAGGACAAAATATTTACAAATGGAGATTAAAAAATAGTTGAGGATTACATTTTATTATCTCGATCTGTGTTCATAATGCAAATTGAGCTAATCCGTAGTGTACATAAATTTGGTAATAAGTCCGAACCAAAATGAGACATACTAGGAAAATTCGACTAAAATGTAATAGAATTAATCAAAAAATTTAGGTAACCATTCATTAGATTACACATGTATTGAGTCAAGTTCACTTAAATGGCACTACAAGAAAAAATGAAGATTCCCATCGAAAAATTCCAATCGAAAAAAAAATCGGTTGGAATTTGGTTGTAATAGTTCCGACCGATTCTAAATCGGCCGGAATTATTTAAATATTTTCGAATCAACCGGACAAATTCCGACCGATTTCAAAATCAGTTGAAATTTTTTAAGAGAAAAATTAATAAGTGCAAAATTCCCACGCGATTTTTAATTTTGCTATTTATTCCGATCGATTTCAAAATCGGTCAGAATTTTTCAAATAAAATTAAAAAATTGCTGGAATTTTTGAAAAAAAATAAATTAAATTAATAAGTTCAAAATTCCCACCGATTTAAAAATCGGTGGGAATTTTGATATTCCGACCGATCTATTTTTGAAAAAACAATTAATAAGTTCAAAATTCCCACCAATTTAAAAATCGGTGGGATTTTTGCTATTTATTCCAACCGATCTCAAATCGGTCGGAATTCTTCAATATATGGCCGACAAGAGCTCATTTCTTCCATTAATTCAAGTGCAAAAATTCTTCCATTTCTCTCCTCCTCCGCGCACGGCCACCACCACCACATCACTTCCGGCTATTCTCTTCATCCTCCGAGCACGACCACCACCACCTCACTTCCGGCCACAAAAGGATAAGGCTACCACCACCACCGCCGTACGTAACGCCACCCACCGTAGCACCACCATTCTTCTTCTTCATATCAAGATCTATATATATATACTATTTCAATTTGACATTTTATATATCAAAATCATGTTCTTGTTGTAGATATTAATTTGTTATTATAGTTTGTTTGAAATTAGTAGAAATTGTTAGATTTTGGATGTAGAAATTGTTAGTATAAATTGTTAGATTTTGGTTGTAGAAATTGTTAGTAGAAATTTTTAAATTTTGTTATCATAGTGTGTTTGAAATTGTTAATTAAATTTTGTTATAAATTATAGTGTGTTTGAAATTGTTGAGTGTGCTTGAAAATTGAATTAGGGCATTAATGTGGGGTTGAATTATAATTTAGGACTTTTAGTGGGGAAATATCGGATTAAATATTTTTTTTTTTCAAAGAATCCGACCGATTTTGAATCGGTGGGAATTAAAATCGCTCGAAATTTCGGTTGGAATCCGATTCCGACCCGGTTTTTTCCAACCGATTTTTGCGGTCGGAAACTTGTATTTCCGACCGATTTTTTCCAAAATCGGTGGGAATTTTCCTTTTTCCTAGGTTAGCTAACTCATCTCGAAAACTAGTTCAAGAAATAAGTGTTGGGATTCGGTAAGATAAACAGCCCTTAGCACAGCGGAAAATAAAAATTTAAGGACCTCTTACGGAATCTTGCCAGGATACTAAACTGGATGTATATATATGAATATAAAACGACAAGAATAATTAGATCCAAATTATACCTGTCTCCTAGCAAATCCAAGTAAGCAACGAAGTCGTGCTTTTCTCCCTCGGTAGAAGTCGATCCAAGCTTTGTTGTAGCGCCCCACGTGTTGCGCCTCTACGAGTTGATACACCACAATATCACGAAATATAATATATCCTAATCGGCTAGAACATAGGATATATTAATATCTAGGATTAGAGAACAAGATTGGAACGTGAACGAGATCGAAAAATTCTTCCAAAAGGAAGAAGGGGTTCGGCCGATCACAAGGGAGAGAGGGAGAGAATTTTCTTGACTTGGCTTTTTGGCTCTTAATTAGTGTGTATGAGATATGACCTCAAGTCTCCTATTTATAGGAATCTCATAATCCTAACCCTCCTAGGATTAGGATTCCCAAGTCTTCTAATTCTCCTACATGGGCCATGGCCCTTTTAATTGGAAGACTAAGTCTTCTAATTAATTCATGGCCCATACTTCATAATTTAATTGGGTCTTTATTTAATTCCCAATTAAATAGCCCAATTAATTTATTTCTTTCTCATTTAATTAAATTAGACTCTAAGTCTATTTAATTAAATATTCCCTTTATTAATTAAATCCAATTTAATTAATTAACTCACAAATTAAATTCCAATTTAATTTATAATCTTGATCCAATTTCAATTGGATCAAGTTCGATCCAATTTGCATCGACCCAGTCGACCCAGTCGACTCGGTCGACCCAGTCGACTCGGTCGACCCAGTCACCCCAATCGACCCAGTCGATTTTGGTTGACTCAGTTGTTCTTCATTTCCTCGCTTTCGCTTCATGTGTATTGTGTATGCCCCCGTAGGTTCACCACATAATTGGCCGTGGGTTGTAATTAAATATTTATTTAATTACTCGAGCATTAAATACTCTAAATCAATCGAACACTCTGTCGATTGATCATTCCAAAATTAGCACCCCTGCTAATTTGGGAATTCTCCCACACTCCACGGTCGATGTCTGGCCACAAGCCCATGGAGCCCAATCACTGGTGAATTAATTCAGTGAACCTATTAATCATTTACAATTTCCATATACGCTATAATCTCTCCATCGATCGATCTCCCAGTCAATACTTAAGGGCATGGATTTTTCATCGGTTCCCTTTTAATTGGTTTTGACTTTATGCATTCTGATCTCGAAATAATTCTCTTTGACTTAATCTTTATGAGCTACTTTCATAAAGCCGTCAAATACCTTGGCCAAGGATTTCACCAGAATTAATTTCTCACAGAAATCCATAGGAGAATTTCCCAACCTATCAAGTCGGGTCAATGGATCCTTTGTTGATGATATGAACCTGCATACGAGTTCCTCTATACCCAACGTGAATCCACAGAGACTTTCTGGCGATCTCCAGTCGGTCGGAATTCACATCTAAGTATAGACGTTCTCGCACCAGATAAACCCTATCACCTCAAGTGTTTGGGGATCATTCCTCGTATACTGTTGTAAATTGGAATAACTTCAACTCCGATATGCGACTACCGCTTCCATGATGAGTTATTTCCTAATTGGGGTATTCAGTGCACTTGCCATCCCAGCAAGCCACCCACTTATGTGTATCGACTATCCCAGTCACGCTCGTGGACCCCAGCGTCCTCCAGTTCATCGGAGTATACACATTAGTGAGAGTCTAACCGAATCCAACGATGTCCCATCTCGATTGGATTCTACGACTCTTGAATATGTTCTAGATCACGGCCTTGGAGATCAGTCCACGGGTTGTCCCATAGCCCTGTGATCTAAGGACTTATATCCTTATGCGTAGATAATTATTACATAAGATAAAGATGACCATATAATAAAGATGCATTTATTAATCTAAATTGAATAGTTCCTTTATTTATTACAATAAATGGCAGCCATACAGTTGGCTTGCCGGACACTATTCTATCAATCTCCCACTTGTCCTAAAGCCAACTTTCTATGTTCTTGAGTCCCATCTTTATCAGATGTTTCTCGTATGCCTTTTGAGGCAGTGGCTTCGTAAGCGGGTCCGCGATATTATCTTCTGAGTCGACACGTTCCATCTTAATGTCTCCTCTACCAATGATATCCCTTATCAAATGGTATCGTCGAAGTACGTGCTTGGATTTCTGATGAGATCTCGGCTCCTTTGCTTGCGCTATTGCTCCATTATTATCACAGAAGATAGTAATGGGCTCAGCAATGCTAGGTATCACATCCAATTCCTGGATGAAGTTTTTCATCCAAACACCTTCCTTTGCAGCTTCACATGCTGCAATGTACTCTGCTTCGGTGGTTGAATCTGCAATAGTATCTTGCTTGGAGCTTTTCCAGCTTACCGCACCACCGTTGAGGCAAAATACGTATCCAGATGTTGACTTGAAATCGTCTACATCACATTGGAAGCTCGAATCTGTAAAGCCTTCCAATTTCAATTCTCCTCCACCGTATACCAAGAACAATTCCTTAGTCCTTCTCAGGTACTTCAGAATTGCCTTTACGGCTATCCAGTGCTGCTCTCCTGGATCAGACTGATAGCGACTCGTAACGCTTAATGCGTACGCCACGTCTGGTCTAGTACATAGCATACCATACATTATGCTTCCAATAGCGGAGGCATATGGTATTTGAGACATATTGTTTCTCTCTTCAGGCGTCTTTGGGGCCATAGACTTAGAGAGTGCAATACCATGTCTCATTGGAAGTAATCCTCTCTTGGATTCTTCCATACGGAATCTCTTCAGTATTTAATCTATGTACTGTGATTGGGAGAGGCCCAGCAGTCCTTTTGATCTATCTCGGTAGATCCTTATACCCAGTACAAAGGATGCTTCTCCCAAATCCTTCATCGAGAATTGTGTAGACAACCATGCTTTCGTTTCGGATAACACCTTTATATTGTTTCCAATGAGAAGGATGTCATCAACGTAAAGCACCAAAAATTCAACTGTACTCCCACTGATCTTCTTGTACACGCAAGGTTCGAACACGTTTTTGATGAATCCAAACGTTTGGATTGTTTCATCGAAACGGATGTTCCAACTTCGGGAAGCTTGCTTTAGTCCATAAATGGACCTCTGGAGTTTACACACCTTGTGCTCATCTCCTTTGGATGCATATCCTTTTGGTTGCTCCATGTAGATCTCCTTATCAATGTCTCCATTGAGGAAGGCGGTCTTCACATCCATCTGCCATATCTCGTAGTTATACCACGCAGCTATGGCTAGCAAGATTCGAATGGATTTAGGCATTGCGATGGGCGAGAAGGTTTCCTCAAAGTCAATTCCTGGTCTTTGAGTGTATCCTTTTGCCACTAGTCGCGCCTTGTAGGTTATTACCTCTCCGTTCACTCCTAGCTTTCGCTTATAGATCCACTTGCAACCCACGGGAGTCACTCCCACTGGTGGATCTACCAAGGTCCAGACCTTGTTTGAGTGCATGGAGTCCAATTCGGATTCCATGGCTTCGCGCCACCTTCCCGAATCTATGTCCAACATAGCTTCATCGTAAGTCCTTGGGTCGGTTAGAGACTGTCCAGTCTCATGCAGCAGACCGTAGTACCTTTCGGGTTCTCTACGTTGTCTTTCTGACCTACGAAGTATTGGTGTACTTACTGGTGCACTTTCATGCTCTTGTTCTCCCACTGCCTGTGGTGATGGGTCAGCTTGTTCGACCTCTTCGGCCTTTTCAGCTTCAGTGACCTCATCTAGTTCTATGTTATGTTCTTTCTTGTCCACCAAGAAATCCTTCTCTAAGAAGTGTGCGTTCCTTGAGATAAACGTAGTTTGTCTCGTAGGATCATAGAACTCGTATCCTATCGAGTTTTCTGGATACCCCACGAATTTGCACAAAGTGGATTTTGTTTCCAATTTATCTCCCACTAGCTTTTTGACGTAAGCGGGAGATCCCCATATGCGCATGAATGCGTATGAGGGTGCCTTGCCAAACCATAATTCGTATGGTGTCTTTTGTACGGATTTAGAAGGTACCATATTTAGTATCTTCGTTGCCGTGAGGAGGGCATGTCCCCAAAATGAAAGAGGAAGGTCAGTGACACTCATCATGGATCGAACCATGTCCATCAAGGTTCGATTCCTTCTCTCAGCTACTCCATTTAATTGTGGTGTAGCAGGAGGAGTCCACTGAGATAATATTCCATGCTCTACAAGATAATTCAGAAATTCGTTACTAAGAAATTCTCCACCTCGGTCAGAACGAAGAGCCTTTATCGTATGACCAAGTTGATTCTCTACTTCCATCTTGAATTCTTTGAATCGTTTAAATGCTTCAGACTTGTGTTTCAGCAAGAACACATACCCATAACGACTATAGTCGTCAGTGAAGGTGATGAAGTAGTCGTAGCCTCCTCGGGCACTTTTTCTTAGTGGTCCACATACGTCAGTATGTATCAAGTCCAATGTTTGCTTGGTTCGCTCAGGGTTTCCTTTAAATGACAACTTAGCCATTTTACCCTTAAGACATGGTTCACATGTTGGCATTTCATCAATGTGCTTGATCTCAAGCGCGCCAGATGATGCTAACTTTTGAATCCTTGACTTGGATATATGTCCAAGTCGAGCGTGCCACAATTGGGCAGATATTTCATTATCTTGTTTTCTTTTGTTTTGTTGTACGTGCATAACTAATTTAGGTGGTTCTATGGTGTATAGTCCATCTTTCAATGTACCAGTGAAAAACAAATGATCATTCATAAATAATGAAAAGGAACCTTTATTTATAGAAAAATTAAAACCTTCATTATCTAAAACAGGAATGGAAATAATGTTTTTCACTAAGCCAGGTACATAAAGAACGTTCCTAAGGACTAACTTATTACCACCTAAATCTAACTCCACTTCGCCTATGGCCTCGGCAGCAGCTCTAGCTCCATTGCCAAATCATAGGATCCAATCCCCAGGCCTAAGTGGCCTTGTTGCTCCCATCACCTGTAAATCATTACAAAGATGAGAACCACAAGCAGTGTCCAACACCCAAGATGCACAGTTAATTGATAAATTAACTTCAACAAGGAATATACCTTTCGAGTTCTCCAAGAACTCTACTTTGATCCTCTCCCTTGACCTTGTGCAGTAAGGAGCTCTGGTTTCCATTTGTCTCGACTTTGATTGCCGCCCAGTCCTTTCGCCAACCCCTGCTTTCTTTCCAAAAGAAGCTTCATGTTCCTCGAGCATTTGTCGCAAGACGTGTACAGTAATCTCTCGCCTTTGGAGATTCAAGTCCGCGACAAAACTGTCATATGATCTAGGAAGAGATTGTAGGATTATATCCACACGAAAATCATTGTCCATCACGACACCCATATCATCGAGTTCAGAAAGAAGTCGAATCATCTTGTGTACGTGGATTCCGACAGGAGTTTCTCTTCTCTTTCTTGCTTGCAAGAGTTCACTCGTTATCGCGAATCTGCGACGTCCATCTCTAATCCCATAAAGGAATTTGAGATTCAAGAGAATCTCTTTTGCGGATACCATATGCTCATGTTGTAACCGCAGATCAAGTGACATATATTCCAACATGTAATCACGAGCTAAGCTATCATCCAATTTCCATTTGGTGATGCTTTTTCGAAGCTCTTCGGGAACATCATGTGAAATATCAATGGGTGGAGGTACAAACAAAACGTATGAAATGTTTTCAGCATCAAAAAGTCCATTCAAGTGGTGTGACCAGAAGTGCAGGTTTGGTCCAGTTAAAATGTTACGTTCAAGTGATGAGATGGACAAATCTCTAAGTGCTCTAAGCTCTTTAGTCATCATATCTATAAAAAGACGATAGAAGAAATAAATATGCGAATGATTAATTTTAAATGCACAATTTACAAACATGGTTTTTATTTGTAAATTACTCCCACTATTTTAATCAAAATCTTATGCCCCCACATAAGTTTCGGGAATATTAAAATATCCTAGCGGGCTCAAGGCCCAAATGCAATCTTCTAGTACCCACGACTCGTTGGCCATACTATTAGATCCACTTGGTGGGCAATCACGTCGCCGGTTAACCATCGCAGCTAACCCTTAAGTTCATTTAGCCTCGTTTTTCTTTATGGACCCACGACTCGTGAGACATCCATATTTACTAGCGTTAAATCATGTCCAATACTCGTGGAGAGAAATAGTTCAATCCTAGACGCCCCACGACTCGTGAGACAGCGCCTAGAACCTTGCTATCCCCTCCCTTGGCACTAAACTGTGCATCAAGGCAATAAACATATTATCTTCCTATAGCTCGACCCACGACTCGTGAGACATCGAGATATATTCGTACAATATGCTTAAGACCTAGTAATTGGATAGGCTCGGACCATAGACACCATTCATATGCGCCCGTTTATCCGATTTAATATTATAATTGAGTTTTAAAGTTCAATTGGAGGTTTTTCAATTTTCTTGTGCGAGGTCTCATCAGATTATGCTTTATCTTGTTTACGTTATCTATTCTAAGCATGCATGACATACATCAAAGAATAATAAGTAAACATACATCACCTAGCAGGATATGATTGATCGATTGCCCATCCTATGCGATCCATCACGAGCCTTGCGATGGATCAATTGGTCAGTCTAGGGTGGAAATTAAATGTCCTAACTATTACAATTTTCAAACCCATACATGCATGGGCCTTCTTGTAATATCCTCCTTGATTGGGCCTCCATGTAATGAATTGGGCCTCCATGTCCTCCAAGGTAATGGGCCTCCATGTGGATCTCCAAATCTTCATGAGGTCTTCTCGGCTTCAAGCCTAAACTAAGTCTAACTTAAAATAGCCCTATTCTATCACATTTTAATTGCGCAAGCAAGGGGCACCAATCAGGCCCATTTAATTACAACCCATAAAATAAATAAACCAAATCTACACAGGGCTTAGGGGCAAAATCGACCAATCCACATATTCACTCAAGAACATGCATAAATTCACATAAGGGCATAAATGTAAATTTATCGGCTCCTTTAATTTTAATTCACAAAAATTATCCAAGTTAATTAATTTTTGAATTAATAATTAATCTCTAAGATTAATTAACTCTTACTTGAGTTCTAAGTAATCTAGAATTCTTATCTTGATTAAGTTGGTTAATTAAGATAGTTACAAATCTTCCAAGATTCCTATCTTGTCCAAAACTCTAAGTTTCCCAATTTACCAAATCTCCAAGATTCTCAAGATAATCCTATTTTGATTAGATTAGATAACTAAGGTAGTTCCCAAATCTTCCAAGATTCCTACCTTATCCAAAACTCCAAGTTTCCTAATCTCACAAATCTCCAAGATTTTTCAAACTTTCCAAAATAGGCAGAATTAGAGTCCAACCAAAAATCAGCCACGAAGTGGCCAATCGAAGACTGCCACGTGGACAACACACGCGCAGCCACGAAGTCCGCGCGTGGGCTGCCCGTAGCAGCCGCTGCTGCGCGTGGCAGCGCACGGCAGCGCGCGGCTGCGCTTGACAGCACACGGCAAGCAGCCCGTAGGCTGCTGCTGTGTGCCGCACGCTGCCGTGGGCAGCAGCGTGCGGTGGCCGCCCAGCCGCGGTGCGCTGCCGCGAACCGCCGCGTGCCACCGCGGTTGGATCCAATTAAAACAATTTCCCTTTTGTTTTTCTTGATTACTTTGATTTAATTAAAAACATATCTAATTAAATCCCAATCCAAAAATTAAAATTAACATGATAAAATTTTGAATCAAATTTTTTCTATTAACTCCAAGTTAATTAGATCTACGTTCTAAAACATGCAAAGTAAAAGAACTAGCCACACATAAATCAAACATATGATTTAAAACACAGAATTTGCAAATTCATATATATACAAAGCCAGAGTTGGCTCTGATACCACTGTTGGGATTCGGTAAGATAAACAGCCCTTAGCACAGCGAAAAATAAAAATTTAAGGACCTCTTACGGAATCTTGTCAGGATACTAAACTGGATGTATATATATGAATATAAAACGACAAGAATAATTAGATCCAAATTATACCTGTCTCCTAGCAAATCCAAGTAAGCAACGAAGTCGTGCTTTTCTCCCTCGGTAGAAGTCGATCCAAGCTTTGTTGTAGCGCCCCACGTGTTGCGCCTCTACGAGTTGATACACCACAATATCACGAAATATAATATATCCTAATCGGCTAGAACATAGGATATATTAATATCTAGGATTAGAGAACAAGATTGGAACGTGAACGAGATCGAAAAATTCTTCCAAAAGGAAGAAGAGGTTCGGCCGATCACAAGGGAGAGAGGGAGAGAATTTTCTTGACTTGGCTTTTTGGCTCTTAATTAGTGTGTATGAGATATGACCTCAAGTCTCCTATTTATAGGAATCTCATAATCCTAACCCTCTTAGGATTAGGATTCCCAAGTCTTCTAATTCTCCTACATGGGCCATGGCCCTTTTAATTGGAAGACTAAGTCTTTTAATTAATTCATGGCCCATACTTCATAATTTAATTGGGTCTTTATTTAATTCCCAATTAAATAGCCCAATTAATTTATTTCTTTCTCATTTAATTAAATTAGACTCTAAGTCTATTTAATTAAATATTCCCTTTATTAATTAAATCCAATTTAATTAATTAACTCACAAATTAAATTCCAATTTAATTTATAATCTTGATCCAATTTCAATTGGATCAAGTTCGATCCAATTTGCATCGACCCAGTCGACCCAGTCGACTCGGTCGACCCAGTCACCCCAATCGACCCAGTCGATTTTGGTTGACTCAGTTGTTCTTCATTTCCTCGCTTTCGCTTCATGTGTATTGTGTATGCCCCCGTAGGTTCACCACATAATTGGCCGTGGGTTGTAATTAAATATTTATTTAATTACTCGAGCATTAAATACTCTAAATCAATCGAACACTCTGTCGATTGATCATTCCAAAATTAGCACCCCTGCTAATTTGGGAATTCTCCCACACTCCACGGTCGATGTCTGGCCACAAGCCCATGGAGCCCATCACTGGTGAATTAATTCAGTGAACCTATTAATCATTTACAATTTCCATATACGCTATAATCTCTCCATCGATCGATCTCCCAGTCAATACTTAAGGGCATGGATTTTTCATCGGTTCCCTTTTAATTGGTTTTGACTTTATGCATTCTGATCTCGAAATAATTCTCTTTGACTTAATCTTTATGAGCTACTTTCATAAAGCCGTCAGATACCTTGGCCAAGGATTTCACCAGAATTAATTTCTCACAGAAATCCATAGGAGAATTTCCCAACCTATCAAGTCGGGTCAATGGATCCTTTGTTGATGATATGAACCTGCATACGAGTTCCTCTATACCCAACGTGAATCCACAGAGACTTTCTGGCGATCTCCAGTCGGTCGGAATTCACATCTAAGTATAGACGTTCTCTCACCAGATAAACCCTATCACCTCAAGTGTTTGGGGATCATTCCTCGTATACTGTTGTAAATTGGAATAACTTCAACTCCGATATGCGACTACCGCTTCCATGATGAGTTATTTCCTAATTGGGGTATTCAGTGCACTTGCCATCCCAGCAAGCCACCCACTTATGTGTATCGACTATCCCAGTCACGCTCGTGGACCCCAGCGTCCTCCAGTTCATCGGAGTATACACATTAGTGAGAGTCTAACCGAATCCAACGATGTCCCATCTCGATTGGATTCTACGACTCTTGAATATGTTCTAGATCACGGCCTTGGAGATCAGTCCACGGGTTGTCCCATAGCCCTGTGATCTAAGGACTTATATCCTTATGCGTAGATAATTATTACATAAGATAAAGATGACCATATAATAAAGATGCATTTATTAATCTAAATTGAATAGTTCCTTTATTTATTACAATAAATGGCAGCCATACAGTTGGCTTGCTGGACACTATTCTATCAATAAGGATTATTCAAAATGTTATAAAGTGAATTTAGTCATGATGTTTAATCATGTCGGCCATTTAATAATAACTACCTACATATGGACTAATTTTATTGTGGATAATTTAGGACTGAAAATCAAACCATGCTACTCGAGCATGATCGATAAAAGCTTGTTTGAGCTCGGTTTGTCACACTAATCATTTTTCGTTCGATAACTTTTGAAGCTCGGCTCGACTCGATAAGCTAAAAAATAATAAAATACATGTAAAATGTCAAGTTTTTCGATACTCGACTCGAGCTCGTTGAATAAAAGCTCGTTTGAGCTCGACTCGTTTAACAATCAAACCAAACTCACACAAAATTTCAAGCTTGATAAATTTCAAACGAAACTTGAACAGTGTATATATCGTTCGACACAACTCACTCGATTACACCCCTATTGTATAAAAGTGTTGATATTCGTGAACAAAATGGGTCAATTCGAAAATAAGTTAGGCCCTATTTGGAAGGTTGTGACTTGGTTCGCGAGTCTTGGATTTCAAAAAAATGATTTCAGTGGTTTTGGTGAAACATTTGAAACTTTATTTGGTTATGTTTTGAATGTTAGGTTTTGTGATTTTGAAAAAGTTGAAACCCACTTTGATTAGAATTGGAATGTCAAATCAAAGTTTTATGGGTTAATATGGAAGTAGTTTGACTGAATTTGGTCTCAACAAATGGCTTCGGAGGTTTCGGCGAAATCGTTGAAACTCGATTTGAATAATGGTTTCAATGGAATATTGAGATTGTAAAATATTATTAAATAATAGTTAGTGAATTTTAAAAATTTGAGATTTGATTTGGATTGAGGTTTGGATGTTGGAGTTTGAGGGAGACAAGTAAGTGATAAGTGTCAAATCAATAATTTTATAAGATTTAAAATAGTATATTATATTGTGTAATGATTGAGATGATAAATTATTATATATTGTAGTGATGATTGAGAAATAATTGTAATTATTTTATTATGATTATGATAATAATTATGTGCTGAAAATATATATACAATATTAAAATGAACTTAATTTTCTCCAACTATATAAACGAATATAATATTTAAAATTACAATTAGATATCTTGATAACAAATGATTAATGTAAAAAATGATAATGCAAAAATCAAATACTATGATAAAAATTAAAAGCGTAATTGATACAATTTAAATATAATACTTCCTTTAGGAATGCTATAATAAAAATTATTAATGTAATTGTTAAAATTTAAATACTAGTATAATATTTCTATTGGGAAATGGTGACATGGAAATAGAGAAAACAAATAGAAAACAAAATACCAAGTTTAACAAAGAATATTGAAAGGGAAAGATGTTGACAATTTGTCAGCATACTCAGCATCGTACACATAATCATAAACCTTGGTTTGGGCAGGTTTCGGTCATGGGCCGAAAATTGGGTCTGAACCGAAACCCGTCCAGACCCTTTGACCAAATTGGGTTTGGCCCAGTCTGGGTGAAATCACATTGGGCCAAACTACATCCATATGAGTTTTATAAGTTTCAAGAGTTAGGGGTAGGTTTGTGATGAGTTTCATTGATATCGTCAAACTCTAAGTGAAAGAATCCTTACTTAATTTCGTGAGATCCGCGAGACCGAACAAGAACCGTTCCAAATATTCCATAATAATCCATAAATCTTAGAGATAATGCAATATAACTATAATAGTATAATTTTGAAGGTCAGTCAACAAATAATTTTCGAAATTCTAAAAGCCATTTCCCCTTCACTATCTTCCAAGAAGAAAATCCAAAATCAACATATACAAAACACGTGTGATTGGGCCCCAAATATGGTTTCACGCATTTTAGGTGCTTCCCTTGGTGAGGGAATAATTCCAGCTCCAAACTTCCCCAAATTAACACACTCCTATATGCACAAAGATGCTCTCCTATACTCTGTTTTTGCACACTCAGTAATCAGTATCTATAAGTCCTATCCTACACCAAAACACACATATAAGAGATTGATTCTAAATTGTTTCAATTCCCCAAAATTCTAGGGTTTATGTTTTAATCCTCATCGGTCGTCGCCTTGACTGGTAACTCTTTTTTTTCTTCACAATTGACCTGCATGTATTCTCTTGTACATGTATGTATTTTTGAATGCATGTGTGTGTTTTACATAGAATTAAATTTCTGATCTGGTGTTTTTGTGGTTGTTATTGTTTGTCGTTGTGATATGTTTTATTAAATCTATCAAATTGTTGTTTTTATTGTTTGTGTATTAGGCTTATACTTTTGTGTTTCTTGAGGAATATTACGCCTTGGAGTTCTTTTAATTTGAAGAGTTAAGTCTTTTGGCTAAGTTTTGAAGGATGTGCAATGAATTTCTAGAATTCAAATGGTATGGTGTAATTGCGGGAAGAAGATTAACCAATAGGAAGGGGTATGATTTGTTAATTAATTGCTGCATAAAAAAATAACTAGAAAATGACTAAAGGCAGTGAGAATGTAAGGAAAGAGGGAGAGAAAACAATAGGAAGCAAGAGTTGAGGCCTTGTGTGAACTTAAAACTTTTAGTTGAAAGATTATACACTTTTTTGTCTCAGATAAAATAGGAGTATAAGAATTTTTTTTAACATTATCCTGTTATTCAATGAATTATGTGTGGCGAGGCATGCCAGAGAAACATCGTGAAAGTAATCAAGATATTCAATTAGTACGGTTATTTGATCAAAAGCTGTTGTTGTGCCTTGGCAACTGGTACATGTGCCATAAGGAAACTTTTGATCTGGACAAACAGAACATTGAGAGATACAGCAAAACACGTGTAATATTGTGTAATTGTATTTCCTTTTGTAGGGAAGTCGATACACTATGGCGATATAGTTGGTAAAAAATGTAAAAGTTTTGATGCATTTAGTAAGTTATAATTTTTACAAATATATGTTCTAATGCCACATAAATGGATGAAAATATTCAATCCATCATATAAGAAAATATAACAAGTTTATTAGGTAAGTGCGCATTTCAGTTTTCGTCTTTAATGTTCCACCCATCCTTTGATTAATATGATGGTCAGTTATTAGTTTTTTCTTCCCTTTGTTTCTGTTGTTCTTTCTGCTTCCTCTGACATGTATATAAGTTTCTAGAAATGCTAATTTGGTATTGTAGAGTTTTTCCATGACAAAAGATGTAAAAAACTGCCTTTATTTTGACTGGTTTAACTTGAAGTTACACATTGTATATTAGTGATCCTTAAGTACAGCACTTCATGCTTGTGTAGAAGTCGTACCACATGAAAACATTGGCATGGGATAACAATTATATTATGGCAGGTTGGTTGTAAGCGATGGCAGAGTCATAGCATTGAATTTAGGTGTGCCAACTGATTCCTTCATTAGATTTTTGAGTTTGCATGTGAGGTTTTAGATGCTAAGCATAAATTCAGAAAGACCTTTTTGCCAGTTGTATGTAGTATGTTTCTTCTCTGTATTTTCTTTTTAGTTATTGTAAAGCTCAAGCTGCATCCTGGATTTTCCTGAAATTGGACTAACACTGTGTTGCTTGTTTCTTACTTCCTAATGTTAAGGTGTTTGGGTTCTTTGGAGAAATTAGAGGAGCATGCAATCCAAATCTAATAGTGTCAATCAAGAAGAATCGAACTTTTATAATGTTGCAAACTCCAATGCATGTTCTGAACCATGGTGGAATAATGCTGGATATAACTCCTTTTCCTCTGCAATGAGGCGAGAAACTGCATCTGATTCATCTTCACTGGAACAATCTGAGGATGGCCAATCGCAGTCTGAAGGCGGAACAAATCAGGAAGATGATGATACTGCCAAAAAATCACCAAGTACTGTTTTTACTGCTCGGTTCTGCTTCAGTATGCGAGTAACTTGAATTTGTTGAATTAAATATTTGATTTTGGTTCAAACCAATAAAGTATGTTTCAATTAGGCTTTGGCATGCCAACTTAGGTGCTATTGCATTACATTTCTGATTTTACGCTCCAAGTCTTCTGCACTAAAAAAGAGTTTGTATATGAAGTTTGATAATATATATGGGTTTGGCTGGGTCCATATGGAACTAAATGCCACTTGCATTTCAGGATTACACATGGTGTATTTGTTTATCTGCATCAATTCATATTTCATCATGTAACGCCCACCCTTTATGAGTGTGAGAATAATAACTTATTTTGTATTTCTCTTCTGAAATCGAGCCTGAAGAAGGTTTTGCAATCATTGTCTTTGATACTAAATTTGTTTCGGTTTGTGGATAGAAAGGTTAGAATCCTTGCAGAAGTAACAATTATTAATTTCAAACAACACGCCGAAAAATTATGTTGGAGTTTCGGAGTTTTCAATGTTTTATTTCTCATATACTAATGGTCATGTCTTGTCAAGGTCAGAAATAAGTTATGGGCAGGGAGATTCGACTATCCAGCACGTTCCATCAACCTTAGATCCAAGAAACGAAGGGAGCCTTATGCAGGCCCAGCCCCCACAGCCTGTGCTTGGGCACTCAATTGTAAGAGCGTGGATTTAGTGCTATTAATTACCTTCACTGTTGCCCAGTATTCTTGAATCATGATAGTATTGTAACATTGTAATATCCGACTCTTGTACAGGCCTGTGCCTCGAATCCTTATGATCCATACTATGGAGGCATGATGGCAGCTTATGGTCCCCCTTTGGTATTAAAATGAGTGCAAAAAAATATTTGAATTTATATGATATTTGTTTTCAACTCAAACATTTCCTGTACCCAATTAATTGCACTATTTTTTGTTTGCTATAATGGCTTCTGCAATGAAGGTTCCCTCTCATTTATATGACATGAATCACACGAGGATGCCACTGCCCCTAGAGATGGCTCCGGAGCCTGTGTATGTCAATGCGAAGCAATACCATGGAATTCTCCGGAGGCGACAGTCACGTGCCAAAGCAGAGCTTCAAAAGAAGTTGATAAAAGTCCGAAAGGTAGTTTTACATAAACCATGTGTGAAGTTTGTTTTCCATAAATTTTATCTTACCCTTTTCTGTTCCTATTGGTAGCTAAAAAAATTCTCATTGTTAATTTACAGCCGTATCTCCACGAATCCCGACACCAACATGCCTTGAGGAGGGAAAGAGGTTCTGGTGGTCGATTTGCAAAGAAGTCTGATAACGATACTCCAAATCCGAAGGAGAAAGGTTCCAACTCGTCTGGTTTCAAACCCTTGCTCTCTGAGTTCAATACAATGCCTGAGGCTTGTAATATGTATAGAAATCAAACCAACTTTGAGGATCAGGCACACCAATCACACGTTGGAAAGACGGGAGAAGGGCACGTGTCAAGTCAGCAATGGGGAAACGTCACATCTAACCGTGCACTTGCTATGCAGTGACCATATATACCAAGGTAAATCTTTGCGTTTCCGAGGTGGCGGCAATTCATTCTTGGCTGCTTCTCTTTTAAGGTTAATGGGATCTTCTTAGCTTTTACAAATGTATGTACTATTGTTCTTCTCTTGTGTATAAATGTCAAGATTAGGAGTAGAAACAGAGTTTGAGTGGGAGAAACTTGTTTTTGTTTCTTGAGTCTTCATGATTTTTTTTTTTAATTAAGAGTAGCATGTTTTTTTTTTCCTCCTTGCATTTCAAATTTGAAAGTCGAAAATTTTCGATTGGTGTATTGAAATATTGTTGCCTCAGTTATCGCTTTAATTAAAGCTGGAAAAAGAGCAAGCATATTAATTGTTGTGAGTATTCTTGATGATTCTCCGTAGCCGCATAAACATTCTCCTCTTCACATACATATATATTTATCTAGTATATATGTATATCCATCAAATTCGAAATCATTCTCTACTGGATAAACATTTAGTGGCATCACTTCTTCATTTACCCCATTTGCTAGTGAAGGGTCTAATTTGTTGAGGAACTTGAGCAATAGTATCAATACCCAATCTATATAGATCTTGATTGTTGGTTGCTAATTACTTGAGATCTTGATTGTTGGTTGCTAATTACTTTGAGAAACTTATTGAGAATTTTCCTTAGGGTTTCCACCACCATCATTAATTTGTCCTCGCTTTGACCAGTGAGTATTTTTGTGAATTCGGCATAAAACCCAATCGTCCAACTACAAGAATAAAAGTTTAGTGAGTTATTTAGAAAATATGGAAAAACATAGATACTATTTTTGTAACTGAAATATATGAATAAAGTAAATTATATTATTTTATACGTACTCTCATGCATCCAATTGTACTTTTTCTTTCAATGTTAGAATCAATATTAACCGTAAATTCATGCATAATCCAATTGCTCTTTACACCATTTGGAGGTTTGCCATCATAGAAAAATCAATGACTTCTTGAATCCAACAACTTCATCATTATGAACTACTTCTTCTATGTCCCCTCCACTGGCCTTCCAAAAGCCAGTACCTGCCGCTCGATTAGGGCATTTTCCATTTTGATACTTGCGATCTCTTGGGGTGAAGAAGTACCAATGTCACTACAAAAATTAAAACCAGAAATCAATATAAATAATTTATATGTCAAAAATTATGTACTATAAAGTGTGATATAATTCTTCTAAGAAAGACTGTGATATTACTAAAAAGTACAGAATCAGGTCTTTGTCATATAAACCACTATGAAATAAAAAAAGAATATCAAATACTATATATATATTGAAGAATCAAAAGGAATCACTTGACAGATGATCGGGATTGTACTTGTAAATGTTTTCTTCATGTATATTGTTGGAGTATGGGATAGGTTCATTGCTAATTTTCTTCTTCAAATAATCAACAATAAGCTCATCGTCTCTAGGTTTGAAACGATATCCAGGAGGGAAAACTTTGATATAGACTTTTTCATAATGGATAATTGCATTGCTTGGCACAAAGCCTGGAACAATTATTTCGTTGAAGTCGTAACTTCTATTAGGTCTTTGATTATGTTGATCAGGGATAACTTTTAATTTGGGGATTGATTTGAGGATCCATTGATGCTGAGAAGACTTCTAGTGAAAAGAATTATGAAGAGGCTTGAAGGAATTATATGGAGAAAAAAAATATAGCTCAAGAGTTTGTTTATAATACAACTAATCAATCAATAATATATATATATATATATATCATAGTTTGTTATCGATGAACCAATGATGTATCAAAGTTTGTTATCAAGATAACTCCAAACTCCTAAAATATAGGTAGTAGATTAGTTCTTTCTTGATGAACTTAGATTCAAATTTAGATTATATATGCATGTTAGAATCTTTCTACTTTGATTTAGCGATAATATTCACATAATAGGGATGGAAAATAAATTATATTTAATTAATTCTTTCTTTTTTGATAAATTATACTTAATTAATTCATAAAAAAACGACATGTATTTTTCATTTTTGTTTAAGATAAGATATAACAGTTTTCCTATTTTGTTCAACTTTTTGTTATCTTATGCATGTACAATGATTATATTACTACCGGCCCAGGTGTATTATATACTTTTTGTTATCTTATGCATGTACCATGTAGTACAATGATTATATTACTACCTGGCAGATGTATTATATGAAAATTAGATCCTTTTAGAAAAAATAAAGGTTGATTGGTTTAGTAGAATGGACTAATTCTTATAATGTAGTGAGATTTTAAATATATAATTTTATCTTAGTATTTTTTTCTTTTTTGAAATACAATAATTTGTTTTGTTCAAACCCGCACCCCCTACAACTTGTATAAAATATTAAAGGTACAAATTCTCAATCGAGCAAGAAAATATGTTAGCGATTTTCATAACATTTGTGAAAGGCTACATAAGTACCTGAAAGCCCTGTTCGCTGATAAAGAACTTGAATTGACTTAATAATATTTAATTTTTTGAATTTGTTTGAGTTTGATTTAATTATCGAATTAATCGAAAACAAGTTTTAATTGAGTCGAATATATTGATACTTTTAACTAATACATTTTTAGCTTATTGATCGAGAGCAAACCGAAATTCAAAATCGAGCGTACATGTAAAATAAAACTTGAAACCATAAAATGGTATACTCCTGGTCCGAAGTCCGAACTGTATTATAAGAATTGAATAAATTAATTAATGCAACAAATCTTTTGTACTCTTGAAACCATGAAATGGGTCAAAAAAATAACACATTTAACATTCATCGACAATTGATTACATACATTTTCATCAAATAACATATCCCTCATTAATCTTTCCACTGTTAAATATTTCATACATACATATCTAGCTACTTACAAACAAATCAACCTAAATACAGCCATTTTAGTAAAAAAAAAAAGGGAAAAAACATTGCACGCCTCTACCGGATGCTATCGAGCCCTATTGAGTAAACGTGAAGAAAAATGTAATACCGGAATTCCCTGGTGAACATAGGAGCAAAATAGATTAGGAAATGTCCCTTCCATCACATTTCCCTCCATTAACATATGTCGTTTTAGTAGCTTATCGACCCTCCTTAGCTGATTGCAAAGAGCCTTCCTTCATTAACTTCATGCTAAGACTGTTGAATCTCTCGCGAGAATATTGTCTTGATGCTTTCCTCCAATCTGTACCAGCTTTCATCATTGTAGCAAATTCTGCGTAACTAATACGTCCGTCCTGCATTTCAATAAAAAAAATGTAAATGATGAAGAAATGAAAGAGAAACAGAGTTGCGGGCATTATCAATAATCTCAAATATAAATCAAGTAAAGTGAATTTGATGATGATATCTGTAAAACTTGGTTCACCCGTGCAAGTAACTTAGTCGATTATCGTAGAGGTTACAAGACCTAAACGTATAATACATAAATGTCACATAATGGATCCACCCTACAAGTATTTGTGTGCGTCCACACAAATTTGATCTACATATATATATGTGACACCAAAATGTGATAGAAGATCTATTCCGGAGTAAAACTGACCTTATCTGTGTCAACATCATGCATGATAGCAATGATAACTTCTTCACTATTGGCATCATCTTCAGCACTCAATGCCTCTCGTAGCTCCTCAATTTCTATATATCCACTTTTGTTACAATCAAAAAAGGCAAAAGCTTTACGTAGATGCTCATCATTGGCCATTTTTCTAAGATGCACGGAAACAGCAACAAACTCCCCGTAATCCAAAGTTCCATCTCCATCAATATCAGCCTACAAAACCAAGACACACTCTCGGCTATTTAACTGTTGTTTTTTTTTAATAGCAAAAATGGGAAATAAATATAATTCTTACAGCTTCCATTAGAATCTGAAGATCTGCGTCAGGTATCTGATGACCAAGATTGTGCAAACCAATTTTAAGTTCTTCAATATTAACTTTACCCCTTTTTTTAGTGTCCATCATCTCAAATGCATCCTTAATTCCCGCCATTTCCTCCACAGACAAATGCTCGGCTACAACCTACAAGTGCAATGAAGGTGTTAATATTGATTTTTTTTTTAATTATTATAAAGATGAGGATGTAGTGAAATAGTAAGTACCCTTAGAGCTCTTTTCTTAAGCTTATTCATAACAGAGAACTGTTTAAGTCTTGCTTTCACGGTCTCACCAAGTGAGACATTTGGTGCTTTCTTTATATTTTGTAACCACGGATGCTCTGTATTCGAATAAGAAAATTCAAAAATGTAATCTTAGTTCGATTTTCTCATTCACTATAAGTGAAAAAGTATATACGTCAAGTTTGATGTACCAAGAACTTGCTGAGCAGTTAGACGTCGTCTAGGATCTGGATCAAGCATTTTTTTTATGAGGTCCTTTGCATTTTCAGATACTTTAGGCCAAGGGTCTCTCTTAAAATCAACCACGGATCTAATAATTGCTTGCGCCACTCCTTGCTCAGTTTCTGCCCAGAAAGGAGGAACACCACAGAGCAGAATATAAAGGATAACTCCAGCACTCCAAACATCGACCTCTGGGCCATAATTACGTTTTAGAACCTCCGGAGCCATGTAGTAAGGGCTTCCAACAATTTCATTGAATTTATCACCTAAAGATAATCGTAAAAACACTAAATGTCAATCGACACAGATTGCTTACTTAGGTTAATGCAGCTGGAAAGATACTTACCAGGTTTGAAAAAAACTGACAACCCAAAGTCAATTGCTTTTAGGGGAGCTGTTTCTTTCTTATTTGCAAAAAGAAAGTTTTCGGGTTTTAGATCACGATGCATCACTCCATTTCGATGACACATCTGTAGCACAATGAAGTAGCATTAAATCAAGGGCTAAGAAGGGCATATTGATAGATATATTAGAAATTCCAGAATAAAGAGAAACAAAAAAGAATGAACTTTCACCGACATCTCACAAGGTTGAAGAATATAAGGAGTTCCAACAAAAAACAGTTCAAATTTCAAATGTATCTACGTCGAAAAAATCTACCACGTCTAAGAGAAAACTACACAGAAATCGGTGTAGAACAGGAGGCTAGCTTGTATAACTCAAGATTAAAAGTCGCATAATTTGAAAAAAAAAAAGCAAGTCCCAATGATAATTCACTACAAAGAGGCCATTAATTTGATGCACAATAGCAACATTGTTGACCTCAACTGATTTTTTTTGGCTATGAACTCTATTTGATATATATGTAGTGGATAAACAAGAAGTATTATAATGCTTTTCTATGTTTTAAGCGCATAAAATGCTGATACCATGCAATAAACGAACTAAATTTTGCGCAGATCAATTACAAAGTCATCAAAGAGAAGACAAAATAACGCCATAGCATACTTCTTTTATCTGTGTTCCAAAGCAATTAGGTACAAACAAAGATAAATTATCAAAATAAATATACCATTAAGTTGCAATCTAACCTGAACAACTTCCAAAATAGTTCTCATTACGAGAGCAGCTGCTCTCTCCGTATAATGTCCTCGAGCCACAATACGGTCAAACAATTCACCTCCTTCGCACAATTCCATTACAATGTGAACCGCACTATCATCCTCGTAAGTATCTTTCAAGCTCACAATATTTGGGTGGTTAGGCATATGTTTCATGATCTCAACCTCCCTCTTAACATCCTCAATATCCACTGCAGTCCTTAGCTTCTTCTTCGATATTGACTTACAAGCAAATCTCTCTTTAGTTTCCACATGAGTGCATAAATAGGTAACCCCGAATTCACCTCTACCAAGCTCGCGCCCAAGATCGTATTTCTCGTTTATATTGTGCCCCGTTGGATCTTTCAACACGCGGAGCTTGGATGTACTTCCGGATCCAGTTGTTGCACCATAATCAATTGAAAATGGGTTTGGTTTGTTCTTCCTTTTCTTTTTCCTCTCGGAAGAAGCAGAGGGGGTCACACAGCAGTTTCCCATGATTCAAGATTATTGATAGTGTTGTTTTTTGATATGTATACACACTGGCTGAGATAATTTCACGGTACATCAACAAATCATATCAGGAACAGCTGTGAAAATTTTGATTAATATTTCTGCCTAAAACATCAGGAATATCAAGAAAATAAATCATTTCGAATTTCACAACACATTGCTCTCATATTGAAGAAATCGCACAAATCATCAAATTGATCAAGTGGGAAAAATTTAATCTTTTGATGGCAGCAAGCTATTTTTATACGATTATTTTCCTGTTCCTGCATACAAATCTCCAACAAATGTGGAAGAGTTCATGTATATCCCAAAAAACAACAGATAAGAATTCCATAAAGACATAAAGAAACCTTATATATTAATATAAAAATTCATATAAGCTAGAAGCTTTGGAGCCAAAAATGATAACAAAATGCAGGACAATAAAGAGAGAGAAAATCTCACCTTGAATTTATGATTTTCTAGGGATTTTTCTATTATGAGGATAGAAAATGTGAATCAAAATAGAAATATAATCTGTGAAATGGAGGATTCATGAAGGTGTGAAATCCGCCGTGAGAAGAGAAAAAAGAGCCAAAAAAGCTCTTTTGCGGAGGCTTTTTCTCTCTCCTTCAAGTTCCTAAAATCCCCCTTCCCTCTAATCGATTCTCTTTCTCTCTCTACTTTCTTTATAATTTTCTTTTCTTTTCTTTTCTTTTCCTTTCCTTTCCTTTGTTTTTCCCCCACTATTATTTTTAATTCTTAAGTAGATATTTTGATTTGTTATTTGTAAGCTGTTTTTTCTAATAATCCCCTCCCACCACACCTACCTATTGATGAACTATAAATTACTATTTTAATAGAGGCAGAGGCGCACAAATTTATTGTATTATTATTATTAATTTTCAGAGTTCATTTTTTCATAAAGTACAATATTATTTGTTTTGTTTTGTTTTTCATATGAATTGGACTTTCACAAGCATTGATTGGAATTGAACATAAATCGAGCTCAATAGTTCAATTGTGTAATTTACTAATTTTGTGCCAGAACTTTGTTAAATAATTTACATGTTCACAAAATTCATGTTATTATAAATATTTATTTTTATTTTTTAAGAAAGCTAGTAATAATAATAATAAAAGATTGAAAAGCAACGTGTGCAACATAGACACACCAAATTTGATTGACCCCACTCACTGAATATTACGTGAATGTTAAGTTTAGTAACAAACCCCAAAAAGGAAAAAAATTATTTTGTTTTGATAGCGTGTAGAACAAGTTGCAAACCTATAGGTAAAATTTATTTAAGATTAACAACCTTTCATATTAATTATTAATCCAGTATGTTTTATCAAAGAAGCTAGCTAATGACCCATTTTAGATTATAAATATGAGAAAACTTGAATTCGGGCTTATCCCTTCAAGCTAACAAGAAATCCCCTAATTAATTGTAGCGACCATCTGACTTCCGAGCATTCCTCCCGTGTTATTTTTATTAACAAAAAATCTCCTATATAAAAAAGTCAAACACATTTACCCCTTTTTATAGTATGCTTCATTTCTATAATTGCGAATTTTCTTTATCTGTTGTTTTATTTTTCTTTTAGCAAAAGGTTGATAATTTTCCTAGGTGTTTTTTTCTTTCACAAAAACTATGAAACCACTACTTTTTACTTCACAAGATTGATAATAACCCTAGCAATAATTCTTTTTTTATTTTGAAAAAATATAGCGATAACCAATGATAAAATATTATAAGAGGGGTTTTTTACTAATAAAATATTAATACATGAAGATATTTGCTAATGAAAATAATACAAGAGATTTTTCTGTCAATTAAGAAAAGCACATAGGGTTTTTTTTTCTTGCATTTTATTCTAAGATAACAAACAATAAAACGTGTTGTATTTCTACCTATATATTTACTGAGTTTTTTTTTTTTTTTTTTAATAAGAAAAGATCTGCTATAATTTGTTTTACGGATTATATATAAAATATTTTCTCTGATATCTCATTCCACGAATTTCAGATTTTTTCATGATTTAGTTATTTTAACAAGTAAAAGATTTTAATTAGTTTGAATTTCTGCACAAAGTTATTAATTAAAAACGAAAGGTTAAAAGATATTGTTCATTTTCATATATTTCAGTTTTGATTCATAAATATCTCTCGGACATATCAATCAACCAAATCGATGCATATCATTTAAAACAAAATCATCTATTAACAGATTTCATCTAGATATGACATCTAAAATGAAATCTGACATGTAAAATTTGAGCGGGCAGAAAAAATATTTTTCAAACAATCTAAGTGAAATATTGCAAAAATAACCTCTATGTTTTGATTAATTAGAAAAAAAATTGTGTTATTTTTATTAGGAAAAATCCCCTTGTGCAACTTTTTATTAGCAAAAAAAAAAAAGAAAAAAGAAAAACCTCTCAAGTAGGAGTCCATGTTTTATTCGAAAAATGATAGTTATACCTCCATAAAAAATTGCGTAAACACTCATATTCATCTGAAAAATGACAAATTAATTCTCCTTTTAACTTTGAGAATTGACAATAACCCCCTTTTCACTTATAACATTTACAACAATCTCCCTATTGATGTATGAAGAAATTATAAATAATTTATTTTGCTATTGAAAAATAGAACAAGAAGGGGGTTTTGCTAATAAAAATAATACATGGGTTTTTTTGTCAATTAAATAAAGCACATGGGTTATTTTTATATTTAGCTCTGATTTGTGATAGAATTTACATGAAATCCATACATATCACTAGCTACATTCCAGGAGTTTGAATATACTGCAAAAACAAACTTTAATCGGTTAATTAGTTTTCAGATATAAATGTATCTTTCCAGGGGAGTCCATAGACGTGCCAATTCCTTCCATCAGGACTCTGTTCTTCAAGTTTTCAATTATGAACCCTAACGATATGAATGCCTCTTTTCAAACTCCAAAAACAGAGGGCAATAGCCATGTCAATGACCCAGAAGATCAAAAATCTTATATAAGCTATGAACTTTCAGAAAAAATTCTGGGTCCCGAATCGAAAAATGTCATAATTCGCAGCAAAGATGGCGTCGAAAAGGTTGTCCAATTCGAGAGGGTGTTTGTTAAAGTGTTTCCGCCGGGCTATCATTTTATTCCGACCGATGAAGAACTGATCATTCATTATTTGAAGAAGAGGGTGATGAATGAACCGATCCCATATAGCAATATAAGGGAGATCAATCTTTACAAGTACAATCCTCAAGAGTTGACAGGTTCTTAATTTCTTGGATTCTTTATTAATTTCTTGACTGATTGATGATGATTTTGGTGTTTATAAGTGTTGGATTCTTATCATGTTCATTTTGCCTTTTATAGAGAACTTCCCTCACTATGGCGAAAACGAATGGTTATTTTTCAGTCCAAGGGATCGGAAGTACCGAAATGGGAACCGCCCCAATCGAGCAGCAGGCAGTGGCTACTGGAAGGCCACTGGAGCCGATAAAGCGGTTCATCATATGAATGCAGTTGTTGGAACCAAGAAATCGCTGGTATTCTACCAAGGCAAACCTCCAAAGGGCGACAAGACTAATTGGATTATGCACGAGTATAGAGTCTGTGGACCTAATCACATAAGAGAGAATACACATGACATGAAGGTACATTTACAATCTTTTTTCTTTTAATATTTCCATACTCTATCCTTAATTCATTTTTTTTTTTTTTTTTTTTTATCATTGCAAATGCAGTTGGATGATTGGGTTTTGTGTCGACTTCACAAGAAAGCTGATAGGCCTGCCAGAAACCAACAACGGACTGCGAACCAAGATCCGGTTGAATCTTCTCCGGAAGTCACTGGTCCAATAACTGACGACATGACCGATCTCGCAGACATGGTCATTTCAGATGACATTGCGATGGAGCAATCGAATTGGCTAATGAATGAAATAGGAGGAGGTCATTTTCCACATCGTCAAAATCCTCATATGGTTGACCCTTCCTATGAAAGCTTCAAATTCAACAATAATTCTTTTTCTCATAATGTGGGTCAAAATCCAATTATGTATCCAGCTGGTGGATTCAAGCAAGAGTCTTCTTCTCATAATGTGGGTCAAAATCTAGTCATGTATCCAGTGCAAAACACATGTGGATTTAAGCAAGAGTCTTCTCATAATATGGGTCAAAATCCATTTAAGCACCCCATGTATCCAAATGAACACACATGTGGATATAAGCAAGAGTCTTCTCATAATGCGGGTCAAAATCCAGTTAGGCAACCAATGTTTCCAGTGCAAAACACATGTGAATTTAAGGAAGAGGAGTTGCAAATGTGTGATGTTTGGATTAACTCTGAAGAATTCAGCCTTCAAAGTATTCTTAATGACTATTTCCCAAGCGGTCCCTACGGTGAACAATACGATCCCGACGATGCACAATCAAACAGAGTATCTGATGAAGATACTAGTGAGTAGTCTTTTTCAGATTTTTTAGCACTTGTTTTCACTTAGTTGTAGCATATTTCATTAAGACAACCAATTCATTGTCTTAATGAAATATGCTTCAAACTGAGCTAATCGACATTTGGTTTGAGTTTTCTAGATATATTAAAATTTGTTTGAGTTAATTCGACATTTGGTTTGAGTTTGCTAGATTTTTTTAAAATTTGTTTGAGCTTATCCGTGTTAAATTATTAGGTTTTTGAAATTGACTCAATTATTAGAACACAATCTCAAGCTTGAAATGGTAGAAATTTTCAACTCTACTGGACATGTTTGAACCCGTGGAACAACATTAATATTCTATATGATTATGTTCTTAAATTAAAGGGAAATTTTCCTATCATTTTCATTTTTGTACTGAATCCCTCGTCTGTCACTCATAAAATGTTTTACTATGTCATGTCTTGTTTTCCGCAATGTAAGACACAAATTTAATTTGAGCAATAGAACATAACCTTATTCATAAATTTGAATAAGTAAATGTATGCTTTTTGTTGCTCTATTGCTCTGTTTTTTCTTCTGCTTTGGGTGGGACGGATGTGCTAGTTGTTAATTGAGCTAATGCCAATTTACTCCATGTGATATACATAATGCCTCACATCTCCTTCAATCGGAGAGTGTAACTCACTCGTCGAAATTAAGAGTGGGCATGAAAAATATTTTAGGGTAAAATGCAACGTTTACCATAATACATGAGGTAAAGTGTCACATTTATCATAACACAGATGGTAAAGTACCACATTTATAATGACACAGGGGTTAAAGTGCAACATAAAGAGGGGTAGTTTCGTCAATCTGTATCTTTTTTAAGTTTAAAAATGGCAGCGTGAAACTTTTATATGATCATAAGGGGTAAAACGCTCCTTTTCAAATTACAGAGGCCATCAACTTCTTGTTAATGTAACATTTTGTTGATATTTAGCTTAAGTTTGGGAAATGCAAGATACTCCATTATGTTATGCGGAATAAATACATAACTACCTTCTAAATTTTTTATTGTTAAAATCTTCTTGTACTTTCATATTATCCACATAATAGTCACCCTTATTAATTTCACTTGACACAAAATTCTCTTATCCTTTTAAACATAGCACAAAATTCTCTTGTCCTTCTAAACATAGCACAAAATTCTCTGTAATTTTTAGCTTAGCACATAATATCCAGAGTAAGGGGAGAGTGTGCAGAGAATCATAAAGTACAAGGAGCTTTGGTGAATGAATAATTTCATAGGAGAGTTTTTTGTGTAGATTTTTCATAAAACATGGAGTATCATGCATTCCCCTTAAGCTATTTGGAATTCTGTTTTGTTTCGTTGGTTTGATTCACTTTTTTTTCCTTTTTGAATGGTTTAAGTCACTTCATACATAATGGTTTGTTTAACTTATAATTCATAGTTTGGTACAGTAGAATATAGTTTTTCGAATTTTTACATTTATTTTAGTATAAGAATTGTAAAAATGACATATTAATATTTTTTGTTTATGTTGAGTATTTTACAATTAATATCATAACATGGCCTTCACAATCTTTGGATTTTAGATTGAGTAACTCAAAAATAAAAAAAAATAAATAAATAGATAATGTGTGACATCACATGTAAAAAACATAAAATTGGATTGGTCTTATTCCTCTTTCCCTTATTTCTCCAGACATTTTTTGTGATTTTGTAATCATATACTCCGGAAACCATTGTAACAAACTTATTTTCGTTTTTTAATGCTTAATTGTTAGTAGCTTATAAAACCTTAAAAAACGCAAATAAGGAAGAACAACCCTCATTGTATAACTCTATAGTCTCTATTCAAAGAAGTTATAAACTAATACCACAAAATTAATGAAAAAGAAGTCCCACCCCGGCCCGAACACATACAATGATCAATCATCCACTTATGTGTTACATTGACTTACACTGAATAGTCTAATTTAGTGGCACATCGTGGATTCACTTTACAAGTGTATTTCTATATATGTTAAACGTAAATTAGATTTCAAATAAAACGAAATAAAATAATATGATGATACTTTATAGTATATGCCAACAAAATATAAAAATAAAACGAATATTTAGCAAAAACAACCAGCATTATATACGAACAAATAATACAAAACATCATATAACAATTAAGTAAACCATGAAAATAGCGTATGAAAAATAGTTAGTCAAACTTAAATTACTTATTATATGAATGCATTACATATAATTTTATCGTGTGATTGTGTAATACGTACAATGAAGAAAAAATAAATCAGAAGATTAAGAAAAATCAATTTACAATATACATTCTTTTTCAATAAATATAAGTGTTTACATTTACCCAGAAAAACACTCTAATTCCTATCATTTACCTAAATTGACTTCGTCTTCTCCTCCTCCTCCTCTATATTCTAAGGCGCAAGCAAAAGCGTAAGGAATTAATGGCGACCATTTCTCTCCCACTCCTCCTCCTCTGCCTCTTCGCCGCCACCGCCTCCGCCCGCCCTTGCAAAACCCTCTTTTATTTCTCGTCGACAACCACCACGACCACCTACCTACCCTATCAGTCCCTTCCCCGAAACAACCTTAACTCACCCAATTCAATCCTCCAAATTCAAAACCCCCGCTACCTCACCTTAATCTTCACCACCACTACCACCACCACTCGCCGCCCCTCCTTCAATTTCAATTTCGATCCCCAACCATCATCATCATCATCTCCCCTGATGACGTCATCCGATTCTCCCCTCAAATTCTATTCCTCCGTTTCGAGCTCAATTCGTGACCGCTCCAAGGATATCATGAGCGTTGTCGGTGCCCTCCTATTCGGCGTCGGATGTGGGGCCCTCACCGCCGCCACAATGTATTTCGTCTGGGCTGTATGCTCGCACCGCAGCTTTGACTATGATGATGCTTCTTCAGATGACGACGACAGCGATGATGTCACGGCAATTAAGAAGAAGTTTGGTTATGTGGCAATTCCTGAAAACCCTAAGGTAGTTGATCATGATTATGACCTCAATAAGCCTGCACCACTGGAAAAGGAGGTGGTTTGATTATTATTGAATGATCATATATACAAAGTTTTCATCTAATTTGATGAACCTACGGAAGGGAAATTTGTTTACTTTTAATGGTACAAGGATTTGTTTTTATATGTCTGTACAATTTATGATAATAAATATTGTGAATTGATTACCATCATCAATTCTGTGGGTTTTATTCTGTTGTGCATTTGGATTATTAATTATCATTGTTTGTTGGATGTTTATGTATTTGAATGATAGTGGAGCTATGTACATATTTTTGTTCCTTATATTCATGCTTGTGAAAATTATGATTAAGTTGTTTTAGAGAGAAATTCAATTTACTTACCCAGAGATTCTAACTTAGAGAGCCTTGCACGTTTGTGAGACCTACCATTGATCCCCAAGTAGCTACAGAAGTCTTGATTAGTTATATTTCCAGGAAGGGTTAGAGTTTCTTTTAGAGTGGTTGCCTACTTCCTCTGCTATTTTTTGTATTTTTTGACCTTCTGAATTGTCGACCACTCGAGTTATAGTGGTTATTAGCAATGTTAAAATGGTTATGGTCATTGCAATGTTATACTGGCTATTGTTGCAAATATTAGTTCATTGGTTCCGTATTTTAACGTTGCTAATTACTCATTGTTCATCTTTTGGGATGCTCGTTGACTCTTAAAGGACATGCATGTGTATTTCCTCTTTAATCAGTGTAGGTTTTTAGTTTTATCTTTTTTATAATCTCGTATTAGTGGCCAAACTTCTGGTTAAATGTTTTAATGTATTGATCTCTGGGTTAATTTGCTATACAGATGGTATCCTTTTGTTATAAGCTATATTTATGTCTTTTCTGGGTTTTAATTAGTAACTGTTACTTTTTCATAATTAGTTTTTACAGATTAACAGTATTTACTGATGTATGATTTTTCAGAGTATTTTAAATGGTTATTCAAAGAAAATGCCGAGTTTCGGTTCTCAGTCTTATTTTTTATAGCTCATTTTTTGCACACCTTATCACATTCAATTAGATTTTTATTATATAAACCCAGTGAATTTAGTCATTTTCAGTATGTTTTGCATGCAATTGCTATATTAGGTAGGATTATCAATCTTTATGGTTTCAAAGAATCAATAATCGAGGAAACTGGTACGCGTAACTGAATTCTTTTCCTTTTTCTGTTGGGTATAGTGTGTTGAATTTGGTTTCTCAATTACACACTTCAACAAGATTCTGGCCTCATAAATCGTTGTGAAAGAAACATACTTTTGTACTAGAAAGGTGTTGAATTTATGCTCTGTAGATCTTCTTAGTTAGTAACAGTTCATGGAATCATTGGTTTCTGAGGCTCTCTTCTGGATAATCCCAACTTCTTGTTCATTAAAGACTGTATGTATAAACTTTGTCTGTGCACTTGTTCATGTATAGTGTGTGTGTGTATATATATATATATATCAATAGAGATGCACGGTCATGTAGAAGCACATATTAGTGTTTGTAATAGGCTCCTAAAATTTGCTTCGAGTATTTGGTTTCCCTTATGATTTAGCCCCTGAAGTAAATGAAGCTTTGTCAGTTTGATTTTGATTATGTGGTTCCCTTTATCCTTTCATTGTTTGTTGCTATCTCTCTGCCCTGTTATCTCTTGTTTTAGTGTGGGTAGATGAAGTGGAACCATGCTGTGAAATGGTCTTCTGAATTAGCAGAATTTATGGCCCTTTTTTTGATGTATTTTGGTTCGATATTGGTTGGAGTCCTTGAAGATTATTCTTGAAATTTCTGTGGAAACAATTGAAACGTGACTTGGATGTTTATTGGTTGAAAGCTTTAAATGTAAAATAATGTTAAATGATGAGTTGTGTTTTTGATGTAAAAATGAATGTGGAGTTTTTTTTGGTGAAAATGTAGGTGATATGGGTCAGATTTAAGTCATTTTGAATTTAATCAATTGATATGTATAATATGATTAGTGTAATGAATGATTTTAGTAATTCTGGATTGATAACTGAATAAATAATAATTTATATACTAATCTGTGACAAGAATATTTAATATTTTATATATTTGATATAAATTTTTATCTTTATAATTTTACGTACAAGAAGGCCGCTACTGAATCAGATTTCGACCTAGTTGTCTACTTGGACAAAAGATTTGGGTTTTAGGTTTTAGCCCGTAGTTTGTTAAGACCAGCTTTTCTATCCTGGATCCAATTATTGATTGGCTGGGCTTTGCCAGCCCGAAACCATGTTATCCAACTGACTCAGTAGTTGCCACATGTTATTTGTAATATTACGTACCATGTCAAATATTTTATAAAATTTAACCAAAAAATACTCTATTAAATGAAAATGGTGAATCCTGGCACAAAATTTCCATATTTAAACAATAATAATAAGTTGAATATTGAACATGTAAATTTTATTGAAATTAATCATAAGACTTTAAAAATAGTCATTACGACTCTCGATCAGTAACATTATTTCTTAATGAAATTGTAATATTCATGGCACCACCACTAGTATTGATATATAGTTATTTGAACATTTGATATTATTGGCAACTGAATTTGAACAATTATCTAAATTAATTAGCTCATTATAATCTGGTAAAATTTTCGTTAACATTTTCAAAGGAGTTTTAATGTATAATAGAAGTACTTAGGCCCTAGCCCGGGGGTTTCGACAAATTGTATCTACATTGATGCCGGAGAAACGTCAGAAGATGTGAACAAAATTACAATTCCTTCGTGCAGAATAATCTTCCGATCGATTCCTTGTTAATTTCATCTCCGTCTATTACTTTGATTTATGTAAATAAGATATCTTAGTAGCAATTACTAAGTTCTTAATTAGTTTATTAGTTTTCATAAGTCATAGTTAGCATAATTTCATGTAAACATCATATATAGCATGCACAATTTCTCTCTTTTAAAGCGTGTTTTTTTTGTTAGTAGATAGATGTATTTGGTAGTTGGAAATTCTTTGTACTTTGTAGTAATCGGACAATATTATCATAAAATGGTGTATGGAATAAAAAAAAAAAAAATTGAAAGAACAGTGCATAAAAAATACTCCATTATGCTTCAGATAATCGGCAAAACGTACCACTATTATATGATTTGATTCCTCTTGTGGGACCGAAAATAGTGTTGATTCCAATTGGATTGTGGAAGTATGAGAGTTTTATTGATTATTAACATTAATAAAACGGATTGTAATTATGTTCGCAATGCACGGTCTTGTAGAAAAAAAAAAGGATCGATCAGATATTCTTTTATTGGTTAATGTGTTCGTAAAATTTTATTTAGGTAAAATCATGTATATATTTATGTGATTCCATTCTTAAATTTTATTTAGGTAAAATCATGTATATATTTATGTGATTCCATTCTTATATTAAAATTTCAAAGAAACTAAAATGCTAAATACAAAATGTCCAATAAAATAGTAAAAAGAAAAAGTAACATTTTGAAAAATAATCAACTGAATTTTAAAGAATCTCAGATTAACCAATTTTTGTCTCCTATTAAAAAATGAATCGTGACGTCACAGAGTGCGATCAACAAAACAAATACTGAGTACATTTTCTCTATGATTATTTGTAAATTGCATTTATAAGTTAGTTTTAAGATATTTTTTCATGAATACAAATGTGAACATTAAATATGTGTTTACCTTATAATACCGGGTGTATTATGTAAATAAAACAATTTGGGTAAATTACGAATACCCCCCTCAGGTAAGCCCTAATTACAAAAATCACCCTCACGTATTGGATATTACAAAAATCCCCCTCAGGTTTGTCACCTTCTTACAATTAACCCCTTGCCCATAAAATATTCCAATTTTGCCCTTGGGTGTTATTTGTATTGTTTGTAATGGCTTATAAATGTTAAAACTTGGGATCTAATTATTATATCTTATTAATTAGAAAAGAGATAATTATATATTTACTACCAGAATAATTGATAAAATTTATAATTGTCCATAAGTTTTAATAAATATTGCAAAAGAAAAGGTATTTATATATTTATTAGCAATTTAAATTGTAAAATATTAAATTAAATAGAATTTTAATAATATATTTTATAAATATGAATTGTTTACACATTAGTTAAATGAATTTATTTTTTAAATTAGTAAATTTAATAAATTATATTGTATTATAAATAAGATATTTTAATTTATTAAAGTTTATATTGTATGATAAATTGAAATATTTATTGAAATTTATGCGAAATTATAAATTATATCAATTATTTTGGTGGTAAATATATGATTATTATTTTTATATTTACAAGATAAAACAATTAACACCCAATTTTTAAAATTTATAACATATTATAAACATTACAAATAACTTCCAAGGGCAAAATTGGAACATTTTAGGGACAAGGGGTTAATTGTAAGAATGTGTCAAACCTGAGGAGAACTTTTGTAATATCCAATACGTGAGGGGGATTTTTGTAATTAGGCCTTACCTGAGGGGGTATTCGTAATTTACCCAAACAATTTTTTACTATTTATCTTATGATTTCCGTAGACGAATTTTGACCTTTTTTCCATACGCAGATTAGTCTAAGTTCAATGTACCTTTCACGCCGATCTTTAAGAATTCTCCGTCTTCATCAGCAGCCCATACGGGTTTAGCTCACGCGCTCTCTCGCGATAAAAGTTTATAATGTGGTAATTTCCTCATTGAAAAGGGCGCGTGGAGAAATAAAAATAGAAACAATTTAAAATAGCGATCTATTGTCGTGTTTTAGGCACGTGACTCCGCACTGACTTAAAAACTCTTTCATCACCTTTGGTTTCTTCTGTTGTTCATCACCACCAGTTTACCACTCACCCAAATTCCCTTCAAATCCCTAGAATTTCTTTTTCTGCTCACCCCCCAAATGACGACGTCGTTCGGTGCTGCAACGGCAAGCGCCGCCATAACCAAGGACCCCAAGCTCCAAATTCACAAGAGCTTCAATGGTTTGAAGACCGCTTCTAATTCGCTTTTGCTCACCCAACGCCCTCAGCCTCGTGTTTATCGTTCTTCATCCGCCTCTGTCATCAGAGCGGTCTCCACGGTATCGATTTTATTTTACCATTTGTATTGAATTCTATGGAAATTTGCTCTGTTAATGGTAGTGAAAAGTTAAAAAGGTGAATTGAAATAACTAATTCCTGGTCGTCCATGTCATATGTGGTTAAAAGTTACTAATCTCCGACGGAATTTCTGTCTTATTACAATGTTTAGAAAGTTTTCTGTTATTATTATTACATGTATAGATAAATTTGGATCTTGACTAAGCAATTCAATGATTCATGATTAAGCAATCTCTGCATTTAGGTCACTGATAGTTTCTTGAGAAAAAAAAATTATATATGTACCTTTGAATGGGGTTTACCATTTAGTTTTTAGTCCATGAAAAAAAATGTGTATCTTCTAGGCTGTCTTCCTCGTCATTACTTGATTTGGTTATGAGGTTTCGAACAGACGCAACTGATTTCTCATGTATAGTAAATGAGATTTTAGATAAAGCATATTTTCCCTTCTATCTGAGGGAATCACACAAGTAAATAAATGGTCTTGGATATGTTGAAATTACATTTCACACTTGCCCATCTATTTAGTATTTTGACCTTAGTTCATAGTGACCACATTCACGATTTCAGAGTTTATTGAGAATTTCACGAAATCGATAATAAGTTGTTAAACATTGTCAAATTTGTGCATTTCAACCTGTAATTGATTCTTCCAAGATCAATTTGATTGATAAAATTGATGTGGTCCTGTGCTAATGAATTCATCTATTTACTTCACTGCTTTGCTGCATATACTGAAGTACCTCTAGAGCAGCATGCCGTCATAATATTATTATTCAAGCCAATTATTTACCTTTGTTATAGTTATTAACAATTTTTTTTCAAATTGTTTATGTTCAGTTTCTGTTTTCCTGCTCCCTTTCTCTCTATTTCTTTCATGGGGGATTTATGTCTACAATCAAATTAAATATGGTCTGTATTCACCTAATGATTTCACGACTTATTTGCAGCCCGTGAAGCCAGAAACTTCTGTTGAGCAAAAACGTAGTAAGGTTGAAATCATCAAGGAGCATAGTAACTTCATAAGATATCCTCTCAACGAGGAGTTATTAACCGATGCACCTAATATTAATGAGGCTGCTACACAATTGATCAAGTTCCATGGTAGCTATCAACAGTACAATAGAGATGAACGTGGTGCAAAGTCTTACTCATTTATGCTACGTACGAAGAATCCTTGTGGAAAGGTTTCAAACAAACTATATCTTGTTATGGATGATCTAGCCGATGAGTTTGGGATTGGAACACTTCGTTTGACAACTAGGCAAACATTTCAACTCCACGGTGTCTTAAAGCAAAACCTTAAGACAGTAATGAGTTCTATTATTAAAAGTATGGGCTCTACACTCGGTGCATGTGGTGATCTCAACCGTAATGTTCTTGCTCCAGCAGCACCATTCTACCGAAAAGATTATTTGTTTGCCCAGAAAACTGCAGAAAATATTGCTGCACTATTGACTCCTCAATCAGGATTTTACTATGATATGTGGGTGGACGGAGAACAAATTATGTCTGCAGAACCTCCTGAGGTTGTGAAAGCACGCAATGATAATTCTCATGGTACAAATTTTCCTGACTCAGCCGAGCCCATCTATGGAACTCAGTTCCTTCCGAGGAAGTTCAAAATTGCGGTTACTGTGCCAACAGACAACTCGGTGGATGTTTTTACAAACGACGTCGGTGTAGTTGTTGTGTCTGATGCTGATGGGGAACCCCAGGGTTTTAACTTATATGTGAATGCATTTCCTTTGACATTATTTCCATCCTGTCTCGATTGAGACTCGACAATTTTGATTCATTTACATTAACCATTGTAGGTTGGTGGTGGGATGGGAAGAACACATAGGTTGGAGAGCACTTTCCCTCGGCTGGCTGAACCATTGGGTTACGTACCGAAAGAGGACATATTATATGCAGTGAAGGCAATTGTTGTCACACAAAGAGAAAATGGGAGAAGAGATGATCGTAAGTATAGTAGAATGAAATACTTACTCAGCTCGTGGGGAATTGAAAAGTTCAGAACTGTGGTGGAACAGTACTATGGAAGGAAGTTTGAACCTTGCCGTGAGTTACCTGAGTGGGAATTTAAAAGCTACTTGGGATGGCACGAACAGGTTGGCTCTAATATTAAGACATGAAGTTGATATTTTATAGATTGTGATGTTCTAATTTGAAATCCTTGATTCTCTATGTTTTAACATGTTTCATGTACATTTTAGATTTCTAAGTTTGTTATTGCCTTTTTAGTTGATATTGTAAATACTTGTTTTACAGGGAGATGGTGGATTATTTTGTGGTTTTCATGTTGATAATGGACGAATCAAAGGGACAATGAAAAAGACTTTGAGGGAAATAATTGAGAAGTATAATTTGAATGTGCGTATTACGCCAAATCAGAATATTGTTTTGTGTGATATCCGGCAAGCATGGAAGCGTCCCATCACTACTGCTCTTGCTCAGGGTGGTCTTCTGGTAAGTTATTATAGGCTACGAATCAGATAGCCTCGTTAGCATGTGTTATAACCACTTTCTGATGTTACTGAACTATATGCATCTGTGGACTGCATAGACATATTTGTGCAATAAATAATTGAGTGTAAGCGTTATCAATAAAGAAACTGAACATGCTAGTCCTGTATTGCCTGCAAATTAGTCGAAAACAAGCTTCAATTAATAAAGTTGGAAGATTATGTTACTAAGAACAAACTCTCATGTCTGGGGAAAAGAATTAAGAACAATCTTTTCAAGAAATAAGCTGAGCTTAATATCTTCTCTTTGTGGTTCATTCAGCAAATGCTAACCAATTGTTTGTTTGAACAGCAACCGCGGTATGTGGATCCTCTCAACGTGACAGCAATGGCATGCCCAGCTTTGCCGCTCTGTCCATTGGCAATTGCAGAAGCAGAGCGTGGAACTCCTGATCTTCTTAAGCGAGTTCGAGCTGTATTTGATAAGGTACAGTCTACTTTTTAATAATTTGAAGCGAGTTGACATTATGGAATTACAGCATATTCAGATTCAAGCTATGACGGAGGCTTGTTGATAGAAACTTTTTGTCTCTTTATTTTAGGTTGGTCTCAAATATAATGAATCTGTAGTGATACGGGTTACTGGTTGCCCCAATGGCTGTGCTAGACCATACATGGCTGAACTTGGGCTTGTTGGTGATGGTCCAAATAGTTATCAGGTATTTCACTAATTTGCCATTTTATGACCATTACTTAAACCTGGAAAATCATCAAATATGACTTGAATATTTTTTTATAATTTTGTCGTAGATTTGGCTTGGTGGAACACCTAACCAAACCTCAATAGCAAGAGCATTTAAGGATAAGGTTAAGATTCAAACTCTCGAGAAAGTTCTGGAACCTCTGTTTTATCACTGGAAACGCAAGAGGCTATCTAAAGAATCATTTGGCGACTTCACAAACCGCGTGGTAGGCCATGACTTTTATAATGCTACTAAACATGAAATTTGCTGGATTTCATGTCAAAAGTGTTTCCAAAATCTTGATTTTTAGCATATAACGGTCAAAAGCTTATTTAATGCTATGGATCTAAACTAACTATGATTATTTTGCAGGGTTTTGAGAAACTTGGGGAGCTGGTGGATAAATGGGAAGGAATACCACTATCAGCATCTCGCTATAACTTGAAACTTTTTGCTGACAAGAATACGTACGAAGCTGTGGATGCTCTAGCAAGAATACAAGATAAGACTGCTCATCAATTGGCTATGGAAATCATCCGTAATTATGTTGCCTCCAATCAAAATGGAAGAATCGAGTGAAAAATTATAGAACTTTCGTATTCTCTTGCTGGAGTGCTACAATCGTAAATCTCTTTGTGTCACTGTTACTGGTCGGTAACAGCTGATATGAGTGGAGGATGCGATACTATTTTGTATCTAGCTTTGAGTGTTTCATTTGTACCTAAACCTCATTTTTGGGTTTGGTTTTCTTGGGAGTTCTTTTTTATGTTTTATTTATTTCTCTTTCAAACTATCAGATCCCTTCTATTTATCTAAGTTTTACATGATCGATTTGCATTCTTGAGTAATAAATCTAAATCATCGCCATAGTTGAGTTCATAATTTACATTTGAAGTCTCTTATAAACACACAATGCCATTGAAGGCTTTGGCGGGTTCTAAATGTAAAAATGAGCTTGAGTCTGATGATTTTAAGTTTTTCGATTTTATGTGTGATCCTTTTTGTTTTAGTGTTAAAGGTAGAACTGAAAATCAAATCAAGCTACTTAATACTCGAGTCGAGCTCGTTCGAATAAAGATCGTTTGAGCCCGATTTATAACACTAATCAAAGAAGCTTGAACATAATTTTTCGTTCGATAACTTTTAAAGTTGGGCTCGAGCTCAATTCGACAAGCTAAAAAATGTTAATATACATGTAAAATACCAAGCTACTTTGTATTCGGCTCGAGCTCGTTCGATAAAAGCTCGTTTAACAATCAAACCAAGCTCAAACACAAAATTTCAAGTTCGGTAAAATTCAAATCAAGCTTGAATTCGACACTAATCGACTCGATTACACCCCTAGCTAAATGTAAAGAGTAGTGGTACTTTTGATTCTTTGAAAATGACTTTTTTGGGAGAATTTTTCTGTAAGGTTAATGGGATCTTCTTATCTCATACAATGTATGTAGTATTGTTCTTCTCTTTTTTGTGTATAAATGTCCAGATTAGGAGCAAGAACTAGCTTCTTTGTTTCTTGAATCTTTGTAAAGTTTTTGTTAGGATCAGTAGAATGTATTTTTCCCTCGCATTTCAAATTAATTATATGGGGTTGAAGTAACAAAACATATTAGAAGACAAATGCAACAATTTCTGTTGAATCAATCTCTACAAAGAAAGAAAAACTAAAATGTATGAACTATTCTCTCAACACTGCACCAATTGATTTTCGTGTGGGGTGTTTGAAATGCCAGTTGGAAGAACAGATTCAAGCAAAATATTGTTGTAATCACTCAATAATTTTTCCATTATATTGACGTCGCCCAAATTCTCGGCTTCATACTCATTCTCCTTTGGGTAGGATAAATAATGTGCACTGGCATCACTTCATTTACCCCTTCCCAAAGTGAAGTGTCCATTTAATTTGTTGAGAATTAATACCCAATCTCTTCGTTAGTCCGTTGGATCCAACCGGTTCTTTATCGCCATCATGATCAATGTCTCGTCGTTTTGACCCGTGACTATTCTTGTGAATTCGGCATAAAACCCAACTACAAAGAATAAAAATTTAATATTTGAGTTATTTAAAAAGTATGGAAAAACACAATAGAATATAAACTTTTTGCTCGGGATTGTAGTGATAAATATTAACTTCATGTATAGCATTGAAGTATGGGATAGGTTTACTCAAAACTTTTTTCTTCAAATAATGAATAATAAGTTCATCATCTCTTGGTTGGTTGAAAACGATATCCAGGAGGGAAATCTTGGATATAAATGATAGGATCCATGTTGAAGAGATTTCTAATGGACGAAGAAAATTTGAAATATGATGAAGAAGAAAAGTTGATAAGTTTGTTACATTGTTTCTTGATAATATTTATAATTGTTCAGATTAACTTAATTAAACACGAAGATGGTTCGAAAAATCAGGGATGTGGATAAGAATAAGATATTAGATTTAATTCTTGAACATGGCACATTTTGTTTTTTTCTAATTAAGATGTACTTACTGCGCATGCAATACATTTTTCCAAAAAAATTACACTTATTTTATTTATTATTATGTATAAACCATGTTATATATATGCCCGAACCCATGTTGTATTGTACAACAGCCAATCATATTCGTTAGTTGTATATTGTCAAATTTTACATAGTGTAAATTATCGGAAATTTGTATAATTTTATACATTTACCTTTTAGTCTATTAGGGATTTCATTTTCTTCTGGAATACAAGGCCTATTTTATTCTTAAATGGGACTAAAAGCTTGGGTTGTAATGTAGTATCTCCCTCTACGAAATTTGGGCCCATTTCTATATAGGCCTAATTTAAGAAGATGGTTCAGTGCTTTTCTTTTGGGCTCTGTAGCTCAAACTAGAGAATTCGGCCCAACTTAACACGTTTTTCGTCCGATTAGAGATGCAATGATCATTTCATCGAGAAGATTAGCAATATGAAGCGAATATAGATCTAGGTGAATCTAAATCTGCTAACAAATAAAAAAAGTTGTGTATATAGTCATAAGATATATTTTTATGAGTAACATATCCACCAACGAGATAAATTAACTCTTTCGAATTATATAACTACATGTGTTGAGAGTTTTTTTTTTGTACTAATGTGTCAAGAGGGTTAAACTTTTATATGTTGGAGCTTAACGAGTCAAGTTGAACAGACATATAGTGTTTATTCAAGATAATTTTGAAAAAGAAATTTTATTGATCTGAATAAATTTGGACAAGATCCAATGGGCTCGATACCTTTAGCTACCAACTAACAACCACTGGTATTAATTGACACACATAAACCGAAATCTCGTATTCATAAAATTATTTATTAGAAATATAACATGATAAAATATACAATATAAAATCATTCATTTATAAATATTAAATATATTATTTCATTTAATATTTTGTAGAATTGCGTAGATAAAAATATAGATAAATTATGACTTTATTATGAAGAAAAGCAAATGTTAAAACTATATGATTTTTTGTTCTTCCTAAAAACAAATGCGATCATATGCAAAATAGACTAGTATGCATATTAACCTTATAATGTAGTCATTTAAATATTAATTATTTTACAAGAAAATGAAAATTAAAGATGGTGATTAATCGTCGAGGGTTCTTATTGTTATGATATATTTATGAACAAAATGACATCACAAATGCAGATTTATGTTAGCTAGAAATGCGCCCCTGTAGCATTGAAAATTAAAACAGTTGAAGAATTATATATATTAATTAAACAATATAAACAAAATCATCACACCTTAGTTAAGCAAAGAAGATAGCTAGATTAGAACAATAAGAATACAATTTTACACCATTTCCCCAAGATTAATTAATTGCGACAAATGCGGGCAGTAGGCATAGTGACACAAATAGGTGCATACTTCTTTTTAGCTTCGGGGGTCCCACGCTTCGGTTCGTCGGCAATTGCAACATTAGCGACGGAACATGCAGCAGCCGCCGCCAGTGCGAACATCAAGTCCCTCCTAGTGTTAATGTCCTTGGCGTTAACCGCCAAATTATCGGATTCTTTTGATGCCTTTGCCACCACGACTCCGCGGCGGGCGGTGGTGGGGAGTTGTTTGCCCAAGAATGAGGCGGCCATGGTCATGGAAGCCATAGCAAATTTAATTTGTTATGATTGATTTAGTACAAATTTTGGTATGTGCAATGGGGGTGGGATATGATGTTGTTAAGAGTGGGGTGTGAATTGGATAATAGATATTGATTTTCATACAAATGCATGTGATCCATTTTCTTATCCTAAAATTGATATGTGTTCCAATTGTTTGGTCACAGTTTGGAGTTGTATCTTTCAAAGATAATTGGTGGGGCTGGACCTGTTTGTGCACCACCCATTTCTTTTTTCATTTTGCGTGAAAATTTAAGATAAAAATTGGAAAATATAAAATCAAGTAATTGCACATTTTATTCTTTCGAAATGTTTCGTAAAACTAGTGTTGCTACATTATTACTTTACGTGAAACTAAATTTTCAAACCAAAAAAAGATATTAAGAAACAGGGGTGATACTTGTCTAGACCAGGTCTTTGCAACCTGTCTATTGGAACATAGGAGTAGATAATTGTAATCTCAAAAAAAAAAAAAAATGAAGAGTTTTGGATCTCCAAAGTCCAAACAAAATTATTTTAACATATTCCCAAAACAACCGCATTTTCAGAATTAATAGTGATTAATTTTTTTGGAGATTAAAAAAGTGATTATAACATAGAATTGTCAAATTTGTTTTTAGTTTTAATCAATTATTATAAAAGGTAAGTTTATTCATATCAATTCTCTTAGAATTACTTCTTGAACGGTTGACAAAGCCGCTATTTTAAACATGATGAATATACGGTTGATTCAAATTTGTTGATTCATTGCAAACTTATTTCTTGCTTGGTTGCAACATTTATTTACTTTTTTTTTTTTTTTTTTTTTTTCTGTTTTTGAGAAACAAGAAAAAATGTTCAAAATGGAAGCTGGCAATACATCAGAGGTATAAGCTGGTTGCAACATTTACTTGACTCACAAATCTTAATACTTCTTCTAACACACATTTCAATTTTTTTTCTCCAAAAAAGATAATAGTAGTATGTTTGATCGGCCCAGACGAAATAATTATAATGTGGGCCAATTTTATTGGCCGCTGATCTATAGGCTTCGGTAAGTCCGTAAGTGTGATTAGATAAAAATTCAAGCCCACATTTTCAATTGGACAACCTATTTTGAGGGATATCAAACATATATATATGTACTAGGCAATACCTCATTGGCTATTGAACCATTTCAAAAAATAATTGATTAAGAGTGTTAATTAACTTCTGTTATCAGTTTTAAAAAGAAATAATTTTTCTCTATTATTGTATGAGAGCCCATATCATTAATTAATTTAGTTAACCCTTACTCAACCAGTACATTAACTACATTGAAGATTAGTATTTAAATATTTAATGCTTGTACTTGAGTTTTTGCCGCCTCGTACTTCTAGGCAATTAAGATAATTACAATCTATGTTACATAAGATTATATTTTAAGTACTTATAACTTTTAATTAAGCTCCTAACTTTTAACTTTTGCAGTTTTTTCTTTTTTCCTAATTTTATGTTTAAGATTTTGATGGGTGTTTTCCCTAAAATATTCATCCTTGAAACATGAATTTGAGATATTCGAGTTGGAATTTTCAACATAAAATAAAATTGGTAATATTTAGTTGGCTTTGAAAATATAAGGCTTAATCCCATTTTGTATCCTGAAAATGTATCAATTTGATACTTTGCACTATCGAAAAAAATTAATTCATTTTACACCCTAAAAAAAATTCAAAAGCTAAAAAATTGGTGCGAAGTAATATGTTGGAGTGTTGTAAATGTACCGTGAATTAATTATATTATATAGCTTTTAGCGTATTAGATGGACTTTGAATTGTATAAATTAACGAACATTGTTCCAAATTTGTAAAAAGCTTTCACGTACACAATAAATAATTTTTCAAAAGGATTGGCAAATTAAATCAATCAAGTATTACAAACGTACGTATATGCTTAGGAGTATTAAATTTGAATCTCTTACAAAACACAAACTTCCTTTATAAAAGACAAACTTTAATACAGTTTCAATAAGATGACATGAAATTCTGACACAAAAACAATTATTAGTTCTAATCCAAACACTTACATCTCAATCCAAAATGTTAGCAAATAAATTAATTTCACTAGCTTTTCAATGGCTAACTTCCAGCATTAGGTGGATACCGGGCAGCATATTATCTATTATTGAAAAATGCCATTCCAAAGGGTCTGGAGCATAAAACAATCTAGTGCTTTGATTTCAACTAATATTTTGTAATTATCATAAAATTATATGCATTGACTTTGCTGTTTTATCATCCTAATTATTGATGCAAATCGTGAGTAATTACACATAATTTTTTTTTTTTTGAATTTCAAGTGTTTGTCAATGAGCTCTTCAACGGTCATTTCAAATACTAAGTAGTACTATTAGAGAGATTATGATATGATTCAAATTAATGAAGAAAAAACTTTGGAACTTGTATTAGTTCACTAAATTAATTGAAAAGAGTTTTCGAAATAATCAGTGACAGGACAATGGTTAATTAAATTAATCATTCTTGTTCTGTATGATTAAAATTTCTTGATTTCATTTTGAAGTGTTTGGAATAGATAATTTAATGAAAGTCAATTGACCTAAGAGGGAACATCATTGTTATAAATAAATGTGATCCTGCCTTCAGTATATGTACTACTGATTGGTTCCAAAACGAGTAAATAGCAAAATATTTTTCTATATTATGCTAAATGTGATTATACCATCCTGACATTAAAATAAAAAGAAAAAGAAAAAGAGCAAAAGCATTCTTTATTTTTCTAAAAGTATCTCATTGTGTTTATCAGAATAAAATATATACCCTTGCTTAGATACAAATAAAATATAAAAATCCCCAAATTACAAGTCACATGGCTCGCGGGTGATTTAATTCCTGCAAATTTTGAAATTGGGTCTCAATATTGATCAATATTACAACTGAAATTTCACTACAAAAAAATTAAATTTTAGTGATAAAATTTTATGTGACAATGTTAAAGTTGTCACTTCTTATATATATTAAGTGACAAGAACTCAAATATTGTCATTAAAATGGTTTTCATCAACATACTAGTGACAAGAATTATAAAAAAGTTGTCATTGTTGACATTTAGCGATACCCCAAAAGTGACAACTAAAAAGTTGTCATTAAACCATAGTGATCATATTTATTGTCACTAGGCTGTTACTAAAAGGGTGTCGCTAATTGTCAATAGTGACAACTTAAGTCACCATATATTTGTCATTAATAGTTATTAATGACAACTTAAAAACATATTTTGTCACTATTGCACTGGTCACCATTATTATTATAACAAAATTAATATTTTTATCACTAAATGCATGTAAAGAGTGACAATTTTTAAATTATCACTTAATTTTTTGTCACTTAAGCTTAATTTTCTTGTAGTGTTTAAATTGTGACACCAAACTAATGTGTCAACCCGATAACATGGACTAGAACGCCAACAAGCTTAAGTTGTGATACAAAAAATACAATAGTTCCATTAATATATCGTGTATAGTAAAAAAATCAAGTTGTTTCATTTGTACGTAGTCCGGAAATAGTTTCTTCCGAACATGACATGTATTTCTTAGACGAGTTTCTTTTCTTTTGCTAATTCCCAAAATTATATAGTAATACAGAAATATCTAATTTTTTTTTAAAAGAAAAAAGAATATGTTATTTAAAACTCAAAATGCATGCATCAAAACAAAGAAAAGATAATGGGATGGAATGAGTAATTGGTCTACCTAAGTCATCAGAATGCAGAATCTGAATTTTTTACAGTGTCTCTCTATTGTAAAGCAATTAATATAATTTGAAGAGCAAATTAAATAGTAATTATGTATTGTTTCTTTCCACGGAAATGATAACAATAACACAATCAGAACACACACACATATATGTGAAACCCAAGAGCATCACTCTGACTCGGGAAGGTAGTGAATTTATTACATGCCAACAATTAATAACTAAGAATAAAAATTTTCATGTTTATACTAAACACAAAAAAAAAAAAAAAAAGTATTCTAATAAAATGCTGTAATAAGTGTGATGTTATGAAGAATATTTATACATTAAATAACCCAACATATGACACACAGCTTAAACGGCACGGACCAGAAATATTTTAATTTAATGAAGAATCATGAATGTAAAGGGAAAGTATAATAAATGAATTATATATATATATATTGATGGGAAAACAACATAACATCTCGTATCGTGTGACTGTGTCTGCTTTTTCTTGGACTTGGCTCTTCCTCTTGTAGTAAATTTAATTTAATTAATTATCTTCACGAAGCATCAATGTTCCCTTCTAATTTGCCATGTCAACCCCCATAAATCAAAAACTGCAAATTTCATTTACTTACTTGGGTCTTATTAAATTGGCAAAATTATATTTCAGTCTCACATGACTTAATTTTTAACATTTTTAGTTTTACACTCTATGAAATTACACTATTAGTTACAAAAGAGTGAATAGAAAATTATCTTCTTGTGTTATTCTTAAAAAACATTTTACCCCCTGTGATAAATCAAAAAGCAAAATAACTCCATGTGATTTTGTAAAAGAAGAACACCGCTTACATTTTTACAGGGATAAAGTGCCCAATATGCAATATTAGATGGAGGTAAAGTGAAATGAAAATGTTGTCAAATAAGGGTTAATTTGGTCATTTTTTCATATCACAATGAAATTTCAATCGCGTTATAGTGCGCGTGTGCAATACCTCTACAAGAAAGGAGATAAATTGTTTATTATTATATATTACAGGTGGGTAAATTGCATATTTTCGTATGATATGAGGTAAATTGACCGTTAAACATATCAAATGGAGATAACGGTGCAATTTACCCTATCTCTTTTGGATGAAGTGCTATTTACCCTATCTAATAGATTACTAGTTTTATGGTCCGTTCTTTTCTCCAAAAGGAAGGAACAATCAGAAGTAAGGTGCATTAAAGAAATTTAAACTCACCTAATCACACGATTCTAGATTTTCTTTTTTAAGTTTCCACCACGATTTTTTTCAAGAGAAAATCTGTGCTCATGCAATTAAATTATCAATAAATTAGAAAAAGTGAAGGAAAATTAAAGTTGTCAACTTCCATTTCAAAATGCATGTCTTTCCACCTAACGAGGAAGCACGCCTCTTCTCTCCACCTCTAATGGCACAAAACATAATACCATTTCAATAGAAAGATCAACTTTAGTTATTTATTTTTTGCATTGACCCTAAAAAGTAAAACCTTACTAATTCTTTTGGTCTTCCTTTATTCCACCATTACAAGGAAAAGGAAAATAAATACTACTAATAATTTACTTTCACACATGCACCAAGAAACAAGAAATACTTTTTGTACTCAAAAAAAGATTAAGGTGAGATTTTATTTTGATGTAATAATACTTAACACAAAATCAAAGCTAAACAAAGATATATTTTATTACTTTAAGGGCACTTGACAATAATTAGATTGATAAAATGTATTGCCCTAGTTTTCTTTAATAACCAAATATATGGATTAAAAAAATTATAAATACATACACAATATCCGCACTATTTAACACAAAATCCGGATAAGGACAAATAAAGCCTCATTTAGTCATTTCATGCGAAAGGACGACTCCATATAAATCCTTCTACCGTTAAATTCAAATCTATACTAAAATTACAAACCCCAAAACACACACACAAACACACACTCAGAGTGAGAGTAGAGCAGTCGTATATAGCTATGTCAACAGCATCTAGAAGAACTAGACGGCACCCAACTCCGCCGCCGCCGCCGAGCCCAAAAGTCCTCCATTTCCCCCGCAGCCGCAGAACCCGCCGGAAACAACCGAAACCCACCACCCACAATAACCCTTTACTACTCATGCACCAACAACAACATTTATATAACAAAGAGAAACTCGAAAACCTGTTAATTGATCAAGGAAATGAATACCCAGTAGTTTTATTGGACTCAAATTCGAATAAATGCTCTGTTTTGGAGAGGAGAGAAAGAGTTGAAGAAGATAATAATGGAGGTGGTGGGTTTAAGTTTGAGGAGGAGAAATGGAGGTTTCAAGCTGAGATTTTGAGGGCTGAATGTAATTTCTTGAGAATGGAAAGAGAGTTTGCTTTGAAGAAATTGGAAAGAAACAGAGTTAAGATGCAGAGGACTCTTAAATCAGCTGTTCAGACACTTGTGTCTGTATGTTTTTCCAGTTCTTTTACTTTAATTTTTTTGTTCTGTATGTTTTTATTCATTTAATTTCTCTAATATTTGGTCTTTGTGAAGTTTTAGTTAGTGGGTTAAAAGATCATACTTTTAGGTTATGTTTGCTTCTTGAATTGCAGTTTGTAAATTGATCTATTGCAAAGAATACATTTTTCTTAGCGTTTGTCTCACTAAAATCTAAGAACCAGACACAGCTATAAGTTTAGAAATTGTCTATGATTCATTTTGTTGTTATGTGTCTTATTTTTTGTTATGTTCTTGATATACAGGGTAAGAAAAAGATTTTTGAAGGGAAGAATGTGAATGCCGTGTTGGAAGAAGAGATTGAAGATTTAGCAGAAAAATTGGAAGAACTACAAAAAAGCTCAAAAGATAAAGATCCTGAAGTTCGAAACTGCAGTAATTTCGACAAAAAAGCTTGCATATTGCAGCGTCGACTAGAAAAGATCGGAGGTTTATCAGATCAAAGTTTCGTAAAGGAGTCAAACTTATCCATCAATACAAGCCATGCCAATGATGAAGAAAGCAGCATTTCAATTAGCAAAGCCAAAAATAAATCCACCGATGTAAAAATAAATAATAATTCCTTCATTTGATCAGAACTCTTTGTTTGTATATCATTTTGCTTATTGTGTATAAGTCTTGGATTTTTAATCAAAATTAATCGCAGGTGGACGTGTTGAAGAAGAAAATGGATGGCCTTTCGAAGGGAATGTTAAATCGAGTGGAGGAAGAATATGATGCCATGCTTTCTATTTCGGCTAACAGTTCTGTAGCCAGTTCAGCTTCTACTTCTAAAAGAATTGATCATTTACATTTGAAACAGGTAAAAATCCAAACTTTTCTCTTTTACTTTTGTGATTTAAAATTATCATTTGAAAATGAGTATGTTATTGATGAAGTACACGAGTTATTTAATTATTTGTTTCATAGTGCCTACTATCAATAATTAATGATGTACTTTGGTGGTAATTCTAGTATATTAATTATAGTGAGGTGTTATATAGTATAGTTGGTTTGGTTGCTTCACACTGCCCAAAACACAATTCATTATTTAATATGCCAAAACTTAGGATTGGACCACTGGTATCAGTTCTAGTATCTGATTTTGCTTCAGTTTTCTTCTGTAACTGTTTTTTATGTTGAACATTCTGACATAATTCAAATATGTTGGTCAGTAAATTTTCTATTAGTTGAGTTGAGTTAAATACATATTGTTGCTCTAAATACATCTTGGATGTACATTAATAAAAAAGAACTCATTTGGTAGCAATTATAGGACAATGAAAGAGCATCAATATTCATATCTAATACTAAGTATTTAACAATTGGATGAAAATATGTTTCTTCCACAGGATCAAATGTTACATGAGGAGAACAAATGCTCTGGGCGTTGCAAAGTTATTATTCGTAGGATAGTAGAACAGGTGAGAGTCGAGACAGAGCAATGGTCTCAAATGCAAGAAATGTTGGGGCAGGTTCGAGGAGAAATGGAAGAACTACAATCATCTCGTGATTTCTGGGAAAATCGAGCACACAATTCAGATTACGAAATACAATCTCTTAGACAACAAGTAAGTGTCCATCAGAATACGATTTTCTATCTTCTCCTTGAAATAAAATGATTTGGGATTTTGATGGTTTATATCTTTAGGTGGAAGAATGGAAGGGGAAAGCACTCAACCATGAAATCAAGGCCAATGAATTGCAACTTGAATTATCTAAACTTAAAGAGGATCTTCAAAAGTCAAAAGAAGATTTGCATTTGGTTCCATTGGGGAAACAACTTCAAAAGGAAAAGCTTGCATTGAGTTGTCGATTTAATGAAAGACATCATTTTGATGAAAATGGTTGTACATTTGAGAATGTCATGAAAGACTTGAACATAGAAAAAAACAAGGAAAGAACAAAGAGCAAAGATTTGCCTCCGATTTCTTTGGGTAAGCAACTTGCTAAGGAGAAGAGAATGTTTCTTCGAGGTTTAAAGGAAAACCGGATGAAAGCATATTCGAATAGCGATGGAGTTGCGGCCGTGAATCGTTTCCCGTTACAGGATATTGGAAATTCATCGGTACCATTGGCAAGACAAACTAGTTGTAGTAGAGAGGCCTTTCTTTTTGATAGCCCTCCCGAGAGTTCAAGAACAAGAGAAAGTTGCTTTAGGAAGTAAGTGATCTAATTGTGTTTGTCGATGGAAGAGAGCCAAAAAGGTATCTTTTCATGGTGTTTGATTGTCTTAACCATTTTGATTCTTTGCTTCTTTACTAATCCAGTTTTGGCTCTTGTAAGTTTTTACAGCTTTCTTGAAATGATGAATTAATAATGAGAGAGCCCTTCCATTTTTATAAATGTTTTCTTCAAATATCTTTGTTATGCTGCAATTACAAGGTTTAGATTAGATAATCTAGTTATCTAGAGCGAGTGTTTTGATTTTGGAAGTGTCAAACTGTATTAATAATTGACTTTATTGAGCCCCTGATATTATTAGCAAATTAATTATTATTAGATGATTATTCGTCCTACTTTGTACGTCTTAATAATTCAAATTCCAAAATGACAAAAGTAGGCAACTCAAACCCAGCCTCTAACTACTCACAAATTTTGAAATGGAACGGGTTAAGCTACGGCTGTCAATGGTGCGGGTATCAATTGGGATTGGGTATGAATTCGACCTGATTTATGAAGATTTTGTCAAATTAAAGAATTGATCTGATGAAGACTTGTAACTCGAAATATATGGAACGAATGTGAATCTATTTCCATTTGTTTCGTATCCGATAATAAATAATAAATTTATATCTATAAGTAATATTTTATTAAGATAAGTAACAATGTATTCTAATCAACTTAAGAAGATTTTAGTTAATAATTCATTCCTAATTTCATTTTTATGCATATTTTTGTCTAAAAATATAAAAATTAGTTAAGAAAATTTGAAACGTGAACTAAATTAAATGAAATTAGCTGTTTTAGAACTTGTTTTAGAAAAATACTAGTATAAATTTCAAAAGTAAGGATACTATTTGATTTGATAAAAAAAAATTGATATCCGACCGAATCCAGATAAGATCCGATGTATTTGTAAAATTTAAATTCAAACAAGATTTGGACTCGACTCGAATCCGATCCTATATAAATAAAATTAGATCTTCGCTGGGCTTAATCCTACCCAAAGCCGACCCATTAATAACCCTAGGTTAAGCTATTCTTTCTTTTTGGTATAAGAGGTTGTCAAAAAAAAGTCGAATCTTAGTTCAAGGCTCCTAAGGACAATTTCATATTTCTCTATTTAATCATTTATCTAGGACCAAAATTTAGGTGAATATTGAACATTAGATATCCTAATGAAGTGAAAAATGGAACTATTTTTTACCTTTGTTTGGTATGTGGATATGGAATAATAGATCTCCTTATAAGGTGAGAGAAAAACTAATGTAATATCTCGTAGATTCTACTTAGATTTATATCGGTTAGTCTCGAAGATCAACCACTATTATAATCTGATGATAATATATCTTGAAATTCTACGTGGAACAATCTTTGACATTTATTTTTTATTTATTTATCCCATAACCGCACCTATAAGACGATAAATTAATTGAATAAAACAACAGTTTAATCGCATTGAAACAATTTCGGAGGGACGAAATAAAAATATTTGAAAACTGGTTTAAGAAAAATTGTTACAAAAATTCATGCTCAAATTATGTATCAATGATACACTAGGAGTACTTGCGTAAGAGAAGTTCCATCTTACTCATATATACATTAAATCGAATCCCTACAAATAAATATCTGGTTAATTTCATTAGAATCTTGAAACTCCCATCAATTTTCTCCTCGACTTCTTTCTTTACTACTACATATTTTTGGTGGGTTGTCATGACATATTACAAGGTAAAAAAAAATATTGGTTCCATGGATTTTCTTGTGCAGCAAAATCTTGACCCCAACGAAGATGATATAGCAGAAAACTCACCTTGTGGACAATACACGCGATACAATACACTCATAGGGAAAGGAACATTTAAAGAAGTGTATAAAGGGTTTGATCATATTCACAACATAGAAATTGCTTGGAACAAAATATGCATTCAAGAAACCTCTACCCACGAAACACCAACCTTAGACTCCATGAACGAACTTGAAAAATTATGTTACGAGGCTGTCTTATTAAAATCCATGAACCACAAAAACATAATGAGTTGCTATACTTATTGGGTGGATGAAGAGAACAGAACAGTAAATATCATAACTGAGTTTCTCTGTTCTGGGAGTTTAAGACAGCACTTAGAGAAACACGGCATGGTTAAGAATGTTGAAACAATCAAGAACTGGGGTAGACAGATCTTACAAGGATTGCATTATCTTCATACCCAATATCCATGTATCATTCATCGCGATTTAAAGTGTGACAACATTTTTGTAAATATCCAAAAGGGTGAGGTCAAAATCGGAGATTTTGGTTTGTCAACTGTTCGACAGCAGGGCCAGGTCCACGAACGAGAAGTACCAGGCACAAGAGAGTTCATGGCACCGGAAATTTATCTTAAGGGGAATAATGAGTTGGTGGATGTATATTCTTTTGGTATGTGTTTAATAGAGTTGGCTACTGCTAAATTACCATACGCTGAGTGCAAAAATATAGTACAGTTTATCAAGAAACTCAAATACGGGAATAAGCCTTCTATTCTGAAGAAAGTGAAGGATCATGACGTGAAGGAGATTATAGAAAAGTGCTTATTACCTGCTTTGTCGAGGCCGTCTGCTTTGGAGCTATTGAATGATCCATTCTTCTCAGATTCATTGGATATCGAGCTTGATAGTCCGTGTTCCAGCTCGACAACCAGTTAGGTAGATTCTCCCGTGTAAACCAACTATTCGTTCAATAATTTTTTTTTCTTTTCTTTTTCTTTTTCAATTTTGCAAGGTTAACTGCAAATTCATAAGCATGATATAAAGCAAGACATAGTTTTATTATTGAAACATTGTATATAAGATTGCACAGAAATTTTATACATACAAGAGAACAAAAATAAAGGATGTCATAATAAAATTGATGCCAACAAATGCAATAGCCGTCACCGGAACATGGGACATTTAGGCTTTGAATAAGTTCTTCCCTTTCAAGCTTTCGACAGTTTCCTTAATGCTTTGTTTAAGAGAAGTGAATTCAACTCCTATGCTTTTTGCTCTTTCATTTGAGACATTGTATGTTGGCGCATATGGCTTGTCATCAGCACACCTGTATAGGAGCGTCCCCAAATAAATTAGCTTTACAACAGCATATGCAGAAAAATCGAAGTGCAAATATTAAAAGGTAATCATATTAAGGACTTACTTTTCAGGAAGTTTTAAAGTAGGGTATAGTTCACGCAATATGTTGACGATCTCTGAGTGATGTGCTGTTCGATCCACCAGAAGATACCTTCCATTAGCCGAACTATTCTCATACGCAAAAATATGTGCATATGCAACATCTTTGACATTTACCCATCCAAATGTAGCATTTGGGAATGTTTCCGCACCTGCATAGTGAAGAGGTAGATTAGCAATACAAGAATTTAAGATTCAAATTCAGAAACCAAAAACAATGTATGGATATTCATCAAGCATTTTCTCCATGTAAGTAGACTCAAATTCTCAATTTGATTTGCATTAGAACAGTAATTTGACCAACTTACAGAAACAACAGAGAAGCAATTATTTATAAGAAACAGATCAAAAATTCCTAGAAGTGATTGAAAGCAAAAGAAAGATGAACTTAAACCAATATTGGCAAGTGAATGAAGTATAAAGGTATATGTCTCAATTCTCAAAGTACATGACTAAAGAAAATGAATCTTACCATTTATCAAGTTCAAAATTGCAGCAGAACTTGTGTTGAGTGTTGGCTGCAACAGTGGACCAATTACCATCGACGGATTTATGGAAACCATATCTATACCATTCTCTTTCGCAAACTTCCAGGCAGCTTCCTCAGCCAATGTTTTTGAAAGCACGTACCACATCTGGTAAAAGCAATATGACAAAAATCGTTACAAACAAAGTAACATTTAGTGCAGTAAAAACAGGTTATTTTTAAGTTATGCTGAAATTATTACTCATTAAAATGCTTATGTTGGGAAAGGGGAAGCCATCATGTATTTCTCAAAACATGCATTTGGGCATAGAAAATAAGTATAACACAGTAGCTACACAAAATAGAAACCACACTACAAGATGCGAACCGAAAAATTAACCAGCATTCCTCAAAATAAGAATTAGAGGAATAGAAACTGACCTTATTTTCTCTGCAAAAGTCAACGTTGGACCACCAGGTCTCGTCAACTACCACATCAGGTGTTCGAGGCTTACCATTGAAAGCAACTGCAGCAACGGAAGATGTCAAGACAACCCTTTTAACAGATGGAGTTTTTGCACATGATGCGAGCACATTCAATGTCCCTTTTAATGCAGGATCAATCAATTCTGCCTGAGGGAAGTAAAAGCTGAATTTAGTATCTCATCATTGACATGGTAAAATTAGTTGTACCCAAAAAATTCTTGTCCAACGTTTCCACTCTCGGTGGATGAAGTGTTTCCCAAAGGAAAATCCATTATAATGGGAAAATAAAAGGGGCCGAAACCTGTGGGTCCGTGACATTATGGTAAAACGGAGAAGCAGTATGAAAAACACCATCACAGCCATCAACTACAGCATCAAAGGACCCTTCTTCCAGCAAATTAGCTTTTATCAATTTAAGTCTCTCCTTAGCTCCATCAAGTGCAAGTAAGTGTTCTGTCTTCTTTGGATCACCTGCAGATTATTTTAGATCTTAGGAAAATCATGATTATTTTGATGGAAATATGATATAATAAAGCTTAAAACATCTATTTTCAGACAGGCCTTAACTAGTGTCAAGGGCTGGAAGAGGTGAATATGGTAAAAAAGAATTAACATCGCCATATAAAGTTGCATCGGTTTTAAATTTTAACATCAATTAATTGTTCATACTTCCTCTATCTAGTTTATGTTCTACTCCTATACATTGAAACAACTATTTGAGGAAGAAAACCTAAGGTATGATTACATCTCCCATTTTTCAGAAATAGCAATATTAAACGGTAATCAAAAAAATTGAATTGCAGATAAACATGTGTACTCCAGTAATAAATCAGGAAAAAGAAAAGAAACACTCCAGACTTGGAAGATCAGAATTTAATCTGCAAATTTTATTGGAGAATGAGAATGAAACCTAACAAAATAAAGAAAGAGGAATTCACCCATCACAACATTCAAATAAATTAAAAAATAAAATAATCAAAAGTCAAAATAGATAAGGAGTAACTGAACTGAGATCACGAACGGATGCTTTAACAGTGTAGCCGCGTTGAAGCAAGAATTTGACGAGCCATGAAGCTATGTAGCCCGATGCTCCAGTTACAGCAACTGTACTCATTCCTTCTCTCTGTGTGTGTGCGTGTGTGTGTGAGTAAGTGAGTGCGGTTCCATCAAGAGAATTAGTACTCCTCTTTATCTGTAAGTGGTATTGGTAGGAAGTCCTCACCTACCATTATCAGTTTTTCTATTTTTCAGAAATCTTCACGAATTACTGCATTCTAGACTTTGTAGCATTCATTTACGAAAAATTATTATTCTTACCCATGTTTGGTTTGAATTTTATTGAGCTTGGAATTTCGTATTTGAACTTGATTTGATTGTTAAATAAGTCGATCTCCAATGAGCTTTTATCGAACGAGTTCAAGCTGAGTATCGAGTAACTTGATATTTTACATATATTTTTATCATTTTTTAGCTTATCGAGTCGAGCTTCAAAATTTATCAAATAAAAAATGATGTTCAAGCTTATTTGATTTGTGTAACAAAGCAAGCTCGAGCTTTTATCGAACGAGTTAGGATTGAATATCGAATAGCTTGGTTTGATTTTCAGCCCTAGCTAGGTAAAGTGTATTGCACTTGCTTTGTCCTAGAAGTTTCATCAAAATTTTAAAACAAGTATATTGTATTTATCATGTAGTTGCTTTGAGTTCGATTAAATCCAATTTAATTAAGAATTTTCCATTTAATTTATTCAATCCTTAGAAAATTATGATTGAATCGCACCAAATACCACTTTATTACCCTGAAGGCTAAAACCAATACGTTTCGAACAAATTTTTTCCATTTTTATTTAAAAGACATAATCAAAAACCCAAATCTTGATAATAAAAAAAACTTAATCAGGACAGTTATCATACGAGTTAACTAGTCATTTTTAGCACGCGTTATGCGTACTTAAATTTAGGCACAAAAAATAAGGATTTTTTTTTGGAATTGATCCAAAGAAAAAGTGAAAAGTAAATTTTATTAATGAATTTAATGGAAGAAGTGGAGGAGTTAAAAAACTATATAATTAGACAACTTTAAATGTTAAGTATAAAATCAGGGGGAGCCAGAAATTTGAATTGAGGGGGGTGGGATTCTAAATATTAGTTATATTTATCTAGGCCAAATGATAGTGGATTGCGATCCCAGAGACGAACTCCAAGTTCGAATCTTACAAGTTACCACACTGAGAGGACATGTACCAAATACGCTCATCGGTCCAGACTATGGTCCAAGATTTAGAAGACAAAAATAATATTATTTAATATGTCGATAATTTCATGGCAATTGATATAAATACCATAAATAATCAAGTGAGAATAATTGTGTATCTATCACTAAATAAATAACCAATTCTATATTATAAGATAAATAATCATTAATCAAAATAAAATATGAAGAACATTGTAAAAAGAGTTGTACATACTAATAATTGTGAATAATAGTAATTACAATTTTATCTATACATCCTAAGTTGTACTATTTTTTCTTCTTCATGAAATCAAATTCATATACGGTTGAATTAATATCGCAACTTTGAGCAATTTCCTTTTCAATTTGTTTCATAATGAAAATAAATTCACTTAGAACACTTGAAAAATATTTTATAAAAATAGCATATATTATTAAAGATTTTTTGAAGTCACAAATATTATTAAAAATTTATCTAACCAAAAATTTAAATAGAAAATTATTTTTTTACTAATATAAATGGTATGATGTATTTCTTATTCAATGTAAGTAAATTGTTGGGCCTTATTTCCAATTAGCCGATTATTTGGAGGGATGGAACTGGGCTAGAAGACTTGTTAAAATATACTACTCCATAAAAATATTGGATTGAGGTTACCGGGAGGAAGTAGTTAATGCACAATAAACAAATATGTTTTCATGGTGCATTACTAGTTAGTAGTTACTAATGCAAACATAATTGGTTGGGGTACGGGTGCCCCATCCGCAGCCCGCACCCTCACCCCGTGTCCCTCAGCCTCTGAATAAAATAGAAAAATCAAAAAATTAGTATAGTATTACATGATTTTTCTTTTTATATAATAGTATATATAGATGAACTAATTCGGTGGTTAGGTCTTAGATAATATTATTGTATAAGTTTTTTACTGTCCACCAATTAGCCAAATAAATTAATTTTAAATTAATAAATTAAAACACCCTTATTGTATAACTTTTTTACTTTTAAGTTTGATATATCGTGTCCAATTTTTTTAACTAATTTTAATTTTCAATCACGCCACATGATGTTTTTTTTAGAACATTGGTAAACACCACATGATATATAGAACAAGGGTAAACACCATGGATGTTATCCTCCTTATCATTAGTTTTTTATTGAGTCTTTTTTTTTTTTGTATTTTTTTCCCACATTAAACTCCAATACTGGTTATTTTCACTTTGGACCTTCTCAAGCGGTCTACGGCGACATCGAGCTCACGTGACCTGCACGTGCATATTCTTGAGGGTATTTTTTTTCCATTAATTATGATAATGTTGCACTTAAGTCCCCCATAAAACTTGGTTGTATCAATTTAGTCCTTGACTTTTATGAGAAATAATATGCATGTTTATTTTGCATCTCCCAAAAAAAAAATTCATGTTTGGGAAAAGCGAGACAAAAAATATTTCTACTCTATGAAATAAATTTATCATCTCTTAATTTTCTCAAACTATTCTCCCAAAAGCCAAACAAACAACAATATTCTTATCTCTAAAAAAAATCTACACAAATTCTACTTTGATTTGATGTAAAGTAATATTCACAACTTATCTCACATAACAAATATGATTTGACATAAAGCCTTATACATCTTACACCTACAACCTAAACTCTTCCAAAAAAAAAACTACTTCACCTTATTTCCAAAACCACTCTCCAAAAATATATACAAACAACATTACGCAAATCGAGATTATTTCACAATTTCCACCACTCTCACAAACTATTCTCTCAAATGCCAAACAAAAAGGCCCAATAATTTTGAAAAATAAAAAATAAAAATAATATTTTTCGATAGGGTCCAAGTTGGAAAATTAGTTTATAAAATTTGTTTCACATAATATTTATGAATTGTAATTAACTCGACAATCCCATCTCGACCGTATATGCAAAAAATTAATTCAGTAAATTTCTTCTAGATATTGCATGGCAAGAGTGAATGCTTGAGTGATCTTAAACATGTAATAATTACTCTTCCGATATTTATTTTAATTACAAGGACCTCCCTTAAATTTGGTGTAATTCGTGTCCATTCCTTCCAGATAATCATGATTACTTCGACCTCACATGAGATTTGCAAAACTTTTCATTCTTTAGCCCATTAACAATTTAAAAAATAAATCAAAACTTAAAAAAAATCAAATAAAAAATTAAATGGAAATAAAACAGAATAAAACTTTCATAGAAAAAAATCAGAATACCCCAATGCAACAACACCCCCCCCCCCCTGAACGGTGCGACCAATTATGGCAGTGACATTTTGGTTGGGGGAGGGGGAAGGGGGAGAAGAGGTTGCTGATTTATTATTCTTTTAAAACTATCATTTTTTTTATTTTTTTAAAATTATTTGTAATTTATATTGATAAAAATAAGTGAACTATTAATTATTAATTTTTTATTTCTAATTTTTATTCTTCTAATTATTTTTTAATTTATATTGATACATATATGTATATTATTATTATTTGAAAAAAAATATTTTGAATATTCGATTCTTTAAAATTATTTTTAATTCAATAAGATTATGTTTAAATGATTTCTTTTCGTTATTTGAAATTATTATTTCTCATAAAAATCAGGGACTAACTAATACAAATATGTTTTATGGAGAACTTAAGTGTAAAGCTAAATACCCTTAAAATTATGCACGTGAGCTCAGCGCCGCCGTTGACCACCTGAAAAAGTCCAAAGTGAAACAAATAACCCAGAGTGGAGATTAATGTAGAAAAAAAATACAAGAGGGACGACTCTGTAAAAAGTTAATATGATTCCATACAAACCAAATTATCTTGGAGCTACCGAATGATCCATTCTTCTCAAATTCATTGTGTGTCGAGCTTGATAGTTCGTCTTCCAGCTCGACTACCAGTTACGTAGATTGTCCTGTGTAAACCTCTTATTTTCGTTGTATAATGTTTTTGTTTTCAATTTTGCTAGGTTAACTGCAAACTCATAAGCATGATATAAAGCAATACACAGTCTTATTATTGAAACATTGAACAAAAGGTTGCACAGAAGGTTTATAAATCCAAGGGAACAAAAATTAAAGATTGTTAAAATGAAATTGATGCCAACAAGTGCAATAGCCGTCACCGGAACATGGGGCATTTAGGCTTTGAATAAGTTCTTCTCTTTCAAGCTTTCAACAGTTTCCTTAATGCTTTGTTTAAGAGAAGTGAATTCAACTCCAATGCTTTTTGCTCTTTCACTTGAGATATTGAATGTTGGTGCATATGGCTTGTCATCGGCACACCTGTATATGAGCATCCCAAACAAATAAGCCTTACAACAGCATAAGCAGAAAAATCCAAGTACAGATATATATTAAGTAAATATTCAAAGGTATTTGTTTTAAGGACTTACTTTTCAGGAAGTTTTAAAGTAGGGTATAGTTCACGCAATATGTTGACGACCTCTGCGTAATGTACTGTTTCATCCACCGTAAGATACCTTCCATTAGCCGAAGTATTCTCAAATGCCAAAATATGTGCATACGCAACATCTTGGACATTTACCCATGCAAATATAGAATTTGGGAATGTTTCCGCACCTGCATAATGAAGTGGTAAGTTAGCAACACATAAAAGTAGACTAAAATTCAAAAACCAAAACAATGTATGGATATCCATCAAGCATATATTTCCTCCATGTATGTAAATCAAGATTCTCATTGTGAACCCAAAAAAATAACAGAGAAGCAGTATTTGATAAGAAACAGATCAAAGATTGCTAAAAGTGATTGAAATTAAGCTAAAGAAAGCACTTAGAACATAGGCCTTACCATTTATCAAGTCCAAAATTGCAGCAGAACTCGTGTTGAGTGTCGGTTGCAAGAGTGGACCAATTACCAATGCTGGATTTATGGCAACCATGTCAATACCTTTCTCTTTTGCAAACTTCCAGGCAGCTTCCTCAGCCAATGTCTTTGAAAGCACGTACCACATCTGGTAAAAGCAATATGACTAAAATTGTTACAAACTAGTATATAAGTAACATTTAGTGCAGTTAAAACAGGACATTTAATTTCTTAGTTATGCAGAAGTGGTTAGTCTTTCACAAAATGCTAATGTTGGGGAAAGGGAGCCCATCATGTATTAATTACTCTTAACAATTAATCAGCATTTCTGAAGAAAAGAATTAGAGGAATAAAGACTGACCTGATTTTCTCTGCATAAATCAGCGCTGGACCACCAGGTCTCATCAACTACGACTTCAGGTGTTAAAGGCTTACCATTATAAGCAACCGCAGCAGCGGAAGATGTCAAAACAACCCTTTTAACAGAGGGTGTTTTTGCACATGATGCAAGAACATTCAGTGTCCCCTTTAGTGCAGGATCAATCAAGTCTGCCTGAAAATGTCAATGATTTTTGTTGAGAAAGTGAACAAGAAGGAATTAAGAGAATCTGGCACAAATTAATTAGATTAACCTGTGGGTTGTTGGTTTCAAAGAAAAAAGGAGAAGCAGTGTGAAAAACACCAACACAGCCATCAACTAAAGCATCAAAGGACCCTTCTTCCAATAGATCTGCTTTTATCAAATGAAGCCTCTCCTTGGCGCCATCCAGTTCGAGCAAGTGTTGTGTCTTCTTTGGATCACCTGCAGATTATTCAGTAAATCATAAAGATTTTGATGGAAATATTAAATGTTAAAGCTCAAACATCTAGCCTTTGGACCCGTAGCTTGTTTTGAAGGCCGGAATAAGTGAATATAGTGAGTTATTTTTTTTCGTGATGAAAGATGTGGAAAAATATTAACATCACCAAATAAAGTTACATTAGTTTTAACATCATTTAGTAATTCAAATTTATGCGTATATTAGTTCAATACTGTGATTTTGAAACACTAAACGACACCTCCATCTAGGTTATTTATGTTCAACTCTTCATCATTGAAACAAAATAAAGAGGAATTGATACAGCACAACATTAAAATAAATTGAAAAATACAGTGAATCATGAAAAGTCAAATTAGTATGAAATAGAGAAATGGGTTACTGAACTGGGATCACGAACGGATGCTTTGACGGTGTAACCCTTCTCAAGCAAGAATTTGACGAGCCATGAAGCTATGTAACCCGATGCTCCAGTTACAGCAACTGTCTTCATTCCTTGTGTGTGTATGTGTGAGAGAGAGAGAGAGGTTGTATATCAGTTTTTCTATAGTATTTCAGAAATCTTCACGAGTAGTATTAACTAATTTATTCAAAATTGAATACCATTATTTCACTCAGTCAATGGCATGTTCTGTAACTATTTAATAGTATTTTAATATGATCGAATCGCACCTAGTACCTCATTTATGACTTCAAAGGCTCCTAGTACCTCGTTTATGACTTTAGAGGTTAAGACCATCTCCAACGTACCTTTTAAATTCATGTCTCTTATTCTAAAATTTAAGAGGTGAACAGTATTATACATTCCCATTTTTTACTCTGTACTCCAACAACTTGTTTATATTTTAAGATTCTACTTTTAAATAATTACACCACACCACTCCAATCCAACTTTAACACACTACTTTTACTTTTAAAATTTCACTTTGGACTCTCAAATATAAAAGTCCAAACTTATAAAAATTTAGCATTCTTATTTTTTAAAGACTCCCTTGGAGTTCATTTTTTGTGCAATTCTTATAAATTCTCTTATATTTTGGGATATAAGAACTCCCTTGGAGAAGGTCTAAGAGCTTGTTCGTTTGTTTGACTTGTACCAAAATTATTTTGTTTTTGAGATAAGTCAAACAAACATGTTTGTTATCTCTTAATTTTTTCAAATTACTCTCTCAAAAGTCAAATAAATAATAATTTTCTTATATAATAAACATGATTTGACATAAACTCTTACACATCTTACACATCTTACATCTAAAAGTTATACGATTTTTACAAAAAAATCTACACCTATTTTATTTATCAAACAACAATATGCTGACATTTCCAATAGTGGTTAGGTGCAAGGGCAAATCTTGTTGAAGTTATTTTCAAAATAACTATCAAATAATCACCATTGTTTAATTTCAAATTTGAATTTAAATTGGAAAGTTGTGACTATTAAAATTATGACAGTTAAATTTTGAAAGTTGTGTCCAAATTTAAATAATTGTGTCTATCCGGAATAGACACAAACATGTTTATAAAAGACAAGTACAAATCTGAAATTTAATTAGATAACTTTTTCTCATTTTCTCCAAATTTCTTATACTATATTTTAAGAAAAATATTCTATAAGTTAGATATTTTTGCCAAATCCGTGTGTGCCCTGTGGTTTATTTCTGTGAGTATAAAACATAATTAAACATTGTGTTTCATTGTATCCTAAAGGCTAATCGCAAATCCCTATTGTATACCGTGTGGTGGGGGCGAAATAAGTCTTAAGGAAAGTGGCATTGTAACACGCATTGATTCCATTACTGCAGTCCGTTACTTATTTCCTACCAAATTTTCTAGAAATCTTAAGACTTATTTTTTGTTACTGCATTAATGGCATCAATCAAAGAAATGTTTACAAACATTGTGAAACTGGAACGTTTTGAAGGAGGAAAATTCAACCGCTGACAAAAGAAGATGCATTTCCTACTTGCAAGTTGCAACTGTCTTCGTTCCTTGTGTGTGTGTGTGTGTGAGAGAGAGAGAGAGAGAGAGTGCGGTTATGACTAGAGAATTTAGTATTATAATTAAACATTGGGTTTCATTGTATCCTAAAGGCTAATCGCAAATCCCTATTGTATACCGTGTGGTGGGGGCGAAATAAGTCTTAAGGAAAGTGGCATTGCAACACGCATTGATTCCATTACTGCAGTCCGTTACTTATTTCCTACCAAATTTTCTAGAAATCTTAAGACTTATTTTTTGTTACTGCATTAATGGCATCAATCAAAGAAATGTTTACAAACATTGTGAAACTGGAACGTTTTGAAGGAGGAAAATTCAACCGCTTACAAAAGAAGATGCATTTCCTACTTGCAAGTTGCAACTGTCTTCGTTCCTTGTGTGTGTGTGTGTGTGAGAGAGAGAGAGAGAGAGAGTGCGGTTATGACTAGAGAATTTAGTATTATAATTAAACATTGGGTTTCATTGTATCCTAAAGGCTAATCGCAAATCCCTATTGTATACCGTGTGGTGGGGGCGAAATAAGTCTTAAGGAAAGTGGCATTGCAACACGCATTGATTCCATTACTGCAGTCCGTTACTTATTTCCTACCAAATTTTCTAGAAATCTTAAGACTTATTTTTTGTTACTGCATTAATGGCATCAATCAAAGAAATGTTTACAAACATTGTGAAACTGGAACGTTTTGACGGAGGAAAATTCAACCGCTGACAAAAGAAGATGCATTTCCTACTTGCAAGTTGCAAGTGTCTTCGTTCCTTGTGTGTGTGTGTGTGAGAGAGAGAGAGAGAGAGAGAGCGAGTGCGGTTACGACTAGAGAATTTAGTACTACTCTTTATTTATAGGTGGTACATCAGTTTTTCTATTTTTCAGTAATCTTCACGAATTGTTATATTGCGTTGTACTAATAGTGGTATTAATTAATTTATTCAATCATCAGAAAATTAAATACTCGAGCTTAACCGATGGCATGTTTTGTCACTATTAGTAATTAATATGATGGAATCACACCTAATAATACCTCTTTTATGACCCTAAAGGCTAAGACCGAACGAATTTTTCCATTTTAATTTCTACACTTGTTTTAATCAAAACAAAGCTAGCTCATGTAGTTCCATATAGTGGTTAGGTGTCTGTGTCTGTCTTGTATATATAATTCGTTGAATAAATTTTATGAGGCAATTAGCTAAACTAGACAAAACCTCCACGTTGATCCCGTGTTTGTTTAATCATGCTACACTTTATTTGCAATTCTGATTAACATAATATAATTCTTTAAGAAGAAAAAATCATTTTTTTTAATAAGCGAAGAAAGATCTCTTAATTAATTAAATATATTATGTTTATGTTCATATTTCTAGTGTATTACTCAAATTGATGAATATCCTGCTTAATTAGATCCAACTCGATCGATTGTCTGAAGCTTCGATGTGTACATGAAGAATTAAAATCAGATTACTTACATATTCATCGATCGACGTCATTTGAATTGGAATTTTCCAATTATTAAGTTCCCATGCTCCGTGTCAGGATGGCTGCAAAACATTGACTAGGACTTAATTTTCTGTACATACTTAAAAATAAGGGATAATTACAGGGACTTTCCTTGAGGTTTAGGGTAATTAAATTCCCTCGAAATTTCATAATTACATCCACCTCCCCTCACATTTCAAAAACCTTACATTTTGATGACATCATCGCCGAATTTTTATTGAACTTCCTATTTTACCCTTGAGGTTACTGTAGCTATTTTATTGGACAATTATATCCTTGTTATGTTTGGTACATAGGAGGGGTTTCTTTGCAATATATACGTAGAAGTATGGGTTCAAATGTAATAAATTTACATGAAACTTATTATTAGTTAATTTTTGTATATGTATTCTTAAAATAAAAATATAATAACACATCAACGTTTTCTTCCAATTTTTTTCATAATGCTTTTACAATTAAAGTACAAGGAAAAAATATAAATTATGGTTAATTATAAGAAAAAAACATTGTAAAACATAAATAAAAATGTAAATACATTCAACTTCACATTTAACCTGTAATTTTAATAATTTCAATTTTTTCCCAATTAAAGTAAAAGAATAAATGAATGAATTAGGTTTAAAATAATAAAAGAATCTTAATAGTAGTGTATATGTATTCTTAAAATAAAAATATAAAAACACATCAATGATTTTTTCCATATTTTTTTCATAAAGCTTTTACAATTAAAGTACAAGGAAAAGTAAATAAATTATGGTTAATTATAAGAAAAAAATATTGTAGAACATAAATAAAAATGTAAATACATTCAAATTTAACATTTAACCCGTAATTTTAATAGTTTAAATTTTTTTCATAATTAAAGTACAAGGATAAATTAATGAATTACGTTTAATCATGAGAAGAAAAAAACTTGAACAATAATTATTAGACATTATAAAAATACTCACATGTTTACTAAAAAAATTCTTAAACTTGTAAGTAAAATAGTTATTATAAAATTAATAATTTTTTTACAAAAATTAAAAATACTCAATTTAATAAAATAGTTATTATAAAATCATAAATATTTTTTCAATATTTCGTACTTAAATTGTAACACCCCAATCCCACATTGATTGTGGATGAATTGTTTGAATGGTTAATAAAGACTTGACCTACTTCTACTTATCAACATGGGCTTAAGCATTTTGGTCTAGTAGACTAGAGTCCAACAATGTTGACAAGACTAGAAATGGATCAGAGTCTTTACAAATGGTATCAGAGCCGACTTCGTGGTGTTATCCATGGGGGCGGTCTTGGGCTATTGATCTGGTTGGGGAGATTGTAACACCCCAATCCCACATTGATTGTGGATGAATTGTTTGAATGGTTAATAAAGACTTGACCTACTTCTACTTGTCATATCTTATTTATATAAAGATACTAATATTAATAATATAATAAACTATTTTAAAATATTTTTTTTTTTAAAAAAAAACCCTCACCATCCCTAATCCCCAACCCCGCACCCGTCGGTCCCCAACCACTCACCCGACGTCCCCAACCCCGAAAATCTCCTCCCATGCCGCGCCGCCGGCCTAGAAGGCCTAGGGTTCGAACCAGGCGGCGACACGGCCTTGGAGGATATTTGTGGGGTTGGGACGGTGGAGATGGGGTGGGGTGGGAGTTAGGGTTAGAGTCTTTTTTTTTATGTATAAAATTAATTTTTGCAAGGGTAGTATTGTAATTTTGTGTATCATTGCAAGGGTAATATTGTAATTTTGTGTATCATTTCACATCATTTTGTAAGATTTTTCAAATTGGGGGGAGATGGATGTAATTATGAAATTGCGCCGGGATTGAGCAATAATTAGCCCAAACCTCGGGGGAGGTCGATGTAATTATCTTTTGCAAGGGTAAATAAGACATTTTGTAATTATCCCTAAAATAATTTTGAAAGACATCTAACAAACTTGGACTTCAACTTGCTACTAGCTACTGCATAAAATAAATAAACTTGACTTATGAAAAAGAGAACACGATTTACGACTTTACTGTATAAAATAAATACACTTGTCTTTTATGTTTGCTAAAACGACCAATCACAATATACCAAAATATACATACATAATACATTACATTGCCATTGGGTGGCTGCGACCATCCTGTTCTAACTATAAAAAGATTTGTATTAGCAACAATTATTTACTGATTAAATTTCTGTTTCACAACAAAAGTTTTTGGTTTTGTCACAATAATGATGATTATGATAGATGCAACAACGAGAAACATGAATTATCACTAATAGTAACTATTAGTGACCTATAAGTTCTTGGTATTCTAACTAGTAAGTATTGATTATTAGTGCTACAATTTTAGTTCCAAGTTAGTGCGGACTTTTTAAAATTGTCACAAAATTTTGAATTGTGGGTAGACTTTAATAGTGTATCCCTTTATAAAAATCCAAACTAAAAGATTGAAAAGTACTTGAATTTAGACTACAATAATGCGTGTGTTTGTTTAGTTAGTATTTGAATTGTTTTTATATAATTTGATGCACAAGCGTATTATAATTGTAGGAATTAAAAAAATAATTATGATAGAAATATTATTATAACTATAAAGTACTATACATAGTTTTATTTTCTTTATATAATTTATTTTACACTTTGTCAAAAGTTATAGGAGCTTGATTTTTTTTATAAATTACAAACAATATGCATTTCTTTTTTTTTTTTGTTTTTGGTTACATCAAATGGTAGTAATTGAGCTACCACTCCGAGCCGGGTCGCTGTTTACGGAAAGCTCTTCCCAAGGAATTCTTTACAATAGAGGGGGTTGAACCCTTGACCTCCCTGTGGTTCTAACCAGCTTTTATACATTAGACCAAACCCCTTTGGGTTGCATTTATATTTTCTAAGCGTTTTATAATCAAACCCAAATATCTAAATACATACAATATATGGTTATATAAAAAATATGGTCACTATTGACTTAAATTTACTGTCAAGTTGAAGATATTATGACCCGGCTAAATATTTTTCTCGCTAACTAAATAATTTTGTAGCCCAACAATCTTATATATTTTTTTCGACCGATAAATACGTAGAACACCTACATATGTTTAACAAATATTATATTTATAATATAATGTTGAAACTTGTAAAAGTGAATACATTATTTTCTTATTTATAGACCAAGCTAGAAAAACATGAGAATAAAGTACTATGTTCTAATTGAAAATAGGGGACATTTATTTTAAATTTGTTCTTATATGATTTAATAGTTATAGTAACACTAACTTACAAAATTTTAATTATTCATGAAATAGTTAGACCCAAAATCAAGTTTTATGAGATAAAATAGAAGATGTTTATATATAACATTTTTCTTAATAAAAGGTGATAATTTATTTTGAATTTATTTTTATAAATTTTAATAATTTCTTACCTTTTCTTTGAGACAAATTTCTTACCAAGTCAAATGAAATTTTAGTTATTAAATTAGACCAATTTTTTGTTATTTTTTTGTACATCCGAAATAGAAAAGGAAAAAAAAACAATCTAAGTCACTCCCCATGAGGGGTCGAAACCAAAAATTTCGTTTTAAGATATATGTGTATACATATATATATATATATCATGCTTTCTAATAGAATTTACATTTTTGATTTAATTCTTTTTACTTGTACATAACTCATTTTCCCACCTAATTTATCATTTTTATCATATATTTTTACTCAAATTTTACCCGTTTTCACTGATTTTAACCATTCTATGTTTTGACTTATTTTGGCTTAAGCCAATCCTATGTTTTTCAGTTAACTAAATAGTACAATTTTTTTTCATAAAGCCCGAAGGTGGTCTTTTGTTTTTGGGTTCTTTAATATTTGTGAGGTTCTTTAATAAGTGATAATTTCTTAAAAACTCTTAAAAGAAATATCTATCGAGAGAAATGCATTTTTGGTACTGAACTTTAGGTTAATTTCCACTTTTGGTACACAACTTTATGTATCCAACACATTTGGTACAACGCTTTAATAAATTGTGACACATTTGGTACATCCGTTAAATGGTGACGTGGCAGTTAAGTCTAATTGCAAAGTTGATGCCATTACTTATGTTGACTGATAATTTTACCCCATAATATTTTAGGCTACAAAAAATGCCCCACATCTCCAAATTTAGTGACGATTTTAGTCTACATTGTTGTCAAATTTCAAAATTGACTCGACAAGACACGTGCACACCAATTTGAAAATTTTACTTATTTTTTTTAAATAACTAATTTGATTTATAAACAATATTAATAAATTAAATAATACTTTAAATAACTGAGTTTACCATTTCTTTTTTGTTATTTTAACTCGTTTTTTCACCGATTTCACTCATTTTTGTGGGTTATCCCATTTGTTAATTAATCCATCTATTCTCTCTAGCTTATCCCAACTTTGGTCGATTTTATCCCCATTTGTTAATCAATTCACGCATTATTTCCGGTTAACCCAATTTTAGTATGATTTTACCTGTTTTCTCATTATTTCACCTTTTTTATTTGCCAGTTGGCTCAATATTTTTTGTTCTTGTTCTTCTTCTTTTATCGATTTGATCCGTTTTATTTGGTATCCCGTGTTTAGTCGATGTCATTCAATTTTTAACCAATTTTACCCATTTTTTGCCGGTTTACCTTGTTGTGTTACCAATTGCAACATTTTTTTTCTTATCTAACCCCTGTTTTTCATTGATTTTATCATGTATTTTTAATCGAATTTTACCCCTTTTTACAAGTTTTAACAATTTCTATGGTTTGATTCTTTTTGGCTTTAGCTAATTATAAGTTTTTTACTCATTTTTTTCTTGTTCGTTTTCTTTTATCGATTTGATCCGTTTTTTTTTTATCCCGTGTTTAGCCGATGTCATTCATTTTTAACCAATTTTACCCATTTTTGCCAGTTTACCTTGTAGTTTTACGAATTGCACCATGTTTTTGCTTTAACTCGCTTTTTTTTCTTTCTATCTAACCAATTTTTCATTAATTTTACCATTTTCATCATATATTTTTAATCGAATTTTACCCGTTTTTTCCAATTTTAACAATTTCTATGTTTTGACCTTTTTTTTGTCTTAAGCCAATTGTAAGTTTTTCAGTTAACTAAATAATATTTTTTCTTTTTATTTCATGTAGCACGAATGTGGCATACTTTTTTTTTGTGTGTGTGTGAAGTTTTTTAATAAGTAATAACTTCTTAAGAATTTTACAAAGAAATTATCTAAGAGATATAGAGTAATAGATTTTTTTATTTTTTTGAACCATTAATATTTTAATGAGTTTTAAAACTATAAAAAATAATTATAAGATTGATCAGTTGATGTAGGTGAGACTTCTTATCCAATTCAACTTCTAGAATTCTTTTCTTTTACATTTTTTGTCATAGAATTGAATATCACAATACAATTTAAATGGGGGTATATTAATCTTCACAAAAGAAGGAATAAATTATTTTGACCAACTCGTACTTTTATATGTATATAGAATAGATAGATATAGATATAGATATAGATATAGATAGATAGATTGTAAAAGATGGTGATGTCATTAAAAAGATATATACCTAAAGGATAAACCATTTTAAACAAGGGCAAAATTGAATGGTACCCACTAAAAGTAAATCTTTGGCACTTTTCTCCACTATTGAGACTAAATGTCTCGTATGAGTTGAAAATAATAGTTAAGTTTAATGTTCTGGACAATCATCACCTATTAAGCTACATTTTGAGGTTGAGTTAGGCACAGCCGATGTAAGTGGACTTAACCCAATTCAAGTGTTATATCTTTTGTAACACCATGTGGACGCGAAATAAGTGTCTTTTGCATCAGAATAATATAACAAAATAAGTGTCGTTTGTATCAGAATAATATAACAATTTTGTCGACGATGATAGACTGGGTTGTCACGAACCCTACCCTAGGTTTGTCGTCGTCTCGGATCACTAGGCTTGGGTTCTTTGAACCTAGGGTTGCGACAACTTGAGATCTGTGGTGGTGAGGGCGGGGGTCGGGGTCAAGGGGGATTACTGGTGAGTAGGGAAGACGAAGACATTGATTTTGATCATTTAATTAATTACTCCCTCCGGTTCATATTAATTGGCACATTTGTCAAATTTTTATGTTTCATATTAATTGGCACATTTGAGTTTCCAATGCAATTTTTTTCAATTTTGTCCTTCTCTTATATCTAGGTTGGGAAGCTCAAGAGTCACTAATAAAAAATTGAAAAAAATAGAAAGAACATGTATGTACTAGTTTATGACAAAAAAATATTGTGGATTGGTGGAAAGAGAAAATGTAGATTGTGGATTGGGGGAGAGATAGACCACGGATTGTAGGAGTGAGGAGGAGAGAGAAAACAAAAGAGTGAGTATTTGATAATAATTGCATGCAACATTTTTTTTTTTTGGTTTCCCAAGGGTGCAGATACCAGTAATTGATAACAATCATTATGAAGGGTATTTTTGACATTTTACCATGTAAAAGTGATTAATTATGAGGTTTCTTAATATGTGTGAAAAGTAACAATGTGCCAATTAATATAAACCGGAGGGAGTAATAAATATTTGAAAAGTAAATTTCTGTACTCGGTTGTCAAAAACTTAATCAAGCTGCACGAAAGGAAGATTGCGTGTCAAAATTTTATCAACAGTGTAGGATACGTAATATGCATAAGATTTCGTAATACACAATGGGATCGTGTATAAAACACTGTTATAATTTGGTATATATGTATGGTGCAGTATTTCCATGTTTGAGGTTCATAAGAATTCTTTTATGGCTTGAACTCAGGGCCGGCCTTGAGTTTTCGGTGGCCCTAAGCCAATTTAAACATTGTGGCCCTCAAATTTTTATGTATTAATAATTAATACAATTTTAGTAAAGCAACGTATTAAACTTAAAAAAAAAAACTTATTAATTAGAATAACAAGAAACAATCTAAACAACTCAAATAATGAATCATATATAATTTCGTTTTGTAAAAAATATCGATAATACAAATACAATTTTATTTAATAAGAAAATAATTACATTCGTGAATGTGGCATAAACAACTAAACTCTTAATAAAATATTACTTAAATATTGCTCTCCTAGCATTTTTTGAAGCAAAATCAATAAATTCACTTGCATAATCAAGGGCGGAGCTAGGCGTATTTTGTTTGGGGGGGGGGGGGGGGATTTTTTTTGGTAAGGATGTCGGTATTTTTTAGATGTTATGATAAAATAACAAAAATTAATTTAAAGTAAAGTGATACTATGCTTTTATTTATCAAAAAGTAAAATATATATACTTGCAAATTTTTTCAGAGGTAGGGATTCTTAGCACATTAATTTATATTAATTGAATTTCCATAAAAACATGGAAAAATATCAATGGCTAAAGTGAAAGATGGACAAATGGAAGGAATCTGAAAATAAAAAGTTTCGGTGGATTCTAAGGATCAAACCCTATATATCATGCCAATGATAATGTATTACCAACAAACAACTCATGTTTATGTGCTACCATATTCATACCTACATAAATATTATCAGTGAGCTATAGCATTTTATTTGGGGGGACCCAAAAAAATTTGGGTAGCAAACACGATATTCTTTTCGATGTTTTGATAAAATGACAATTATTAAATCAAGATAAATTAATACTATAAATTTATCCAACAAAGGGTTAAATAAAATATACTACCAAATTTTTTTAAGAGTACATCTTCTTAAATACTCGATACCAAAAAGTTTAAGACACAATACAGTTGCATAAAAGTAAATAAGTGTTGCTGAGACAAGAAATAACAACGTCAAATGTTACATAGGATAAAGAACTTGAAGCTTGAAAATTGTAAAATTGTATATGACCCACATATTATACTCATATTGTAATGCATATGAGATTTATAATAATAATAATAACTCAAATTTGTCAATAGTTATAGTCATTCCACTTAAATCATGTGTTTGACTATATAATGCCTAAAATAAATTGCAGCTCTAAATGTTAAAAGACAATTTAACTGGTGTTTATGTCATATAAAAATGTTAAAAGACAATTCATACCTAAAAGAAATTGAAGCTCTTAAATGTTACTAAAAAGACAATTTAATTGATATTATGTCATAGAAAAATGTTAAAAGACAATTTAATAGTGATAAAAGTCATAAAATGATATAATGAACATAATGAGTGCTTTGAGAATCGAACTCTGAACATTAGTGTGCTAACTAAATACTTTACCATTTGGCCACAAGTTCTTTTTGTATTATATTCACATACACATATATATAAGCAAATTTTATCTTTCTCCAATTTTTTTTTTCCGGAGGCCCCTCGCACATCGGTGGCCCTAAGCGACCGCATGTGCGGCTTACGCTCAGGGCCGGCCCTGCTTGAACTAATGTTATTTTATAATATTTAATTTTGTAATTCAATGAAACTGAAAATTCAAACCCACAGGTATTAATTCCACATATTTGGCAAACATGTGGAATTTGTTTTCTTGGTCGTGGATCCTCTTCTTTATAAATTGCTAAAATTAATTGAAATCCGAATTTTATCTTGGATAATATATAGTATTTTAATTGTTTCAGTTTTTCATCAAATGTAGTAACATCTTCGTATAGAAGACACCAATTACATGCACCATCTATACGTACTTGGTGACATATCATTTTAACAAAAAAATCTAGTCTAAATTCAGTTCAACTGTAATCAAAGTGTAAGTATTCATCTTATGATTGAGCAATGCTTCTAAAAAAAACCAATCATTTGAATACACTGATATAGATTCATTAACTTCAAAACATGGAAATTATTCCCGTACATACTAGCTACAAGAGTACTAGAAAGATAAACATAAATCCCCAATTTTAGATGAGGTATACTACAAATCTACTATTGCCAAATTCTTCGACATTACGTTATTCATTTTATTTTCACCAACATTTTTATTTTTTTATTATATTTCGACTCCATTAAAATCGAATAACATGCATCTCTCACAGTCTAAAGGACAAAGTTAGTGAAACGACCCAAGTGGATCTTAATTCTCATGGAAGTGGAAATGGCTTCATAATCAATGACATTATACGATCCTTAGACTCGCTAGGAACACCATGCCCGTCACCATGTTGGTACATGCATTGATGAGTCCTAACATAATTCAACGTTGCTCGAGTAAAGTCCTTAGTGTAGATGCAATTCATTAGTGACTCTTTGTTAACTTTCTTCCATGTTTCCCCAACTAAGTAATTGACATACTTACGAGCATCTTCTTCTGAACAATCTTTTTCGTGCATGTAGCATTGGACGGATTTTGCAACATCCCCTTTCATCATTTCATCCTAGTTAATTGCCGATCGAGAGAAAAGTTACATTAAATATTGATTAAATTAAAAACACTGAATATATAGTTACAAATATTAGGTCAATATAATTAATTTGGATGAGTGCACATACCGGTGAAGTGCCCAAATCATCAGTAAGACGACCAATTAGTGATGTCCAACGGATTAAAGCCGGTAATTGCACTAAGTCCTCCAAAGCCTTCTCTTTTATTGGATTTGTAATGCAAAAATAAATATTGCCCAATATCAATGGCCCAGTAATAGATACTATAGCATTTTCAAGAAACTCATTCAAACTTGGAGTATGGCCCCTCGAACACCACTTTGCTTCCAATAGGTAAGATTTACAAAGTTCTGCCCACTGCAAAAAAGAAAAAAAAGTTCCGACTGATATTTCTTTCCGAAAGGTATTTCAGATCTTAGATATGATTTCATCCATGTCAAGGTGTGTCGGACACAATACGTGGAGACCTCTATCAGTAGAGTTTCGAACATAAATTTACAATATTATGGAGACCAGTTCCTAGGAAAAGCAACTTATAGTATGTGCATACCATTGTTTTCAAGTATGAGATGCTATTGAAATCTTGAACTTTTAGAACATCGTAAGCCAGTTCGTTCATGGAGTTAAATAGAGCAAAAAAACAAATCTTCATGTAGTCCGGAAGTTGGTTTAGCGCATTAATGTCCCACCTATAAACAAACCAAAAGGCGAAATAAATATTTTTATCCTTTCTGAAAAAAAATACTAAAAATGATTAGAATAACTATAAAATATACAATTTGTAAAATTGAAATTCATCATTTTACCTGTCAACTGCATGTGTAAAGAGTTCAAGTTCATCTAAAGTCCCATAAACATCATAAATGTCATCAATAATTGTTATTAGTATAGCTAACTTCACTGTCATTATCCTACAATATCGAAAACGAGGCTCGAATGAGAAGCCAATTGTCCATAAGAAGCTCTCCACCAATCTATCCCTTGCAAAACTCATCTTTTCTGCAAGCTTAGTATTGGTATACCACCTGCATATATATATGCGTGCAAACAAAACCATCATTCAAAAAATTCATAAACGACCAACTTATTTAAAAATTTAAACTGACCAAAATATCTAAATAGGATTACTGTCATGTAATAATTAAGGTACCTTGACAATTGCTTCAATTCTTCTTGATACATAGCTTGAACCATATTGAAATCCAATTTTGCAAACTCAAGCAAAATAGGATTCATGTCATGCATCGTTTCATATACATCGATGAACCATCTTGCCTCTAATCTCAACATTCTCCAATGCAATGGAAGCTCTAGAGTATGATTTATTTCTGAAGCAAGAATTTTGTCCAAGTTCTCTTGTTTCTTGACAATTTCCTTGAGATTGTGAATCGCAAAATCTCGAGCTGCATCCATAATTGTTTCACCCTCCATTGATAGATATGAAGCTTCATATAAACTTAGTAGTCCCTTTACATCATTTTGAAAACTATTCTTGAATTTGCCAGCTTTTTCATCCATGAAACCAACAAAAACCTCTGCAATAAAGAAACAAATATTTGTTTTTGTTGTAAAATTTCAAAATAATATACTCTTCACACATTGGTGAAATAAGAAATGTAATCTAAGTACCTTGAGGGACTAAGAATCCATGTTGTCTGAGTAATCGAAAACTTAGAGATGTAGCATTTAAATCCATGAACTTCATTTCATCAACCATATTGAATAAATCCTCAAGGATTTTGTCAATATGTTCTGTGAAATGATAAGATATTCCTAATCTTTCCAAAATATTAATAATCTCAATTTGATCTAATATATCATTTGTTTTCTCAAGTAATATAATCTTCACTTCTTCTTTAAGATACTCAGCTCTTTGTGAATATGTTTTCCCCTGCATTAAAACAAGTAATGTCAATTGCAATTATATTAAGAGAAAAAATGATTAATTACTAATTAAGCAAGTAAACTAGTTAATTATATATATATACTTACAGCATAATCACTAGTAATTGATTGCAAGAAATCGTCATCCCAAAGAGTTGGCTTATAGTTTCCTGATCTCCTAAGAGGGCTGAGAACGGTTTGGGAAACCGCCGGAACATAATGGTTCGCTCCAGACCGATTATCGAACCGAAAATTTTGATTGTTTGTTTGAATTGAACCGCACCGAACCGAATTGTTCGGTTTTTGTACCGAACGGGACCGAAATTTTCGGTCCGATAAACGATCCACGGATTTCCAGGACCGAACCGGCCAGGAACCGAACTTCGGTCCGATTTGCTCCGCTCCAGTCAGAATGCTCACCCCTATCCTAGTAGCATTAGCCATAATTTAATCTTATACGTTGCTAATTTATGCGTATAAACTATGAAGGAGTATGTTATGTATTAGCAAGTTAAGCTGAAGTAAATAGGTTGCTTAAATAGAGAAACTCGTGCGTGTAGAGGTTCTTAGTTAATGAGTTATTGACAATTTAATCCGTGTAATATTCATTATGTTCAATTTACCCTTACATAATTTAAAAATATGCACTTTAGGTACCTCCCTATATTCTTATAAAAAAAACCATACTGTCTCCCTCACATTAAATTTTAAAGCTTAATAAAAATATGATTCGACAAAAATACCCTCCTCCAGATTATACTATATTCTTAGGCCCATTTTAAAATTTAAAAAATGATGAATCACTATCACAATTTGATGGCAATTTACCCCCTATGATATTCGTAATGTTCAATTTACCCCCTCCCCCTCCCTTCCACAATGTTTAATCTCTTTCGAGGCGTGTCGGATAAATAAAGTGAGAACCTCTCCGAATAGTGATTCGAACTTGGGTTTACTACCTTTAGTAACTAGTTCTTTCACTAGATTGTACAACAACAATTGTAACTAGTCCTTCCACTAGAGAGTTAGCGAGTGCGATTAATTACAACTAGAGATACAACACTATATTTATAGGTGGTATATCAATTTTTCTATTTTTTAGAAATGTTCACGAATGATTATATTGCACTAATTGTAGTATTAATTAATTTATTCAATCATGAGAAAATTAAGTACTCCATTATTATTTTTTATCTACTAGACTCTATATTTAGAGCTCGGACAAAAGAGTGTAAGAAAGCTTAACCAATGGCATGTGTTGTCACTATTAATTAATATGATGGAATCTCACGTAATACCTCAACCCTAATTAAAGGCTAATTAAGACCGAACGAATTTTCCTTTTTCTACACTTCTTTTAACCAAAACAAAGCTAGCTCATGTAGTTCCAAATAGTGGTCAGGTGTCGGTCATGTATATATAATTCGTTGAATAAAATTTTAATTCCCGTGAGTAAAAACCTCCACGTTGATCCCGTGTTTGTTTAATCATGCTACACGCTGACCACATGGTATATATAGTTGGAAATAATAATTTAACCAATGACATGTGTTGTCACTATTAATTAATAATTATTTGTCATTTTACATGTTTTCACACGTATCTCAATTTTAGAGAAAAAATAAATTATATACCTAAAATATCCATTATTCTTTATTTATCTCACCATTAGTTATTTTCACGCTATTCAAGTTTTACACTCTCTTTCTTACTTTTTCTCTTACATACCTAAAATATGTAATTAATACTTCTTCTGTCCCAAATTATTTGTCATTTTACATGTTTTCATACATATTAATGTACCTACTAATAGCCTCATTTTTAGGGAAAAAATAAATTATATACCTAAAATACCCTTATTTTTTATTTATCTCACCATTAGTTATTTACACGTTATTCAAGTTTTACACTATCTATCTTACTTTTTCTCTTACATACCTAAAATATGTACTTTAATAGTGCATTGAAATTCTAAAATGACAAATAATTTGGGACAAATTTTTTTTCTCTAAAACGACAAATAATTTGGGACAGAGGGAGTAGTGTATTGAAATCTTAAAGTAACAATAATTTAGGACAATTTTTTTTCCCTAAAATGACAGATAATTTAAGACACAGGGTGTAAGATGGAATCTCAGGTAATACCTCATTTATGACCCTAATTAAAGGCTAAGACCGAACGAATTTTTCCATTTTTCTATACTTCTTTTAACCAAAACAAAGCTAGCTCATGTAGTTCTAAATAGTGGTTTGGTGTCGGTCATGTATATATAATTCGTTGAATAAATTTTTAACTGCCGTGATGATTGAGTAAAAAACCTCCACGTTGCTACACTCTGACCACATGGTATTTATAGTTGGAAATAATAATTTATACAAATCTTGTATTTGCAGTATTGATTAACATATATACTTCTTAAGAAGAAAAATCTCTTAATTAATTAAATATATTCTGATCATAGTTCTCGTGTATTATACAAATTGATGAATATCCTGCTTAATTAGATCCAACTTGATCGATTGTTTGAAGCTTTGATGTGTACAAGAAGAATTAAAATCAGATTACTTACATCATTTTAATTGAAATTTTCTAATTAATAAGTTCACATGCCCCGTCTGAGGATGTCGGAAGATTCTTCTACGGACATGGTCCAGGAGTTAACTGTGGTCTACATTTTTTCTCTGTTTTTTTCTTTTATTTTCTTTTTCATTCTTGGGATTGTCATCCACTAGTTCAAGGTGAGAAAACCTAATGGGAGGTAATTAATTTTGTCCACACAATTTTTTCCAAAAATTATGGACCACAAATTATAGGGGAAGTGATCTACACAACCAGTCATTGTTAGCCTGTTGTGTAATGTTGTGATTCTTGTGAATGTATATAATTACCTTGTGTAATTGTATACCTTAATTACGAAATTACTATAACACCCTCTATGTTAAAAAAGTTAAAGAAAATCCATTTTCCTTTTATGAAAAAAAAAGGATCTAATTATCCCCAACCTCTCTCCATTCCCCACCCCCTTTCCTCCTCCAAATCATCGGCCGCACTAGTCGCGTCCGACCGATACTGGTCCGTCGACGGTAAGGTGGTCTCCGTCGATCGCGGCCTTACGAGGGCCACAACCAATCGCGGTCAGAACAGCTGCACCTGCGACTATTCTGACTACGATTGGTCGCGACCCATCTGCCTCGCAAGACCGCGACTGGGAGCGGGTGGGGTGAGGGGGGGAGGGGTGGGTGGTGATAGAAATAGTGTCCGGCAAGCCAACTGTATGGCTGTGATTTATTGTATTAAATAAAGGAACTATTCAATTTAGATTAATAAATGCACTTTATTATAAATGGTCAACTTTATCTTATGTAATAATTATCTACGCATAAGGATAGAAGTCCTTAGATCACAGGGCTATGGGACAAACCGTGGACTGATCTCTAAGGCCGTGATCTAAAACACATTCAAGAGTCGTATAATCCAATCGAGATAGGACATCGTTGGATTCGGTTAGACTCTAACTAATGTGTATACTCCGATGAACTAGAGGACGCTGGGGTCCACGAACGTGACTGGGATAGTCGATACACATAAGTGGGTGACTTCCTGGGATGGCAAGTGCACTGAATACCCCAATTAGGAAATAGCGGTAGTCGCATATCAGGGTTGAAGTTATTCCTATTTACAATAGTATACGAGGAACGATCCCTAAAACTTGAGATGATAGGGTTTGTCTGGTGCGAGAACGTCTATACTTTGATGTGAGTTCCGACCGACTGGAGATTACCAGAAGGTCTCTGTGAATTCACGTTAGGTATAGGGGAACTCGTATGCAGGTTCATATCATCAACAAATGATCTATTGACCCGACTTGATAGGTTGGGAAATTCTCCTATGGATTTCTGTGAGAAATTAATTCTGATAAAACCCTCTGCCGGGGTATCTGACGACTTTATGAAAGTAGCTCATAAAGATTAAGTCAAAGAGAAATATTTCGAGACCAGAGTGCATAACGTCAAGACGAGGAAAGGAAACCGATGAAAAGTCCATACCCTTAAGTCTCGACTGGGAGATCGATTGATGGAGAGATCATGTCGTATTGGAAATTGTAAATGTTTAAAGGTTCTCTGAATTAATTCACTAGTGATTGGGCTCCATGGGCTTGTGGCCAGACATCGACCGTGGAGTGTGGGAGAATTCCTAAATTGGCAGGGGTGCTAATTTTGGAATGATCAGTCCACAGAGTGTTCGATTGATTTAGAGTATTTAATACTCGAGTAATTAAATAAATATTTAATTATAACCCACGGCCAATTATGTGGTGAACCTACGGGGGTATACACAATACACATGAAGCGAAAGCAAGGAAAGGAAGAACAACTGAATCGACTGGGTTTACCCAATTGGAGCAGACGAGATCCGATTGAAATTGGAATTTAACTTGTAAGTTAATTAAATAAATTAGATTTAATTAATTATAAAGAGATATTTAATTAATTAGGCTTGGAGTCTAATTTAATTAAATGAGAGAGTAATTGATTAATTGAGCCATTTAATTGGGAAATTAAATAAAGCATCAATTAATTAATTAGAATGGGCCATTAATTAAATAAAAGACTTAGTCTTCCAATTAAAAGGCCATGGCCCATGTAGGAGAAAAGATAAGACTTGAAGTTTTATTCCTTTTAGGATTAGGAGTTATGATATATATATATATATATGAGAATATATATCATATCTCAGATAGAATATCAAACACACAAGAAAATCAAGTCTTGCAAAATTCTCTCTCTCCCTCTTTCTCTCTATTTCGGCCGAACATTTCCTCTCACTAGAGGAGTTTTCGATTTTTGATTTTTGCTCCCAATTGTTCTCTAGTTTTAGATCTTAATAATTTCTATGTTCTAGCCGATTAGGATTATTAAGGTTTTCGTGATATTGTGGTGTATCAACCCTTAGAGGCGCAACACGTGGGGCGCTATATTATCTTGGGATCAAAGGTGCTAAAGAAAGGGAGAAACACATCCACTTTGCTAGGCTCGGATTTGCAAGGAGACAGGTATAACTTTGTGACAAAGTTTTATCTTCGTTATTTATATTCATATATATACATCCAGATTGTATCCTGACAAGATTCATCTAAGAGGTCCTTCAAAATTTTAAATTCCGCTGCCTGAAGGGCTGTTTATCTTATTGAATCCCAACAGGTGGTTGAAGTTGGGTGAGGTGTTGAAGAAGGGTCTTTCCGAAATCAATTCATGAATGAATCGTGTTTTTCGTATGTGGAAGATCGGCAGCAGGTGGGGTGGGAGGAAAGAGGTGGCGTTGGGTGGGGAGAAAGTGGGTGGTGGGAGGTTGGGTGAGGTGAGGAAGAAGAGGGGTTATTTTGCAAATATGGTAAAATAAATGTTTAGAAAAATACACATTGGTTGGTACAAATTTTAATATATATATATATATATATATATATATATATATATATATTACTTTCAAATTTTAATATATTCATTTTATTAGTTTTAACTTAAATATAAGTTAGATGTAATTCGATAATATTTGTGAACATAAGATTGATTATAATAATAAACTATAATCTTCAAATGCATACTATTACAATATTTTAATATATTATGGGATTATAATTGTATACTATTAATAAATAAATAGTATGCAAATGAAAGAAAATTGTTCATGTTTAATTTATTAAATGAGGTTACTAAATAATTTGTTAATATATTTGTGATATTGATATTATTAATTGGTATAATTGCTCATTTTATTCTAGTTAGTTAATTTTAATGAGGAAATTAAACCAATTAGAATGCACACTACATATACATATATAAAAGACCAAAAGGTTACTTAACAAAATTTGCTTAAAATATCTTCAAAAGATTTGAAAGTCTGTAGGAATTATTTTCGGAAGAGTTTTTCAACTATTGGTAGATATTTTCTAACAAAACACCAATTAAGTTTTGAGATTTAATGATATTTATAAAAGATGGTATATTTTTTTAATCACATAGTCGAGTAAATTAAATGTTGTATAATATTATAAAAATATAAAGCATAAACCATAAACATAATAAATATATTAACAAATTATGTAGCATCCTAACTCAAGAAAGTAAAATTGAACAATTTTTCATCATTTGCATTAAAAAAAAATATTAATTAATTTTTTTTTTTGTAATACGTAATATTATAATTATATATTATTATCACAATATAATGAACAAAGTAAACAACTATTATATATTAGTCAACATTATTGACATAAGGGTAATGTATTACTAGGTTAATCGTAATTCAAATCGACAAATGGCTCGATTAACTGACCAAAGTCAACATTATTGACTTGAGGGTCATGTATAACTATGTTAATTGTAATCCAAATCAACAAATGGTTCGATCAATTGACCAAAATCAACATTTTTTACCATAGGGTAATGTATAACTAAATTAATCACAATCAAATCAATAAATGACTCGATTAATTAACCAAAATTAACATTATTGACCCTAGAGTAATGTATAACTAGGTTAATCATAATTCAAATAAAAAATGGCTCGATCAATTGACCAAAGTCAACAACGTTGACCTTAAGGTAATGTTTAACTAGGTTAATCATAATCCAATCGATAAATGACTCGATTAATTGACCAAAGTCAACATTGTTGACCTTAGGATAATTTATAATTAGGTTAATTGTGATCTAGATTGATAAATATCTCGATTAATTGACAAAATTCAACATTGTTGATATTAGGGTAATGTATAACTAGGCTAATCCTAATTCAAATCGATAAATGACTCGATTAATTGATAATAGTGACCCAATCTCATATATAATTTTTCTTTTATGAAATCTCATATACGATTTGAAACATATTAAATCGCGAATTAATAAACTAAATTTTTTACATTTATGTACTTCAGACAAATTTTTTAAATTTAATCTAACAAAATATTTATATATCATCAAAAAAAAGTTATGTAAACGAATTTGATTTTCATTCAATTTAAGCATTAAAAATAAATTTTAGATAATAATTAATTACTATAGAAATTACCGTGATTATGATTTCAAAATACTAAAATTCTTACTTTTTGTACTTTTATATACACATTTTATGTTTAGTAACAATATATTAATTATTGTGGATTTTCTTCAAGTTTAATAAATATTGTTAGTTTGATAGTTAATTGTTTTATTAAATGAATTTTCAAAATTAACAATATTGATGTAATGATGTAATTATCATTTATCAGAAAAACAATATAATCACTAATAAGGAGTAATGGGATTGTAAACAGTGCAGACGAAGAATATTTTCCTTATTTTTTAAACTTTGGTAAACTAAACGACGTCGTTTAGAATGGCTTGTGGCTTTTCTTATTTGTACTTTATGCTTATGAGATTTTCTTTTTCTTTTCTCATATATAATTTGAATTATATCAAGAATTAATTAAATTTATAAAATTATGCACTTAAAAACTATTAACATTTAACCAAGCAAAATATTTATCTATCAAAAAGGAAAATATTACATAATCTGTCACATCTATAATAATAATATAAAAAATATTTAGAATTTTTCTATCATTAAATTTAAGAATTAGAAATAATTAAAAGAAATATTAATCAAATGTTCTCTAGTTTGATTTAAAAATACTAAAATTCTTATTTTTTTTACTTGTATACACATTTTACATTCAATAACAATATATTTATTGTCGTATTATAATCCCATAAATTAAAATAATTAAAATATAAATTTATAAAATTATAAACAAATCTCAAGTTCTCAAATATTATTGAATTAGATCTAATTTATATTTAAGTTAAAACTAATAAAATGAATATATTAAAACTTGGACCAATGTGTATTTTCCTAAACATTCATTTGACCTTTATTGCAAAAACAACCCTTCTTCTTCCTCACCTCCCACCACCTACCCCTCATCCCCCCTCACACACAACCCCCCCCCCCCCCCTCCGCGGCAACGCCACATCTTTCCTCCCACCCCACGTGCCGCTAGTTTTCCACATACGAAAGATACGGTTCATTCATGAATTGATTTCGGATTTGGGGGATTCTAGGAATTTTCGGATCTTAGATTTTTTGTTTGTGTTCATACTCCATTTCAGAAAATAAGAACAAAAAACTCCATTAATAGTGTGGCTTCCTGTCTTCTTGAAATAGATCTGTGCGGCGCGGTCGGAGGAGAGTGTGGCGGAGCAGCTGGAGGAGAGTGCGGTGGTGCGACCCTATACGGGCGGAGCGGTGGTTTTTTTTAGTTACCAAATAAAAAAAAATTGAACTCAAATATAGTGATTTTTTGTTGGGAAACCTTACCACTCGAAGCTCCATCACAGGGACTAGTTATGTACTTGTTAGAAAATAAAAAAAATGGAACTCAAGTAATATAGAAAGCAATTGAACTCAAATTGGGGAAAAACAATGGGGAAGAGCTCATTCACACATTCATCGGTGAAGAATCAAATTTGGGGAGAAAGTCTATAAAAGAAAATTGGGGAGGAAGTCTCAACTTGAGTAATGTTTTGATAATGAAGAAGGGTAAAAGGGTAAAAGGGAAGAAAGGAAGAAGGATATTTCGGACATTATGAAAAAAAATTCTCAAGTTCATTAATAGGTTGCCAGTTATTTTTTGGACACATGGCAACTATTGGGTGCGACCTTTTGTAAGGTCGGACAATGTAGAACTAATAGGAGAGTGTCCCTTCATTCTTTCTTTTTTCTATAACTAATATTCTTTTACACAATTCAAACACATTTATGTACTTTGTGTTGTAAACTTATAATATATTTTCCTATCAAAATTTTATTCTACACTACAAAAAACTTAAATTTTAGTAACAAAATACTAAATGACAAAGTGATAAAAATTTAAATATTATCACTAAAATGATGTACATAGACACATTAGTGACAAGAAATGTAAAAAAGTTGACACTATTTACATTTAGTGACATCCAAAAGTGACAACTAAAAAGTTGTCACTAAATTGTATGTTGGAGTTATTTTCAAAATAACTACCAAGTAACTACCATTATTTAATTTTGAATTTGAATTTAAATTGTAAAGTTGTGACTATTAAAATTATGATAGTTAATTTTAAAAGTTGTGTCTATCCGGAATAGACTCAAATATGTCTATAAAAGACAAGTACAATTCTGAAATTAAGATAGCTTTTTCTCATCTTCTCCAAATTTCTTATACTATATTTTACTGCAGAAAAATATTCTATAAGTTAGATAATTTTGCCAAATCCGTGTGTGCCCTGTGGTTTATTTCCTTGAGTACAAAACAGAATTAAGCATTGGGTTTCATTGTATCCTAAAGGCTAATCGCAAATCCCTATTGTATACCGTGTGGTGGGGGCGAAATAAGTCTTAAGGAAAGTGGCATTGCAACACGCCTTGATTCCATTACTGCAGTCTGTTACTTTTTCCTACCAAAATTTCTCTAACAATCTTAAGACTTATTTATTTGTTACTGCATTAATGGCATCAATCAAAGAGATGTCTACAAACATTGTGAAACTGGAACGTTTTGAAGGAGGAAAATTCAACCGCTGGCAAAAGAAGATGCATTTCCTACTTGCAACTCTAAAAGTTGTCTATGTGCTCACTCAACAAAAGCCTACAGAAACCGATGATGAAACTGTTGCTGAAACTCGTGCAAGACAGAAGTGGGAAAATGATGACTACATTTGTAGAGGCCATATTTTGAACGGGATGTCTGATGCCTTGTTCGATGCTTATCAAAACGTGCCTACTGCAAAGGAACTTGGGGACAAATTGGAGGCAAGATACATGTCCGAAGATGCAAGTAGCAGAAAATTTCTGGTTAGTCGTTTTAATAATTACAAAATGGTTGATGGTCGTTCTGTTATGGATCACTGGCATGAAATTGATCAAATTTTATCAAGTTATGAACAATATAAACTGAAAATGGATGATACCATTGCTGTGTCCTCTATAATTGACAAACTCCCTCCATCATGGAAAGATGTTAAGAAAACTCTTAAACATAAGAAAGAGGAGATGACTCTTGAGGATCTTGGAAACCATCTTCGTGTTGAGGAAGATTTTCGCAATCAAGAAGAGACTTCTAAGTCCTTTGAGAATTCTGAAAAGGATTCTGAAGTTTCCAAAATCCATGTGGTTGAAGGGGGAGAATCAAACAAACCACCAAATAACAACTTTAAGAAGAAAGACAAGCAACAACAATTTATGAAACCAAATGGCCAGAATTTCAAGAAAAAGAAAAAGAAGGGTCCTTGCTTCCATTGTGGAAAACTTGGCCACATAAAGGCTGAATGCCGTCATCTGAAAAAGAATCAAAATGCTCCAGCCCATAACAACAACTTTGTGGCTATGATTTCTGAAGTGAATCTAGTACAAGATGATGGAGCATGGTGGATAGATTCTGGTGCAACCAAACATGTTTGCAAGGACAAGAGCCTTTTCAAAAGCCGTGAACCTGTCAATGATGGAAGTGTTATGTTCATGGGAAACTCGGCTACTGCTGAAGTAAAGGGCAAAGGGACTGTTCATCTTGAATTTACTTATGGAAAAGTGCTTGTACTTAAAGATGTTTATTATGTTCCTGAAGTTAGGAAAAATCTTGTATCAGGTGGATTGCTTAATAAGTATGGCTTCAAACTAGTTTTTGAGGCTGATAACTTTGTACTCTCTAAGGGTGGTGCCTTTGTAGGAAAAGGCTATATGAATGAGGGCATGTTTAAACTCAACATTATTGATAATATTAATAAAGTCATTTCTACTTATATCGTTGAGTCTACTTCTTGTTTATGGCATAGTCGTTTAGGACATGTTAATTATAGAAAATTGCATGATATGGTTAAATTAGAATTAATTCCTGAAATTGATAATAATCATGATAAATGCAAAACTTGTATGCTTACAATAATCACTAGAATTCCTTTCCCTAAAGTTGATAGATGTTCTAAGTTACTTGACTTAATTCATAGTGATTTATGCGATTTACATAGTACTCCAACTATAGGTGGAAAGAAATATTATAATACCTTTATAGATGATTATTCTAGATTTTGTTATGTTTACTTATTACATTCAAAAGATCAAGTTAAGGATAAATTTGAAATTTATAAAACTGAAGTAGAATTGCAATGTGAATCATCTATTAAATGTTTAAGAAGTGATAGAGGAGGTGAATACTATAATCCTAAGTATTTTGAGTCTACTGGTATAATACATCAATTTACTGCACCATATACACCACAACAAAATGGTATAGCAGAACGTAAAAATAGAGTATTAACTGAAATGGTAAATGCAATGCTTTCTAACTCGGGATTGTCAAAAGGATTTTGGGGTGAAGCTCTATTAACAGCGTGTTATATACTAAATAGAGTCCCAAATAAAAAGAGTAAAACTACTCCATATGAACTTTGGAATAAAAGAAAACCAAGTCTTAATTACTTAAGAGTTTGGGGCTGTAGAGTCATTGTAAGGGTGCCTGAACCTAAAAAGAGAAAATTGGGTGAAAAAAGAATTGAATGTATATTTATAGGCTATGCTGAACATAGTAAAGCATATCGTTTCATGGTTAGAGAGAAAAATGATTCATATTCTGTAAATACAGTAATTGAATCAAGAGATGCTATCTTTGATGAAACGAGGTTTAATTCAATTCCTAGACCCAAAGATTATGTCATTAACAATGAAAGTATTCCAGGAAATGAGAATACTCCAGAAAATGACTATATTCCAGAAAATGACAATGTAATAAATGACAAAGAAGAAGTCATTGAACAAAGAAAAAGCAAAGAGTTAGAAAAGAAAAGACTTATGGTCCTGACTTCTTTATGTTCTTGGTAGAAGGAACAAGAGAAGATATAAATACGCATTTACCTTATTGCTTCAATTTAGAAGGTGATTCTCTAACATATACAGAAGCAGTAAAGTCACAAGACTCTGCATTTTGGAAAGAAGCAATACAAGATGAAATGGACTCTATAATGGGTAATAAAACTTGGAAATTAGTAGACCTCCCTCTTGGTTCCAAGCCAATAGGCTGTAAGTGGATTTTCAAAAAGAAAATTAAAGTAGATGGAACCATAGATAAGTTTAAGGCCAGGTTAGTAGCAAAAGGCTTTAAACAAAAGGAAGGTATCGATTATTAATTGCACTTGCATCAATTCATAATCTAGTAATACATCAAATGGATGTAAAAACAGCATTTTTAAATGGTGTTTTAGATGAAGAAGTCTATATGGAACAACCCGAAGGGTTTATAGTTCCTGGACAAGAAAATAAGGTGTGTAAACTTGTTAAATCATTATATGGTTTAAAACAAGAACCAAAACAGTGGCACCAAAAATTTGATGAGATTGTGTTATCAAATGATTTTAAAATTAATGAATCAGACAAATGTGTCTATAGTAAATTTATAAATGGTAAAGGTGTTATGATATGTTTGTACGTAGATGACATGTTAATATTTGGTACTGACTTGGAACAAGTAGAAAACACCAAGAAATTCTTGTCAAATAATTTTGACATGAAAGATATGGGTGTGGCTGATGTTATTCTTGGAATAAGAATAATAAGAGATGGTAATAATATAACTTTAACCCAATCTCATTATGTAGAAAAAGTACTCAAAAAGTTCGGTAAATCTGAATGTGTACCGGTATCTACACCTTTTGATCCAAGTGTAAAATTAGTACCTAATAAAGAAAAACCAGTAGCACAACTTGAATATGCAAGAGTTATTGGGTGCTTAATGTATGCTATGACAAGCACAAGACCGGACATTGCTTTTGTTGTTGGAAAGCTAAGTAGATATACAAGTAATCCGAGTAAATTGCATTGGAATGCAGTTTATAGAGTATTGAAATACTTAAAAAAAACAATGAACTTTGGTATTTGTTATTCAGGTTATCCTTCAGTTTTGGAAGGATATTCTGATGCAAGTTGGATTACAGATAGAGTAGATCATGCCTCTACAAGTGGATGGATATTTATGCTCGGTGGTGGTTTTATTTCTTGGGGTTCCAAGAAACAAACATGTATAACCGATTCTACTATAGCTGCTGAATTTATTGCATTAGCTTCAGCAAGTAAAGAAGCAGAATGGTTAAGAGACTTACTCTATAACATTCCTTTGTGGCCAAAACCAATGTCACCAATATCTATTCACTGTGATAGTCAAGCTACTTTGTCAAGGGCATATTGTCATGTATATAATGGCAAGTCTAGACACATTGGGGTTAGACATAGTTATGTGAGACAACTCATCACTGATGGAGTAATCACAATTGATTTTGTACGATCAAGTCAAAATCTGGCGGATCCCTTAACAAAAGGCCTCACTAGGGATCTCGTCTTTAAGACATCAAACATCAAAGGGGATGGGACTAAAGCCTATAAACTAAAATCATTAGTGATATAAGCTCAACTCAACACTAGTTACTACTTCAATTCTTGAGTTCAATGAGACATATTACGTCATATAAATGGTTGGAAGCACTAAAATTTATCATCCCAAGGTAAAGTGCTTAGTACCCGTAAGTTAAAGGAAGGGTGAACATATGGTTCTTAATAGACTCAATAAAAAGTACTATAAATACGGGAGTACTAATTAAAGGTCTACCTATATGAGTGAGAAGTGTAGCTGCTTCTAGGAGTTAAAAGGCTTAACTCTAACAACATTCATGAAAGGATACTACAAGGCTGTATACGTGTCGACTAAAGTGGCACACATTGTAACTTGGAATTTATGTTTGATATGTACCTAACCAGTCAAAAAGGAATAGTTGGTTCAAAGCTAGTCTACCATACATTTCTGATTGGCAGCAATACATTTCACTAAGTGAATGTTCAAATCGAACCGATACATTCATTTATGCATATATTCCACAAAATTATTAAAATTTGGAGATTTTGAAAATGGTGGGGGATTGTTGGAGTTATTTTCAAAATAACTACCAAGTAACTACCATTATTTAATTTTGAATTTGAATTTAAATTGTAAAGTTGTGACTATTAAAATTATGATAGTTAATTTTAAAAGTTGTGTCTATCCGGAATAGACACAAATATGTCTATAAAAGACAAGTACAATTCTGAAATTAAGATAACTTTTTCTCATCTTCTCCAAATTTCTTATACTATATTATACTGCAGAAAAATATTCTATAAGTTAGATAATTTTGCCAAATCCGTGTGTGCCCTGTGGTTTATTTTTGTGAGTACAAAACAGAATTAAACATTGGGTTTCATTGTATCCTAAAGGCTAATCACAAATCCCTATTGTATACCGTGTGGTGGGGGCGAAATAAGTCTTAAGGAAAGTGGCATTGCAACACGCCTTGATTCCATTACTGCAGTCTGTTACTTTTTCCTACCAAAATTTCTCTAACAGTATTGTGTTAACTTTTTTATTCTTGTTACAAGTAAGCATGTATGGCTGTTACAGGTTCTGTTTTTTTGGTGAATAGGGATTGAGGAATTGGAATAAATGCAGGATAATCTTCTAATGAAATGATTTACGGAGGTTGTTGAGTTAAAGTGTCTTTTATGTAATTCTAGATGGTCATGAATCAGTTTTTTAAGTGTTCAGTTGTGAGTCAGTGAGAAATGATATTAGCATGTGTTGGAAAAAAAGAATGTTCGGCTTTTTCTTCCAAGTTTTAGAATAGGCCTTAGATACATAGTGAAAAGTTCTCTTAAATTTAATTTCAACTTCTGTAGATAGTTTATGTAGTGTTATTTGTTGCTCTTTTCAGGAGAGAATGGTAGGAGGATAAGGGATCTTACTTCGTATGTCCAGAAGCATTTCAAGTTTCCAGAGAACAGTGTGGAGCTTTATGCTGAGAAGGTCAACAATATGGGCATGTGCGCCATAGCTCAGGCGGAATTATTGCGATCCACGCTACTTGGATGCGATGGAAGCTACTTGGAGGCCTTGCAGTCCGGATGTATAGATTTCTCATTTTGTTCATTCCGATTTTTGTTATTAGACTTGTTGCAATGTATCGTTCCATGATGAGTAAAGTTTTATAGCCCTGTATATTCAGTGTCATTTTCATGTCTTTTGCAAACTCCACTTACATGAAAATGGTTCCAAATCGTATAAAAATGAAACAAACTTATCTGAAACCAAGTTTTTTAGGCAATTTCCACCAGAGATAAAGATGATGATATTGTATAAATAAAGGGATTTCCAATTTCTCACACTATCAGTTCATCTAATAGTTATGTCATTTTTTGTTTCAGGGCTTGCTATGGTGTATTGAGAGGAGAGTGGGGCAAAGGGATATGAGGTATTGTAAGATATATATATATATATATATATATATATATATATATATATATATATATATATATATATTTTACCTATTTAATAACATCATTATCATGTATTTTGCCTATTGATTTTTGACTCGTTTCTATAGGTGATTGTGATTGGAAAATTCCGTGCAGAGCCAATGAAATTCAAGGATGGATACATGATATCCTCTGGGCAATCGGTGAAGGAGTTCATTGATTCTGCCGTGCGACGTGTTATTCTTAGATAGGTTTTTTTTCTTTTTCTTTTAATTTACTTTAAATGTACTATAATTTGCTATGTTCAAATTGAATTCTTTAATTACAGACATCAGCAGTAGTTTGAGAATAAAAGCAAACAAAATGAGTCAATTGTTATTATAAGTTTGGTTCGTCTGTGAATAATCCTCTTGTCATGCCATTATTGCTTTTTGGAAATAGGATACACTTGTGAACTTCAGTTCCCTCCTCATACTCTAAAGAAAGAATTCTTATAATAAAATGATTTGGCCCTCTACGTGTTTCTTCCATGTTAAACACATTTTCATTATTCTTTCAGCCCGGGTGTCGTCATGGCCTTCCTGGCTTATTTTTTTTGCTTAAAGGTAATCAACAATTTCGGCAATTCGATTTCCTGATAATTTACTTTAATATAGAAACTTATTACCTTTGTGTTTTCTTAATTTTATAACGGCAGGGTGCATAAGCCATATATTTCCAAAACTTCAATGTAGAGGTCCTGTTGTGCCTTAACTTTCTCAACATGAATTCCAACATGAATGCTAACATGTAGAAGAATATGGCCACAAATGTGACAAATGAAAAAATAAATGCAGAGATTTGTTTCTTTGCCAGTGTCTGGTGTGAAGTACATCGTGTTCTCTCGTTTGTACACAACATAAATGATTCTGATGTGATTTTAATGGCAGAAAAGTTTACTCACTTCCAACTCTTCCCAATCTTTACAAACTTGTAAAGAAGGTTAACTTTTGGTTTAGTTTATTTCTTATTTGTTAAAATAGCTTCTTTGTTGATGAACTCCGTGTTTCCTTGTGATCAGTGCTTGTGTAATCGTCATAGAATAGTACATGGCTGCAAATAAATATTATTTCGGGGTAGGAGGAGGATCAAAGCGGTTTCTCTCAGTTGTTGAAAAAGATGGTAAGTTTAATCTTTGAGAAATTGTATTTTCAGTCCTTCACACTTTCAAAGCCACGCCTAAAGACTAAAAATTACAAATATACGACAAAGTTTGCTATTCCTTGAAGCGCAAGACTAAAAGTATAGAGTGTCGAACATTTAGTTTCCAAGTTTATTCGTTTGCTATCAGTAATGATACTTGAACTAATGTGGCCTATTATTTTGCGTTCTTGATCTCAAGTTGTTAATTCTTTGATAATGTTATTCTCTTTTCATGAAATTCAGTCAAAGGCTATAACTCTCACATCAAATCCATGTGTTATTCGTGCAATGTATTAAGATTAAACTTGTACTGGAAACTTTAATGTTCTTGTGTTTGTTTACCATTCCAATATTGGCATTTGATTTGAAACAGTTTTTCATCAGCATACTTCTGTCATGTGCAGAGTAATAATTCCATACATAAAAGTTCATTTAGATTTCCATTCCATAGTTCGTAACTCTAATTTCTAACATTCTCTTTGATTAAGATTTGCAGAAAACTTGGATAGGAGGCCCCAACAAGCTAATTATATATATTAATGACAGAAGAAATGTTAATGGCACAAGAAATTTTTGGACATCCTCAAACTAATGAAGAAGCTATTAATATTTTTCGAGTATTCTTAATCGACAAGAACACTTCCTACTTCCAATCCCCATCAGAAAGGTAAGATCTTCACATGAGCGGATCAATCCATTGTCTAGCAAACTGATGGATCATTTTCAAGTGAAAAATGTCATTATCTCCTCATCATTCGGGCGATGCAGCATACTATTACTGAATGTTTCAGGGCATCTTAATCTTTTTTTTTCCCGTCTTTGATAGACGCTTCTTCGGGTAGCTCCAATGCTACCTAAGGATTTTCAACATGGAGATTGCTCTAGAAACCTTAACTTGCAGGTGAGTTTGTTTAGTTGTGGTTTTTTATTCTGAAAACTATTGTATTCCTTCAATTTATGTTATTTGAAGTCATATCCTCCTTGATTTCCAGTTATTTAACATGCTCGAATAAATCTGGCTTGCATGAAGTCATTCTTGGAACAAGTGGGGGAAAACAAGGAACTTCTGCTAAAGTTGAGCTTTCCCCATCCACAGAGTTGTCTTTATGCAAGTAAGAGTAGTTAAATTTGGAGGCTACTAAAACTAAAAAATAAATATGTTTGAACCCGTGCTACAGAAACTTCCGAAAGGAAAATGGTTATGTTCTGTAAATTGCAGGTAGGTTTATTCTGCACTTCAAAATTTGGTGGTGCTGGTGCAGAGAAGCTCCCATGTTCTTCTTTGGATTTTATAATGAAGAAACAAATTGAAAAGAGTCTGGTTTCTGATACTGATTGGATGTGGAATGAAGGCTTTTGAGTGGGAAAATCAGTTCTCGTGAAACAAGAGTGTTGTTGTCACTAGCCTTAGCAATATTTCATGTAAGAACCAATGAATGTTAAATTTAATGTTCACTTACTCTTCTATTCACTTTGTTCCCATACATTTTTGGTGCCTTATAACTGAACTGTCTACTTATTTATGCAGCTCAATTGGTCTCTTTCCAAGAGCAAGAAAAAGTTATAATGATCCCTGTCGTGGTTGTTGTAAGTCTTCAATTTTCCTACATGAGACAGAAATCACCCGGTGGCACTTCATTTTTTATTTTAGAAATGCCTGTAAAACAACGTTATTGAAGTTGGATAACTTTGGATAACTGCGGCTTCAGTGATATGCTCGAAAATGCTTTACTTTCTAAATAATTCTCTACCAAGTTATTTCTTATTTCTTAACAGGTTATATTATATTTTCCTTTTCCTGACAAGATTGGCATTAAATCAGTCCAGAGGGAGACATAAGAAATTATTTCTATGAAGCAGATGAAAATGGATTGGGTTCCTTATATCCCACTTGAAAAGAGGTCTAAAATCTTCCTTTTGGCTACCTTTTGCTTTTCTCAACCCCATTCATTAATTTATTTTTTGTATCTAAACTTTTCGCCTTTTCTTTCGAGACTTGGTACTTGGGCACAAATGGCTTGTCATCAGCACACCTATATATACATACATAAAGGAGATTTTTCCAAAATAAGTAAATAAAGTTATAAACAAGAACGGAGTTAAATAAGAATCAGAACTTACTTTTCAGGAAGTCGTAAAGTAGGGTAGAGTTCACGCAATATATTCACAACTTCCGAGTAGTGTGCAACAGTCTCCACCGTACAATATCTCCCATTAGCAGATGGGTTTTCATATGCAAGAATATGTGCCAAGGCAACATCTTTCACATTCACCCATCCAAAGGTAGCATTTGGGTACGTCTCTGCACCTGCATATTCCAAGAAAAGAGAGGGGTATTGGTTCTTGGATTTCAGGAGTAAAACGTTAAGGAATATGCTTTCCTAGTATCAAACGGGAACATTGTTCATTTTCATTTTACCGTCATTTTATTGAAGAGCCAAACATGGCCTTAGTGGATGGAACTTACCCTTTATCAAGTTCAACATTGCAGCAGAACTTGTGTTAAGTGTTGGCTGCAATAGTGGACCAATTACCATTGCCGGGTTTATGACAACCAAGTCTAAACCTTTTTCTTTCACAAACTTCCACGCAGCATCCTCAGCCAATGTCTTTGAAAGCACGTACCACATCTGGTAGAAGCAATATGACAAAAAATGATGGAAGCAAAGTAACCTTCAACACTTAGAGATTTACATTCTCAGTAAATCATGTTTAATAGTTGGCAATAAATATGATATGGTAGTAGTACAAAAGCCTAGCCGATTTACAATAAACTCGATCATTCAACAAAGTTGAAGATTGAAAAAACCAAAATTATGCATTAATAAAATATACTAGTACGTAGTATTTAGTGACGTATGAATGGATTTATAGAACACAAACACACCTGTGTTTGTTTGCAAAAATCTGGATCAGACCACCAAGTCTCGTCAACCACCACATCAGGTGTTCGAGGCTTACCATTGTTAGCAACTGCAGCTACGGAGGATGTCAAAACAACCTTTTTCACAGATGGTGTTTTTGCACATGACTCTAGCACGTTTAGTGTGCCCTTTAAAGCAGGATCAATCAATTCTGCCTGAAATAAGTTAAAAATGAATCAAGAGTATGATCAGGTATATGTACCTAAAATTGGACTAAATCAAAGTCAGCCGACTAGAAAAGAAATAGCTAGGTAAAAGAAACCTGTGGGTCCTTGACTGTATGGTAAAAAGGAGAAGCAGTATGAAAAACACCATCACAGCCATCAACTACAGCATCAAAGGACCCTTCTTCCAGCAAATTAGCTTTTATCAAATGAAGCCTCTCCTTAGCTCCATCAAGTGCAAGTAAGTGTTCTGTCTTCTTTGGATCACCTGCAGCAGATTATTCCAGATCTTCAGTAAATCATAAAGATTTTGATGGATATATGAAATGATAAAGCTTAAACATCTAATCTTTAGAATTGTAGCTTGTTTTGAAGGCACGAATAAGTTAATATATATAGCGAGTCTTTCTGTAATGAAAGATGTGGCAAAAAATTAACATCGCCAAATAAAGTTAAATTAGTTTTAACATCAATTAATAGTTCAAAATTAAAACACTAAAGGCCATGTTCACCTCCATCTAGTTTATTTATGTTCAACTCTTCATCATTGAAACAAAATAAAGAGGAATTCACACATCAAAACATTCAAATAAATTAAAAAATAAAATAATCAAAGTCAAATTAGTAGATCATTCAATTCGATTATGAAATAGAGAAATGAGTTACTGAACTGAGATCACGAACGGATGCTTTGACGGTGTAACCCTTCTCAAGCAAGAATTTGACAAGCCATGAAGCTATGTAGCCCGATGCTCCTGTTACAGCAACAGTCTTCATTCCTTTTGTTTTTCGGTTCTTTAATAAGTGATAATTTTTTAAAAACTCTTAAAAGAAATGCATTTTTGGTACTGAATTTTAGGTTAATTTTCACTTTTGGTACACAACTTTATGTATCCAACACATTTGGTACAACGTTTTAATAAATTGTGACACATTTGGTACATCCGTTAAATGGTGACGTGGCAGTTAAGTCTAATTGTAAAGTTGATGCCATTACTTATGTTGACTGATAATTTTACCCCATAATATTTTAGGCTACCAAAAAAAGCCTCACATCTCCAAATTTAGTGACGATTTTAGTCTACATTGTTGTCAAATTTCAAAATTGACTCGAACAAGACACGTGCATACCAATTTGAAAATTTTACTTATTTTTTTAAATAACTAATTTGATTTATAAACAATATTAATAAATTAAATAATACTTTAAATAACTGAGTTTACCATTTCTTTTTTGTTATTTTAACTCGTTCTTTCACCGATTTCACTCATTTTTGTGGGTTATCCCATTTGTTAATTAATTCATCTATTCTCTCTAGCTTATCCCAATTTTGGCCGATTTTATCCCCATTTTTAATCAATTCACACATTATTATCTAACCCCTTTTTTTCATTGATTTTATCATATATTTTTAATCGAATTTTACCCCTTTTGTTTTAACAATTTCTATGTTTTGATTCTTTTTGGCTTTAGCCAATTATAAGTTTTTTACTCACTTTTTCTTGTTCTTTTTCTTTTATCGATTTGACCCATTTTGTTTTGTTATCCCGTGTTTAGCCGATGCCATTCATTTTTAACCAATTTTACCCATTTTTGCCAGTTTACCTTGTAGTTTTACGAATTGCACCATGTTTTTGCTTTAACTCGCTTTTTTTTTTTTTTTTTTTTTTTTTTTTATCTAACCAATTTTTCATTAATTTTACCATTTTCATCATATATTTTTAATCGAATTTTACCCGTTTTTTCAGATTTTAACAATTTCTATGTTTTGACCCTTTTTTTTTTGTCTTAAGCCAATTGTAAGTTTTTCAATTAACTAAATAATATTTTTTTTTTTATTTCATATAGCACGAATGTGGTATACTATTTTTTTGTGTGTGTGTGAGGTTCTTTAATAAGAAATAACTTCTTAAGAATTTTACAAAGAAATTATCTAAGAGATATAGAGTAATAGTTTTTATTTTTTTATTTTTTTGAACCATTAATATTTTAATGAGTTTTAAAACTATAAAAAATAATTATAAGATTGATCAGTTGATGTAGGTGAGACTTCTTATCCAATTCAACTTCTAGAATTATTTTCTTTTACATTTTTTGTCACAGAATTGAATATCACAATACAATTTAAATGGGGGTATATTAATCTTCACAAAAAAAGGAATAAATTATTTTGACCAACTCATACTTTTATATGTATATAGAAAGATAGATATAGATAGATAGATTGTAAAAGATGGTGATGTCATTAAAAAGATATATACCTAAAAGATAAACCATTTTAAACAAGAGCAAAATTGAATGGTACCCACTAAAAGTAAATCTTTGGCACTTTTCTTCCCTATAGAGACTAAATGTCTGGTATGGGTTGAAAATAATAGTTAAGTTTACTTTATAATGTTTTGGACAATCATCACCTATTAAGCTACCTTTTGAGGTTGAGTTAGGCACAGTCGATGTAAGTGGACTTAACCCAATTCAAGTGTTATATATTTTGTAACACCATGTGGACGCGAAATAAGTGTCGTTTGCATCAGAATAATATAATAAAATAAGTGTCGTTTGTATCAGAATAAGATAACAATTTTGTCGACGATGATAGACTGGGTTGTCACGAACCCTACCCTAGGTTTGTTGTCGTCTCGGATCACTAGGCTTGGGTTCTTTGAACCTAGGGTTGCGACAACCTGAGATCTGTGGTGAGGGTGGGGGTCGGGGTCAAGGGGGATTACTGCTGAGTGAGGAAGACGAAGACGTTGATTTTGATCATTTAATTAATTACTTCCTCCGGTTCATATTAATTGGCACATTTGTGAAATTTTTATGTTTCATATTAATTGGCACATTTGAGTTTCCAATGCAATTTTTTTCAATTTTGCCCTTCTCTTATATCTAGGTTGGGAAGCTCAAGAGTCACTAATACAAAATTGAAAAAAGTAGAAAGAACATATATGTACTAGTTTATGACAAAAAAAGATTGTTGATTGGTGGAAAGAGAAAATGTATATTGTGGAATGGGGGAGAGATAGACCACGGATTGTGGGAGTGAGGAGGAGAGAGAAAGCAAAAGAGTGAGTATTTGATAATAATTGCATGCAACATTTATTAGGGTGCAGATACCAGTAATTGATAACAATCATTAGGAAAGGTATTTTTGACATTTTACCATGTAAAAGTAATTAATCATGAGGTTTTTTAATCTGTGTGAAAAGTAACAATGTGCCAATTAATATAAACCGGAGGGAGTAATAAATATTTGAAAAGTAAATTTTCTGTACACGGTTGTCAAAAACTTAATCAAGCTGGACGAAAGGAAGATTGCGTGTCAAAATTTTATCAACAGTGTAGGATACGTAATATGCATAAACATAACAAAAGTTCCATTAAGATTTCGTAATACAGAATGGGATCGTGTATAAAACACTGTTATAATTTGGTATATATGTATGGTGCAGTATTTCCATGTTTGAGGTTCATAAGGATACTTTTATGGCTTGAACTAATGTTATTTTATAATATTTAATTTTGTAATTCAATGAAACTGAAAATTCAAACCCACATGTATAAATTCCACATATTTGGCAAACATGTGGAATTTGTTTTCTTGGTCGTGGATCCTCTTCTTTATAAATTGCTAAAATTAATTGAAACCGGAATCTTATCCCGGATAATATATATTATATTAATTGTTTCAGATCAAAAGTAGTAACATCTTCGTATAGAAGACACCAATTACAAGCACCATCTATACGTACTTGATACGTGATATATTATATTAACAAAAAAATCTAGTCTAAATTCAGTTCAACTGTATTCAAAGTGTAAGTAATATCTTCATCTTATGATTGAGCAATGCTTTTAAAAAAAAAACCAATCATAAAATATGTGAAGATTGAATACACTGATATAAATTCATTAACTTCAAAGCATGGAAATTATTCCCGTGCATACTACAAGAGTATTAGAAAGATAAACATAAAACCCCAATTTTAGATGAGGTATACTACAAATATACTATTGCCAAATTCATCGACATTACTTTATTCATTTTATTTTCACCAATATTTTTATTTTTTTATTATATTTCGACTCCATTAAAATCGAATAACATGCATCTCTCACAATCTAAAGAACAAAGTTACTGAAACGACCCAAGTGGATCTTAATTCTCATGGAAGTGGAAATGGCTTCATAATCAATGACATTATACGATCCTTAGACTCGCAAGGAACACCATGCCCGTCACCATGTTGGTACATGCATTGACTAATCCTAACAAAATTCAACGCTGCTCGAGTGAAGTCCTTAGGGTAGACGCGATTCATTAGTGACTCTTTGTTAACTTTCTTCCATGTTTCCCCGACTAAGTAATTGACATACTTACGAGCATCTTCTTCCGAACAATCTTTTTCGTGCATGTAGCATTGGACGGATTTTGCCACATCCCCTTTCATCATTTCATCCTAGTTAATTGCCGATCGAGAGAAAAGTTACATTAAATATTGATTAAATTAAAAACACTGAATATATAGTTTCAAATATAATTAATTTGGATGAGTGCACATACCGGTGAAGTGCCCAAATCATCAATGAGACAAACAATTAGTGATGTCCAACGGATTAAAGCCGGTAATTGCACTAAATCCTCCAAAGCCTTCTCTTTTATTGGATTTGTAATGCAGAAATAAGTATGGACCAATATCAATGGCACAGAAATAGATACTATCGCATTTTCAAGAAACTCATTCAAACTTTGAGTATGGCCCCTCGAACACCACTTTGCTTCCAATAGGTAAGATTTACAAAGTTCTGCCCACTGCAAAAAAAGAAAAAAAAGTTCCGACTGATATTTTTTTCCGAATGGTATTTCAGATCTTAGATATGATTTCATCCATGTCAAGGTGTGTCGGACACAATACGTGGAGATCTCTATCAGTAGAGGTTCAAACATAGATTTACTATATTATAGAGACCAGTTCCTAGGAAAAGCAACTTATAGTATGTGCATACCATTGTTTTCAAGTATGAGATGCTATTGAAATCTTGAACTTTTAGAACATCGTAGGCCAGTTCGTTCATGGAGTTAAATAGAGCTAAAAAACAAATCTTCATGTAGTCCGGAAGTTGTTTTAGCGCATTAATGTCCCACCTATAAACAAACCAAAAGGCGAAATAAATCTTTTTATCCTTTTTGAAAAAAAATACTAAAAATTATTAGAATAACGATAAAATATACAATTTGTAAAACTGAAATTCATCATTTTACCTGTCAACTACATGTGTAAAGAGTTCAAGTTCATCTAAAGTCCCATAAACATCATAAATGTCATCAATAATTGTTATTAGTATAGCTAACTTCACTGACATTATCCTACAGTATCGAAAACGAGGCTCGAATGTGAAGCCAATTGCCCATAAGAAGCACTCCACCAATCTATCCCTTGCAAAACTCATCTTTTCTGCAAGCTTAGTATTAGTATACCACCTGCATATATATATGCGTGCAAATAAAACCATCATTCAAAAAATTCATAAACGACCAACTTATCTAAAAACTTAAACTGACCAAAATATCTAAATAAGATTATTGTCATGTAACAATTAAGGTACCTTGACAATTGCTTCAATTCTTCTTGATACATAGCTTGAACCATATTGAAATCCAATTTTGCAAACTCAAGCAAAATAGGATTCATGTCATGCATCGTTTCATATACATCGATGAACCATCTTGCCTCTAATCTCAACATTCTCCAATGCAATGGAAGCTCTAGAGTATGATTTATTTCTGAAGCAAGAATTTTGTCCAAGTTCTCTTGTTTCTTGACAATTTCCTTGAGATTGTGAATCGCAAAATCTCGAGCTGCATCCATAATTGTTTCACCCTCCATTGATAGATATGAAGCTTCATATAAACTTAGAAGTCCCTTTACATCATTTTGAAAACTATTCTTGAATTTGCCAGCTTTTTCATCCATGAAACCAATAAAAACCTCTGCAATAAAGAAACAAACATTTGTTTTTGTTGTAAAATTTCAAAATAATATACTCTTCACACATTGGTGAAATAAGACATGTAATCTAAGTACCTTGAGGGACTAAGAAACCATGTTGTCTGAGTAATCGAAAACTTAGAGATGTAGCATTTAAATCCATGAACTTCATTTCATCAACCATATTGAATAAATCCTCAAGGATTTTGTCAATATGTTCTGTAAAATGATAAGATATTCCTAATCTTTCCAAAATATTAATAATCTCAATTTGATCTAATATATCATTTGTTTTCTCAAGTAATATAATCTTCACTTCTTCTTTAAGATACTCAGCTCTTTGTGAATATGTTTTCCCCTGCATTAAAACAAGCAATGTCAATTGCATTTATATTAAGAGAAAAAATGATTAATTACTAATTAAGCAAGTATATTAGTTAATTATATATATACTTACAGCATAATCACTAGTAATTGATTGCAAGAAATCGTCATCCCAAAGAGTAGGCTTATAGTTTCCTGATCTCCTGGTAGCATTTGCCATAATCTAATCTTCTACTTTGCTAATTTATGCGTATAAACTATGAAGGAGTATATTCTGTATTAATATGTTAATTAAGCTGAAGCAAATAGGTTGCTTAAATAGAGAAACTCGTGCGTGTAGAGGTTCTTGTTAATGAGTTAATGACAATTTAATCCCTGTAATATTCATTATGTTTAATTTACCTCCACGAATTTAAAAAAATGCACTTTAGGTACCTCCCTATATTCTTATAAAAAAACCATAGTCTCCCTCACATTAATTTTTAAAGCTTAATAAAAATATGATTCGACAAAAATACCCTCCAATTATACTATATTCTTAGACCCATTTTAAACTTTAAAATGATGAAGCACTATCACAATTTAATGGCAATTTACCCCCTATGATATTCGTAATGTTCAATTTACCCCTCCTTCTCCCCCATGTTTAATCTCTTTCGAAACGTGTCGGATAAATAAAGTGAAAACCTCTCCCAATAGGACTTCGAACTTGGGTTCGCTACCTTTTAGTAACTAGTCCTTCCACTAGATTGTACAACAACAATTGTACTAGTTCCTTCTGTGTGTCTTTTTACCGTGTGTGTGAGAGAGAGTTAGCGAGTGCGATTAATTACAACTAGAGATACAACACTATATTTATAGGTGGTATATCAATTTTTCTATTTTTCAGAAATGTTCACGAATTATTATATTGCACTAATTGTAGTATTAATTAATTTATTCAATCATGAGAAAAATAAGTACTTCATTTTTTTTATCTACTAAACTCTGTATTTACATCTCGGACCAAATAGTGCAAAGAAAGCTTAACTAAGACCGAACGAATTTTTCCATTTTTCACCAAAACAAAGCTAGCCCATGTAGTTCCAAATAGTGGTTAGGTGTCTGTCATGTATATATAATTCGTTGAATAAATTTTTATTGCCATGTATTCGTTGAATAAATTTTTATTGCACTGATGATTGAATAAAAAACCTCCACGTTGATCCCGTTTTTGTTTAATCATGCTACACTCTGACCTCATGGTATATAGTTGGAAATAATAATTTATACAAATCTTTTATTTGCAGTACTGATTAACATATTATACTTCTTGATTAAGAAGAAAAATCTCTTAATTAATTAAATATATTCTGTTCATAGTTCTCGAGTATTATACAAATTGATGAATATTCTGCTTAATTAGATCCAACTCGATCGATTGTTTGAAGCTTCGGTGTGTACAAAAAGAATTAAAATCAGATTACTTAGATCATTTTAATTGAAATTCACGTGCTCCGTGTGAGGATGACTGCAAAACATTGACTTGGACTTAATTTTCTGGGGTTTTTTGCACTTTGCACCCCCGAAATATGGGAAATAGGCACTTTGCACCCCCGAAATTTAGATTTAACACTTTGCATCCTCAAAATATAAAAAATGCAACACTTTGCACCCTCTTTTATTTTCAGGCAAAAACTCAAGGGCAAAATAGGTAATTCAATTAAAAATATTTGGCACTTTGCACCCCAAAATAAAATTAGCACTTATCACCCTCGAATTAAGAACAAATCAGCAACTTGCAACCCGACACACAATAAATGGACACTTTGCACCCCGAAACACATAATTAACACTTAACACCCTCAAATTAAAAAAAAAGATCAAACCCCTCATTTTTTCCGGCAAACTTGACCATCGGGGTGAAAAAAAACCTAAGGCAAAATAAGTAAGTTTCCGATCCGATTGAACAACCTACATTTATATACATATATACGAATTAAATACCATAAATTTGGAATGATTACATCATATAACAAATTAACAAGCCATAAATTATAATTTTGAAAGACAGCTAACCTCTATTACAAAATATTGAAAGCAGACTTGCTACTGGCTACTACATAAAATAAATAAACTTGAATTATGAAAAAGAGAAGTATAAAATAAATACACATGTCTTTTATGTTTGCTAAAACGACCAATCACAATATTCCAAAATATACATACATAATACATTACATTGCCATCGGGTGGCTGCGACTATCATGTTCAGTGGCGGAGCTAGACAACTTCCGTTGAGGGGGGGGGGGGGATTTTTTTTTTTTTGTTGGTAACAAACTTGATATCTTTCTGGTGTACAAATAAAATGATAAAAAAATAACTTAGAATAAAAATACTACTCCTCCGTTTCAAAATAATTGTCGTTTTAGAGATTTGCACATGTATTAAGGAAGCTAATAATTAGCCTTGAATTTAGGAAAAAGTTAGAGTCATACCTATAATATCCATATTTATTGGGTTAGAAGAGAAAGAATAATTGGTTAAAGCAGAAGATAGAAAGAAAAAACAAGGAGTACATAAGTGTAAAATTGGAAGATATATTATTAATGATGTATTGAAATCCTAAAGCGACAATTAATTTGGAACTGAAAAAAATCTCTAAAACGACAATTATTTTGGAATTGAGGGGGTATAATACATTTTTATAACATAAAGTCAATTCTATAAAAAAACAACTGCTAAAACTTTTTCATATATTAATTCTTATAACCATTAAGATTTATATGTTAATCATATGACCACATAAAAGAAGATAATAAAAAATAATATAATAAAACTAATAAGGGTTGATGGAGGTTTTGAACAGTGAACTTGATTTTTGTTATGATTTAATTCTGGCCTTTTTAAATATTTTACGGTGCCATTTTTCCATTTTATTGCAGGATTTGTGCTTGGGGAAAATTTCTTTTTGATTTAATTTTGGGCTTCCATTTGGTGGTCGTCCGCTCGATGTGGGGCCCCTTCTATTTTTTCCTTTTTTTTGGCACGTAGGCTTTGTTTTTACCACGCGTTGTTTTTCTTTTTTTTCCCCTTGGCTGATTTTTAAACGAAGTCACATTCCAAATAATTCAATATTCAATCTTTTTCTTCATTATGCGATTTCTTCAATTTTTTTTTTTCCAGCTAACTTGCTGCTATGCTGTAATTATCTAACTCCTCCTCACCTCACAGAGTCTGATTCTGGCTTTGTATAATTTTTTTTAATATGTATAGATTATCCCTAAAATTCATCGATTTATCTCTAAAATTCAACATTTTTTTTGACTGAATTTTTAATGTCACGCTTTGCTTCTTAATGACGTCGTGTTGAAAGTAATTCAATTATCTTCTTATTTCTGCAGCTTCTTATTTTATTTTTCTTTTTAGCTTTATTTTTTGCTGCTGACCCGCTGTTGGAAAAACACAGTTTTAAAATAATCAAAATCCGAAACTAAATACAAACAAACCAATTTGGATACAAATTGAATGTACAATTAGTTTAAGGAATAGATAACGTAAATAGTACTTATCTCACAATTCTGTATAGTAACAGAATTGATTAACCAAATCACATAAAGAATTATGTTTGCCTTGAAGAAATTATCGACCCACCTTCGGTGCAATTGGGCAACTCGAATACTCCTTCCAGGATAATTTGGCTACAGAAATTAATCCACTGCACAGTGGAAGAAATTCCACCTCGAAGAACACTCAGAAGCAAAAACAACCCAAAGATAGTTTTCAGAGAGAATTTCCGGAGAGGGAATTGTATTGTGTTGTGTTGTTCTGAAATCAGAAACAACATATTCATAGGTGGGGAGTGGACTACAAAATTAATTTCTGCAAAATAAATTTCATAACTGAAAAAAACGGCAGAAACATTTTTGTCATTCAATTTCTGTAACTGAAACGTTTTACTCAATTGAATCTGCAGAATTAATATTGTAACTGAATTATTCAAAATATTTTATAAGTTCAAAATTTCAATTTTGTAAAACATTTTTAATTTAAAATTCCTCCAAAAAGATAAGTCTGAGAGGAGACAATTCGCCCAAACGCCCGATCCCAGGTCAGGTCCGAGCCGGGTCGGGTCGGGCAGCGGCGCGCGTGTGGTATACTCATATGACCATCTTTGTAAAGACTTATATCAAGTCTTTACACTTAAGTTCATATATACTAGTACACACAATTATATAAAGTCAATGTGGGACAAGTGAAGAGTTTTCAACTCTTCAATTTCCTCACAAGACGTACTTTTATAACTTGCCAATTAGTCTTAGAGCAATGTGGGACAAGCCCACATACACATTATCTATTTGAACTATGTTTTTCCCACTTTACATGACAATTTATCTATGGATGCTAACCATGTAATTAGGCATCCATCCACAATAAATTAACTCTCTTTACATGTAATTACAACAATTGTTGCTTTTTTTCAATTATCTCTTTGTTTGGTCATCCCACGAGGGTAATCATCATTACTTCTGATTGTTGTTATGGATTGTATTTTAAAAAAATGTGTACACCTTCTCTAAAATTTCCTAATTTCTTAAAGATTGAATTTATTTGAGGAGAATTGATTTGTATTGTTTCAGCCTATTTATTTTACATTGTCTTGCTTTTTTATTGATAACATACAGGTAGATTAAATATTCAAATAATGGTTTCTTGTGCCAAATTTGAAAATAAATTTGACAACTGCTTATCAAATCAAACTTTCCTCTGCTTTATTTGCCGATTTATTGTTCTTTTTTTCTATTAGTTTACTTTTCATGTGTTCATGTTTTTTAATACTGGAGGTGTAGTTTTGTTCTTGGTACAAAATATCTGATTCCCTAGCTTATTCTTGGTGAGTATTTTATTTTAATATTTTTTGGTTTTTGAAACTCTTAAACTTTTCTGAATGTATTTTTCTATTGCTGGAGGTTTGATTCTCTTCATAGTAACAATTATGTGATTCTGTATTTCTTTTGTTTTTTCAGGATTTCTTGGTTGTCTGAACTCTATATTCGTGCTAGCTATTACATGTTTTGCTTTTATCTTGTTATATATCTGTCATGTTTTCTATTATTGGGTAGTTTGGTTTTGTTCTTGGTTAATAAAATAAGATTTCTCAGTTTGTTCTTGGTGAGTGTTTTATTTTATTATTATTTTGATTTTTGAAATTATTAAATTTTCCTTAATGTATTTTTTAATTCCTGGAGGTTTGTTTCTTTTCTTAGTAACAAATATATGATTATGAATTTATTTTATTTTCTCAGGATTTCTTTGTTGCCTTCAGTTCTATAGGTGTTGGCGGTTACAAGTTCTGTTTTTATCTTGTTATATATATGTTGTATTGTGTTAACTTTTTTATTCTTGTTACAAGTAAGCATGTATGGCTGTTACAGGTTCTGTTTTTTTTGGTGAATAGGGATTGAGGAATTGGAATAAATGCAGGATAATTTTCTAATGAAATGATTTACGGAGGTTGCTGAGTTAAAGTGTCTTTTATGTAATTCTAGATGGTCATGAATCAGTTTTTTAAGTGTTCAGTTGTGAGTCAGTGAGAAATGATATTAGCATGTGTTGGAAAAAAATAATTTTTCGGCTTTTACTTCCAAGTTTTAGAATAGGCCTTAGATACATAGTGAAAAGTTCTCTTAAATTTAATTTCAACTTCTGTAGATAATTCATGTAGTGTTATTTGTTGCTCTTTTCAGGAGAGAAGGGTAGGAGGATAAGGGATCTTACTTCGTATGTCCAGAAGCATTTCAAGTTTCCAGAGAACAGTGTGGAGCTTTATGCTGAGAAGGTCAACAATAGGAGCATGTGCGCCATAGCTCAGACGGAATCATTGCGATGCAAGCTACTTGGATGCGATGCAAGCTACTTGGAGGCCTTGCAGTCCGGATGTATAGATTTCTCATTTCGTTCATTCCGGTTTTTGTTATTAGACTTGTTGCAATGTATCGTTCCATGATAAGTAAAGTTTTATAGCCATGTATATTCAGTGTCCTTTTCATGTCTTTTGCAAACTCCACTTACATGAAAATGGTTCCAAATCGTATAAAAATGAAACAAACTTATCTGAAACCAAGTTTTTTAGGCAATTTCCACCAGAGATAAAAATGATGATATTTTATAAATAAAGGGATTTCCAATTTCTCACACTATCAGTTAATCTAATAGTTATGTCATTTTTTGTTTCAGGGCTTGCTATGGTGTATTGAGAGGAGAGTGGGGCAAAGGGATATGAGGTATTGTAAGATATATATTTTTTTTTACCTATCTAATAATATCATTATCATGTATTTTGCCTTTTGATTTTTGACTCGTTTCTATAGGTGATTGTGATTGGAAAACTCCGTGCAGAGCCAATAAAATTCAAGGATGGATACATGATATCCTCTGGGCAATCGGTGAAGGAGTTCATTGATTCTTCCGTGCGACATGTTATTCTTAGATAGGTTTTTTTTTTCTTTTAATTTACTTTAATAGTACTATAATTTGCTATGTTTAAATTAAATTCTTTAATTACAGACATCAGCAGTAGTCTGAGATCAAAAGCAAACAAAATGAGTCAATCGTTATTATAAGTTTGGTTCGTCTGTGAATAATCCTCTTGTCATGCCAGTATTGCTTTTTGGAAATAGTATACACTTGTGAACTTCAGTTCCCTCCTCATACTCTAAAGAAAGAAATCTTATAATAAAATGATTTGGCCCTCTACGTGTTTCTTCCATGTTAAACACCTTTTCATTCTTCTTTCAGCCCGGGTGTCGTCATGGCCTTCCTGGCTTATTTTTTTTTGCTTAAAGGTTATCAACAATTTCGGCAATTCGATTTCCTGATAATTTACTTTAATATAGAAACTTATTACCTTTGTGTTTTCTAAATTTTATAACGGCAGGGTGCATAAGCCATATATTTCCAAGACTTCAGTGTAGAGGTCCTGTTGTGCTTTACCTTTCTCAACGTGAATTCCAACATGAATGCTAACATGTAAAAGAATATGGCCACAAATGTGACAAATGAAAAAATAAATGCAGAGATTTGTTTCTTTGCCGGTGTCTAGTGTGAAGTACATCGTGTTCTATCGTTTGTACACAACAACATAAATGATTCTGATGTGATTTTAATGGCAGAAAAGTTTACTCACTTCCAACTCTTCCCAATCTTTACAAACTTGTAAAGAAGGTTAACTTTTGGTTTAGTTTATTTCTTATTTGTTAAAATAGCTTCTTTGTTGATGAACTCCGTGTTTCCTTGTGATCAGTGCTTGTGTAATCGTCATGGAATAGTACATGGCATTAAATCAGTCCAGAGGGAGACATAAGAAATTATTTCTATGAAGCAGATGAAAATGGATTGGGTTCCTTATATCCCAATTGAAAAGAGGTCTAAAATCTTCCTTTTGGTTACCTTCTGCTTTCTTCAACCCCATTCATTAATTTATTATTTTCCCGCAAGGAATCTCAAGTTGAAAGACTTGAAAGGTCCCAAATTTTCATTTTGAGCAAAGATAAACCGCTCACGATTATTTGGGATATGTCAAAAGAAGAAGATGATTGTGATCACATATGTCAAATGAGCTACGTAAGTGCTCGCGAGGAGGGGAATATGGAAACAACAATGGTGTAAGAAGCAATGAAAGCAAACTGCCAGCCGCAAAACAATGATACGAAATGGAAACTTTTTGTCTTTATTATTACTGCAAACTTTTGAAACTCTTCCTGAAATACTAAGTACTCTATGTATGCTTCTAATGAAATAATGTTATCTATTTTGAAGTTTAATCTTTTTTGTGACTACTTCACTTTAGAGCTTTCTCAGATAAACGACACAAACACTGGGCATCATACACCGTGCCTCTGGTCTTGTTCTAACTATACAAATATTTGTATTAGCTAGAGTAGCATTAGTCTAATTAGAATGTATACCAGTCCAACCTAAATTATACGAAGTAGTGGGTTTACCAGTTCACGTCAATATTTCTTATTAATAAGATTAGCACTATAATATTCATAATAAATAAAAAAAAAACCATACATATCTACTTGACATAATAATCTTTTTAAAACAAAAGTTCTTTGTAATATAGAAATATAATAACATCATCTTTGAGTAATTGAGCAATACATTCGGGTGAAATTCATCAAAAAATAATGAAATCGGTGAAACCATGACATCAGTGAGAAACGGATGAAATCGATGAAAAAATTTATAAAGTCAGTGAAAAAAGGGTGAAGTCGAAGAAAACATGTGAAATCAATGAAAATTCAAGTGAAATTGTTGAAAATAACATGTGAAAAAAATATGCGAAATAGGTGAAAACATGTTCAACTGATAAAAATGAGTGAAATCAGTAAAAAATTAGTCTAACCAACAAAAAAAAGACGAAACTGGTAGAAAAATGGCATAAAAAGAAGAAAAAAAAGTAATCTACGAAATCGTAAAAACAGTGAAAATAGATTATAACTAATAAAAAAAAGGTTAAAACTGTCAAAAAAAAACTAGTAAAAACAAATGAAATCGGCTAAAAAGGGGTTAAACCAATAAAAAATGATTTAAGTTGATGAGTGAAATAGGTGAAAACGGGTTAATTTGCTCTATTTTATGACATTATAAAATTAATTCGTCAAAAAAGAATGAAACTAGTGAAACCATGACATCAGATAGAAACGAATGAAATCGATGAAAAAATTTATAAAGTCAGTGAAAAAGGGTCAAGTCGAAAAAAAATGTGAAATCAGTGAAAAAATGTACGAAATTAGTGAAAAAAGGTTCAACTGATAAAAACGAGTGAAATCTGTAAAAGAATGAATTCAACCGACAAAAAACAGGGTGAAACAAATAGAAAATTGGTTTAAAAAGAAAAAACAAAATAAATCAACGTAATCGTAAAAAATAGTGAAAATAAATTATAACTAATAAAAAAAGGTTAAAATTGTAAAAAAAAAAAAAAAGAAAAAAAAAACTGATAAAGATGAATGAAATTGACAAAAAAATGGGTTAACCGGTAAAAAATGAATTAAGTTGATGAGTTAAATAGGAAAAAAAGCGGTTAATTTGCTCTATTTTATGACATAATAAAATTAATTTTACTCTAATTTATAAAAGCTATCCATGAAATTAACTAGACACGTACAACGTACATGCACTTTTCTAGTAATTGTAAAAAAAAGTGATGTCATTAAATTGGTGAACAATGTTGAAGTGTCAAAAAATATAAAGTCGGTAAAAACATATTTAATCAATCAAAAATTCAGGTGAATAACATGTGAAATTTGTGAAAAAATTATGAAAATAGGTAAAAATGGGTTAAAATGGTAAAAACGAGTGAAATCAATTTAACGGTGAAATCTGTAAAAATAGGTTTAAACCGAAAAGAAAAAAAATTGACCAAAATTGAGAAAACAATGAAAAATGTTATAACAGGTAAAAAATAGGGGGTATATCGCTAAAAAAATTAAACAGTGAGAACATATGAATCGATGAAAATTTAGGTGAAATTTGTAAAGAAACGGATGAAAACAAATAAAATCAGTGAAAAGGGGTAAAATCAATTAAAAAGCTTAAAGTCGGTGAAAACATGTTTAATCAATGAAAAATTCAGGTGAATAACATGTGAAGTCGGTGAAATAGGTGAAGACGGGTTAAACTTTTACCGACAAAAACAAGGTGAAATCGGGGGGAAATGGTTTAAATTGAAAAAATCGAGGATAAATGGAAAAACAATGAGAAAGGTTATAATCGATAAAAATAAAAGCGGAAAAATCTTTAAAATAAACATATTAATTGGTAAAAAAATTAAAAAGTAAAAACATATGAACTACTATGATGGAATAATGAACTAAATAATGTTCTCATAATCCTATTTTAAAACCAATTTTATAAGATGTAATAACTAAATCAGTCATCATTTTATATTTTATTACAACTATTTAAAACCATCATTTTTTATTCTAAAACAATAATAATTAATAAAAATAAAATTGAATATCAGTTATAAATATATGATATTTTATGACATAAAAGGGCTAATTTTACTCTAATTTATGAAAAATACCCATGAAATTAAAGCTAGGCACGTATAACGTACATGCAATTTTTCTAGTATAAAATAAATACACTTGTCTTTTATGTTTGCTAAAACGACCAATCACAATATACTAAAATATACATACATTACATTGCCATCGGGTGGCTGCGACCATCCTGTTCTAACTATAAAAAGATTTGTATTAGCAACAATTATTTACTGATTATATCTGTGTTTCACGACAAAAATGATTATGATAGATGCAACAACGAAAAACATGAATTATCAATAAGTAACTATTAGTGATCTATAAGTTCATGGTAACTTAAATGGGTTTTTTGCAAGTTAACTCCCTGTGATATGTCTAATTGGCAATTTATCTCCTTGTGAAATAAAAATAAGTTATTTAACTCCCTGTGAAATGAACTAATGAGCAATTTACCTCCTTGTGATATAAAAATAGGCAATTTACCTCCCTATGAAATGAAATAATGAGCAATTTAACTCTTTGTGATATGAATTAATGAGCAATTTAGAGGGAGACAATGTGATTCTTTTATAAAACACAGGGATGTATTTTGCCATTTTTCTTATCACAGGGAGTTAAATTGCTAATTTAGAATATTACAGGAAGGTATTTTGCCCTTTTATTTATCACAGAGAGTTAAATTACCTATTTAGAATAACACAGGGAGTTAATTTGCTATTCACTCTAACTTAAATAGCAAGTACTAATTATTAGTGCTACAATTTTAGTTCCAATTTAGTGCCGACAAAAATTGTCACAAAACTTTGAATTGTGTGGACTTTAATTAATAGTATTCCTTCATAAAAATCAAAATTAAATGATTCAAAAGTACTTGAGTTTATACTACAATAATGCGTGTCTCTGATTGGTTAATATTTTAACTTTTTTTATATAATTAGATGCACAAAAGTATTATAATCGTAGGAATTAAAAAAAAAAATATTAGTAGAAATATTATTATAACTATAAAGTACTATTCATAGTTTTATTTTATTTATATAATTTATTTTACACTTTGTCAAAAGTTACAGGAGCTTGATATTTTTTTTTTATAAATTATAAACACGTATGCATTTATGTTTTCTAAATGTCTTATAATCTAACCCAAGTATCCAAATACGTACGATATATGGTTATATAAAAAATATGGTCACTATTGACTTAAATTTATTGTCAAGTTGAAGATATTATGACCCAGCCAAATATTTTCTCATTAACTAAATAATTTTGTAGCCCCAACAATCTTACATTTTTTTCCCAGCGGTAAAATAGTTAGAACACCTACATATATTTAACAAAAATATATATTCTTAATATAATGTTGAAACTTGTAAATGTGAATAAATTATTTTCTCATTTATAGACCAAACTAGAAAAACATGAGAATAAACTATAAAGTACTATATATGTTCTAATTGAAAATAGGGGATATTTATTTTAAATTTGTTCTTATATGATTTAATAGTTATAGTAATTTTATATTAAGTTTTATTAGATAAAATAGAAGATGTCTATATATAATTATCATGTTTCTCAATAAGAGCCACATTTTTTAGGTTAATGATGCATGCTGAAACCCGTAGCGTATAGGGAAGGAAAGGATAAGAGATCGGGAATCACTCAACCGACGATGTCGGACTCACTTGTCGTGGCCAAGTCATTCACTTCTAAAAGATTAATCACTCACTCAAATGCAAGAACACTTTGCAAACAATTATTATTTTAAACTTAAACACTCATCACTTTTATTTATTCATTTGGAGGGGGTTTATATAGGAGTTTTGGAACATCCTCCAAAACATATAAAATTATATCTTTGAATGACTTCACATTTTCCAATTTTAGAAAATAGATAAAACTGACTCTTGACTCGTAAAAAAACATAAACCATCATCCTAATATTTGATAATAATAGTGATAACTCGAAATTAGACTTAATAACCAAGTGAAAGCAAGGATAAAACTAATTTGGAATTGAAAATTTGAAGAACTATTGAAGAACTAAAGAGGCTTATTCAATATAAATCAATCACAGATTTTCGATATACTCTTTTTGGTGATTAAATCATCCTTATATAATAAAATTACTTTACCAGATAAACTAAGTTAAAAACTTGAAAACAGATTTTCAAGAAACTCCTAGGATGCTTATATTACAGACCTCACCAGGGCATGAAGCATTCAATTAGCTGATTTGGGATTAAAGAAGTTGTTCTCCTTCAAGCTTTCAACAGTTTCCTTTATGCTTTCTTTAAGAGAAATGAACTCAACACCTAAACTTTTCACCTTTTCTTTCGAGACTTGGTACTTGGGCACAAATGGCTTGTCATCAGCACACCTATATATACATACATAAAGGAGATTTTTCCAAAATAAGTAAATAAAGTTATAAACAAGAACGGAGTTAAATAAGAATCAGAACTTACTTTTCAGGAAGTCGTAAAGTAGGGTAGAGTTCACGCAATATATTCACAACTTCCGAGTAGTGTGCAACAGTCTCCACCGTACAATATCTCCCATTAGCAGATGGGTTTTCATATGCAAGAATATGTGCCAAGGCAACATCTTTCACATTCACCCATCCAAAGGTAGCATTTGGGTACGTCTCTGCACCTGCATATTCCAAGAAAGGAGAGGGGTATTGGTTCTTGGATTTCAGGAGTAAAACGTTAAGGAATATGCTTTCCTAGTATCAAACGGGAACATTGTTCATTTTCATTTTACCGTCATTTTATTGAAGAGCCAAACATGGCCTTAGTGGATGGAACTTACCCTTTATCAAGTTCAACATTGCAGCAGAACTTGTGTTAAGTGTTGGCTGCAATAGTGGACCAATTACCATTGCCGGGTTTATGACAACCAAGTCTAAACCTTTTTCTTTCACAAACTTCCACGCAGCATCCTCAGCCAATGTCTTTGAAAGCACGTACCACATCTGGTAGAAGCAATATGACAAAAAATGATGGAAGCAAAGTAACCTTCAACACTTAGAGATTTACATTCTCAGTAAATCATGTTTAATAGTTGGCAATAAATATGATATGGTAGTAGTACAAAAGCCTAGCCGATTTACAATAAACTCGATCATTCAACAAAGTTGAAGATTGAAAAAACCAAAATTATGCATTAATAAAATATACTAGTACGTAGTATTTAGTGACGTATGAATGGATTTATAGAACACAAACACACCTGTGTTTGTTTGCAAAAATCTGGATCAGACCACCAAGTCTCGTCAACCACCACATCAGGTGTTCGAGGCTTACCATTGTTAGCAACTGCAGCTACGGAGGATGTCAAAACAACCTTTTTCACAGATGGTGTTTTTGCACATGACTCTAGCACGTTTAGTGTGCCCTTTAAAGCAGGATCAATCAATTCTGCCTGAAATAAGTTAAAAATGAATCAAGAGTATGATCAGGTATATGTACCTAAAATTGGACTAAATCAAAGTCAGCCGACTAGAAAAGAAATAGCTAGGTAAAAGAAACCTGTGGGTCCTTGACTGTATGGTAAAAAGGAGAAGCAGTATGAAAAACACCATCACAGCCATCAACTACAGCATCAAAGGACCCTTCTTCCAGCAAATTAGCTTTTATCAAATGAAGCCTCTCCTTAGCTCCATCAAGTGCAAGTAAGTGTTCTGTCTTCTTTGGATCACCTGCAGATCATTCCAGATCCTCAGTAAATCATAAAGATTTTGATGGATATATGAAATGATAAAGCTTAAACATATAATCTTTAGACTTGTAGCTTGTTTTGAAGGCACGAATAAGTTAATATATATATAGCATATAGCGAGTTTTTTCGTATGTGGCAAAAAATTAACATCATATCGCCAAATAAAGTTAAATTAGTTTTAACATCAATTAATAGTTCAAATTTAAAACACTAAAGGCCATGTTCACCTCCATCCATCTAGTTTATTTATGTTCAACACTTCATCATTGAAACAAAATAAAGAGGAATTCACACATCACAACATTAATTCAAATAAATTAAAAAATAAAATAATCAAAGTCAAATTAGTAGATCATTCAATTCGATTATGAAATAGAGAAATGAGTTACTGAACTGAGATCACGAACGGATGCTTTGACGGTGTAACCCTTCTCAAGCAAGAATTTGGTACACAACTTTATATATCCAACACATTTGGTACAACGCTTTAATAAATTGTGACACATTTGGTACATCCGTTAAATGGTGACGTGGCAGTTAAGACTAATTGCAAAGTTGATGCCATTACTTATGTTGACTGATAATTTTACCCCATAATATTTTAGGCTACCAAAAAAAGCCTCACATCTCCAAATTTAGTGACGATTTTAGTCTACATTGTTGTCAAATTTCAAAATTGACTCGAACAAGACACGTGCATACCAATTTGAAAATTTTACTTATTTTTTTTAAATAACTAATTTGATTTATAAACAATATTAATAAATTAAATAATACTTTAAATAACTCAGTTTACCATTTCTTTTTTGTTATTTTAACTCGTTCTTTCACCGATTTCACTCATTTTTGTGGGTTATCCCATTTGTTAATTAATCCATCTATTCTCTCTAGCTTATCCCAATTTTGGCCGATTTTATCCCCATTTTTAATCAATTCACACATTATTATCTAACCCCTTTTTTTCATTGATTTTATCATATATTTTTAATCGAATTTTACCCCTTTTTACAGGTTTTAACAATTTCTATGTTTTGATTCTTTTTGGCTTTAGCCAATTATAAGTTTTTTATTCATTTTTTCTTGTTCTTTTTCTTTTATCGATTTGATCCATTTTGTTTTGTTATCCCGTGTTTAGCCGATGCCATTCATTTTTAACCAATTTTACCCATTTTTGCCAGTTTACCTTGTAGTTTTACGAATTGCACCATGTTTTTGCTTTAACTCGTTTTTTTTTTTATCTAACCAATTTTTCATTGATTTTACCATTTTCATAATATATTTTTAATCGAATTTTACCCGTTTTTTCAGATTTTAACAATTTCTATGTTTTGACCCTTTTTTTTTGTCTTAAGCCAATTGTAAGTTTTTCAGTTTACTAAATAATATTTTTTCTTTTTATTTCATATAGCACAAATGTGGTATACTGTTTTTTTTGTGTGTGTGTGAGGTTCTTTAATAAGTAATAACTTCTTAAGAATTTTACAAAGAAATTATCTAAGAGATATAGAGTAATAGTTTTTATTTTTTTATTTTTTTGAACCATTAATATTTTAATGAGTTTTAAAACTATAAAAAATAATTATAAGATTGATCAGTTGATGTAGGTGAGACTTCTTATCCAATTCAACTTCTAGAATTCTTTTCTTTTACATTTTTTGTCACAGAATTGAATATCACAATACAATTTAAATGGGGGTATATTAATCTTCACAAAAAAAGGAATAAATTATTTTGACCAACTCGTACTTTTATATGTATATAGAAAGATAGATATAGATAGATAGATTGTAAAAGATGGTGATGTCATTAAAAAGATATATACCTAAAAGATAAACCATTTTAAACAAGGGCAAAATTGAATGGTACCCACTAAAAATAAATCTTTGGCACTTTTCTTCCCTATTGAGACTAAATGTCTGGTATGGGTTGAGATTAATAGTTAAGTTTACTTTATAATGTTTTGGACAATCATCACCTATTAAGCTACCTTTTGAGGTTGAGTTAGGCACAGCCGATGTAAGTGGACTTAACCCAATTCAAGTGTTATATATTTTGTAACACCATGTGGACGCGAAATAAGTGTCGTTTGCATCAGAATAATATAATAAAATAAGTGTCGTTTGTATCAGAATAATATAACAATTTTGTCGACGATGATAGACTGGGTTGTCACGAACCCTACCCTAGGTTTGTCGTCGTTTCGGATCACTAGGCTTGGGTTCTTTGAACCTAGGGTTGCGACAACCTGAGATCTGTGGTGAGGGTGGGGTTCGGGATCAAGGGGGATTACTGCTGAGTGAGGAAGACAAAGACGTTGATTTTGATCATTTAATTAATTACTCCCTCCGGTTCATATTAATTGGCACATTTGTCAAATTTTTATGTTTCATATTAATTGGCACATTTGAGTTTCCAATGCAATTTTTTTCAATTTTGCCCTTCTCTTATATCTAGGTTGGGAAGCTCAAGAGTCACTAATACAAAATTGAAAAAAGTAGAAAGAACATGTATGTACTAGTTTATGACAAAAAAAGATTGTTGATTGGTGGAAAGAGAAAATGTATATTGTGGAATGGGGGAGAGATAGACCACGGATTGTGGGAGTGAGGAGGAGAGAGAAAGCAAAAGAGTGAGTATTTGATAATAATTGCATGCAACATTTATTAGGGTGCTGATACCAGTAATTGATAACAATCATTAGGAAAGGTATTTTTGACATTTTACCATGTAAAAGTGATTAATCATGAGGTTTCTTAATCTGTGTGAAAAGTAACAATGTGACAATTAATATGAACCGGAGGGAGTAATAAATATTTGAAAAGTAAATTTATGTACACGGTTGTCAAAAACTTAATCAAGCTGGACGAAAGGAAGATTGCGTGTCAAAATTTTATCAACAGTGTAGGATACGTAATATGCATAAACATAACAAAAGTTCCATTAAGATTTCGTAATACACAATGGGATCGTGTATAAAACACTGTTATAATTTGGTATATATGTATGGTGCATTATTTCCATGTTTGAGGTTCATAAGGATACTTTTATGGCTTGAACTAATGTTATTTTATAATATTTAATTTTGTAATTCAATGAAACTGAAAATTCAAACCCACAGGTATTAATTCCACATATTTGGCAAACATGTGGAATTTGTTTTCTTGGTCGTGGATCCTCTTCTTTATAAATTGCTAAAATTAATTGAAACCCGAATTTTATCTCGGATAATATATAGTATATTAATTGTTTCAGTTTTTCATCAAATGTAGTAACATCTTCGTATAGAAGACACCAATTACATGCACCATCTATACGTACTTGGTGACATATCATTTTAACAAAAAAATCTAATCTAAATTCAGTTCAACTGTATTCAAAGTGTAAGTAATATATTCATCTTATGATTGAGCAATGCTTCTAAAAAAAAACCAATCATATAATATGTGAAGATTGAATACACTGATATAAATTCATTAACTTCAAAGCATGGAAATTATTCCCGTACATACTACAAGAGTATTAGAAAGATAAACATAAAACCCCAATTTTAGATGAGGTATACTACAAATCTACTATTGCCAAATTCATCGACATTACTTTATTCATTTTATTTGCACCAACATTTTTATTTTTTTATTATATTTCGACTCCATTAAAATCGAATAACATGCATCTCTCACAATCTAAAGAACAAAGTTACTGAAACGACACAAGTGGATCTTAATTCTCATGGAAGTGGAAATGGCTTCATAATCAATGACATTATACGATCCTTAGACTCGCGAGGAACACCATGCCCGTCACCATGTTGGTACATGCATTGACTAATCCTAACAAAATTCAACGCTGCTCGAGTGAAGTCCTTAGTGTAGACGCGATTCATTAGTGACTCCTTGTTAACTTTCTTCCATGTTTCCCCGACTAAGTAATTGACATACTTACGAGCATCTTCTTCCGAACAATCTTTTTCGTGCATGTAGCATTGGACGGATTTTGCGACATCCCCTTTCATCATTTCATCCTAGTTAATTGCCGATCGAGAGAAAAGTTACATTAAATATTGATTAAATTAGAAACACTGAATATATAGTTTCAAATATAATTAATTTGGATGAGTGCACATACCGGTGAAGTGCCCAAATCATCAATAAGACGAACAATTAGTGATGTCCAACGGATTAAAGCCGGTAATTGTACTAAATCCTCCAAAGCCTTCTCTTTTATTGGATTTGTAATGCAGAAATAAGTATGGACCAATATCAATGGCACAGAAATAGATACTATCGCATTTTCAAGAAACTCATTCAAACTTGGAGTGTGGCCCCTCGAACACCACTTTGCTTCCAATAGGTAAGATTTACAAAGTTCTGCCCACTGCAAAAAAAGAAAAAAAAGTTCCGACTGATATTTTTTTCCGAATGGTATTTCAGATCTTAGATATAATTTCATCCATGTCAAGGTGTGTCGGACACAATACGTGGAGACCTCTATCAGTAGAGGTTCGAACATAGATTTACTATATTATGGAGACCAGTTCCTAGGAAAAGCAACTTATAGTATGTGCATACCATTGTTTTCAAGTATGAGATGCTATTGAAATCTTGAACTTTTAGAACATCGTAGGCCAGTTCGTTCATGGAGTTAAATAAAGCTAAAAAACAAATCTTCATGTAGTCCGGAAGTTGTTTTAGCGCATTAATGTCCCACCTATAAACAAACCAAAAGGCGAAATAAATCTTTTTATCCTTTTTGAAAAAAAATACTAAAAATTATTAGAATAACGATAAAATATACAATTTGTAAAATTGAAATTCATCATTTTACCTGTCAACTACATGTGTAAAGAGTTCAAGTTCATCTAAAGTCCCATAAACATCATAAATGTCATCAATAATTGTTATTAGTATAGCTAACTTCACTGACATTATCCTACAGTATCGAAAACGAGGCTCGAATGTGAAGCCAATTGTCCATAAGAAGCTCTCCACCAATCTATCCCTTGCAAAACTCATCTTTTCTGCAAGCGTAGTATTAGTATACCACCTGCATATATATATGCGTGCAAATAAAACCATCATTCAAAAAATTCATAAACGACCAACTTATCTAAAAACTTAAACTGACCAAAATATCTAAATAGGATTATTGTCATGTAACAATTAAGGTACCTTGACAATTGCTTCAATTCTTCTTGATACATAGCTTGAACCATATTGAAATCCAATTTTGCAAACTCAAGCAAAATAGGATTCATGTCATGCATCGTTTCATATACATCGATGAACCATCTTGCCTCTAATCTCAACATTCTCCAATGCAATGGAAGCTCTAGAGTATGATTTATTTCTGAAGCAAGAATTTTGTCCAAGTTCTCTTGTTTCTTGACAATTTCCTTGAGATTGTGAATCGCAAAATCTCGAGCTGCATCCATAATTGTTTCACCCTCCATTGATAGATATGAAGCTTCATATAAACTTAGAAGTCCCTTTACATCATTTTGAAAACTATTCTTGAATTTGCCAGCTTTTTCATCCATGAAACCAACAAAAACCTCTGCAATAAAGAAATAAACATTTGTTTTTGTTGTAAAATTTCAAAATAATATACTCTTCACACATTGGTGAAATAAGAAATGTAATCTAAGTACCTTGAGGGACTAATAAACCATGTTGTCTGAGTAATCGAAAACTTAGAGATGTGGCATTTAAATCCATGAACTTCATTTCATCAACCATATTGAATAAATCCTCAAGGATTTTGTCAATATGTTCTGTAAAATGATAAGATATTCCTAATCTTTCCAAAATATTAATAATCTCAATTTGATCTAATATATCATTTGTTTTCTCAAGTAATATAATCTTCACTTCTTCTTTAAGATACTCAGCTCTTTGTGAATATGTTTTCCCCTGCATTAAAACAAGCAATGTCAATTGCAATTTTAAGAGATAAAATTAATGATTATTTATTAAGCAAGTAAATTACTTAATTATATATATACTTACAGCATAATCACTAGTAATTGATTGCAAGAAATCGTCATCCCAAAGAGTAGGGTTATAGTTTCCTGATCTCCTGGTAGCATTTGCCATAATTTAATCTTCTACTTTGCTAATTTATGCGTATAAACTATGAAGGAGTATATTCTGTAATAATAAGTTAATTAAGCTGAAGCAAATAGGTTGCTTAAATAGAGAAACTCGTGCGTGTAGAGGTTCTTGTTAATGAGTTAATGACAATTTAATCCCTGTAATATTCATTATGTTTAATTTACCTCCACGAATTTAAAAAAATGCACTTTAGGTACCTCCCTATATTCTTATAAAAAAACCATAGTCTCCCTCACATTAATTTTTAAAGCTTAATAAAAATATGATTCGACAAAAATACCCTCCAAATTATACTATATTCTTAGACCCATTTTAAACTTTAAAATGATGAAGCACTATCACAATTTAATGGCAATTTACCCCTATGATATTCGTAATGTTCAATTTACCCCTCCTTCTCCCCCATGTTTAATCTCTTTCGAAGCGTGTCGGATAAATAAAGTGAAAACCTCTCCCAATAGGGATTCGAACTTGGGTTCGCTACCTTTTAGTAACTAGTCCTTCCACTAGATTGTACAACAACAATTGTACTAGTTCCTTCTGTGTGTCTTTTTACCGTGTGTGTGAGAGAGAGTTAGCGAGTGCGATTAATTACAACTAGAGATACAACACTATATTTATAGGTGGTATATCAATTTTTCTATTTTTCAGAAATGTTCACGAATTATTATATTGCACTAATTGTAGTATTAATTAATTTATTCAATCATGAAAAAAGTAAGTACTTCATTTTTTTTTATCTACTAGACTCTGTATTTACATCTCGGACCAAATAGTGCAAAGAAAGCTTAACTAAGACGGAACGAATTTCTCCATTTTTCACCAAAACAAAGCTAGCCCATGTAGTTCCAAATAGTGGTTAGGTGTCTGTCATGTATATATAATTCGTTGAATAAATTTGTATTGCACTGATGATTGAATAAAAAACCTCCACGTTGATCCCGTTTTTGTTTAATCATGCTACACTCTGACCTCATGGTATATAGTTGGAAATAATAATTTATACAAATCTTTTATTTGCAGTACTGATTAACATATTATACTTCTTGATTAAGAAGAAAAATCTCTTAATTAATTAAATATATTATGTTCATAGTTCTCGAGTATTATACAAATTGATGAATATTCTGCTTAATTAGATCCAACTCGATCGATTGTTTGAAGCTTCGGTGTGTACAAAAAGAATTAAAATCAGATTACTTAGATCATTTTAATTGAAATTCACGTGCTCCGTGTGAGGATGACTGCAAAACATTGACTTGGACTTAATTTTCTGGGGTTTTTTGCACTTTGCACCCCCGAAATATGGGAAATAGGCACTTTGCACCCCCGAAATTTAGATTTAACACTTTGCATCCTCAAAATATAAAAAATGCAACACTTTGCACCCTCTTTTATTTTCAGGCAAAAACTCAAGGGCAAAATAGGTAATTCAATTAAAAATATTTGGCACTTTGCACCCCAAAATAAAATTAGCACTTATCACCCTCGAATTAAGAACAAATCAGCAACTTGCAACCCGACACACAATAAATGGACACTTTGCACCCCGAAACACATAATTAACACTTAACACCCTCAAATTAAAAAAAAAGATCAAACCCCTCATTTTTTCCGGCAAACTTGACCATCGGGGTGAAAAAAAACCTAAGGCAAAATAAGTAAGTTTCCGATCCGATTGAACAACCTACATTTATATACATATATACGAATTAAATACCATGAATTTGGAATGATTACATCATATAACAAATTAACAAGCCATAAATTATAGCTTGTACAAATTAAACGTGCTATGCACAACAATTAAATGAGTAAAAATTGGTAAGTTCAACTTTGTCAGAGAAAATGAGGGGTTTGAGTTTTTTTTTTTTTTTTTTTAGGGTGTTAGGTGTTAATTTTGTGTTTCGGGGTGCAAAGTGTCCATTTATTGTGTTTCAGGGGTGCAAGTTGCTGATTTGTTCTTAATTCGAGGGTGATAAGAGCTAATTTTATTTTGGGGGTGCAAAGTGTCAATTTCTCAAGTTTTGGGGTGCAAAGTGCCAAAGATTTATAATTGAATTACCTATTTTGCCCTTGAGTTTTTGCTTGAAAATAAAAGAGGGTGCAAAGTGCTGTATTTTTCATATTTTGAGGGTGCAAAGTGCTAAATCTAAGTTTTGAGGGTGCAAAGTGCCTATTTCCTATGTTTCGGGGGTGCAAAGTGCAAAATACCCTAATTTTCTGTACCTAACTGAAAAATAATTTTGAAAGACAGCTAACCTCTATTACAAAATATTGAAAGCAGACTTGCTACTGGCTACTACATAAAATAAATAAACTTGAATTATGAAGTATAAAATAAATACACATGTATTTTATGTTTGCTAAAACGACCAATCACAATATACCAAAATATACATACATAATACATTACATTGCCATCGGGTGGCTGCGACTATCCTGTTCAGTGGCGGAGCTAGACAACTTCCGTTGAAGGGGGGGGGGGGGGGGGGGGGGGGGGGGGGTTTGTTGGTAACAAACTTGATATCTTTCTGATGTACAAATAAAATGATAAAAAAATAACTTAGAATAAAAATACTACTCCTCTGTTTTAAAATAATTGTCGTTTTAGAGATTTGCACATGTATTAAGGAAGCTAATAATTAGCCTTGAATTTAGGAAAAAGTTAGAGTCATACCTAAAATATCCATATTTATTGGGTTAGAAGAGAAAGAATAATTGGTTAAAGCAGAAGATAGAAAGAAAAAACAAGGAGTACATAAGTGTAAAATTGGAAGATATGTTATTAATGATGTATTGAAATCCTAAAGCGACAATTAATATGGAACTGAAAAAAATCTCTAAAACGACAATTATTTTGGAATTGAGGGGGTATAATACATTTTATAACATAAAGTCAATTCTATAAAAAAAAAAACTGCTAAAACTTTTTCATATATTAATTCTTATAACCATTAAGATTTATATGTTAATCATATGACCACATAAAAGAAGATAATAAAAAATAATATATTAAAACTAATAAGGTGATAACGCCGTGAAAACGTCGTTATTACCTATCTCTTTAAGCCCAAAACATCTTGTTTTGATCCGAGTTTCTGTTTGTTCTGCGTGTTTTCGTGTCTTTTGTGCTTTTGGCCCCTTCGTTTGGCCTTTGTTCGGTTTTTGTGTTTTTGTTCGTGTTTTGATCGCTTTCTCCGTGGTTTGTAGGTATTAACATCTTAGAGTGATTCGGAGTTGCGTATCAATGATGCGAGTCGTTCTACCCACCCCGCGAGTCAAGCTTGAGCTTCAAAGGAAATAGAACCCGAAGCAAATTTTACAAGAATGAAGATAGCTACTCACTCAAGCATGCACAACTTTATCCTGGCCGATCCAAATAAGCTGAATTTTGGATATGTTATAGATGAGTGAGTTAGCTACGCTACGGACTTTACGGATCCGCATTCGGAGTTTGGAATCAAAAGATATGCTGCTCGGAAGGAAGTGCGGTAGAGCAGGAAACCTACGGCCTGTTTCTCGCGGCCGCGAGGTTAAGTCTCGCGGCCGCGAGACCCCTGCTACCAGCAGATATTTTCTGCGGGAAAGGCAGGGGGTTTTTTGTATAATCCCCCTTTTATCCCACTTGTATTTTTAGGCATCTTGGGGGACTTTTTGGCCTTAGTTGACATTGTATGGAGGGTAACTTAGGCATGAGGGCTTGTAGTTTTTGCTAGGTTATGAGGGCAAGAAGGTAGAAATCAACAACAACTTCCACTACACTTTACTTCTAGCCTCCATTGAAGAACTTTCACTTGGACTCCCCATTGAAGATAAAAAGGCTTGAGGGAGAAGTTGTTGAAGATTTCAATCACTAAGCTTACTCTAACTCTTATTACTTTGTTCATTTACATTTATGACTTCCATTAATGTATTGGATGATTTATTGAATGTTATGAGTAGCTAATTCCTCTTTTCTTGGGTTTTATTGATCCTATGTTTGATTCTTGATTAAATGATGTTATGATGATTGGTATGATGCTTGTATGTGTTTGTTAATCTAGCTTGTGCTTTTGTCATCTTGTTGTTAGGCCAACTATGAGATGAAATGGATTGATTCTTGATTGCTAGACATAGTGGATTGAGGATTAGATTGTGAAACTAGGTTGTGATTAGATTTTAGGATAGGAATATACCTAGGTCATTTCATGTTCTAACAAGGTTTGGAGTTAATGCATCACTTAGGCTTAATCCTTTTAGGCATAAATTGGATTAGTCTATTTTGGTAGGTTCGTACGCAATTCGGAAGATACGTATGAATAATTTATGAAACCTTGAACAACAAACATAAGTGTGGTTGTCAATTGTTGAGTCATTTATCTTGAATTGAACTAGGTGACGTAAAATCCTAGAAGCCTTTACATATTGTTAAGTCAAGTGTTAGTCTCATAATCACCTTCATCTTAGTTTTAATATTATAACCACCACCACTTCACCAAACTCAACTTACAAATCTAAGTAGAAGTAACAAGACATTAGTTGGTAATTAATCGTAGAAGTCCTCGTGGGTTCGACACTTTCTTATCACTTTATTACTTGTAACGACCGTATACTTACGCGATTACGTACTCGTATTTGGAACGTAACAAGTTGTTGAAGCCGTTGCCGGGGATTTGTAACTATTATTTGCCGATTTATATTCTTGTATATCTTAGCTTGGATTTGTTATTTACGTTGTGATATTTGTCTTCCTAGGTACGATGGCCTACAATGATTGCTATCCAAGGTCAACCGAGGGAACATCACTTTGTTATTGTATGCATTGCATGGGGGAGAGCACAATCGCCGGTTGCCCAATGAGTCCAAATTACTTGCAATATGAGAATTCATACATGGGTAATCATTATGAGCCGAGTCCCACTTACAATAGCTACAATACCGGATGGGGAAATGACCCGTATTATCCAAGGAACAATGAGTGGAGAGGTGGACCACACCCGGATATGATGATGACTACCCCATTCATCAAACCGAACTATCATGAATATTCTCAACCTCCGGTAGAGGCACAACCATCTTTGGAAGATGCATTCACTAAGTTCATGGAGCACACCACCAAATACATGGCTAACAATGATGCAAAATTGCAAGAAGTCTTCCAACTCCAACAAGAACATTCGGTTGTATTGAGAAATCTTCAAACACAAATGGAGCAAATCTCACAAGCTTTAAGCATAAGACCCCCGGGAACTTTGCCGAGTACAACCGAATCACCCAAACAAGAAACAAATGGGCTTCCTACTAGAGATGAAGAACAAGGTGGATCGAAAGAGGTTGCAAAGGAAGATAAATTCATCATGGATGAAGGGTTTGATCAAAAGGTCATCAAATATTCTTACGTGGACTTGGTTATTCCCAAAGAAGACAAGTGGATCCACCCGAGCAAAGCAACATGGATAATTATGGGTAAAGATTACAAGAGATTTGAACCGGGAGATAAAAGTTTTCGATTTGATATGTGGTTCAAATCCGTCCCAAAAGACCGTACAATAAAAAGATTAAAGCGTGGGACGAATTTAAAAGCAAAGAGGCCGGGGCTTATACTTGATCCCGATGGGATCCTATTCGATTATTGGCCACCCTAAAAGAAAAGAGAAGTTTCAAGTCGAGCTACCGACTATAAACAAGCGCTTCTTGGGAGGCAACCCAAGCCTTTTGTTTTACTTTTCTTTGTCCTTTGTGTTGTTTTTGTTGTTGTCGTGTCGTGTCGTTTGATTCTTGTTTTTTTTTTTGTGTCTTGTTGTAGGTGATGATTGTGCGCAAAAAAAGAAGAAGAAGTAATGGCAAGCATGATTGAGAATTCGAGACGGAAGTTAACCATGGGATGCACGGACTCCATGATCGACAAAGGGGCGTAACCTTTACATTTTTGCATTCCGTTTGGTTTATTTTGTACTTATAATGCTATATCTATATGTCCGTACTTGATTGGTTTTGATTATCCATGCTTGCTTGGATTGGATAGAGCCGTGCTCGATCATTTACCTTGTTGTTTTCATTGTTTTGTTTTTGTTTTTGTTTGTCTTTCCTCTGTGTGCTTGTGTGGTTGTCGTGTCGACCTTCCTCCTACATTCTCAATTCACACAATGGGGACATTGTGCATTTTAAGTTTGGGGGGAGAGGTTCGCAAGTACTTGCTTACATACTAGGTCGACCCGCCAAATTTTTTCAAATTCTTATTATTCCTTGAACATGTTCTACAAAATTTGAGCACATTGGCTAAGGTAGGTTGTATTTGAGGTGGATAAAGAACTTTAGTGATAATAGGTTCTAGGACTCCTTTTGTGTAACTTAGATTCTCTCCAAACTTTAGTTTGAAAACTAAGTGTGAAATGAGCAAAATGGCCTAAGTTTGGGGGAGTGAACCATTTTCAATAATGAAAAACCTTTGAACACCTAGCTCTTAAAAGAAATGAGTAGAGAAGTTGCTAAAATGTATGCACTTCTATGAGAGAAAAGAAAGGCTAAGCCTTCATTGATGAAATTCATCAATCATTTTCGTAATCACTCTATTTCATTGCCATAGTGCAAGTTTTGTAATGAGAGGTTCAAATGAAATGCACAAAGAAAAAGAATGGTGCTAGTAGCCCACAAAGTTAAATTTTTAGAAGCACAAACAATCTTCATCATTAGTGCTAGTTTGTTATTGTAAAATCATTGTAAAGCACAGGGGCTATGTTATCATTGTAAGTCAAAAGAAAAAGCAAAGTATGGTGAGAAAGAGCTAGGGACTAAAATCGTCAATTAATCCAAGAATGGGGATAACACTCTTAAATTGCCTATAACTTAATTTCGTGAAGTGATTTGAGCATTAAGTTTGTAATCTACGGTGAGGAGAGACTCTTTGTCAAACATTAGAAGTCCTTGCAAATAGAACCGATGATTTTGACCTATCGGGACGTATTCACCTAAGATAGAATCTAGCTAAAGCCATCACACACACACATGAGCTTGTTTAAAGAATAATTTGAAAGTGTTAAATTTTGGCATTTTGATCTTAAGCATGCTTGTTTTGTTCTTGTTTTGTTTTCTTTGCTCGGGGACGAGCAAGTGTTTAAGTCTGGGGGTGTTGATAACGCCGTGAAAACGTCGTTATTACCTATCTCTTTAAGCCCAAAACATCTTGTTTTGATCCGAGTTTCTGTTTGTTCCGCGTGTTTTCGTGTCTTTTGTGCTTTTGGCCCCTTCGTTTGGCCTTTGTTCGGTTTTTGTGTTTTTGTTCGTGTTTTGATCGCTTTCTCCGTGGTTTGTAGGTATTAACATCTTAGAGTGATTCGGAGTTGCGTATCAATGATGCGAGTCGTTCTACCCACCCCGCGAGTCAAGCTTGAGCTTCAAAGGAAATAGAACCCGAAGCAAATTTTACAAGAATGAAGATAGCTACTCACTCAAGCATGCACAACTTTATCATGGCCGATCCAAATAAGCTGAATTTTGGATATGTTATAGATGAGTGAGTTAGCTACGCTACGGACTTTACTGATCCGCATTCGGAGTTCGGAATCAAAAGATATGCTGCTCGGAAGGAAGTGCGGCAGAGCAGGAAACCTACGGCCTGTTTCTCGCGGCCGCGAGGTTAAGTCTCGCGGCCGCGAGACCCTTGCTACCAGCAGATATTTTCTGCGGGAAAGGCAGGGGTTTTTTTGTATAATCCCCCTTTTATCCCACTTGTATTTTTAGGCATCTTGGGGGACTTTTTGGCCTTAGTTGACATTGTATGGAGGGTAACTTAGGCATGAGGGCTTGTAGTTTTTGCTAGGTTATGAGGGCAAGAAGGTAGAAATCAACAACAACTTCCACTACACTTTACTTCTAGCCTCCATTGAAGAACTTTCACTTGGACTCCCCATTGAAGATAAAAAGGCTTGAGGGAGAAGTTGTTGAAGATTTCAATCACTAAGCTTACTCTAACTCTTATTACTTTGTTCATTTACATTTATGACTTCCATTAATGTATTGGATGATTTATTGAATGTTATGAGTAGCTAATTCCTCTTTTCTTGGGTTTTATTGATCCTATGTTTGATTCTTGATTAAATGATGTTATGATGATTGGTATGATGCTTGTATGTGTTTGTTAATCTAGCTTGTGCTTTTGTCATCTTGTTGTTAGGCCAACTATGAGATGAAATGGATTGATTCTTGATTGCTAGACATAGTGGATTGAGGATTAGATTGTGAAACTAGGTTGTGATTAGATTTTAGGATAGGAATATACCTAGGTCATTTCATGTTCTAACAAGGTTTGGAGTTAATGCATCACTTAGGCTTAATCCTTTTAGGCATAAATTGGATTAGTCTATTTTGGTAGGTTCGTACGCAATTCGGAAGATACGTATGAATAATTTATGAAACCTTGAACAACAAACATAAGTGTGGTTGTCAATTGTTGAGTCATTTATCTTGAATTGAACTAGGTGACGTAAAATCCTAGAAGCCTTTACATATTGTTAAGTCAAGTGTTAGTCTCATAATCACCTTCATCTTAGTTTTAATATTATAACCACCACCACTTCACCAAACTCAACTTACAAATCTAAGTAGAAGTAACAAGACATTAGTTGGTAATTAATCGTACAAGTCCTCGTGGGTTCGACACTTTCTTATCACTTTATTACTTGTAACGACCGTATACTTGCGCGATTACGTACTCGTATTTGGAACGTAACATAAGGGTTGATGGAGGTTTTGAACAGTGAACTTGATTTTTGTTATGATTTAATTCTGGCCTTTTTAAATATTTTACTGTGCCGTTTTTCCATTTTATTGCAGGATTTGTGCTTGGGGCAAATTTCTTTTTGATTTAATTTTGGGCTTCCATTTGGTGGTCGTCCGCTCGATGTAGGGCCCCTTCTATTTTTTCCTTTTTTTTGGCACGTAGGCTTTGTTTTTACCACGCGTTGTTTTTCTTTTTTTTCCCCTTGGCTGATTTTTAAACGAAGTCGCATTCCAAATAATTCAAAATTCAATCTTTTTCTTCATTATGCGATTTCTTCAATTTTTTTTTTCCGGCTAACTTGCTGCTATGCTGTAATTATCTAACTCCTCCTCACCTCACAGAGTCTGATTCTGGCTTTGTATAAGTTTTTTTAATATGTATAGATTATCCTTAAAATTCATCGATTTATCTCTAAAATTCAACATTTTTTTGACTGAATTTTTAATGTCACGCTTTGCTTCTTAACGACGTCGTGTTGAAAGTAATTCAATTATCTTCTTATTTCTGCAGCTTCTTATTTTATTTTTCTTTTTAGCTTTATTTTTTGCTGCTGACCCGCTGTTGGAAAAACACAGTTTTAAAATAATCAAAATCCAAAACTAAATACAAACAAACCAATTTGGATACAAATTGAATGTACAATTAGTTTAAGGAATAGATAACGTAAATAGTACTTATCTCACAATTCTGTATAGTAACAGAATTGATTAACCAAATCACATAAAGAATTATGTTTGCCTTGAAGAAATTATCGACCCACCTTCGGTGCAATTGGGCAACTCGAATACTCCTTCCAGGATAATTTGGCTACAGAAATTAATCCACTGCACAGTGGAAGAAATTCCACCTCGAAGAACACTCAGAAGCAAAAACAACCCAAAGATAGTTTTCAGAGAGAATTTTCGGAGAGGGAATTGTATTGTGTTGTGTTGTTCTGAAATCAGAAAAACAACATATTCATAGGTGGGGAGTGGACTACAAAATTAATTTCTGCAAAATAAATTTCATAACTGAAAAAAACGGCAGAAACGTTTTTGTCATTCAATTTCTGTAACTGAAACGTTTTACTCAATTGAATCTGCAGAATTAATATTGCAACTGAATTATTCAAAATATTTTATAAGTTCAAAATTTCAATTTTGTGAAACATTTTTAATTCAAAATTCCTCCAAAAAGATAAGTCTGAGAGGAGACAATTCGCCCAAACGCCCGAGCCCAGGTCAAGTCCGAGCTGGGTCGAGTCGGGTAGCGGCGCGCGTGTGGTATACTCATAGGACCATCTTTGTAAAGACTTATATCAAGTCTTTACACTTAAGTTCATATATACTAGTACACACAATTATATAAAGTCAATGTGGGACAAGTGAAGAGTTTTCAACTCTTCAATTTCCTCACAAGACGTACTTTTATAACTTGCCAATTAGTCTTAGAGCAATGTGGGACAAGCCCACATACACATTATCTATTTGAACTATGTTTTTCCCACTTGACATGACAATTTATCTATGGATGCTAACCATGTAATTAGGCATCCATCCACAATAAATTAATTCTCTTTACATGTAATTACAACAATTGCTGCTTTTTTTCAATTATCTCTTTGTCTGGTCATCCCACGAGAGTAATAATCATTACTTCTGATTGTTGTTATGGATTGTCTTTAAAAAAATGTGTACACCTTCTCTAAATTTTCCTAATTTCTTAAAGATTGAATTTATTTGAGGAGAATTGATTTGTATTGTTTCAGCCTATTTATTTTACACTGTCTTGCTTTTTTATTGGGTCGTAACAGACATGTTAAATATAACATACAAGTAGATTAAATATTCAAATAATGGTTTCTTGTGCCAAATTTGAAAATAAATTTGACAACTGCTTATCAAATCAAACTTTCCTCTGCTTTATTTGCCGATTTATTGTTCTTTTTTTCTATTAGTTTACTTTTCATGTGTTCATGTTTTTTAATACTGGAGGTGTAGTTTTGTTCTTGGTACAAAATATCTGATTCCCTAGCTTATTCTTGGTGAGTATTTTATTTGAATATTTTTTGGTTTTTGAAACTCTTAAACTTTTCTGAATGTATTTTTCTATTTTTTGGTGTTTATGTGATTCTGTATTTCTTTTGTTTTTTCAGGATTTCTTGGTTGTCTGAACTCTATATTCGTGCTAGCTATTACATGTTTTGCTTTTATCTTGTTATATATCTGTCATGTTTTCTATTATTGGTAGTTTGGTTTTGTTTTTGGTTAATAAAATAAGATTTCTCAGTTTGTTCTTGGTGAGTGTTTTATTTTATTATTATTTTGATTTTTGAAATTATTAAATTTTCCTTAATGTATTTTTTAATTCCTGGAGGTTTGTTTCTTTTCTTAGTAACAAATATATGATTATGTATTTATTTTATTTTCTCAGGATTTCTTTGTTGCCTTCAGTTCTATAGGTGTTGGCGGTTACAAATTCTGTTTTTATCTTGTTATATATATGTTGTATTGTGTTAACTTTTTTATTCTTGTTACAAGTAAGCATGTATGGCTGTTACAGGTTCTGTTTTTTTTGGTGAATAGGGATTGAGGAATTGGAATAAATGCAGGATAATTTTCTAATGAAATGATTTACGGAGGTTGCTGAGTTAAAGTGTCTTTTATGTAATTCTAGATGGTCATGAATCAGTTTTTTAAGTGTTCAGTTGTGAGTCAGTTAGAAATGATATTAGCATGTGTTGGAAAAAAAGAATGTTCGGCTTTTACTTCCAAGTTTTAGAATAGGCCTTAGATACATAGTGAAAAGTTCTCTTAAATTTAATTTCAACTTCTGTAGATAATTCATGTAGTGTTATTTGTTGCTCTTTTCAGGAGAGAAGGGTAGGAGGATAAGGGATCTTACTTCGTATGTCCAGAAGCATTTCAAGTTTCCAGAGAACAGTGTGGAGCTTTATGCTGAGAAGGTCAACAATAGGAGCATGTGCGCCATAGCTCAGACGGAATCATTGCGATGCAAGCTACTTGGATGCGATGCAAGCTACTTGGAGGCCTTGCAGTCCGGATGTATAGATTTCTCATTTCGTTCATTCCGGTTTTTGTTATTAGACTTGTTGCAATGTATCGTTCCATGATAAGTAAAGTTTTATAGCCATGTATATTCAGTGTCCTTTTCATGTCTTTTGCAAACTCCACTTACATGAAAATGGTTCCAAATCGTATAAAAATGAAACAAACTTATCTGAAACCAAGTTTTTTAGGCAATTTCCACCTGAGATAAAGATGATGATATTTTATAAATAAAGGGATTTCCAATTTCTCACACTATCAGTTAATCTAATAGTTATGTCATTTTTTGTTTCGTGGCTTGCTATGGTGTATTGAGAGGAGAGTGGGGCAAAGGGATATGAGGTATTGTAAGATATATATTTTTTTTACCTATCTAATAATATCATTATCATGTATTTTGCCTTTTGATTTTTGAATCGTTTCTATAGGTGATTGTGATTGGAAAATTCCGTGCTGAGCCAATAAAATTCAAGGATGGATACATGATATCCTCTGGGCAATCGGTGAAGGAGTTCATTGATTATGCCGTGCGACATGTTATTCTTAGATAGGTTTTTTTTTCTTTTTCTTTTAATTTACTTTAACTGTACTATAATTTGCTATGTTTAAATTAAAGTCTTTAATTACAGACATCAACAGTAGTCTGAGATCAAAAGCAAACAAAATGAGTCAATCGTTATTATAAGTTTGGTTCGTCTGTGAATAATCCTCTTGTCATGCCAGTATTGCTTTTTGGAAATAGTATACACTTGTGAACTTCAGTTCCCTCCTCATTTGGCCCTCTACGTGTTTCTTCCATGTTAAACACCTTTTCATTCTTCTTTCAGCCCGGGTGTCGTCATGGCCTTCCCGGCTTATTTTTTTTTGCTTAAAGGTAATCAACAATTTCGGCAATTCGATTTCCTGATAATTTACTTTAATATAGAAACTTATTACCTTTGTGTTTTCTTAATTTTATAACGGCAGGGTGCATAAGCCATATATTTCCAAGACTTCAGTGTAGAGGTCATGTTGTGCCTTACCTTTCTCAACGTGAATTCCAACATGAATGCTAACATGTAGAAGAATATGGCCACAAATGTGACAAATGAAAAAATAAATGCAGAGATTTGTTTCTTTGCCGGTATCTAGTGTGAAGTACATCGTGTTCTCTCGTTTGTACACAACAACATAAATGATTATGATGTGATTTTAATGGCAGAAAAGTTTACTCACTTCCAACTCTTCCCAATCTTTACAAACTTGTAAAGAAGGTTAACTTTTGGTTTAGTTTATTTCTTATTTGTTAAAATAGCTTCTTTGTTGATGAACTCCGTGTTTCCTTGTGATCAGTGCTTGTGTAATCGTCATGGAATAGTACATGGCATTAAATCAGTCCAGAAGGAGACATAAGAAATTATTTCTATGAAGCAGATGAAAATGGATTGGGTTCCTTATATCCCACTTGAAAAGAGGTCTAAAATCTTCCTTTTGGTTACCTTCTGCTTTCTTCAACCCCATTCATTAATTTATTTTTTTCCCGCAAGGAATCTCAAGTTGAAAGACTTGAAAGGTCCCAAATTTTCATTTTGAGCAAAGATAAACCGCTCACGATTATTTGGGATATGTCAAAAGAAGAAGATGCTTGTGATCACATATGTCAAATGAGCTACGTAGGTGCTCGCGAGGAGGGGAATATGGAAACAACAATGGTGTAAGAAGCAATGAAAGCAAACTGCCAGCCGCAAAACAATGATAAGAAATGGAAACTTTTTGTCTTTATTATTACTGCAAACTTTTGAAACTCTTCATGAAATACTATCTACTTCTATTAAATAGCAGAACTAAGTACTCTATGTATGCTTCTAATGAAATAATGTTATCTATTTTGAAGTTTAATCTTTTTTGTGACTACTTCACTTTAGAGCTTTCTCAGATAAACGACACAAACACTGGGCATCATACACCGCGCCTCTGATCTTGTTCTAACTATACAAATATTTGTATTAGCTAGAGTAGCTTTAGTCTAATTAGAATGTATACCAGTCCAACCTAAATTATACGAAGTAGTGGGTTTACCAGTTCACGTCAATATTTCTTATTAATAAGATTAGCACTATAATATTCATAATAAATAAATAAAAAAACCATACATATCTACTTGTTGCGTTCCAAATACTAATACGCAAACTACGCAAGTATACGGTCGTTACAAGTAATATAAAATGATAAGTACATACCGAGTATCGAATCCCAATGAATGGGTAAAAGGTGGGAATAAACGAATAAATCGACGGCTTATTTCATCTAAGAACGCTTGATACAAAAATGATCAAACCCAAATATATGATAAGGGTGATTTTATTTAACTACGAGCGGTAAAGTAAATCTAACTACGAAAGCAAGTAAATTGGGGAGTTAATTATGTGGCAAGGAGGATTCATAAGCAATCAATTAAAGCGGATAAATCATGCGGTTGTTAGGTTAGCTATGCAAACAATCATAGGTTTAGTTGTTGTTTGTGAGTTCTAATTTAGTTAAGTCTCCCTGTCGGTTTCACTTAACTCTACCAATCTACCCAAACTCTCCATCTCCGGATCAATCACAAACATCGTTGTCATTCGATGCTCTCAGAGGGCTCAAAGGCGTACCGTTGTCACCCGGGACCTAAGACTAACCCAAATCCCCGAATAAAGAGAATCTAAGTTATTTGATGCATTCACGAACGAACCCATTATACAAACACGGACCACACTAGGTATATGCCTATCCTAGGTCGAAATCCACAAATCGTCACTCGCCTAACCTTCAAAGTCCTATGTCTAGGATACATTCAAGGTAGAATTAAGTCCGATTACATGATTACGGCAAATCAAAATACTTAAACAATAATCTACTACAATCATTGGCCAAAAGTGCGATAAAACAATAAACCCAACAATTCAAACATAGTCCAACATCAAAACATAATTAATCAAACGATAACAATGACTCGACAATTAATATATTATGCTCGTGTTGCTACTCAAGGATTCAAGGACGTTCGTATGTATCTTCCGAGTTGCATACAAACCTATCGAGTTAAACGAATCCAATTTATGTCTAAATGGATTAAAATCTAATTGATGCATTAAACTCAAACCTTAAACGAATATGAAACGACATAGGTATATGTCTATCCTAAAATCGAATCACAATCCAAATTCATAATCAAATTCTCAAAATCACTATGTCTAGCAATCAAGAATCAATAACTCTCATCTCAAAGGTTGTCAAACCATAAGATGAACGATAAGCACGGAATCGGATTAACGAACACATATAAGCACCATACTAATCATCAAGACATCATTTAATCAAACAATAACATAAATATATATAAATCCGGAGAATTCAAATCCTCAATCATTCATCCAAAAAGAAAATAACAATATTCATCTCCTAATCATAAACAACTAGGAAATGGAAAGATATCACCTAATCGAAATAGAATCGAGAAATGGATTCTCCTCCCTTTGATCACCACATAACCACTCCCCAAGGGTAGTGATTAACTCACCCCCTTGGTGGAGCCTTCAATTACAAGAGAAAGCAAGAAAAACTAAAGAGAGAGTTGAGGGAGGCTTGAGAGGAAAAGGGAGGCCAAGAGTGTAAAGATTGTGAGCTCTCTCCTCAAGTTGTGTCCTCTTGAGCCTCTTAACCTAAGGAAACAAGACCAAAAAGCCCCCTAATGTGTTATGAAATACAAGTGGGGGAAAAGGGGGAAGATACAAAAAGCCCCCTGTTTTTCCCGCAGAAAATATCTGCTGGAACAGGGGTCTCGCGGCCGCGAGAAACAGGCCGTAAGGTTTCGTTCACTGCCACACTTCCTTCTGAGCAGCATATCTTTTTATTCCAAACTCCGATTGCGGATCCGTAAAGTCCGTAGCGTAGCTAACTCACTCATCTATGACATATCCAAAATTCAGCTCATTTGGATCATCCATGAAAAAGTTGTGCATGTTCTAGTGAGCAGCTATCTATATTCTTGTACGATTTGCTTCGGGTTCTCTTTTCTTTGAAGCTCTTTTTGCGCAAAGGCTTGCATCTACGGCCACCGAGTCTTGATTTGATGGAATTGCACTGAATCATAACCTCTCGGACTTCTCTTTAGCCTTGCAAAATTCTCAAACCTACAAACAGAACAAAAACACGACAAAAAACGACGAAAACAAAAGAAAACACACAAAATCCCAACAAGGGACCAAAAACGCAAAAGAACGCAAAAACAAACAAAAGCACACAAAACTCGAATCAAAGCAAGATATTTTGGGCTTAAAGAGATAGGTAATAACGACGTTTTCACGGCGTTATCACTACTTGACATAATAATCTTTTTAAAACAAAAGTTCTTTGTAATATAGAAATATAATAACATCATCTTTGAGTAATTGAGCAATACATTCGGGTGAAATTCATCAAAAAATAATGAAACCGGTGAAACCATGACATCAGTGAGAAACGGATTAAATCGATGAAAAAATTTATAAAGTCAGTGAAAAAAGGGTGAAGTCGAAGAAAACATGTGAAATCAATGAAAGTTCAAGTGAAATTGTTGAAAATAACATGTGAAATCGATGAAAAAATATGCGAAATAGGTGAAAACATGTTCAACCGATAAAAATGAGTGAAATCAGTAAAAAATTAGTCTAACCAACAAAAAAAAGATGAAACTGGTAGAAAAATGGCATAAAAAGAAGAAAAAAAAGTAATCTACGAAATCGTAAAAACAGTGAAAATAGATTATAACTAATAAAAAAAGGTTAAAACTGTCAAAAAAAAAAACTAGTAAAAACAAATGAAATCGGCTAAAAAGGGGTTAAACCAATAAAAATGATTTAAGTTGATGAGTGAAATAGGTGAAAACGGGTTAATTTGCTCTATTTTATGACATTATAAAATTAATTCGTCAAAAAAGAATGAAACCAGTGAAACCATGACATCAGATAGAAACGAATGAAATCGATGAAAAAATTTATAAAGTCAGTGAAAAAGGGTCAAGTCGAAAAAAAATGTGAAATCAGTGAAAAAATGTACGAAATTAGTGAAAAAAGGTTCAACTGATAGAAACGAGTGAAATCTGTAAAAGAATGAATTCAACCGACAAAAAACAGGGTGAAACAAATAGAAAATTGGTTTAAAAAGAAAAAACAAAATTAATCAACGTAATCGTAAAAAATAGTGAAAATAGATTATAACTAATAAAAAAAGGTTAAAATTGTAAAAAAAAAAAAAAAGAAAAAAAAAAGAAAAAAAAAACTGATAAAGATGAATGAAATTGACAAAAAAATGGGTTAACGGGTAAAAAATTAATTAAGTTGATGAGTTAAATAGGCAAAAAATGGGTTAATTTGCTCTATTTTATGACATAATTAATTTTACTCTAATTTATAAAAGCTATCCATGAAATTAACTAGACACGTACAACGTACGTGCACTTTTCAAGTAATTGTAAAAAAAAGTGATGTCATTAAATTGGTGAACAATGTTGAAGTGTCAAAAAATATAAAGTCGGTAAAAACATATTTAATCAATCAAAAATTCAGGTGAATAACATGTGAAATTTGTGAAAAAAATTTGAAAATAGGTAAAAATGGGTTAAAATGGTAAAAACGAGTGAAATCAGTTTAACGGTGAAATCGGTAAAAATAGGTTTAAACCGAAAAGAAAAAAAATTGACCAAAATTGAGAAAACAATGAAAAATGTTATAACAGGAAAAAAATAGGGGGTATATCGCTAAAAAAATTAAACAGTGAGAACATATGAATCGATGAAAATTTAGGTGAAATTTGTAAAGAAACGGATGAAAACAAATAAGATCAGTTAAAAGGGGTAAAATCAATTAAAAAGCTTAAAGTCGGTGAAAACATGTTTAATCAATGAAAAATTCAGGTGAATAACATGTGAAATAGGTGAAATATGTGAAGAAGGGTTAAACTTTTACCGACAAAAACAAGGTGAAATCGGGGGGAAATGGTTTAAATTGGAAAAATCGAGGATAAATGGAAAAACAATGAGAAAGGTTATAATCGATAAAAATAAAAGCGGAAAAATCTTTAAAATAAACATATTAATTGGTAAAAAAATTAAAAAGTAAAAACATATGAACTACTATGATGGAATGAACTAAATAATGTTCTCATAATCCTATTTTAAAACCAATTTTATAAGATGTAATAACTAAATCAGTCATCATTTTATATTTTATTACAACTATTTAAAATCATCATTTTTTATTGTAAAACAATAATAATTAATAAAAATAAAATTGAATATCAGTTATAAATATATGATATTTTATGACATAAAAAGGGCTAATTTTACACTAATTTATGAAAAATACCCATGAAATTAAAGCTAGGCACGTATAACGTACATGCAATTTTCTAGTATAAAATAAATACACTTGTCTTTTATGTTAGCTAAAACGACCAATCACAATATACTAAAATATACATACATTACATTGCCATCGGGTGGCTGCGACCATCCTGTTCTAACTATAAAAAGATTTGTATTAGCAACAATTATTTACTGATTATATCTGTGTTTCACGACAAAAATGATTATGATAGATGCAACAACGAAAAACATGAATTATCAATAAGTAACTATTAGTGATCTATAAGTTCATGGTAACTTAAATTGGTTTTTTGCAAGTTAACTCCCTGTGATATGTCTAATGGGCAATTTACCTCCTTGTGAAATAAAAATAGGTTATTTAACTCCCTGTGAAATGAACTAATGAGCAATTTACCTCCTTGTGATATAAAAATAGGCAATTTACCTCCCATGAAATGAAATAATGAGCAATTTAACTCCTTGTGATATGAATTAATGAGCAATTTAGAGGGAGACAATGTGATTCTTTTATAAAAACACAGGGATGTATTTTGCCATTTTTCTTATCACAGGGAGTTAAATTGCTTATTCAGAATATTACAGGGAGGTATTTTGCCCTTTTATTTATCACAGGGAGTTAAATTACCTATTTAGAATAACACAGGGAGTTAATTTGCTATTCACTCTAACTTAAATAGCAAGTACTGATTATTAGTGCTACAATTTTAGTTCCAATTTAGTGCCGACAAAAATTGTCACAAAACTTTGAATTGTGTGGACTTTAATAGTATTCCTTCATAAAAAATCAAAATTAAATGATTCAAAAGTACTTGAGTTTATACTACAATAATGCGTGTCTCTGATTGGTTAATATTTTAACTTTTTTTATATAATTAGATGCACAAAAGTATTACAATCGTAGGAATTAAAAAAAATTATTAGTAGAAATTAAATATTATTATAACTATAAAGTACTATCATAGTTTTATTTTATTTATATAATTTATTTTACACTTTGTCAAAAGTTACAGGAGCTTGATATTTTTTTTATAAATTATGAACACATATGCATTTATGTTTTCTAAATGTCTTATAATCTAACCCAAGTATCCAAATACGTACGATATATGGTTATATATTTAAAATATGGTCACTATTGACTTAAATTTATTGTCAAGTTGAAGATATTATGACCCAGCCAAATATTTTTCTCATTAACTAAATAATTTTGTAGCCCCAACAATCTTACATTTTTTTCCCAGCGGTAAAATAGTTAGAACACCTACATATATTTAACAAAAATATATATTCTTAATATAATGTTGAAACTTGTAAATGTGAATAAATTATTTTCTCATTTAGAGACCAAACTAGAAAAACATGAGAATAAACTATAAAGTACTATGTTCTAATTGAAAATAGGGGATATTTATTTTAATTTTGTTCTTATATGATTTAATAGTTATAGTAATTTTATATTAAGTTTTATAAGATAAAATAGAAGATGTCTATATATAATTATCATGTTTCTCAATAAAAGAGCCACATTTTTTTTTGTTAGTGATGCATGCTGAAACCCGCACACTACAAGAAAACCGAGAAATTTCGACGGAAAATTTTCGACGGAAATAAATCCGTTGAAATTTTAAGGAAATTTTCGACGGAAAATTTTTCCGTCGAAATATTTCGACGGAAAAATTTTCCGTCGAAATTTTTCGACGGAATAAAATCCGTCAAAAATAATCCGTCGAAATTTTATATTTTCGCGAAGAAATGAAAAAAAAAAAAAGAAAAACAAAAAACAATTTCGACGGAAATTCAATTCCGTCGAAATTTTAGAAATTTCGACGGATTTTGTTCCGTCGAAATGTTAATAACAAAAAAATAAATAAAGAAAGTAAAGAAATTTCGACGGAAATTAAATTCCGTCGAAATTAATTAAAATAAATAAAGAAAAAATAAATAAATTTCGACGGAAACCAAAATCCGTCGAAATTTTTGTAAATTTCGACGGATTTTGGTTTCCGTCGAAATGGAATAATTTTGCGAAAAAATTAAAAAAAAAAAAGAAAAAATAAATAAATTTCGACGGACACCCAAATCCGTCGAAATTTTAAAAATTTCGACGGAATTGTTTCCGTCGAAATGTATTAATTTCGCAAAAAAAAAAAAAAAAAAAATATACATTTCAACGGAAAACAAAATCCGTCGAAATTGTTTAAACGATTTCGACGGAAACAAGATACCGTCGAAATCCTCTTTAATTGCCCTAGAAATTGTGACCCAGATTCATTTCTCTCCTTCTCCTCCTTTCTTCCAAATCGCCGCCTCCTCCTCCTTCCACTCCAAATCGCCACCCATTCCTTTCTCATCACCGCCGCCTCTTTCTCCAATGGACCCAGCCCACGCGCCGCTCCACCTGCCAGAACTCGAGAGGCCCCCCTAGCCCAACCCGCCAGCCTCACCACCACCTCCGTAGCCGCACCTCGGCCTCCCCTCCAACGCCGTGATTAGAAGTTCTAACCAATAAAGTCCCTTTAAAAGACCAGAGAGGTTATTTATTGCTTTTTTTCCTTGCTCTAATCTATTCTGTTCAGCCATAATTATATGAATTGAGTTTTTAATTTTCTCTTCTTAAGTTTTAGGTAAGAAAATTTGTAAAAATTGCTCCATTTCTCAGGAGTGCCGCATCATCTCTTGGGGACAATTAGCCCAAATGTTGAATTCACAGCTAAAGATTTTCGGGATTCAGCTATTCAAGTGAGATAGATTTCTTTTACTTTCTAATGATTCTGATTATCTAGCTATTCTGTTTCTTTCTTCATGTTTTCTTGTTGGAATTTCAAATGAAGCTGCTCTTTTTCAGTAGTATGAGTTTTGTGTAGCTATCTTTATATGTATTTCCGAAAGTTCTGGTGTTAACATTGTTAAATAAATCAAGTTTTGTTGTGGTAATGTATTTTAGGGAGATTAATATAGTTAGGAACTATGGCCATTCTTTGGCAGTTTTATTGTCTAATATTTTGGCATTTGAATTGAAATTAATTGGTAATATGAATTATTATGAGAAATTAATATTAGTTGTTCTTTGAGAAATTAATAATGTTAGTTGTTCTTTTGAATGTTTAGGCAAAGAAAAATTAATAGGTTATATGTATTGTTAATGATTTTTGGAGTAATAGAATGTATTTGGAATAAAAATTAGGCTACTGATTGTAAGTTTATATGAATTGGTGATTTAGAATTTGTGAAGCTTTTATAATGTTAGTCATTCATTTAGAATTGGTGAAGCTTTTATATGATTTTTTGTCTTATGGTGATTTGACAAAGAGTTCTCTCCCACTCACTTTACTTATAAGTGGCATTGATGTTAAGTTGGTAGATATGAGTTGAATAGGTTAACATTTCAATTACGTGCCTGAATTTGATATATAGATTAGGGGTTTAAGGTTTAGGATTTTATTAAAACTATTCAAACCATCATAGTTTCAATAAATAAACAAGAAGATAAGACAAGTGAACAATCTTTTGTATAAATATCACATTTGCTCCACCCCATTTCTTCCCAAGAAAAATTTCTCCATCCTCCACAGCATCAGAGGAAAACTGTAAGTTAATCCTTACCCATTTAATTGTTCTGCATTCATTCATACTTACCATTATTAAAAATATTGCATTGATCTCATTAGTAGATCAATATTTGATCTGATTTTTCAGGTGGATCAAAAAATGGCCAAAACTCCTACATTCTTGACTTGGGTTCTAGTCTTATGTTTCTGTACAGCCATAACAAATGCAGAACAAGCAATATACAAAGATGAAGTTAACTTGAAGATGAATTGGTAAGTTGGAGAAGTTTTCTTTTTTTTAACATCTCTTGGACACATTAAATGATTACTCCTATTTTCCTTTTCAGCTGAAAAAGTTACGACGTGACCCTCAACAAGATGAAGTTTTCTTCGCTCGGTATGCAAATGGGGAATTACAAGAATCGGCGAATCGAAAGTCTCAGACTGTTTGATGGGTGAATTAGTTGTTTGATTTTGTGATTGTTTTGTAGTACTTGGAGTTATTATACGGATTTGTAATTGTTTTGTAAATTGGATTTGGAATTTCGTATTTGGATGGATTGTTTGATCAATGTTAAGATGTTTTGAATATTGAATCATATTTTATTAAAATATTTTTTGATGTTTTATTGTTTGTCGAATGTATAATTTAGGTATAATTAACAATGCAAAAAAAAAAAAAAAAAAACCCAAAATTTCGACGGAAAATTGTTCTGTCGAAAATTCAAAAATTTCAACGGAAAAATTTTCTGTCGAAAATTCAAAAATTTCGACGGAAAATTGTTCCGTCGAAAATTCAAAAATTTCGACGGAAAACATTTCCGTCGAAAATTCAAAAATTTCGACGGAATTTAATTCCGTCGAAATCTCATAAATTTCGACGGAAAATAATTCCGTTGAAATTTCTGTCGAAAATATATCTGTCGAAATTTCCGTCGAAAATTCCGTCGAAAATTTGATTTCTACGACACTTTTTTCGACAACCCATTTCGGTCGAAATTTCGGTCGAAATTTGTAAATTTCGACGGATTTCATGAAAAATCCGTCGAAATTTCCGTCGAAATTTCTCGGTTTTCTTGTAGTGGCAGCTTAAAGGGAAGAAAAGGATAAGAGATTGGGAATCACTCAACCGACGATGTCGGACTCACTTGACGTGGCCAAGTCACTCACTTCTAAAAGATTAATCACTCACTCAAATGCAAGAACACTTTGCAAACAATTATTATTTTAAACTTAAACACTCATCACTTTTATTTATTCATTTGGAGGGGGTTTATATAGGAGTTTTGGAACATCCTCCAAAACATATAAAATTATATCTTTGAATGACTTCACATTTTCCAATTTTAGAAAATAGATAAAACTGACTCTTGACTCGTAAAAAAACATAAACCATCATCCTAATATTTGATAATAATAGTGATAACTCGAAATTAGACTTAATAACCAAGTGAAAGCAAGGATAAAACTAATTTGGAATTGAAAATTTGAAGAACTATTGAAGAACTAAAGAGGCTTATTCAATATAAATCAATCACAGATTTTCGATATACTCTTTTTGGTGATTAAATCATCCTTATATAATAAAATTACTTTACCAGATAAACTAAGTTAAAAACTTGAAAACAGATTTTCAAGAAACTCCTAGGATGCTTATATTACAGACCTCACCAGGGCATGAAGCATTCAATTAGCTGATTTGGGATTAAAGAAGTTGTTCTCCTTCAAGCTTTCAACAGTTTCCTTTATGCTTTCTTTAAGAGAAATGAACTCAACACCTAAACTTTTCACCTTTTCTTTCGAGACTTGGTACTTGGGCACAAATGGCTTGTCATCAGCACACCTATATATACATACATAAAGGAGATTTTTCCAAAATAAGTAAATAAAGTTATAAACAAGAACGGAGTTAAATAAGAATCAGAACTTACTTTTCAGGAAGTCGTAAAGTAGGGTAGAGTTCACGCAATATATTCACAACTTCCGAGTAGTGTGCAACAGTCTCCACCGTACAATATCTCCCATTAGCAGATGGGTTTTCATATGCAAGAATATGTGCCAAGGCAACATCTTTCACATTCACCCATCCAAAGGTAGCATTTGGGTACGTCTCTGCACCTGCATATTCCAAGAAAGGAGAGGGGTATTGGTTCTTGGATTTCAGGAGTAAAACGTTAAGGAATATGCTTTCCTAGTATCAAACGGGAACATTGTTCATTTTCATTTTACCGTCATTTTATTGAAGAGCCAAACATGGCCTTAGTGGATGGAACTTACCCTTTATCAAGTTCAACATTGCAGCAGAACTTGTGTTAAGTGTTGGCTGCAATAGTGGACCAATTACCATTGCCGGGTTTATGACAACCAAGTCTAAACCTTTTTCTTTCACAAACTTCCACGCAGCATCCTCAGCCAATGTCTTTGAAAGCACGTACCACATCTGGTAGAAGCAATATGACAAAAAATGATGGAAGCAAAGTAACCTTCAACACTTAGAGATTTACATTCTCAGTAAATCATGTTTAATAGTTGGCAATAAATATGATATGGTAGTAGTACAAAAGCCTAGCCGATTTACAATAAACTCGATCATTCAACAAAGTTGAAGATTGAAAAAACCAAAATTATGCATTAATAAAATATACTAGTACGTAGTATTTAGTGACGTATGAATGGATTTATAGAACACAAACACACCTGTGTTTGTTTGCAAAAATCTGGATCAGACCACCAAGTCTCGTCAACCACCACATCAGGTGTTCGAGGCTTACCATTGTTAGCAACTGCAGCTACGGAGGATGTCAAAACAACCTTTTTCACAGATGGTGTTTTTGCACATGACTCTAGCACGTTTAGTGTGCCCTTTAAAGCAGGATCAATCAATTCTGCCTGAAATAAGTTAAAAATGAATCAAGAGTATGATCAGGTATATGTACCTAAAATTGGACTAAATCAAAGTCAGCCGACTAGAAAAGAAATAGCTAGGTAAAAGAAACCTGTGGGTCCTTGACTGTATGGTAAAAAGGAGAAGCAGTATGAAAAACACCATCACAGCCATCAACTACAGCATCAAAGGACCCTTCTTCCAGCAAATTAGCTTTTATCAAATGAAGCCTCTCCTTAGCTCCATCAAGTGCAAGTAAGTGTTCTGTCTTCTTTGGATCACCTGCAGATCATTCCAGATCCTCAGTAAATCATAAAGATTTTGATGGATATATGAAATGATAAAGCTTAAACATATAATCTTTAGACTTGTAGCTTGTTTTGAAGGCACGAATAAGTTAATATATATATAGCATATAGCGAGTTTTTTCGTATGTGGCAAAAAATTAACATCATATCGCCAAATAAAGTTAAATTAGTTTTAACATCAATTAATAGTTCAAATTTAAAACACTAAAGGCCATGTTCACCTCCATCCATCTAGTTTATTTATGTTCAACACTTCATCATTGAAACAAAATAAAGAGGAATTCACACATCACAACATTAATTCAAATAAATTATAAAATAAAATAATCAAAGTCAAATTAGTTGATCATTCAATTCGATTATGAAATAGAGAAATGAGTTACTGAACTGAGATCACGAACGGATGCTTTGACGGTGTAACCCTTCTCAAGCAAGAATTTAACGAGCCATGAAGCTATGTAACCCGATGCTCCAGTTACAGCAACTGTCTTCATTCCTTCTCTCTGTCTGTGTGTGTGTGTGTGAGAGAGAGAGAGAGAGAGAGAGCGGTTTTTTTTTTTTTTATGTATATCAGTTTTTCTATATTTCAGACAGAAATCTTCACGAGTAGTATTAACAAACTTATTCAAAATTAAATACCATTATTTCACTCAGTCAATGGCATGTTTCTGTAACTATTTAATATTTGCACTTAGTACCTCATTTATGACTTTAAAGGCTAGTCCTAGTACCTCGTTTATGACTTTAGAGGCTAATAGCTTGTTTGTTTGACTTGGACAAAAATTATTTCGTGTTTGAGATAAGTCAAATAAACATTGTTGTTATTTTTTAATTTTCTCTCAAAAGTCAAATAAACAATAATTTTCTTCTTTAGAAAAATCTACATAAACTTCATTTTAATTTGACATAGAGTAATTAATATCTTATACAACTTATTTTACATAATAAACATAAATTGACTTAAACTCTTACACATCTTATTACATCTAAAAGTTATATGACTCTTGCAAAAAACTCTGCACCTATTTTATTTATCAAACAACAATATGTTACATGTCCTATACTGGTTAGGTGCAAGGGCAAATCTGCCTTGAGGCTAGGAGGTCTATAGACCCCTCAAATTTTTTTTTTTTTTATTTTTATAGTAGCTAGTATTCATAAAACAAAATGAAAAGAAAGAAAATGATAAGAAAGATGAAGCATTCAATCTATTATTAATACTTCAATAATTTTCCTTTGTCTTCAATCTACATTTGATGATGTTGCCATGGGGCATTACTAATGACTAGTCTCAAGCTTTGCAAAGAAAAGATCAAGAAATAGTGAATTTTATGAGATTAGTCAAATTATTTAAGGATCGACTTCAAAATACAAGAGATAATAAAGGGAGACCTTTGTTGGAGGAAATTACTTCTTTTTATTTTTAGCATGAAATTGAAATTTCTTCTATAAGTAAAATATATGTTTCATATGGGAGGCCAAGACGTAGAGTTAAACAAGTGACCATCCAACACCATTACAAAGTTGAGAGATTCAATTCGGTTATAGATAGACAAATGCAAGAGTTAAACAATTGTTCAATGAAGTAAACATGTACCTGCTTCTTTGTGTTGTATGTTTAAACTCATCCGATCTTTTTAAGGTCTTTGTCAAAGGAAAACTTGTTCGTCTTGCAGAACTTTATTCTAATGATTTATCTTTTCTTGAGCTCTCAGTCTTGCCCAATCAACTTGAAAATTATATTAGAGATGCTCGATCAAGTGATGACTTTTCTAATTTGAAAGGAATTAGTGATCTTGCTAAGAAGATGGTTGCAACTAAAATTCATGTCGCATTCTTTGTGACATTGACACTTATTCTCATTGTTGCAATTGCATCAATAAAGAGAGCTTTTTCGGCTATGAAGATAGTGAAGAATCGTCTTCGTAACAGAATGGGAGATCAATGACTAAATGATAGTCTAGTTTTCTTAATAGAGATAGACATATTTAATAGTGTTTCAAATAATGCTATTATGGACCGATTTAAAAAAATGAAAAATTGATGCGATCATTTTAATATTAATATATGGATGTATTGGGTTCTGTTTGAGTCAAAATGGCGTATCATATATAATTTAAGGAACTTATGGGGTTATTTTTGTCAAACATTACCTCATCGTTTTTGTATCTTGTCATATATTTTCTCATAAATGAAATATAATTTTTAAGTTTAAATGATTGATTTTTTTTTAATATAAATATATTTACTTTAGCCGCTAAAATTCATGGATGCGCACCTGGTTAGGAGTCTTGTATAATTGGTTGAATAGGTTTTTAATTGCAGTATTGATTTAGGCATTTAGCCAAATATGCTAAACATATTTAAACTAGTAATTATAATATTTTTTAATCCTAAAGAAGATATGTTAGAATTAAAACTTCATCTTATCTGAAAAGTATCATATCTTATTTGTGTCCACTCTTGTTTTCGCGACATGTCCTGTCTTGTTCAAAATATTTCAATCTATTTTAATTTCCAAAGACGCCATGTACATATAGAACACGTATCACACGATACATATAATTATACAATACAAATACGTAAACTGGCAATGCATTTTTTTTTTTAGAAATGAAGTAAAAGAAATAGCTTTCTTAAATAAAAAACAAAATGTTGCAAGGATGAGTTGTGGATTTTTCACTTTATGAATCACTTGTACATGCACTTGATGGAAGCAAACAATCGAGTAAAAAAATGGAGTATTATATACCCTTAACCTCAAAAAAAAATTGAACAGAAATATTTACAATTTTAAGCCTAAAAATACATACATACAGTAAACCTTCAATCATCACCGAAAGTACAACATTTTCCTCTTAAAAAAGAGTACAATCTTTTTTCGTTAGGCATGGTTGAACAAGCTATTTTCTATTTTATTTGTATTTATTATATGCTCTTGTTTTTATCCCTTTTATACCAACATCATTGCTCCAGTATATTACAGAAACCTACTAAATTTGAGAAAGTGATGGAAATAACCAGTAGATTTGTTCTCATTCCAAGACTACTTACTGATCAAATGGCACAAGAAATTAAGCAAGGATAAAACTAATTTTGAAATGATGATTTTGAAGAACTAAAGATGCTTACTCAATACTAATTATCCATCACAGATTCTCAATAAACTCTCTTTGGATATCAAATCATCCTTGTAAAAACTAAGTTCAAAACTTGAACACAAATCTTCAAGAAACTTCCATCTGGTATAATTTTTTCTCGAATAACTCGACCAGGGATAACATATAGGATGTTTATAATATAACCCTCACCAGGGCATGAAGCATTCAAATAGCTGATTGGGGATTAAAGAAGTTCTTCTCCTTCAAGCTTTCAACAGTTTCCTTTATGCCTTCTTTAAGAGAAATGAACTCAACACCTAAACTTTTCGCTTTTTCTTTTGAGACTTGGTACTTGGGCACAAATGGCTTGTCATCAGCACACCTATATATACATACATACAGGATATTTTTCCAAAATAAGTAAATAAAGTTATAAACAAGAACGGAGTCAAATAAGAATCGGAACTTACTTTTCAGGAAGTCGTAAAGTAGGGTAGAGTTCACGCAATATATTCACAACTTCTGAGTAGTGTGCAACACTCTCCACCGTACAATATCTTCCATTAGCAGAAGGGTTCTCAAATGCAAGAATATGTGCCAAGGCAACATCTTTCACATTCACCCATCCAAAGGTAGCATTTGGGTACGTCTCTGCACCTGCATATTCCAAGAAATGAGATGTATTGGTTCTTGGGTTTTAGTGAGCAAAACGCTAAGGAAAATGCTTTACTAGTATCAAACGAGAATATTGAGCTTAGATTTTGTTCTTTCTCATTTTCATCGTCATTTTATCGCAAAACCAAACATGGCCTTAGGGCTTAGTGGATGGAACTTACCCTTTATCAAGTTCAATATTGCAGCAGAACTTGTGTTAAGTGTTGGCTGCAATAGAGGACCAATTACCATTGCCGGGTTTATGGCAACCATATCAATATCTTTCTCTTTCACAAACTTCCAAGCAGCATCCTCAGCCAATGTCTTTGAAAGCACATACCACATCTGGTAAAAGCAATATGACAAAAAATGATGGAAACAAGTAAACTTCAGTGCAGACAGTCGATTAACTGGTTTACTGACACATGTTTAAGAGTTTGCAATAAATATGGTGGTACAAGAGCATACTATAAACTCATTCAACATAATTCAAGATTCAAAAATTAAAATTATGCAATAAAATATATTAGCAAGCGAAATGACGTGTCATTGATTGTACATAGAAGCAGAAGAAGAAAGCCTCTCATGAACAGAAGCAGATGAATAGAACACAAACAAACCTGTGTTTGTTTGCAAAAATCTGGATCAGACCACCAAGTCTCGTCAACTACCACATCAGGTGTTCGAGGCTTACCATTGTAAGCAACTGCAGCTATGGAGGATGTCAAAACAACCTTTTTCACAGATGGTGATTTTGCACATGACCCGAGCACGTTCAGTGTCCCCTTTAATGCAGGATCAATCAATTCTGCCTGAAAGAAGTTAAAATAAATTAAGAAGCAAATGATTGCTATATGATTCAAGAAATGGACAAAATCAAAGTCATGTCAAATTAAGCCGACTAGAAAAGGTACTAACATAGATTGGACTTTAGATAATGTTTTCACCAATATGCAAATTTTAAATTCTTTTGACAGCAAAAACGAAAAAGAAACCTGTGGGTCCGTGACTGTATGATAAAAAGGAGAAGCAGTATGAAAAACACCATCACACCCATCGACTACAGCATCAAAGGACCCTTCTTCCAGCAGGTTTGCTTTTATCAATTGAAGTCTCTCTTTGGCTCCATCAAGTGCTAGTAAGTGTTGTGTCTTCTTTGGATCATCTGCAGAATGTGGAGAGATTAAACTCGGTGAATGATAGAAAATGGTTTTAACATTGCCAAACTAAATAGTAAATAGCAGTATTCAAGTTAAAGATATTTCTACTCATTCGATTAATACCGTAATTACATCTACATTGGAAGAAACAACTATTAGTTTCTGTTTTCTTCCTCTAACATCTCTTAAAAATTCTAAATTTCACATGAAAAAAGCAATAATTTTCGAAAAGAAAAATAGCACTACTAGGAAATCGTATAATTACAGGTAACTTTACACATAACTACAGATGTTTCTTGCAATACATATGTTGGCTCTGAACAAGCAGCTGTAGTTTAATTTTGGAAGAGTTGATTTGTACACAAGATAGTCTCTCAAAAGGCCAAGTGATATATTGTTACTTGCATAATGGTACTTGGAAGTTCTGTCATTGATACTTATCTTTTTTTGGGATGAATTAACATAGACAAAAAGTCTAAAACCAAATAAATAATTACAGACTGTGTCACAGAAAATTAAGATAGGTAAAAAGTCTAAAGGGACAAAAAACAAAATTAGACACTCATTTTTTCTATCTTCATGGATTTGGATTCAAAGATTGGTTCACAAACCTTTCAACCGAAGAATCTATTCATACATCGGCACATGATCCCTCAATGAAACAAAATTATTTTGCCTTATCCTCAAACAATCAGTATTTCTGTTTTGTACTTGTCGAAATTTAATTACCATTGTACAATCGAAATAACAAAAAAAAATCCTATATTTATTCAATGCTAGCGCCAAAATCTTGTAATGTTAATCCAAAGATTATTTATAAAACTTGAAAATACATTAAAAAAAAAAAAAAAAAATTAATAGAGTAGAAAATCTAAATGGGTACCTTTTGATTATACTCAAAAGCATTTTGAATTAATTGGAAAGCCCACATGATGAAATTCTAGAAAAAGGACCAAATTAATGAGAGAAAAAGGAGAGATGACGTCACTTACTGATTTCACGAACAGATGCTTTGACGGTGTAACCGCGCTGAAGCAAGAATTTGACAAGCCATGAAGCTATGTAGCCCGATGCTCCTGTTACAGCAACTGTTTTCATTTCTGCTCCTCGGCCGCCCTCGCTCTGTGTTGTGTTGTGTGTATTTTGAACTCTGTGCCTATACCTTTTTTAAGATAAAAAATCATAAAATTATTATATAATTGCACTATTATTACTAAGGGTTATTGCACTACATCCCCTGAACTATCGTTATTTGACACTTACTTCCAAAACTTTTCATTTTTTGACAATCACTCCCCTTCTATTAACAAATCCTCCATTCCACTTATTGAATGCCCATTTTACCCTTCCCATTTAACAACTATTTATAATTGATTATTTTTTTTAGAACTATTGAATTGATTCTAAATTTAAACTTGAGAACATTGAATATTGTTTTATTTATATTACACCACATCAAACATAAGCAAGTTTCTTCTATTAAAACTCAGCAATAGTGTTGACAAGTTTATATATGAAAATTATATCCAACGCATCAAAACAAAAACATCATATGTTATGCAGTAGTACCATGTCTAATATTTTCAAGAATTGGTGCTATATTGCATATAACATTTTTTAGGAAAATATAACTAGGGTATGATAATAGTAATCCATTGGAAATATTAAGCATGATGTTATTACATAATAATGCCTTGACTACAGTTTTTCTAAATAGACTTTTCAACATCAATATTAATAACATATAAGAGCATAAGTGCGATAAAGTTGGAAGAATATATCTATGAATATCCCAAGGACGTCAAAAATTATGTTCAAAATTTATTATTTTTCACTATTTTCATCATCCATAAAATTAGGAGAATTAATGAGCTAGCTAGCTTCCTTTAGCTATGGTACAGTTCCCAATTAATTTCCATCAATATAAGCCCCAAGTCTGCCTTCAAATCAAATACTGGAAATTAATCAATTAATGTTGGACGGTGGCATGCATGGTTCCTGGAAATTAATCTTGATAGAGTCCGATTGTAATTTCTTATGTATTACTTAGGACATGTAATAATTATGTTTTGTTTTAGGCTTAAAAATAGTGAGTTACCGATTGTTAATTGATCAAGTCGCTATGTTTATCAACATTGCCAAATAAAAAATAAAGATTGAGATTACCTTATATCATATTATCTTAGCTATCTGGCGTGGTCTATGATGATATAATATCTATAACCCAACAATAAATTTAGGAGGTGAAATTTGACTATTTTACCATATTTATGTTTTAGATAGAATAGTACTAGTACCAAATAATTAAGTTCAAAATATATTATTTGATGTTACAACTATTATTACTCTATATTTGCTTTCAAACATATTATAAGTAGATGGAGAATATATAACCACATATAAACATAAACTTCCTGAAAGTTTTTAAAGCCACTTCTTTTCAATATGAATTTTCTTAAGGCAGTGACTTGGCAGAATTTTCTTCCCCCTTGACTTGACTTGTATATATATATATACATACTTTTGAGTCAAGCAGATTAATTAAGATACCCCCTTTCGCACGGGACATCTATTTACCTGAAAAATTCCAAGTGCATATCAATCATATATATTAAAACAATATGAGAAACTAATGAATTATATATATTATAATATATCCCCATTCTATTAACAATAATTGATCATAACTTACTCTTAGGCTTTCCAAAGATGAGTGGAACAAAACCAATCCTCCCTGCAATTATATTTTTCTTTTTCATTTCCATCATATCATTATCCTTTCAATTATGTCCGGAAACTGAAAAACAAGCTCTTTTAAGTTTCAAGCAGTCACTAAAAGATCCCTTTAACAAATTATCTTCTTGGAATGCCCAAATTGACTGTTGCGTGTGGGAAGGCATAGTGTGCAACAATTTCACTGGCCATGTTCTTCAACTCCACCTTCAAAGTGATGAATCAGGTGGTTTACAAGGAAAATTAAACCCTTCCTTGCTCCATCTGAAACATCTGAGGTATCTTGACTTGAGTGGAAATTACTTTGAAGGATCAATCCCTGCCTTCATTGGGTCATTTACACACCTAGAGTATCTTAATCTATCCGATGCAAGATTCAATGGTACCATTCCTCATACTATGGGAAATCTCTCGAGTTTACGCACTTTAAGCCTTGGAGGAATGTGGTGCAATGTTGACAGCAACATTGAATGGTTGCCTGGCCTTTCCCATTTGGAGCACTTGGATATGAAATTTATGAACCTCAGCAAAGCAACCAATTGGTTACAGGTGATGAACAAGCTCCCTTCTTTAGTTGAGCTAAATTTACAAAGTTGTAGCCTTGAACATAATTTCGTGGCACCCCCAAATGAAGTTAATTTTACTTCTCTTGCTATTCTTGATCTTTCTTATAACAATTTGCAATATGTTGTTCCAAGATGGATTTTCCAACTCAACAAGCTTACTTACCTTGATCTAAGCTATAACTTTTTGAAGGCTTAATTCCTAGTATTAGCAACATGACCAAAAAGCTTCAATATATTGATCTCTCTTATAATAACTTCAATTCAACCATACCAGATTGGATCTACACTTGTAAATCTCTCGAATCCTTATCTATAAGTTGGAACTCTCTGCACGGTTCAATTTCGAATGCTGTAGGAAATCTAACCTCTCTGATTGAGCTTCACTTAGAGGGGAATATGCTTTCAGGAAAAATACCAAGTGAAATTACCAAATTGTGCAAAATGCAAATCCTGGACATCTCTAAAAATAATTTGCAAGGAGAAATATCGAATACATTTGGAAATATGTCGAATTGCTTCTTGGGATCCTTAGAGAGCCTAAATCTAAGGGAAAATCAACTCTCCAATCATCTGACTAATCAATTTGGAGACTTTAAGAGTCTTCAGTTCCTTGATCTTTCGAGAAATTTGTTATCAGGTCCAATCCCGCCGATCAATCTAGGAAAGTTATCATTTTTTACATACTTAGACTTAGATTTTAACCAATTATCTGGTAATATTCCCAAGAGTTTCGGACAACTTTATAATTTGGAATTTTTATCAATAGGATATAACATGCTAGAAGGGATTGTGAGTCAAAGTCTCTTTGCCAATCTCACAAATTTATCTTTTCTTTATGCCTCTGGAAACAATCTGACTTTGGAAGTAGAACCAAATTGGATTCCACCTTTCAAACTTAATGTACTTCAACTAGGATCATGGAAATTAGGAGGTGACTGGAGTAATCAAATTCCACATGGCTCGAGACGCAAAAAGGCTACATTTATGATCTCGACTTATCTAATACCGGAATTTCATCTCATGTTCCTAGTTGGTTTTGGGAGATCATTTCTTTGAATCTCTCCCGCAACCAACTTCATGGCAACATTCCAACTGATTTAATATTTGGTTCAACAATTATAGACTTGAGTTCCAACCGGTTCAACGGTTCATTGCCACGAATAACAAATAAAATGACTGTGTTGGACCTCTCCAAAAATTCGTTCTCTGGGGGTATATCTCACTTCTTTTGTGACACGGCCACAAATAAAACTCACGAGCTTCAGATTCTTCATGTTGGAGGAAATTTGTTGTCAGGAGAATTACCTGAAGATTGCTGGATCAAATGGCCGTCGTTAAAATACTTGAATATTGGAAGCAACAATATGTCAGGTAGCATTCCGAATTCCATTGGACTTCTTGCAAGTTTGGAATCTTTGAACCTGTACAACAACAGTTTATCTGGCCGAATACCATCTTCAATCCAAAGCTGCAAGAACTTAATAAAGATCGACCTTTCTGATAATAAGTTTGTTGGAAGTATACCATCATCGATGGGGACAAGTAGTTCCAACTTGAGAATTCTCATGATGCGCTCGAACAAGTTGAGTGGTGAAATTCCTTCCGAAATTTGCCAACTTAGTTTTCTTCAAATATTGGATCTCTCAGACAACATAATTTCAGGGAAAGTACCAACATGTGTAGACAATTTTACTGCCATGGCTACACAGAGATGGTCGGCAGATTATGCTGCTACTAAAGTTACTAATTATTCATATAATGTTTTCGGTACATACTTTGTAGAGAGTGCATCCGTCGCCACAAAAGGAAGTGAATTGCATTACGACACCATTCTTTATTTGGTTACCAACATTGATCTCTCGAGAAACAATTTATCTGGAGAGATTCCTAGGCAGATCACCAGTCTTGTAGAATTGAGATCACTGAATCTTTCCGGAAATCATTTCACGGGACTTATTCCAGGTGACATTGGAGACATGAAGCAATTGGAATCTCTTGATCTTTCAAGAAACTCCCTTTCTGGAGAAATTCCAAATAGCATCACGGTTTTATCCTCTTTGAATTATTTGAATTTGTCTCACAATAACTTGACGGGGAAAATACCCAAAAGTACCCAACTTCAGAGCCTTACTGCATCAAGCTTCATCGGAAATAAATTGTGCGGCCCTCCACTGAAAAATGGTTGCAACAATGATGATCAAGTTCATGCTCCAGGATACTACTATAAGGGGGATGGAGGAAAAAAATGGAAAATCGATTGGTTTTATATATTCTTAACATTGGGATATGTTGTTGGATTTTCTGTTGTTTGCAGTACTTTGATATTCAATAAGTCATGGATGGATGGATGGTTGGAGAACATATGGAACAAGCTACATGTATACACCATTCCAAATTGATTCAGAAGTAGTGGTTGATACATGTAAAAGCATGATGTTTTTATTATTACATTAATATTAATATACTAGACAAGTGTACTTTGCAGGTGAAGGTCTCGTTAATACCTTTCTAAAAGTCACGTGACTTGCACGTGATTGCATTTTCGTCGAAAATGTATTGGAAAATTATTAGATGTAACACATTTTATATAGGAAAAACTCAAATATATAAGTGTAAAACACTCTATAATTGGGGGACCATAAGCTGAAAGTTACATAAGCATTCCATTAAGTTTCAATAATCACCAACATATATATCCTTGCTTTCACTTTCAACTTACGGATCGTTAATTTGATGAAAGGGATCACGCCTTCATAAGAAATTTAATGAAATGTTCTTTTTAACATTGTTTATGGAAGGGTGTATGTATAATTACAGTAAACATACATGAGTTTATATATGTAATTTCCACAATTCAAAGGTGGATGGTGTTAGCTGTATAGATAAATATCCAGTATCAGACAACTTTTAGTGTTGAAATACTAAATATTAGACAAGTATTATTTCCTATTAACTTTTGTGTAAAATTTTAAAATAATGGTATAATCAACTATAATATATTATAAAAACAAAATAAATTCAATGAGTGATAAAGAAAACCTAATTAATTAAGTAGTGGCGAATAAATACAAGTACGAAAGTATCATAAAATAAGATTAAAAATATTGAAACTTTATAATGACTTCACTAATAAATGGAAAATTATTTACACATGATCCCCTAAGATTTGATGAAATGAAGATTATTTACACATGATCCTTTGAGGTTTGACGATAATGTATTGTATTAGTTTCCAATAATCATCGACACCTCCTCTAACTTAAAGATACACCCATGCAGTTAATTTTCCAGATGTCGGGCCTGTTTATTTGACGCTTTCCAAAATTATTTTGTGTTTGGGAAATGTCAAACAAACATGTTTTCAACTATCTGAAATAAATTTTCATATCTCAATTTTCTCAAACTAATCTCTCAAAAGCCAAACAAACAACAATTTTCTTATTTCTAAACAAAGCCTATACAAACTCTATTATTATTTGACATAAAATAACTTATATCTTATACAATTTATTTCACATAACATACATAATTTGACATAAAGTCTTACACATCTTACATCTTACACCTACAACATAACTCTTCCAAAAAAACCTTCACCTCATTTATTTCCCAAATCACTCTCTCAAAACTCAAACAAACAACATTACACAAATCGAGATTATTTCATAAACCTCCACTACTTTCCCAAATTAGTTTCCCAAACACCAAACAAACATGCCCTTCATAAGATTGTTAAGAGAAAATCTAAAAAAATTCATAGAGAAATACAAAAAGCAAAATTAACTCTAATCATATGTGTTGTAGTTTCTTTCTAATATTTCAAAATACACAGGAAACGTGAACATTACAACTATTATAGAGATTGAGCAACATATGTTCGAAGGAGTTGGAGATAATTCCTTTGTTTCTCATATAAATAGAAAATTGCATCAAACGAAAATCTACATTAATCTCAATTATATAATTTACTTGTTAAAAAAAAATAACTTGATGTCCATAAAAGGGCAAGAAAGATTGTTATTGCATTGCCAGACCATCACTTCATAAAGGAGTAAACAGCTTTTCTTGGTCACAACCATACAATAGATTGATTTCATCAACATTAAACAAGCACAAATTACAAAACACGCTTCAATGATCCATGTAGTAATCAAAAGCTCGAGCAATGTTTCGAAGTTGTCTCTAGACAAAGTGTAGAATGTTTAAACAACGCTTAGTAAAATTACAAGTCATTTATTGACATCTCAAAACAAAAATACAAAGCATTTAGACTAGCTCATGGAGCTTTAAAGAAGTTCTTCTCCTTCAAGCTTTCAACAGTTTCTTTAACGCTTACTTCAAGAGGAGTGAGCTCAATGCCTAGGCTTCTTATCTTATCTTTAGAGACCTGGTATATCGGCAATGGTGGCTCCGAGTCACACCTGTATCAAAAGATTTCACCAAAAACGAAATTTATAAATATATTGCATTCCAATCATTCATATATGCAATTGCATCTAAAGTGCTTCTTTTGGTAAGCTAAATAAGACACCCACAAAACAGAATGATGCAGATTAATTCAAGTTCAAATAGAATACAAATATTAGAAAAAAAAACGACTTACTTTTCAGGGAGTTTAAGAGTAGGGTAAAGTTTACGCAATATTTCCACAATTTCGGAGTAGTGTGCAACTCTCTCTACCATAACATATCTTCCACTAGCGGAAGGATTCTCAAATGCCAGAATATGTGCTTTTGCAACATCTTTCACATTTACGCATCCAACACTAACGTTTGCATATGTTTCTGCACCTGCATATTCAGAAGACCGAGAGATATAGAGTAAGTTTCCAAGTACTTTCAGAAGAAAACTTGTTACCATGAAAATGAATAAGTGTATTCTAAGAAACAGATTAAAGCAATAGAAGGATGCATGCCAATCAATATATATTACGTATCAAGTACAGAAAAAGAGATGAAATCGAAATACTGATAGGATGGAACTTACCATTAATCAAGTTCAAAATTACAGCAGAACTTGTGTTGAGTGTTGGTTGCAAAAGTGGACCAAGTACCAATGCTGGGTTCATCACAACCAAGTCAATATTGTTCTCTTTGGCGAACTTCCAGGCAGCATTCTCAGCCGCTGTCTTCGAAAGCACATACCATAGCTGGAAGAAGCAAATTGTGCAGAAAAGTGCATTTAGTCCAGCAAATCATACACAGATACACACATACCCGAAAAAGAAAAAGACCAATACGCAAAAATGATGCAGTAAGTTTATTGCTAGAAAATGAGGTAGGTGATATAATTGGTAAAAATAGAAAATAGTTCTTCAGTTAAGGCTTAAGTTAATATTATCACTTTTCAACATGCTAACATTGTTATCCTTTAGTTCATATGGACTCCAACTTTAGTGAGACGTAATTTAAGATATAAGATGAAGGTATGTTGTTAATAAGACTAAGAACTATACATCTCAGCTTCTCAGCTATTGACTAACCACAATCAGTGACAATGTGGCGAAGCCTATCTAATATTTTGAAAGTAAATAATCAAATCTATGCAATTGAAAATTCAAAACCGTAGCCAAACTATAAGGTAAACAAATCAGAGCTTATGCACCGGTTAAAATGATCTGAATTTCCCCAAAAAACAGAAGAAAAAGGAAAAGAGCACTGACCTTATTTTCTCTACAAAAATCTGGGTCAGAAAACCAAGTCTCATCAACAACCACTTCAGGTGTTCTAGGTTTTCCGTTGAAAGAAACTGCAGCTTCGGAAGATGTCAGGACAACCCTTTTAACAGATGGGGTTTTCTTGACAGAATTAAGCACATTTAGTGTCCCCTTTAGTGCAGGATCCAGCAAATCATCCTGTTGAAAACGAATCTTGCTAAACATGAGAGACCAACCAAAATTTATAAACAAAATTATCTCCTATTCAGTTAAGCAGAGCACGAAAAGCTTCAAATGAGTACATATTTGGGCAGTAATCAAATTATTTTCCAGTAAACAGAAGGAACCAAAAAAAAAAAGACCACCAGCACAGAGACTATAAGTCAACAGCAACAAAACACTACCCTTCTTTAATCCATACTTTTCCACCAAAAAGTTTATGTGTTTGAATCAAGCTAAACAAATATAGAGTCGTTTTTACTTCAACATGTTTCACAGATTAACAACTTTTCCAAATGATTCCCGAGAATGTTGTCGAAAAGTCTCTAATATTTGTCATTGCTGACAGTACCACGAAAACGAAACTTTAATCCATGACGGACTGATTCGCATAGACAAGCACAATAGCTACTAACTATATAAATCTTTTGGGTAATGGGAAATGAATTTATATACCTGTGGATTGTTGGTTTCAAGGAAAAAAGGAGAGGCAGTGTGGAAAACACCTTCACAGCCCTCAACCAAAGCATCAAAGGACCCTTCTTCCAATAAATCTGCTTTTATCAATTTCAATCTCTCCTTTGCTCCATCAAGTGCAAATAAATGATTCGTCTTCTTAGGATCATCTGCAAATTCCAGGAAATATTACAACAAACCCACATCATCAAACAATGGAAAAAACACAATAAAAACTTCAGAGATTATAAATCGAGAGAAAACTGACCGAGATAACGAACGGAAGCTTTGACAGTGTAACCCTTCTCAAGCAAGAATTTGATGATCCATGAAGCTATGTAACCCGATCCTCCAGTTACAGCAACAGTCTTCATTTTCAACGATCTATTGATTTCTGAGATAATTGAATAGTGTGTGTTCTAAGAGTGAGATGGGCTTGTATTTATGGATGATGGATTTGAGCTGAATTGATTTTTAATAGGGAAATTATTTGTTAAAGTTTGGCTTGACCGAACTAATTAATTGAGCAATTTTATTTCATTTACTTTGTGATTGGTATATTTAATTTCATAGCAAAAGCAAGAGTATTTCAATTGTCTTGTAGATACTTAGGAACTGTTTGTTTGGTGTTTGAGAAAGTAGTTTGGGAGAGTAGTGGATGTTTATGAAATAATCTCGATTTGCATAATATTGTTTGTTTGAGTTTTGAGAGAGTGGTTTGAGAAATAAAGTAAGTATAGTTTTTTTGGAAGAGTTGGGTTGTAGATGTAAGATGTGTAAGACTTTATGTCAAATCATGTTTGTTATGTGAGATAAATTGTGTAAGATATAGGGTATATTATGTCAAATTGGAATAGAGTTTATATAGGTTTTGTTTAGAGATAAAAAAAAATTGTTGTTTGTTTGGCTTTTGAGGAAATAATTTGAGAAAATTGAGAGGTGAAAAATTAATTTCAAAAGGTAGAAAACTTGTTTGTTTGCTATTTTTCAAACACAAAATAATTTTGGGAAACGCTAAACAAACAGCCCTAAAGGGTTTAGCCAAACTCTCTTTTAATAGATTCATATTGATTTGAATATGACAAGTGGCTCCAATCATTTAGTGACCGACCGCGTAGTTACTGTTTATTGACCCGAATAATATGACCATTGACCACATATGTGGTGCAACAAGATATTAATATTGCCATTTGTCCAAGAATATAATATCGATGGAATTTCATCTAGGTTTTCATTTTAATATGATGATATTGTGTAGGAAATTTAATAATATGAATCCATAGAGAAAACAAAATACTGCTAATAGTATGTTTGGTTGCCTAGGGAAAGTGTCCGAAATTGAGGAAGATGTAGTTTTTATTTTTCTACATGGTAATTAGTTAGTAGGAAATGAAGTTACTTATTTTTCTAGACTTTTCTTATTGGAAAGTTTATGTAAAAGAAAATTTCCTACCAATTTCATTGGAAAATTTTAACTTTCTAATATGTAGGTAGTTTTTTTTTTTTTTTTTATCATAATTATATCTATAATATTTTTGTGAGTATGTGTAATTTAGTAATATAGATGAACTCAACTAATATAAATGTCTACAATTTTTCAGAACTGATATAATTTGATGACTAAAATATATATAATAGAGTCAGATTAATTTGTAATAAAGTTACTACAGTAACAATATATTTTATTATTTATTTTAAGCTATATTAAAATATTTATTCATTATTATTAGTTTATATATATATATATATATTTGAATCGCCATAAATATAAGAAATGAAATTGAAAATTTATTTAAAAAATTAAAAGCAGCTAATGGGCAATAAATATGGGACATAATGAGTAATAATTATTCTCTTATGTGATTTTATTTTAAAAAAATTGAAGCTTACTGGAACAATTTATATTAAATTGGAGTTTAGTGGCAACGTAAAAAGTTTGAGCTATTCGGTGAATGAAGTATTTATTTAACGTCAAAATTGGAATTTCGAATTCCGAAAGGTGAAAGAACCATGTACATCTCTATCTCTATCTCTATATCTCTTCTCTATTATTTTTTTTTATTATAAAAACATGAATATTTCTTAATTTTTTTGTGCGGTCTAAAATACCTTTATTTAAGTTGTATAATGATAATTAATTAAATGGCAAACATATAAAAGTAATTGAAGATGTATAATTAGACATGAAATCTTATTATATTTATATCCTACATAAACTCCTAAAATTTATAAATTCTCTCTTACATCAATTTTTATAATTTTAATCTTAACGAACCATAAAAAAATACTGTTATTTTAAATAGCTCATAAATATATATATATATATATATAATTATTATATTTTATCAACAATACGTATTTAAGTAACAAACTTAATTTACAGAATTAGTACAACACAGGTCATAAACATTCTAATACAAAATTTAAAATAAATTATCTTAAATATCATTTTGTTACAAAAAAAACTAAAATTGAATCGTATTTTCCCAATGAATGAATAAAAAATACTTATGACTTAGCAAAGTATGTAATTTTACTTTTGTTAGAAAGAATAGCAAAATATAAAGAATATTCAATAATATTAAGTCATGCTAACCTCTAATTTTCATGGAATTCTTTTCATGAAAAACAGGTGAAAACAGTGGAAAAATAGTGAAATCGAAAAAAAAATCCACGAAATCATTGAAAATATGTGAAATCGATGAAAACACTGGTGAAAATGGTGAAAAAATGGTGAAACGGTAAAAAAGGTTCTCCCTGAAATGATAAATACATGTGAAATTGATGAAAATTTAGGTGTAATTCGTGAAAAAGAATGAAACTGATGAAACGATGACATCGGTGAGAAACATATAAAATCGATGAAAAAACTAATACAGTCAGTGAAAAAGGGTAAAGTTGGAGAAAACATGTGAATAAATTAAAGTTCATGTGAAATTGGTGAAAGTAACATGTGAAATCAATGAAAAATGTGTGAAACAGGTGAAAACGGGTTAAACTGATAAAAACGAGTGAAATCAATAAAAAAAAGGAGTTTAATCGCAAAAATAGGGTGAAACCGGTAGAAAATGATTTAAAAGGAAAAAACAAACGTAATCGAAGAAATAATAAAAAAACAGTGAAAATAGGTTATAACTAATTTAAAAAAAGGGTAAAACGGTGAAAAAAGTATTAAGCTTGTAAAAATGAATGAAATTGGCTAAATAACGGGTTAAACCGATAAAAAATGGATTAAACTGATGAGTTAAATAAGTGAAAAATGGGTTAATTTGCTTTATTTTATTACTATCTAATAAAATTAATTTTACTCTAATTTATAAAAACTACCCATGAAATTAACGTACAACATACGTGCTCTTTTCTAGTGTAATAAAATAAGTGTAGTGTCAAATATTGAGTTCAACCGACTTTCAAAATAATAATTGGAAAAATACCAAATACTAAAAACAACATTTTGAGTGTCAAAATAATCGAATTATGAGATCGACGATGGGCCAATGGAGCGTAGTTGTCGAGACCTTTCCAGATCAAGGACTTAATCGCAATTCTGACAATAGTAATAAAAGTTATGGTCAAAACAGCTAAACGTGTCCAAAGATGCACAAATAGAAAAGGAAAGTCTATTATCTTCCATTTTGTGTCGATCTACCTTGTATTCCAACGACAACTATCGTCGACAATTCAACCTTATATTATGTATCATATTCCCGACTTCACAAAGAAAGTGGTCGAGATTTTGGAGTATAAAGATTTCGTCTTATCAGAACTATTGTGAAATTAAAATACAATTATCTAATTACAGATATGTTACGCATTTGAATATTGAACATAGTTTGAATAAAACAGGAAAAAATGTAGAATTTTCGAGAAACATATAAACGGGATAGAGATTTTGTAAGTTTAGCATAAAAAAATTATTTAGATATGTTTTCAATGTTAGGTGTTAGAGAAACGTGTGTGATTATTCTATTATAGTGTTTAATTAATTTTATGAAAACGTATGTAAGGCTAGAATCACCTTACACCTTCTAGATTAATGAAGGAATGAGAGTTTTCATGTGCTGATAAGTTTATTGCTAATTAGATAATGAAGCTTAAATAAAAAGTTACATAAAAACCAAAAATCTCTTTCCACGTGACGTGAGGTAAACAAAAGTCGAAAGTAAGGGCATCTAATAGTGGAGTAATTGATAAGACCAATAATTTATTTAAGAAGTACAATGATTGAAGGAAATATATGTTGATTAATAGCAATAAAACCAATTTAAGTTTGTCCTTGTTAGTAATATTTTAATTAAATCTGAGGCAGCTGGTTGGACTTAAGATTTGATTCGATTCGATTCGAATGTCCTAGTCTAGGACCTAGGAGCTAGTATAACGTGACTCATCTAATCTAATTTAGGACTTAGGAGTGAGCATTTTTTCTTTCTCTCTCTCCCTCTTTCTGGATAAATCTGGTCTGGTGACCTGTCTTCACTCTTGCTACATCATACATACCACATAATTATTCTCAGTGCGTGTCAAAATTGACTGATCGATCACACAAGAAGGAGAACTTCAAATTTGTTTCCTGCATCACCATACATCATGCATGATATATGTGAACACGTCATTAAAATTTACAAGCTTAATTATAAACATTAGTGAGCTGTACAAAAACAATACAATACAATCACATCAAAATAATATTCTCAGCAAATTAAGCTTCAATAAGGCAAAGTTTCCCCAATAAAATAGTGTAATTTGGAATTGTTTTCATGTAACTTTTTATGTTGTATAATATAAATAATACACCTTCCGCCCCAATTGTTTTGTTTCTTTTTTCTTAAATGTCTTCAAAATGAAAAATTGCATCTATAATTTCATTATTAATTTATTCTTGCACATAACGCACGCTATTTCAATTACTTTATTATTTTACAGCACAAAAATGTGAAAAGTACTTATTTTTCACTTATCCATATTTCTACAAAATTCGATAAAATTAGAGCAAAATATATAAAGGGATTAAAGGATTCTATTTATGAAATTAATACAAGTTATGCTACAATTCTCAGTGATTAACTTGTATACAAATTTTATTCCCTCCAGTTATAAATATATATCATTTTAGTAAAAATAAAATATTTCAAAATACATGTCGATTTAGAAATCCAAGAGAGAATTAAAATTCTTCTTTGATAATTTTACCCTTTCTCATTGATGACAATATTGGAAGTTGCAGATATTTTATTTCTTATCTAGGGTAGTCTTATACGGTTACATTCATCCTACATCGATGGATTATATCCATAGGGGTTGGACGATAAACACATGTACATAAGAGGACAAAAAATTGTCATCGCGCGCATACACACTTGGCGCTCATCCAGCACCCCAGTTGATTGAATCCACGGAGGTAGGCACTTTATTTCCATCTTATACCATAAGATTTTTATTCTCCTAAAATTTAGGTAATTAATAGTTTTCTTAATCCTCGAACAACAATCTTAATCGACATGTATTTAAGAATAAATGAAGTAATTAATTTGAAACTCGATTAGACACATACTTAATTGGAAATAGTTTAACTGAATTTCGTCTAGATTTGATTTCAAAAAATGATTTAAGAGTTTTCGACGAAACTTTGAACCCAATTTAGATAATAATTTGGATAATATTGATAGTGCGGTGCAAACTGCAAACTTGTGGTACATACTATAAATGTTTTTTCACATTTTTTTTATACATCTTTTTTGGGTCCAACTTTATCCGTAATTTCATTGTCAAATAAAATGTGTAACATGTATCATATTATAGAAAAGTATACTACGTAATCGTCAAAAATCAAGAACTTAAACTGTGCACAATATGCAATGTACAAATTTTAAAAAGTTAAAGACATATATCCTATTTGTTGACTAACATTAGCAAATTTAAATTTTAAAAAAATTAGAAAATGAAATGCTCTTAAACTCGTATCATTTAGAGAACAACTCCGTGCGGTTTACATCATGTAGCATAAAAGTTTTCTTAAAAAAAGTACGAAGAAGAAGAAGAGTTGTTATAACCATAACTTCAAATACATATAGAAGTACCACACGTGGATATGCGCTAAATATACAAGAAGAGAACTGAAATTTTGCGAACAAAAACTTCACAAAGTCTATATAGCCCTCAGTAGAAAACAGGGCATTTATTCTCATCTAGATACCAAACCATACAATATATACTATATAAGCCTTCACAAGAACAACGGGCCTTCAAACAGCTGAAGGGACTTTAAAAAAGTTCTTCTCTTTCAAACTTTCAACAGTTTCTCTGATGCTTTCTTTAAGAGGAGTGAACTTAACACCAAGGCTTTTTGCTCTTTCTTTCGAGACCTGGTACGTAGGTGCAAATGGCTTGTCATCTGAGCACCTGGAAAGACAAAAAGTACAAGTGAGGGTGTTTCATTACAACACTTCTTATATACTAAAGACTAGCTCGAGAGATGCAGAACACGAGAAATCATATTCATATAAGAAATACAATGCAAGACTTAATGTAAATAACTACTTAGCACCCTTCCTGCAGAGTACCCTAGAATGTTACTTGAATGAGATGTAAATAGATATCAAATTAAGCTAAATAAAAAGAAGCGCATATGCAGATTAGTCTAAGTCAAAAATTGTAAATATTACTAAGAGTAAATCCTATTGAGAACTTACTTTTCAGGGAGTTTAAAGGTAGGGTACAGTTCGCGCAATATATTCACGACTTCTGAGTGATGTGCTGTTCTCTCCACCATAAGATACCTTCCATTCGCCGAAGGAGTCTCATATGCCAAAATATGTGCATCTATAACATCTTTGACATTCACAAAACCATATGTGGCATTTGGGAAAGTTTCAGCACCTAAATATTCCAAGAATTGAGAGGTCAAATTAACAACATGGAAGTTCATAAAATTGCACTACACAAATAAAAAATAATATGTACAAAGAAAATAAATAAAGTTTTATACTAAGGAACAGATCAAAGATCCATAGAAGTGATATAACGCAAAAGAAATACAAACACGGCATAAATTAGCAAGTGAATCAAGTATATAAAAGGCCCCTGTTGAAAAGATGGCTGAAGAATAAGCAATTAATGGATATGATTTGACTTACCACTAATCAAGTTCAAAATATTAGCACAGCTCGTGTTAAGTGTTGGCTGCAGTAGTGGACCAAGGACCGCGGCTGGGTTTATAGAAACCATATCAATACCTTTCTCTTTTACAAATTTCCAGGCGGCATCCTCAGCAATAGTCTTTGACAGCACATACCACATCTGATTGAAGCAATATAACAAAAATCAACACGTCTGGATTTGACTGCAGAAGTAGCAAAACATATGTTCCCTCGGCTCCAGAGAGAGGAGAAAGAAAGAAAGGAGACTTTACAATTTAGCACCGGCAAAAGGACAAGGAACTTAGATGCTATAGACATCGGTGAATTTTCCAAATGACATGTGACCTTGTTAATGGTAGTTAACAAAAATAACACATGTAATTAGAAGAATGCACCCATCCATTAAACGTCGTACATCTAAAATTCCAAAAGGACACATCACATGTCCTGAGATTAATAAACAACTTTGGTACAACTAATATCTTTGTGGGAAATTATGCAACAATAGGATGAAGATAAAGTGCCACAAGGTTCGGAACTTTGTCAACGATTTGATGAATAGAGAACACTTGCTCAATAGGTATGAATGCTATACTGAAAATGTACAAAGAAATGCAACTTTAGGGAAGACTTACTTAATCTAAGATGTAAACCTAGAGGCATGGTATTGTAAAATCATCCAGTTGTTTTTCAATATCAGGTGCAATATCAAAAATCCTATCTAGTACTTAAAAAGTAGTAAATGATTGCAGGCGTCTTCCGCTCACAAAATTCAACATGGCTCAAACTGAATGAAAACACAACATATATTTGTCACAAAGAGAAAACAGGGGAATAGAAAACCGACCTGATTTTTTCTGCAATAATCAGGGTCAGACCACCAAGACTCATCAACCACCACATCCTCTTTTAAGGGCGTACCATTAAACGAAACAGCAGCTTCAGAAGATGTCAAAACTACCCTTTTCACAGACGGCGTTTTCGCAACGGAACCCAGCACATTTAGCGTTCCCTTTAGTGCAGGATCAAGCAAATCTGCCTGTGGATCCTTAGTATCAAAGAAAAAAGGAGAAGCAGTGTGAAAAACACCTTCACAACCATCAACCAATGAATCAAAGGACCCTTCTTCCAATAAATCTGTTTTTATCAATTTCAATCTCTCCTTTGCTCCATCGAGTGCAAGTAAATGATTCGTCTTTTTAGGATCATCTACAAAAATACACAATACAAATCATATAGTAATATGAATTTTGAAGGGTTTATTAGAAATTAAAGGGGGGGAAATGACAGACTTGGATAACGAACGGAGGCTTTGACATTGTAGCCGCGTTGGAGCAAGGATTTGACAAGCCATGAAGCTATGAACCCTGATCCACCTGTTACAGCAACTGTACTCATCCTTTTTTCTTTCAATCGATTTTTAGTGTGTTTAAGTGAGTGAATGAGAGATAGTGAAGGGTATATTAATTGTGGTTTACTTTAGGTTTTATAACTGAAAGAAATCTTTACCACATGCTACTAGAACATTTTATTTTATTTTATTCAATCGTTTGTTATCCTAAGCAATTAGCATCTCCACTGAAGTGGGGGAAGGGGAATCTATTAAATTATTCAGACAAATCAAATATTTATTCGATATCAATATTTAGATTAATGTTTCTGTTGCAAAGTACCGACAACAATGAGATTAGTCTTCGAGAAAATTCTTGAATATGATGTTCATGTAATCAGTGAGTCGTGTACTCGTGTTCTTGTATCTTTTTTTCGGTTTTAATTTATACGGCCCACGCCATCCTTCCTTTGACAAAGCATTATTAAGAAATAAATGCACATGATGGATAACATTTTTTTTTTGGTTGAAATAATGGATAACATTAACTGTTACTAGGTAGGTATCTTTTCTGATCTGCTATGTTATGAAGAGCCCAATTAACATGAGATATTAATAATAATATCATCTTATAATTTCTTCACGTTGGGCCAAATTCAATCTAAAAAACTAACTCAAGACATGAAGATTACCCAAGAGTAATTAATCATAGTATAAAATCTGGTGTTCCTTATTGTAAGTTGGAAGACCAGAATAAATACATACATATATATGGGGGCTGGGCTGGGGCATGCATTTAAATAATAGCTGATGGGCCACTGAAGAAGTTCTTCTCCTTCAAGCTTTCAACAGCTTCCTTGATGCTTTCTTTCAGAGGAATGAATTCAACACCCAACTTTTCTGCTTTTTCTCTTGAAAATTGGTATTTGGGCGCTAACGGCTTGTCATCCGCACACCTGCATACACAAATTTCCTCAACCATCAATTAATAAGAACATAGGGAGAAGATGGAATAATGCTTCTTATCAAAAGTTTGAAAATAATGATAACAAAAACTTACTTAGTAGGAAGTGGTAGATTAGGGTACAATTCGTGCAATATTTCCACGACGTCAGAGAAGTGTGCAACGCTCTCCACCATACAATATCTACCGTTAGCTGAATTATTTTCAAATGCCAGAATATGTGCTAAGGCAACATCTTTCACATTCACCCATCCGGTGGTAACGTTTCTGTATGTTTCTGCACCTGTATATCCAAGAACCGAGATGTAGACTGAATATTGCAACACTAAAGGCAAATACTTTTTCTTTTATATTATATAAAAAAAATATTCTCATATTTAACTTAGTAATTGAACATACCATTTAGCAAGTTCAAAAGTACAGAAGAACTTGTATTAAGCGTCGGCTGCAGTAATGAACCAATTACCAGTGACGGGTTTATGACAACCAAGTCGATACCTTTCTCTTTTGAGAACTTCCAGGCAACATCCTCAGCCAATGTCTTTCCAAGCACATACCAGTTCTGATCGATGAAAATTCACAAAACAGAACAGAAGGGAAGTGATATTTAGTGTGGTTGAAGAACAAATACTTCTAAAATAAAAGAGATATTATAATCAATGATTAAAACTAGTGTTTTCTAAGGAGTATCTTTTTTGTTCTCAATCATTAGGAAAAGAAAAGGAGTGTAGAACAAACCTGAATTTGTTTGCAGTACTCTGGGTCGGACCACCAAGTCTCATCAACTACGACTTCAGGGGATAGAGTCTTACCATTAAAATAAACTGAAGCCACGGAAGATGTCAAAACAACCCTTTTAACAAACGAGGTTTTTGCACATGATTCAAGAACATTGAGTGTCCCCTTTAGGGCAGGATCAACCAATTCTGCCTTGAAATTAGACACAGGTAAATCGTGTCACTAATTATGTCAAGATTTACCTAGCTAGTGTTAAAGAAAAAGAGAATGGGGGCACAAACCTGTGGGTCAGAGAGTGCATCGTGAAATGGAGATGCAGTATGAAAGACACCAACACAGCCGTCAACTAAAGCATCAAAGGACCCTTCTTCCAGTAGATCTGCTTTGATCAATTGAAGCCTCTCTTTGGCTCCATCGAGTGCTAGTAAGTGCTGTGTCTTCTTGGGATCATCTGCAGAACAATTATTCGAGATGTTTACAGAATTTACCAAAGCTGGACGAAATGTAAACATACAGTTAAAGTTGAAATGTCTAATGACTCTACTATGACTATATGATCATGAGCATCATATTGTGCCATATAGTGGGAATTAGATGACATGGTGAGTATTTTTTTTCAACAAATTACAGAAGCCAAATTAGTTTTGACATAGTTATCTTGCACGAGAAACCAACATGTTTAGTTCTGCATTGAAGTAATTCGTAAAACCCCTAAACCTTTCAAGGGAAGAAACTTAATATCAAGATTACATCTTTACCAATTTAGCTACACAATATTTTTGAAAAATGTATCAAACTGAGCTACGATCAAAAGATGCGTAATTTGACACCATATAATGATCGGACCCATCTAATATCCACTTGTCCCTACATGTTATTACTTTAATCTTAATACATTTCTAAGTGCACCTTGGATGCAGGATGAAAATATTGTACAACTCCACACTAAATTCCTAAAACTCAACATAAACAAGCTTCAAGGGCTTTTTAAATTTTGTATCTGGCATTCATTTTGGTACTTGCCAAAGAACCTTCTCCCTCACCAACGTAACATTTTGTCTTCTACTTTATCAAGATTAACATTTTATATATGGCAAAGTTGCAACTCAAATCTTTAAACAAACATAGAACCCAAACACCATGTTTCAACTAGCAGGCAACAACCCGAGCCCCTTCACCACGAGGGCAATATTTGACATACCCTGCAGGCCAACAATCCTCTCCCCAACAATTGCCTTGGGAGTCGAACTAATGATACCAATTGTAGGATCGAACATCTCTTTAAAATGCACAACAATCCAAGTTTAATGAGCAGGCCCACAACCTGGGCCCTCAGAGGGCAATTGCTGCCATTAGAAATATAATCCCTTGTTCTGAGATATAATCAAGAATTAATTTGTTGCATCAAGTCACTTTAATTTCTTCCGCACATGACAAATAAACTAATGCTACTGAAGATTAAATAAGTAAAGAAAATTAATTAAATCATCTTAGTAGAATTAATTATGGATAACGTGAACACCAAAAAAAGTAGCCAAAATCGATAAAGTAGTAATATATTTGAAGTAAAGATAGTGGAGAAACTGAACTGGGGTCACGAACAGAAGCTTTGACGGTGTAGCCCTTCTCAAGCAAGAATTTGACGAGCCATGAAGCAATGTAGCCCGATGCTCCTGTTACAGCAACTGTCTTCTTCATCGTTTACTAATTTCGTTGCTGCTTTTTCTTTTTTTTTTTTTAAGTGTGTGTCTGTCTGATTGTGTGTGTGTGTGGGTGAGGTTTTGACAAGAGGCTGCGAATATTTGTTCGGGGAATTAAATAATGTGGAGTAGTATTATATATATTAGTCATTTTAGTCCTCACACTTCACGTGCCAACATTTTTTAATTCTTTTATCTTATCATGTGTTGATTCTATTTCTACTCCAATTTCTGTGCCTGATCATTGATTTATAGTAATTAATTCATAAGGCATCGTGCTTCCAAAGTTGTGGCTCTTTTTTAACTTCAAAACTATGTTCTTCTATTTTAAAAAAACTATGGACTAATTTTTGTTGTGGAATGAGTTGAGTTATATATGTTTAAATAATCTAATTAATTAATTCTGTAACTCTAATTCATTATAAACTAGAACATAACTTTATTGTAAAGTTCAAAGACTCATAAAATTTAACTAGCTGACTGTTGTTATAAGATAATACGTACGTGTTCCTTCAATTTAGGTTTTAGCAACATGAATACGATGATTCAAGATAAAATTCAGTTAGCTCCTACTCGGCATTCTCTCTCATGTGGGTGTATGATCATAAGGGGACTAGGAAACGATCCGCGTCAATACAAATACATGCATATGAGTCAATATTAAATGAAATCTCTAAAATTTTGTATAAAATAAACAAATTTATGGCCCTTGGTAATATGATGTGATTAAATCATATCCTTAGAATGATGATAGAAATAAATTCAACATCCAATAAAACAAAAATAAATTGGGACCATGATAATGAGAATGATGATAAACCGAAGATAATTTTAAATCATATTTCCAAGAGTTTAGTTGTTTATTTCCTAAACACGACTGCCAAACAAGGCAGGTGAATATTGCATAACAAACAAGGAAATTAAACTATTACACAATCGAATCCTAATAAATATCTCCATCAAAAGGCAAAGGGCTCATTCTAGTTATTTAGGGGAAAAAAACATTTCCCCTAAATTTGGAGTGTTTTCGCAGTTTCCTCCTTAACCTTTTTTAGTTTGCACTTACCCCCTCAATTATTAATTTGATCGGCCAGCAGTCAAATGATTAAAAAATTGTACATTCTTGAGTACATGTTATATATGGTAATTATATATGGCAAAAAGAAAAGAAAAGCTGATTACCCAAACTGATAAGCAAAACAAAGAGAAATTCTTGACTAATTTGAAGTTTATTATCCATTCTTCAAAATATCAATGATAAACATAGTCAAAACAAATAAATCCCTGAGCAATTGTATCCAGAAGTAATTTATTTCAGTATGAGTTTAATTTATATGTTTCTCATATCATACAAAAACCAGAACATGGGGGCTTTTAAACAGCTGATGGTGGATTAAAGAAGCTCTTCTCTATCAAGCTTTCAACAGTTTCTTTGAGGCTTTCTTTAAGAAGAATGAATTCAACACCAACGCTTTCTGCTCGTTATCTAGAGAACTGGAACTTAGGCGCAGGCGGATTGCCATCGCTAGATCTGTATAATAAGATACCGGTTTTTTCCACAATCAACGATCAATAATAAAGAAATTATAATGGATAATCTAATTTCGCATAGTTATAATATTGAAAATAACAAAGATATATATACTTACTTTTGAGGAAGTGGAATATTTGGGTACAATTTGTGCAATATTTCCACGACTTCAGAGAAGTGTGCTACTCTCTCCATCGCACAATATCTTCGTTAGCTGAAGGATTCTCAAATGCCAGAATATGTGCATTGGCTACATCTTTCACATTAACCCATCCATGACTAGCATTTATGTATGCTTCTGCACCTGCATACACATATCCCATTAAGAAAACGCGACATTAAAGTATAAGAATCAAAGAATGAAATAGAACGTACCATTTACCGAGTATAAGACGGCAGCAGAACTCGTGTTGAGTGTTGGCTGCAAAAGTGGACTAATTACCAATGCTGGATTTATGACAACCAAGTCTATACCTTTCTCTTTTGCAAATTTCCAGGCAGCTTCCTCGGCCAATGTCTTTGATAGTAAATACCATTGCTGACATATCAAAATGTACAATTAATTTGTCAAAAACAGAATTAAATTAATAAAGTCACATTTAATTTGCATTGATCAACATCTATTTCGTTAGGAGGCCCCTAGAGATATTGGGTTCGATTTTCTAGTTTAATACTTGCATTGTTTATAGATTTTTTTTTTTTTTTTTTTTGTATTTATTGGTAGTGGATATTCTTTGTACTTTACTAGTAATCAAACATTCAGTGTCCCCTTTTATCAATTTCAATCTCTCCTTTGCTCCATCGAGTGCAAGTAAATGATTCGTCTTTTTAGGATCATCTACAAAAATACACAATACAAATCATATTGTAATATGAATTTTTGAAGGGCTTATTAGAAATTAAAGGGGGGGAAATGATTCAACTTCTAGGATTCTTTTCTTTTATATTTTTGTCATAGAATTAAATATCACAATACAATTTAAATGGGGATATATTAATCTCCACAAAAGAGGGAATAAATTATTTTGACCAACTCGTACATTTATAGAATAGATAGGCATAGATATAGATAGATAGATAGATAGATAGATAGATTGTAAAAGATGGTGATGTCATTAAAAAGATATATACCTAAAAGATAAACCATTTTAAACAAGGGCAAAATTGAATGGTACCCACTAAAAGTAAATTTTTGGCACTTTTCTCCCTCTATTGAGACTAAATGTCTCATATGGGTTGAAAATAATAGTTAAGTTTAACTTATAATGTCTTGAACAATCATCACCTATTAAGCTACCTTTTAAGGTTAAGTTAGGCACAACCGATGTAAGTGGACTTAATCCAATTCAAGTGTTATATCTTTTGTGACACCATGTCACTACAAAAAAAGGGGGCTTCACCTACGACCTGATTCCAACGAAATTAAATTTGTCGCTATTAGTGACGGATTAGTAACCAAATACCAACATAATTTCAATTAAAAAATTTACCTTCAATAACAGCGACAAATTACCGACGGAATGTCGAAAAAAAATATTTTTTGTAGGAATTCGGTTGTTAAGTTGTAGGGAAAAGTTATCCATAGCGACGAAATCATTCCAATGGAAAATTATCCGTCGCTATTTAGATTTTAGTAACTGAACAGCGACGGAACCATCGACACAAATTTGTTCCGCCAATAATAACGACAAAATACCAACAAAAAATTGGAAAAAAATATTTTTCATAGGAATTCGGTTGTTAAGTTGTAGGAAAAAGTTATCCATAGCGATGAAATTGTTCCAACGGAAAATTTCCGTTGCTATTTAGCTCTAGTAACAAATGTGTAACTGAACAGCAACAAAACCAACGATAGAAATATGTTTCACGAATAATAACAACAAATTACCAAAGAAATTTTGAAATAAAAAATATTCTATGTATGACATTTGTTATTAAGTTGTCGGGAAAGGTGATCCATAGTAGTGAAATCATTTCGGTGAAAAAAATACGTCACTACTTCTCTTTCATAACACACAAAAGTTTAAGTGATTTTATATCTAAGCACTATGAAACAAGAACCAATAAATTAAATTTTCTTGAAGTAAGATAGTTCTCCCCAATACAAAAGTAATAATTATGTCCAACTAATCAAATTTCTAGGAACGTAGAGTAAATGCAATTACACTTAATCAATTACATTGTAACTAAGATCATTGATAAATCAGCTCGGCATAGAGGTGGTAATATGTATCGATCTGCTGGATCCGATCCATATGGGATCCACTAAATTTTCAACATGATCAAATCTGCTGCATCCGATCCACTATGGATCCATAAATGAAAATTGTGGAAACATACTAGATCAACTTAAAAAAGAAAATATTTGTAAACTTCAATTGTCCAATCTCCCCCACCCCCATCCTCCGCCACCTCCCAACCATCCCCACACCCGGGCACCAACCACCCTCCACACGGATCACCCTTATGTGTTGGATCCATATTCAAATTGGACCCAATAAAACTCACGTTAATTTTGACCCATTTTTTCGTCGTTTTAACACTTTTTTTTTTACCAATTTCACAGGTATATTCCATTTTAACCGAGATTATCGATTTCCTCATTTTTAATCAGTTTAACCCGTTTTTACTTTGATTTCATCGATTATTTCACCAATTTCACTAGTTTAACCATTTTTAACGATTTAACACGTTTTTCATCGAATTTTTAACCAATTTAACTCATTTTTTACCGACTTCACTAATTTTCTTCACTAATTTTATCAGGTATACTCGTTTTAATCAGTTTAACATATTTTTCACCAATTTCATCGATTTTAATCGATTTTTTATGGATTTAACTTATTTTTTTAATCGGATTCACCATTTTTTCAATAATTTCACCGATTTAATCAATTTTCTAACTAATTTAATCGTTTTATAACACTTTTAACCGATTTTATAACATCGATGTTTTCACTCGTTCACCTATAAAACTCGATCTCAATCGATTTAACCAAATTTTTCATTGATTAAATTCCTTTTCCAATGGATTAACCAATTTTTTCTCGATTCATAAATTTCATATATTTTCACTTATTTTACACTTCGCTAAAATTAGTGAAAAAACAAGTTATTCGGTGAAAAAACGTGTAAATCTGTAAATTGGTGGAAAAAATGGTGAAGATTGTTTAAGTCATTGAAAACAAATGATTTTATAATATTTAAGAAAAAAAATTGGTGAATTCGATTTAAAATGGGTTTAACCAGTCAGGAACATGTAAAACTGATGAAACTGATGAAGTATTCGTAAAAACGAATGAAATCGGTAAAAAAAAAAGACTTTAATTGTTTTGAAACATGTTGAATCAGCTAACTCAGTTAAAAACAAATGAAGTCGGTGAAAAATGGTGAATACGGTTAAATTGGTCAAACAAATCAAGTTGATAGAATTTGTGGGAAAAAAAAACAATTGACGAAAATGGCGAAAATCGATGAAAATGGGTGAAAACGATGAAAAAGGGTTGTATTGGTCAAAATATTTTAAATCGATAAAATTGATGAAAAATGGGTGAAATCGATGAAAAATGGGTAAATTGATGAAATTAGTTAAAAGCATGTGAGATTGGCGAAAAATTGAGTTAAATCAGACCATACCGTTTTAAATCGGTGAAATTGATGATAAAATAGGTTGAATCGGTCAAAATATGTTTAGATCGACGAGTCAAATTGGCAAAACAATGATATAAATTGATGAAATTAGTGAGAAAAACTAGTGATAATTAAAAAAATGGTTAAGTCGACGAAACTAGTGATAACGATCATTAAACGAGTTAAATCGGTCAAAAATAATTTAAATCGATAAAACTAGTAAAAAGAGAATGAAAACGGTGGAAAAACTAGTTAAATTGGTCAAAATGATTTAAATTGATGAAATTAAGGGGAAAATAGTTATCGATAAAAAAATTAAATCAATGAATTGGCGAAAAAAATGGGTGAAATCAATGAAAAAATGGGTTCAATCATGAAATTGAAAAAAAACTTATGAGATTGGTGAAAAAACGAGTTAAAATGGTCCAAAACAGTTTAAATCGCTGAAATTTGTGAACAAAACGGGTTAAATCAATCAAAAAAATATTTACAATCGATGGAATTAATGAAAAAACAGATGAAATCTGATGAAAATGGGTCAAACGATTAAAAATGGTTTAAATCGATGAAAAATTGGTGAAAATAATTTAAATCGATCAAAATAGTGCAACTCGATGAAATTATTGAAAAAAAAAAGATGAAATCGATGAAAATTAGGTTAAATCAATCATAATCGTATAACTCGATGAAAAATAGTGAAAAAAATGGGTTAAATCGATCAATAATATTTTAATTCGATGAAATTAGCGCAAGGACAAATGATATCGGTGAATAATCAGATACCTCAGTCAGAAACGGTTTAAATTGATGAAAATGGTGAAAAATGAGTTGAACCTGTAAAAAATAGCTTAAATTTATTAAATTAGGGAAAAATATGTGAGATTGGTCAAAAAGGGGTTAAACTGGTAAAAACGGTGAATAAACATGTTAGATAGGTCAAAAAAGGTTTAAATCAACGAAATTAGTGAAAAAAATTGATGAAAACTTTGGGAAAGTTCAAAATGATTTAAATCGATCAAACTAATGAAAAATGAGTTAAATCATTGAAAACATTGATGAAATAAACTATTAGGTGACTCATATATATAATTGTTTAATGAAAATACAACAAAGTTGTCCAGCTCAACTGGTATGATCCTTTAATATGTACATATATGAGGTCAAGAGTTCAAATCCCACAACCAATAAATTAATTAAAAATACATTGCCTAGTCGCCCGGGCGCACACTGCCTAGGCCAAGCCCAGGCGAGACTTAGGCATCCGAGGCAGCCCCATGAGTAGCCTAGGCCAAGCCCAGGCGATACCGAGGCGCCCGAGGCAGCTCCATGAGTAGCCCGGGCGCCTGGGCCAGAACCAAGCATGGCCTAGGCGCCTCAACCAAGTCCAGGCGAGACCTAGGCGCCCCGAGTCAGGCTCAGGCGCGCCCAGGAACGACTCAGTCAAATGCTAAGTTGAGGTTCAATTTTTTGTATCAGAATAATATAACAAAATAAGTGTCGTTTGTATCAGAATAATATAACAATTTTGTCGACGATGATAGACTGGGTTGTCACGAACCATACCCTAGGTTTGTCGTCGTCTCGGATCACTAGGCTTGGGTTCTTTGAACCTAGGGTTGCGACAACCTGAGATCTGTAGTGGTGAGGGTGGGGGTCGAGGTCGGGGTCAAGGGGGATTACTGGTGAGTGGGGAAGACGAAGATGTTGATTTTGATCATTTAATTAATTCATAAATATTTGAAAAGTAAATTTCTGTAAACGGTTGTCAAAAACTTAATCAAGCTGGACGAAAGGAAGATTACGTGTCAAAATTTTATCAACACTATAGGATACATAATATGCATAAACATAACAAAAGTTCCATTAAGATTTCGTAATACACAATGGGATCGTGTATAAAACACTGTTATATAGTATTTCCATGTTTGAGGTTCATAAGGATACTTTTATGGCTTGAACTAATGTTATTTTAGAATATTTAATTTTGTAATTCAATGAAACTGAAAATTCAAACCCACAGGTATTAATTCCACATATTTGGCAAACATGTGGAATTTGTTTTCTTGGTCGTGGATTCCCTTCTTTATGAATTGCTAAAATTATTTGAAACCCTAATCTTATCTCGGATAATATATAGTATATTAATTGTTTCAGTTTTTCATCAAAAGTAGTAACATCTTCGTATAGAAGACACCAATTACATGCACCATCTATACGTACTTGGTGACATATCATTTTAACAAAAAAATCTAGTCTAAATTCAGTTCAACTGTATTCAAAGTGTAAGTAATATCTTCATTTTATGATTGAGCAATGCTTCTAAAAAAAAAACCAATCATAAAATATGTGAAGATTGAATACACTGATATAAATTCATTAACTTCAAAGCATGGAAATTATTCCCGTACATACTACAAGAGTACTAGAAAGATAAACATAAATCCCCAATTTTAGATGAGGTATACTACAAATCTAGCTACTATTGCCAAATTCACCAATATTTTTATTTTTTTATTATATTCAGACTCCATTAAAATCGAATAAAATGCATCTATCACAATCTAAAGAACAAGGTTACTGAAACGACCCAAGTGGATCTTAATTCTCATGGAAGTGGAAATGGCTTCATAATCAATGACATTATACGATCCTTGGACTCGCGAGGAACACCATGCCCGTCACCATGTTGGTACATGCATTGATGAATCCTAACATAATTCAACGTTGCTCGAGTGAAGTCCTTAGTGTAGACGCGATTCATTAGCGACTCTTTGTTAACTTTCTTCCATGTTTCCCCAACTAAGTAATTGACATACTTACGAGCATCTTCTTCTGAACAATCTTTTTCGTGCATGTAGCATTGGACGGATTTTGGAACATCCCCTTTCATCATTTCATCCTAGTTAATTGCCGATTGAGAGAAAAGTTACATTAAATATTGATTAAATTAAAAACACTGAATATATAGTTTCAAATATAATTAATTTGGATGAGTGCACATACCGGTGAAGTGCCCAAATCATCAGTAAGACGAGCAATTAGTGATGTCCAACGGATTAAAGCCGGTAATTGCACTAAATCCTCCAAAGCCTTCTCTTTTATCGGATTTGTAATGCAAAAATAAATATGGCCCAATACCAGTGGCCCAGTAATAGATACTATCGCATTTTCAAGAAACTCATTCAAACTTGGAGTATGGCCCCTCGAACACCACTTTGCTTCCAATAGGTAAGATTTACAAATTTCTGCCCACTGCAAAATACAAAAAAAATGTTCAGAGTGATATTTTTTTCCGAATGGTATTTCAGATCTTAGATATGATTTCATCCATGTCAAGGTGTGTCGGACACAATACATGGAGACATCTGTCAGTTTATGTTTGAACTTAGATTTATTAGATTATGGAGACCAATTCCTAGGAAAAGCAACTTGTAGTATGTGCATACCATTGTTTTCAAGTAAGAGATGCAATTGAAATCTTGATCTTTTAGAACATCGTAGGCCAGTTCGTTCATGGAGTTAAATAGAGCAAAAAAACAAATCTTCATATAGTCCGGAAGTTGTTTTAGCGCATTAATGTCCCACCTATTGAAACAAACCGAAAGGCGGAATAAGAAAATTGATCCTTTCTTTAAAAAAAAAAAGCATATTTGAAGAAATATTAAGTTTACAATTTGTAAAATTGAAATTAATCATTTACCTGTCAACTGCATGTGTAAAGAGTTCAAGTTCATCCAAAGTCCCATAAACATCATAAATGTCATCAATAATTGTTATTAGTATAATTAACTTCACAGACATTATCCTACAGTATCGAAAACGAGGTTCAAATGTGATGCCAATTGTCCATAAGAAGCTCTCCACCAATCTATCCCTTGCAAAACTCATCTTTTCTGCAAGCTTAGTATTAGTATACCACCTACATATATATGTAAAAGCAAACAAAACCATCATTCAAAAAATTCACAAATGATCGACTCATCTAAAAACTTAAACTGACCAAAAATCTAAATAGGATTTCATTATGTAATAATTAAGGTACCTTGACAATTGCTTCAATTCTTCTTGATACATAGCTTGAACCATATTGAAATCCAATTTTGCAAACTCAAGCAAAATAGGATTCATGTCATGCATCGTTTCATATACATCGATGAACCATCTTGCCTCTAATCTCAACATTCTCCAATGCAATGGAAGCTCTAGAGTATGATTTATTTCTGAAGCAAGAATTTTGTCCAAGTTGATCTCTTGTTTCTTGACAATTTCCTTGAGATTGTGAATCGCAAAATCTCGAGCTGCATCCATAATTGTTTCACCCTCCATTGATAGATATGAAGCTTCATATAAACTTAGAAGTCCCTTTACATCATTTTGAAAACTATTCTTGAATTTGCCAGCTTTTTCATCCATGAAACCAACAAAAACCTCTGCAATAAAGAAACAACCATTTGTTTTTGTTGTAAAATTTCAAAATAATATACTCTCCACACATTGGTGAAATTAGAAATGTAATCTAAGTACCTTGAGGGACTAAGAAACCATGTTGTCTGAGTAATCGAAAACTTAGAGATGTAGCATTTAAATCCATGAACTTCATTTCATCAACCATATTGAATAAATCCTCAAGGATTTTGTCAATATGTTCTGTAAAATGATAAGATATTCCTAATCTTTCCAAAATATTAATAATCTCAATTTGATCTAATATATCATTTGTTTTCTCAAGTAATATAATCTTCACTTCTTCTTTAAGATACTCAGCTCTTTGTGAATATGTTTTCCCCTGCATTAATTTAAAACAAGCAATGTCAATTGCAATTATATTAAGAGAAAAAATGATTAATTACTAATTAAGCAAGTAAACTAGTTAATTATATATATACTTACAGCATAATCACTAGTAATTGATTGCAAGAAATCGTCATCCCAAAGAGTTGGCTTATAGTTTCCTGTTCTCCTAATAGGGCTGAGAACGGTTTGGGAAACCGCCGGAACCGAATGGTTCGCTCCAGACCGATTATCGAACCGAAAATTTTGATTGTTTGTTTGAATTAAACCGCACCGAACCGAATTGTTCGGTTTTTGTACCGAACGGGACCGAAATTTTCGATCCGATAAACGATCCACGGATTTCCAGGACCGAACCGGCAAGGAACCGAACTTCGGTCCGATGCGCTCCGGTCCAGTCAGAATGCTCACCCCTATCCTAGTAGCATTAGCCATAATTTAATCTTATACGTTGCTAATTTATGCGTATAAACTATGAAGGAGTATGTTATGTATTAGCAAGTTAAGCTGAAGTAAATAGGTTGCTTAAATAGAGAAACTCGTGCGTGTAGAGGTTCTTCGTTAATGAGTTATTGACAATTTAATCCCTGTAATATTTATTATGTTCAATTTACCCTTACATGACTTAAAAAAATGCACTTTAGGTACCTCCCTGTATTCTAATAAAAAAAACCATACTGTCTCCCTCACATTAAATTTTAAAGCTTAATAAAAATATGATTCGACAAAAATACCCTCCAGATTATATTATATTCTTAGACCCATTTTAAAATTTAAAAATGATGAAGCACTATCACAATTTAATGGCAATTTACCCCCTATGATATGTTCAATTCCCCCCCCCCCCCCCTCCACCATGTATAATCTTTTTCGAGGCGTGTTGGATAAATAAAGTGGGAACCTCTCCGAATAGTGATTCGAACTTGGGTTTGCTACCTTTAGTAACTAGTCCTTCCACTAGATTGTACAACAACAATTGTACTAGTTCCTTCTGTGTGTCTTTTTACCGAGTGTATGAGAGAGAGTTAGCGAGTGCGATTAATTACAACTAGAGATACAACACTATATTTATAGGTGGTATATCAATTTTTCTATTTTTCAGAAATGTTCACGAATTATTATATTGCACTAATTGTAGTATTAATTAATTTATTCAATCATGAGAAAATTAAATACTCCATTATTTTTTTTTATCTACTAGACACTGTATTTACAGCTCGGACCAAAGAGTGCAAAGAAAACTTAACCAATGGCATGTGTTGTCACTATTAATTAATATGATGGAATCTCACGTAATACCTCATTTATGACCCTAATTAAAGGCTAAGACCGAACAAATTTTTCCATTTTTCTATACTTCTTTGGGTTACTTCGATCCTACACCCCTGTATTCATTCCAGCCACTCCTTTGGTCGACACCTGGCAAGTGGGAGACAACTGGATTGTTCCGTGGCAGGGTTATTAGTTTTTTTTTTTTTAAATAAAATCTTCTCCTGCAAATCAATATGCCATATGTGGATATAAATCAAAATCAATATGTAAGTATGGCGAAATATTTTTTTTCTTTTATAAAATATTCTACGGCAAATCTATTGTGGGCAAGGATTTATGTTTTATTTTCTTGGTATGTTTTAATTGGTTAAAATATTAGAAATTTTTTGGGAAATTTTTCAGATACATTTTGAAAAATTGTAAATTCAAGAGAAATATTGAAGTAGAAACTACACTATAATTCGTTTCGGTTAAATTTTTTATAAGATATGTAATAATAGCCATTTTTTTAAGTAAAAATCTCAAAAAACCATTTTAATCAAATAATCATGTTTTATTTTCGTGGTATGTTTTAATTGGTTAAATATTAGAAAAAATTTTGGAAATTTTCGAGATACATTTTGAAAAATTATAAATTCAAGAAAAATATTGAAGTAGAAACTACACTATAATTCGCTTCGGTTAACTTTTTTATAAGATACGTAATAATAGCCAATTTCTTTAAGCAAAAATTCCAAAATACTTTTTTAATCAAATAATCACAGTATTAATTACAAGAGTAAAATTGATAAAAAAAAAAAAAATTTACATTGAATCATAAAATGACAAATAAAAGTGAATATTTTTTTTTTTTTGGTCAAAGAGTATGAAAAAAAAAGTGTAATTTTCTTTTAAAAATTAATGTTTTAAATTGTGAAAAAATTGAGTACAAGATATATGGTAAAAATTAGGGGAAAGAACCAGTGAACCACATTAATTGTGCCGTGCGTACAATTGGCAGGTACCATCAGTGGGCCCTATTAAAGGGCAGGAGCCATTACAGCGGTGTCGGCTCTACTGTTCCCACTTGTTTTAACCAAAACAAAGCTAGCTCATGTAGTTCCAAATAGTGGTTATGTGTCGGTCATGTATATATAATTCGTTGAATAAATTTTTAATTGCCGTGATGATTGAGTAAAAAACCTCCACGTTGATCCCGTGTTTGTTTAATCATGCTACACTGTGACCACATGGTATATATAGTTGGAAATAATAGGGTCTATTTGGATGGGTTTTGGTTCGGTTTCGCGGGTCTCGATTTAAAAAAAATGGTTTGGGTAGTTTTGATAAAACCTTTGAGACCTCATTTGGATGGGTTATGTGGTTTGCATAAGTTGAAACCCTACTTAGATTGAGTTTTGATGTTGGGGTTTAGGGAAAAAAATAGATGGTAGGTGTCAAATCAATATTTTTTTAGTAAAATTTGGGGGAAAAAATAGGTGGTAGGTGTCAAATCAATGTTTAATAGGTTTGAAGAGTTTGAATATGAGTTTCTGAATAGGTTTTTGATGGTTTTGTAGGTTCGGCGAAAACTCATTAGGAAGGATTTTGGCTCGGTCTCGCGAAACCCGAGAGACTGGGCCGAAACCCATCCACATACCGCGAGATCGGGCCAAAACCTATCCACATACGCGAGACCGGGCCAAAACCCATCCACATACACCCATAATTTATATAAATCTTTTATTTGCAGTACTAATTAACATAATATACTTCTTAAGAAAGAAAAATCTCTTAATTAATTAAATATATTATGTTCATAGTTCTCGTGTATTATACAAATTGATGAATATCCTGCTTAATTAGATCCAACTCGATCGATTGTTTGAAGCTTCAATGTGTACAAGAAGAATTAAAATCAGATTACTTACATCATTTTAATTGAAATTTTCTAATTAATAAGTTCACATGCTCCGTCTGAGAATGCCGAACTCCTGGACCATGTGGTCTACATTTTTTCTCTATTTTTTTCTTTCCTTTTTCTTCTTTTATTTTCTTTTTCATTCTTTCTTTTTTCTTTCTTATAACTAATATTCTTTTACACAATTCAAACACATTTATATACTTTGTGTTGCAAACTTATAATATATTTTGTTCCTATCAAAATTTTATTGTACACTACAAAAAACTTAAATTTTAGTAACAAAATACTAAATGACAAAGTGATAAAAATTTAAATTTTATCACTAAAATGATGTACATAGACACATTAGTGACAAGAAATGTAAAAAAGTTGACACTATTGACATTTAGTGACACCCCAAAAGTGACAACTAAAAAGTTGTCACTAAATTATAGTGACAATATATGTTGTCTCTAAAATATTGTCACTAATTGTTAATAATGACAACTTAAGTTCCATACACTTGTCATTAATAGCCGTTAGTGACAATTTAAAAATATATTTTGTCACTACTGCACTAAAAATATATTTTGTCATTATTGCACTTGTCACTAAATATATGAAAAAAATTACAATTTCAACAATGTAATTTAATATTTTGTCAATTAATTTCATTTTTCTTGTAGTGGTGGTTTTTTTTATGTATTATGTATTTTTTTTGTAATCGTTCAGTGTTGTTGTGGTTATATGTTTATTTATTTTTGAAGATGTGAATTCGCAAATTCATTGTGTCATTTTGTACTATAATTTATTAAATAATTAAGATAGATATTTTTTAATAGAATTAATTTAAACATTAAACATTTTTGAAGAAGAAATAATGCGTGAAAAATGCAAATAATAATTTTGATAAAAACAAACATCATATTGTTAATTTAAAACACAAAATATGTCAATGTTTTTTTAATTGAATAAGAGAATTTTAGTTATTAATGAAGAAAAGGAAAAAGAAAAGAAGAAGAGAAAAGAAAAAAAATAATAAAGAGAAAAAACCTGGACCAGGTCCGGGGAAGAATGTTCCGAGGATGGCTGCAAAACATTGACTTGAATTTAATTTTTTGTACCTAAGGCCATCTCCAACCGAGCCGGCAACCAGGCATGCGGGGAGGTTGTCGGCGATGCTCGGTTGGAGATGGCAAAGGACAAGAGGGCGGGCAATTTGGGCAGGGCGGGCAGGGGGCTTGGGCAAGCAGGAGGGCAACAGGGGGGTCAATGAATAACCGCCCGGTTGCCTGTTGGGCAACGCGCCCAGCAGGCCTCCAGCCCTCCACAATTGCTAATTGATATGGGTGGCTGCCAAGTGGCAGCCATCCATTGGTTCTATTCTTCTTTTTTTAACTTTTTTGTTTAATTAATTAAATTATAAATATTAGTTTTTATTTTATTTTTTAAAAACATTGTATTTTTTTTATTTTGTGTTAGATTTAATAACCTGATTAGTTTAAATTTTGTGTATTATTGTTATTATTATTATTATTATCATATTGTTATTATTAATAAGTGAGAGTTGGGAAAGTTGTGAAATTGAATTAAATTGAGGTTGATGTCCTTCGGTTGGAGATGAGATTTGTTGAACAAAAATACTTAATTTAAAAATACACAATACAATAGGGCTGTTCACGGTTCGGATAACCGGCCGAACCGAACCGAACTGAAATGAGTTCGGTGAAAATCGAACCGAACCAAAGCTATTCGGTTCGGTTTTCGGTTTTGAGATTTGGCCTAATTCGGTTTTCGGTTCGGTTCGGTTATTTTTGTTCGGTATAACCGAACCGAACCGAAAACCGAATTTTTGGTTCAAATAGTTTTTTTTTTTCGGTTTTATGGACTTTAAAATCCTTTAATTTTATGCCTATGGATATGAATTTTACTTGTTTAATTTATGTCATTTGAGGATTGTTAAATGTTAGTTTTTGCAGTTAGACTGTAAAATTCTTTAATTTTATGCCTATGATATATATTTTAGTTGTTTAATTTATGTCATGTGAGAATTGTTAAAAGTTAACCACTTAACTATTTAGTTCTATATAATGTTTAATAATGTTTAGTGTTATGGTTACCTATTAATTCGATTTTTTTATAATAAATGATATAGTATTTGATTATATAATTTTTAATAAAATAAATATAAGATAAAATTTCGGTTAAACCGAAACCGAACCGAACCGAACCGAATTTTTTCGGTTAAAACCGAAAACCGAATTAGGATGTTCGGTTCGGTTTTCGGTTTTAAAAAATCAAGAACCGAAATTTCGGTTATCCGAAATTTCGGTTCGGTTCGGTTCGATTTTCACCGAATGAACAGCCCTACAATACAACTTAAATAAAAAACACAAATACTTAATTTAAAAATACACAATACTTAATTATTATTACTCGGATCTAGATTTTTTTAATCCAATGGATCTTGGTAGGATTTGACCGGATATCGGATCTTTTTCGGATTCAATAAAATTTTCATTTAAAAAATTACAGTAATATTTTTTCCTAAAACAAGTTTATTAACTTTACAATTTTATTTAATTTTAGTTCACATGCTCAAACATTCTTTACTAATATTCATATAATTAGATGAAAATATTCGTTTAAATTAATTTATAAAGGAGTTATAAATTACTATCTTCTTAATTGACAATGAAATATTATTAATGTTACTTACTTTTATAAAACATTATGTATATATATCATTCTTTTTATTTATTATCGGATATGGATTTTTAACGGATCGGATCGACATAAATCCATAACCGCTTCTTGTTTTTCAGATTACGGATCTTTATAATCGAATCAGGTCCATCGAATCTCTAATTAAACAATTATTCTAATAAATTGGATTGGACTCGGATCGGATCCGAATTGAAATCCGCACAATTGACAGCCCTAATTTACATGATTTAATTGAATGACGATTGAGAAAGGATTGAAGTATATGGGCCGTCAATATGAAGAGGGAAGGCCTGCGGTTGTTGGAGATAATATATAATAAATATCAAACACATATCATATTCTTTTATTAAGAGTATTTTGAAAATTGGATAAAATACAATAAATTTTCCCCTAGTTATAGAAAATCTGCACAAAATTCTCTCGCCTTTAAGTTTATTGAAACAAATTCCTGTATGTTATTATAAACTTTGTACTATCCCGTGTTCCGATAGTATCAGTAATATCGTAAGTTTTCAAATCAATTATCATTTTGTCTAATTATTTAATCTTATTTATATATTTATTAAAATAATTTAATTGTATATACTATTCATAAATTAAGTAATTAAGTAAAATTCTTTTCATACCAGATGATATTTGGGGAGGAGTATTCTACTTCTCTTGGCTTTGGATGAGTGGTCTTAATTGGTAGGGATTGGCCTTGCAAGGCCTTTTGCCAGTTTGTTGGCCTTTTCCCTTTGCCTCTGTGTAAGCCGTTTACTTTGTCTCTGCGTAGATGGTTTATTTGTTGGCTTGTTACTTTGACTTTGCATGGTCTTTTGTCAGGGTGTGCTTATTGTTTAGCCCTGCGCTCGTTTTTCTGGGATAAAAAATAAAAATAAAAATCAAGTAATAAATCCATCGACATACTCTTGTTTGTTTGGTTTTGTGGTTAGATGTCGTAATTGTAACATTTCTATTGTTCTAGTGAACGATTATTAATTTATTTCTTTAAAAAAAAAAAAAAAAAAAAAAAAACCTCAAACACACAATATTACAAATTGATTCCTGTATTGGGAAAATCATAAGTAATGAAATGTAGTTTCAATTATTCCTGCAATATTATTATCTCTGAAATGGTTCTATCATAATCACAGCTAGGTTGGTTGGGGTAAAAAGAAATTCTTCTCTATCAAGCTTTCAACAGTTTCCTTGATGCTTTCTTCAAGTGGAGTGAATTCCACACCCAAACTTTTTGCCCTTTCCTTTGACACATTGTACATTGGTTGATATAGCTTTTCATCAGCACACCTGAAAATTGAAAGGTTTTATTGTCAAACATCAACATTAGAAAATCTTCAGACAATTAATTAATATCATTTTTTTCTGAATAGTACAAAATCATGAACTTACTGTTTGGGAAGTTGCAAATTAGGATAAAGCTCACTCAATATCTTCACAATTTCTGAATAATGTGCAACTCTCTCCACAAGACAGTATCTCCCATTAGCCGATGGATTCTCAAATGCAAGAACGTGTGCATTCGCTATATCTTTAACATGAATCCATCCAAATGCAGAATTTGGATATGTTTCCGCTCCTGCATGCGTGAAATTAAAAGCAAGAAATTAAAGAACAACAAAACATAATCAGATCTTCAATTAGTACGATATACTATACAAGTAACAAACACAATTACATACCATTTACTAAGTCCAAAATTTTAGTAGCACTTGTATTAAGACTTGGCTGCAACAGAGGACCAATAACCATCGACGGGTTTATAACAACCATGTCGATGCCTTTCTCCTTTACAAATTTCCACGCAGCATCCTCAGCCAATGTCTTCGAAAGTATATACCAAAGCTGTTAAATGAAACAAGACAACAAATTTAGAAACAAAAAACTTTGAAAAAAAAAAATTGATATGAAAATATTTATAAGTACACATATTATGTTAGGGATTGAACAACAAAAAAAAACTTGTACAAGAGGTGTTCACTACACTCGCACCTTACTTTCTCTGCAAAAATCAGGATCAGACCACCAAGTTTCATCGACTACGACATCAGGAGTTTGAGGAAGGCCATTAAATGCAAGTGCGGCTATAGAAGATGTTAAGACCACTCGTTTCAGAGAAGGAGATCTTGAACATGAACCAAGAACATTAAGTGTCCCCTTCAATGCAGGGTCAATTAACTCTACCTGAAAAAAGGAATTGAGAAATCAATTGGACAATTTCATCAAGTACCTTTAACCTGCTTGTTTTAATACTATAATTAACCTGTGGATCAGAGAAGCTTTGGATATAAGGAGATGCAGTATGAAAAACGCCATCACAGCCATCAACTAAAGCATCAAAGGAACCTTCTTCCAGTAAATCTGCTTTCATTAAGTGCAGCCTCTCCTTAGCTCCGCTAAATGCACGTAAGTGGGCTGTCTTCTTAGTATCATCTACAAAAGCATTTTAGATGACAAGACTAATTACACGATGAATCTAATAAATAGGATTATTTCAAGCTAGTGTTTTGAACATTCTTCCAAAGTTATAATTTTTGGTCTCAAATGACCATCTTCTGTCCTAAAGATCAACCAAAATCAGCTTTAGGGGACACGAAGCCACCATTTAAAGAGTTTGGGGGTGATAAACTCTTTTAACTTTTTGAAGATCAGGGTAAAACGCAATGCAAGTCTCCCCTGAGTTCATGGGATAAATTGTCTAGGACCTCAGACGATACCACTCCCAGAACCAATTGGTGTCGAGAAGGGCACACACCCAGCCTTATAGTGCATTCATACACAAGCTAGCTCCAACGATATTCGACTGTTAATTGACCCACACACAAACATCACCACACGACAATTGCTGCCAATATATATCATGACCATCGATCTTCCCCCTTAGCAAATTGCTCATGCTGGGAATCGAACTTGTGACCATGGCTCTGATATGTACTTGTAGAACCTCATACGCTATCACTTACCCCAAAATAATTGATTTTAGAAAAACGCATTCCTTTATTCACACACACAAGCGCCCACAACCAACGATTTGCACTCTAGTCCCATGAACTTTTAGACAATTCATCACTAGAGGAAGATTAAAAAAAAAATCATGGTGGATATATAGCAAAAGATACATAATCATATCATCAATAAAGCAAGATTTTCTTAGCAACGAAATTCTGAAGCCAATTAAACAAGCAAACATAAACTGATAATGAATAGCAATTAATCGTTTGCAGGATTATATATAGCAAGCAATATTTTAGCACATTAATTACAAAGAAAGAAAAAAAAATGATTTAAATTTTAAAAGAAAGAATTAATAGGAAGAAATAACTGAACTTGGATCACGAACAGATGCTTTGACAGTGTGACCACGTTGGAGCAAGAACTTGACAAGCCATGAAGCAATGTAGCCTGATGCTCCTGTTACACACACTGTACTCATTTCCTCTCTCTCTCTCTCTCACACACACACACGTCTTACTAAGTGTTTGTGATTCTTAATTTGAAGGGGGCTGGCCCGGGACGTTCATTGCTCATATATGGTACACTACTGATAATTACAGTTTTGGTCCCAAATACCAATATTTCACATTTCTTTTTTTGTTGATAAATTAATACGGATATTTAAAGTGGAAAATTCTTTACAAGAGTAAAACAAAGAACAATACTGGTCCTGCTTTTAATTAGATTGTTTAGAATTGCAATATTGGTCCTTGAACTTTTTCTAGGACATGTAAACAGGACAAATCCCAATTCATGTGGAGTCCTGCTTTTAATTAGAAGCATTTTGTAACGAAGATCAAATTGTTTGTCACTTTTAACTTAACAAAAATATTGTCATATTGATATTTAGGTATTTCAATTCCACCAGAAATTTCTCGTCAATATTTCTTATTGGTTACCTATTAATTATTGTGATTAATTTATCTATTTAAATTCTTGTAATATCTTCGAAGCGACACCGTTTCCTTCATATTTCCAGCACTACAATTTGAAATATCATGAACACGTTTTCTTGTTTCGCCTCTCTTATTTAACAAATGGTTTATTTAATTTATGCACAACATATAGTTGGAGGGACAGCGTGATTCATAAGTTTGAGATGCAAAATGTGCAACCACAATTGTTGAAGTGCGCAAGATCTTTGTTTTACTCTTGTTAGTATAAATACAAATAAGATTTCCATTTTTATATAATTTATATTATAATAAAATTCTGAATAATTTTAAGTAATATGTAAAAGATTTGTTTTCATAACTAAGTAAGAAATTTTTTTATATTTCTAGTTTTTATAAAATATTATATTATTTTATTATTTAATGTATTAATAGTATATACATTAAAATTATTATACTAATAAGTTAAAAAGGTTAAATAATTAGGGTCAAATGATAATTGATTTGAAAAACTGACAGTGTTAATGATACTAATGGAAGAGGGGAGAGTGTGCATATATTAACAGAAGGGGATTTAGTGCAATAAACTTAACACAATGGGATTTCGTGCAATAAACTTAACACAGTGGCATTTCGTACAGATTTTTCATATATAACATTGATGGATTTCGGGGTACTTTAAGTCAAATCAAATATAGTTTATTTATAATTTTTAAAGATAAGATAATTTTTTTAAGATAATATTATTTTAAAAACATTAGAGATAATTTCTAGGGTAATTTTCTTTTTGAAAAGAAAAAACTCGTTTGTTTGACATTTTCAATAGTATTAAAACACTCTCTGAAAAATGCAACAAGCATACCCAAAAAATTACAAAAAATTTTTACAATATTTTGATCTCACCATCATAGAATGTAAACTTTGAGTGAGATGATATAGTTTGGGACGAAAACCCAAAATCGCTAATTAATTTGAGATTTTTTTTTTTGCAATTTTACTTAATTTGATCTTACCATCATCGAATGTAAATTTTATGTCATGATCAGGCATGATGCTCATATTATATGTAATCGCCCTCAAGCCTCAGGCACCTCTATGACAACTGCACGTGACAAAATTTGTATATATCTTCATTTTTGCAAGCGTGCACGCGAGTTGTACATTATACATATGGCCCGGAGTTTTATGTTAATATCACATTTTCCTAAATATCTGTTGAAATAAATTATCAATAATTTTCCCTGGTAGATAAATCATTTGGACCACAATGTTTGGGCCACAAGTAAATAAATCCGTGACTGGGTTGTTAGATTCTCAATTTATCTCAAGTACTATATTTGGACCTATTGGGCCTTGAAAGACACTCGACAGAAACTAAAATACAACATGTACACCGAGAAAGTGGGAGTCACATATTTTCGCAAATTAGAATTATGACATGAGGGAATTGCACTTTTCATACCAAACATTTGGTACCTTTATATATTTTATACCTTATCTTTCAAAATGACATATTTGATACCAAAATTGACCAACTTTTTTTACATTTGGTTTGACCGTTAATTTATGGACGGAAAAGGTCATGTGCGTGGCATATGCCCGTTAAGTGAAAAAAGAGGGGAGAAATACAATTATTAAAAATTGGGCAGGGGATTTTTGCAATTTCGCCTTCTTCTTCCTCCTCCCATACAATCGCCGGCTTCCGGTGGTTGTTGGTCCAAATTGGTTGAGGGCTTCTGTTTCTCTTGTCGTGGAGAAATCGTACGTATAAAGATATTTTCAATCCGTTGAGTAATCTATTCGAATTTTGGGTTCTAATTTTCGAATTCCGTAGGTCAAGATTTTCGAAATTTCAAATCGTGATTTCTCCTTCGATTCTTAACTAAAATTCGTGATTCTTGTTGCAATAGTTTTCCCTGACCATGGGCATCATTTTACATGGGGTGATTGTAGCTTCCGTCGACAGTTGAGCTCCGCCCAAGGTTATCGGCCTAAACCCTAATTTTCGTGAAAAAATGCGCCTCCCCGGAGGTCCACCGTCGACGGACGCTGCAATTAACCAATGGGAAATGTTTCCCACGACAAGAGGAACAAAAACCCTCAACCAATTTCGACCAACGTCCACCGAAAGCCGGCGATTGTACATAGGTGGAAGAAGGAGATAATTGCAAAAGCACTCTGCCCAATTTTTAGATAATTGCATTTCCCCCCCTTTGTAAGACTTAACGGACATGTGCCACGCACGTGATATTTTCCGTCCATAAATTAACGGTCAAACCAAATGTGATAAAGGTTGGTCAATTTTGATATCAAATGTGTCATTTTGAAAGGTATGATATGAAATGTATAAATGTACCAAAAATTTGGTATTAAAAGTGCAATTCCCTCATTATGACACGTCAAGTTCAAGGTCGACATCCTCACCAAATAAGGATAATTAATACATATTATCACATGACTCGGTTCAAATATTGAGAATCACATATATGTTGGATCATTTTAAAGAAGATAATAATACATAAAATATTTATGTGGTTTTAAAAAATTTCAAACTATTTTAGATATATACGCGTACAAGATGTGCATGGTTAATTTGACTAAGTACGTAAAAGTTTATAGCTTTAGGGTCATAAATAATGAAAACAAAGTTGTTATTAAAAGTTAATCTTTTCATTACTATTTAGTTTGCGTTAAAAGACAATATAATACATACCACATATGTATTATGGTTTTCATTTTTTCAAAATGTTAAAGACTTCATCAGATAAAAATTATTGTCACACACTCGAGACTTATAGATAGAAACATGGATTTAGACTTTTGGTAGATCTTTACTTTCGAACCAACTGTCCATTGTATTTAAACTAGTTTTCACTTGTTCTCCTTGTAAACATGTCCTTGGTAACCTCATGTTGACTTATGGGGTTTATTTTTTCTATTTAATTTCGATCAACTCTTTAGTTTTTTTTATAGATACGGCGAGCTAATAAAATATACATTAATACAATATTTTTTTGTTAATAAAATGAAGAAAATGGCGTTTTTTTAATTAGATAAAACACAAGACATTGTTTTTGCATTTTGCTCTTAATTAATATAACATTAAAGATTTGCAAAAGTTATATAAACTACCGGACCCTAATCTTAGACAAATTAAGTGCTTGTCTAGAGCCTTTTAATATAGAAGGGCTTCAAGATTTTATGCACAAAAGTGTATTTTAGTCATTTTATTTAAGAGTGAATTGCATTCCTTGTATTGAATTTTATGTCAATTTCTATTTTTGATAACAAACAAATTCAAGTCAATACATTTGATATCATAATTTAACAAATAGTTTTACATTGGTACCTCCGTTAACTAAATTGGAAAATCACCATCAAATTGGTGACGTGGCCGTTAAGTCAGTTTTAATTATTGTAAAATTAGTATCACAACTTATATTAGCTGAAAATTCTACCCTATAACATTTTGGGCTGGAAAAATAACGTTTCAGTAGGGTTGTCAGCTAGTGTAAGTTATGACACTAATTTTGTAATAATTGAAGTCACCAATTTGATGGTTATTTTTAAATTTATAATGGTGTTACCAAATTTGGTACAATTTGTTAAAATATGGTACCAAATATGTTGATATGTATTTATTTGGTACAAAAAGTAGAAATTGACATAATGCTCGGTACCAAAAATGAAATATTCTCTTTTATTTAAACTAAAAAAATACACATTTGTTGCACGTGATTAACTAATTTCCTAAGTTAGTTGAATCATATAGTATTTTTTTATCATATCACCATATAATTTTTTTTGTCTAAATCACTTTGATTATTACTAAGTTGTTACCAAGAATTAAAGTTGTTATCATGAATATCTAAAACCAAAACTTGAAAATAAAAAAAACAAACTATAATTATTAAATATTTCTAACCTAAAAGTACATGTCTACATAACTATAATTCTACCTATACAATTTGCACTCTTCGGTCCGAACTGTAAGTGTAGTCTAGTAGATAAAAAATAAAATAAAAAAATAAAAACTATAATTCTAAAACTAACATTTGAACGAATGTACATCATCAATTTTTTTCTTCATTGACCTTGATATTTCCATCTAAACAAGTTTTCACATGTTTAATATATTATTTAATCGATTTCACCAGTTTTGTCGATTATGTTTTATTACTGAGTTCATTATTTTTAATTACTTGCCTAATCCAATTTTTTACCAATTTAACTCGTTTTACTAATTTTCCTCAATTTTGTCGAGTAAACATATTTTATCGATTTAACCCACTTCTACACCAAGTTTACCATTTTTTTAAATTATTTTAACATGTTCTTTCATCGATTTCATCCGCTTTTACATTGAGTTTACCATTTTTTTATGTTATTTAACCCGTTCTTTTATCGATTTCATCAATTTTTGTGATTTATCCCATTTGTTAATCAATTCACTCATTCTCTCCAGTTTAACCCAATTTTAGTCGGTTTTGCTTTTTTTTTTTTAATGATTTATCCTATTTTAATTACTATTTCACATTTTTTCTCAATTTAATCCGTTTTTTTGTTGTTGTTCTTTTATCGGTTTGACCCATTTTTTGTTATCATGTGTTTAGCTGATATTATTCATTTTTTATCGGGTTACCCGTGTTTTGCCGGTTTACCCCGTTGTTTTATCGATTTTACCATTTTCTGTTGCTTTAATTCGTTTTTCTTCGTTCTAACCCATTTTTCCATTTTTTTTTACCATTTTTATCATCTATTTTTTAATCAAATTTTACATGTTTTCACCAATTTTAACCATTTATATGTTTAGACTTAAGCCAATTATAAGTTTTTTAGTTAACCAAAATAGTACTTTATTTTATTCATACAACACAAATGTGGCATTTTTTTTGAGGTTTTATAGTGGTTTTTAAGTTATTTGATAATTGATGTTTAATAATTGTACAAAGAAGTATCGATTGCACTTTTTTGTTATTTTAACCCATTCTTTGACCGATTTCACCTGTTTTTGTGTTTTCTCCCATTTGTTAATCAATTCACATATTCTCTCCAGTTTAACCCAATTTTAGTCTATTTTACTTATTATTTTGCTAATTTAACCTATTTTCTCACATATTTCACCTTCGTTTTTTTTGTCAATTTAACTCATTTTTGTTCGATTTGATCCCCTCATTTGTTTTTGTTATCACATGTTTAGCCATTAGTGTTCATTTTTTACTAGTAACCCGTTTTATGTCGGTCACCATTTTTGTTTCTTTAACTCGTTTTTCTTCTATCTAATTAACCTATATTCCCATTAATTTTACCATTTTTTATCATATATTATTTAATCTACTTTTACCCGTTTTCACCGATTTTAACCATTCATGTTTTTGACTTGTTTTGGCTTAAGCCAATTATAAGTTTTCCAATAACTAAATAGTACTTTTTTTTATTTAACTGACTCGAAGGTGACCTTTTGTTTTTAGGTTCTTTAATTTTTTTGAGATTCTTTTATAAGTGATATAATTTCTTAAGAATTTTCCGGAGAAATATCAATTTTACTTGATTTTACACTGAATTTATCATTTCTTTTTTGTTCTTTCACCGATTTCACTCGTTTTTTGTGGTTCATCACATTTCTTAATCAATGCATCCATTCTCTCTATTTTAACCCAATTTTAGTCGATTTTATCACATTTGTTAATCAATTCACTCATTCTATCTGGTTTAACCCAATTTTAGTTTGATTATACTTATTCTTTTTTTTTTTAGTTTCCCAAGGGTTTAATCCCTTTCGAGGCTGTTTGGGCACATTAAGTGGGTACCTCTCCCAACATGGATTCGAATTTGAGTCCGCTACTTTGTAGTGACTAGTCCCTTCCACTAGGCCAATCACATGTTAGTGTCTGATTATACTTATTCTTTTGTAGATTTAATCTATTTTCTTACATATTTCACATTTTTTTGTTCTTGTTCTTTTATTGATTTGATCCAAATTTTTTTTGTTATCCTGTGTTTCGCCGATATCATGCATTTTTTTTATCGGTTTTGCCAATTTTTTGTTGGTTTACCTTGTTGTTTTATCAATTGCACCATTTTTCTGCTTTAACTCGTTTTTTTTTCTTCTATCTAACCTATTTTCCCATTGATTTACCATTTCGTTATCATATATTTTTTAATCGAAGTTTACCCCTTTTTACCGATTTTTACCATTTTTATGTTTTGACTCCTTTTGGCTTAAGCCAATTATATGTTTGTTTAGTTAAACTAAATAGTATTTTTTTATTCATACAGCACAAATGTGGCATTTTTTGTTTCTGAGGATCTTTAATAAGTGATAACTTTTTCAGAACTTTCCAAAGAAATTTTCGAAGAAATATAGAGTAATAGTTTTTTAAAATTTATTTTTTTACTATTAATATTTTAATGAGTTGTAAAACCTTAAAAGATAATTATACTAAGGTTGATGTAGGAGAGACTTCTTGTCTAATTATACTTCTAGGATTATTTTATTTTACCTTTTTGCCATAAAATTAAATATTACAATATAATTTAAAAAGGGGTATATTAGTCTTCACAAAAAAAAAAATTTCTTCGCCAAACTCGTACTTTTATATGTAATAAAATAATATATAGCTAATTGGCAAGTATAGTATAGTAGATGAATCGAGTAACTTTGAACACATTATTTAAGTTTGACTTAATTTTCTTATCAAATTGGAGATCGTGATTGAAAGTATTTTGTTATAAGAAAAGAGCTCACAATATCTTTAATAGAGATTAACATAAGGTAGCTTGATAATTTAAAATGTATTTTGCTACTTTTTTAATTATCAAGTCGAACATGAGTCGGGTTTCAATAATTGTTAACCAATAAACGTTGACTTTCAAACTCGATTTGAATGCATGAAGTATCGAGCTCGAGCGTGTTTAATCGGCTTTCAATCCTAGACAGTGTTGATTACTTATCTAATCTAATACATATATATATTTGAAGGGTGTCTTTTGACCTCAATTGAGTGTATTTGACTAAATACTAATTTTCTAGAGTTTTGAATTTTTTTCAATCCTATAAAATTCTATTATTGGTAATCTCTAAATATTAATGTAATGAAATTTATTATTATATGCTTTGTATATATACTCACGTAATTTAATGATGTAATTAATAATATTTTTTAATATCACTCTTCAAAAAGGAATTATCATTAATTATGCTAGAATTGTTAAAAACGGACCTAATTAAGGTCAAAATATTATTTCAGTTTCAAATATTAAAATTCCTAAAAATCAGCCTAATAAATTCATTAATTGTTCCCTTAAATTTAGCTATTACTTACCATAAGTCATTGTACTTCTTATATAAGAACCCTATTTTATACTTTACAATCCATGTTGAATTTCTTATTTCTATCGATTCAATTGTTCAAACTAAAAATCTAACATAACATTGTTTGTTCTACATGATCTTTCTACATCAAATTCCATTTTTATGTTTATAGGTTTGTTTTTATTTATTTATGCTTTTTAATAATTCATTTAACTTAATTTGAATATGATTTTTCCTAACATAACTACTTTATGGTTATTAAATGATGGCCTATTTGGTATATGTTTTATTACATGCCCATATAATTTTTCTATATATTTTTATTCTTTTTTCATATTCTATTAATTTTTTTCTTAGTCTAAATATTTGGCTCATCTTGATTCTTCTTCTTTTTATTTTTTATTTTTTTGTTTAATGTTTTTGGGGGGTTGAGAATTTTATTTGTCTCACCTAATGATTTGAATAGTTTACTTGGGTGGGGTGGGGGGGGGGGGGGGGTTCAAAATTAATATACTTTGTGTTTATATACTACATATGAATATGCTCTTACTTAAGAATATTAGATTTTCTGTTTTTTTTTCCATTCATATAATACCTATATAATTTTAAGATTTTTATTTGGGAACATTTTCCTTTTTGTGTTTTGCAATTTCATTAGTTGTTAGGTTTCGATTATACTTATTTCAAATATTTAATTTTTCATTCATCAAAAATCTTAATTTGGTTTAGTTTTATTAATATTTGGTGCTTCTTTGCTGTCTACTAATTTTTTTATTCTTTTTTTTAGAATTACAATTTTGAAATCATAATTTTCAATTTTATGTTATTACAAAAGCTTTGAATTTATTTATTTTGTCATTGTAACTTTTACAAATTTATTGACTACTTAATTAGATAACAATCTTTGAGATTGAAGTAGGAAAACTCAAAACTTAGAGTTTGTTATTTTTAATTAATTTGAACATGTATCACTATCGTTTAATTCTTATAATCATGATCAAATAAATCAAATTTATATATTTTATGAAATGTTTGGAATTTGAAATACGTAGAGGTTTGTAAAATAAATATTTTATTGTACCTAAAGTGAACCCTCACACAGTGGTGAACCCAAATTCGTATATCCGTAGGAAGAGGTTCTCATATAATATGTCCAACATGTCTCGAAATTTCATGAGTGATATAATATATTGCAATAACTAATACTTTATATGATTAATTTTTAATAGAAAAATTCAATTAAAGAGGTTTTAATTTTTTTTTCCCCTCAATTCTATACTTTTGTATTTTTGGTCTTGAGAATTGATTAAAATCTTATTATAGGAGTTTTTTTTTTTTTTGGAGAAATTACCATAGTAGTTTAGAATTTCAAAATAGTGATAACTGATAAATTTATTGTATGGCGTTTTAGTTTATATTTATTGAAGCACTATAGTAGAACTGTTTGAATTTTAAATTTCACCGCATAGAAGTGGTGTTTATGAGGTCACTTGATATCAACCAAGTATCTATAAATAATGAAATTTGATAATTTTGATATACATATAGCTCATCAATTTTCTACTTTTATTATGTCGATCGGTGAAAATTTTATATTTAGTTCATGATTAATTAATTATTATTTGATTCCTTTTTAACTTCAAATATTTAAGTTGCTAGCTTAATGTAAAAGAATCAATATAGATTTGCTCATACTTGATCAATGTTCATCAACTTTCATTCAATTTTGAAAGGAAAAATGTAGCATTTTGCGCCATTTGTTGGTATGGATTGAGTGTGGTAAATTAACATTAGTTTTTTATATAAATAATAAAAGTCAATAATTCTTTAATAATTACTGTTAAATTGGTTTCAATTAAAATATATTTTAAATTATTGTGTATAAACCGTGCATAGCACGGGGCAAATGCTAGTTAAGATATATTTATAAGCCTATTCTACCATATGGCTATATGAGTACTAAAACTCTATCACTATATTATAATAACTAGTAATTGATGTTGACCAGCAACTTTACTAATTTTTATCATAGGGTAAAATTTATTATACTTGTAACCGACATTTGCTTCCACTGAAAGAATTTAAAACATCGAATTGTCCTATATTACAAAAACTATTAAATAAATTTGTCGACTAATTTTTCAAAATGACATCTTAGAAAAATAGGATAGAAATAGGGTGAAATACAGTTCCCCATAAAGTATGAGTATTATTTTAATTACCCCCTAAAGTATCAATTGTAACACTTACCCCCCTCTGTTATAGTATAGAACATTTTATTCCAAAACTACCCTCGCCCTTTTTATAACAAATAAATTGTTTGTTTATTAATTTATCAGAAAAAGTTCTTTATTAACTATGAATTCATCCATCCACCAAACAATATTATGTTTCAATTTCTTCATTTCTTTTGTTTCCTTCGATTATAAAAAAAGTGAGATGAAGATAAAGAAAATAATTGAGATCGAAAAAAGTAATGTAACAAAAGAAATGAAGAAATTGAAACATAATGTTGTTTGGTGGATGATGAATTCATAATTAATAAAGAGACAATTTTATTTTGATAAAATAATAAAGAAATTTATTATTTATGAAAGGGGCGGGGGTATTTTTGGAATAAAAAGTACAAAACTATAACAGATGGGATAAGTGTTACAATTGATACTTTAGGGGGTAACTGATACCACCCTCATATTTTAAGGGGAGAAATTGTATTTCACCCATAGAAATAAATTAAAAATCAGTTTTGCGTCTATAAATAATTTTTATTTAAGATATAGTGGACATGTCCTATCCATGAATATCGCTAAGCTACCCCAAAGTTCCAAATCATCCTATAATTATGGATCAAAATTTCATTTTAATGTACGTTTCTATCAACTAAATAGTGGACACTTTTCGAAGACTTTTTGAATACGTCTCGAAAAAACTGTACGAAAATTTCTAAATTAAAAAAAAATATGTCTCAAGGCAAACGAAGAGTTTTGAAATTACACATTATAATTTTCATTTCCATTGATAAAAAAGGGGAAATATTTTGATCCATGTCTAAACATTCAAATATGCACGTTAATTGGTACGTTTCATCTTGCTAGCTAGACACAGTGCAATCTCTATCCCCACCACTGTATTAAGAATCGTACTTTACTCTCTTTCAAAGGACAAAACACATAATTCTTCTCAAATATATAACACGTTTCGATTTTTGATTGAATCACCATACAAAAATTCAAGAAAAAAATTGAACATGAAATTTCAAATCAAACCGATCAAAAGCATCAAGGTCGTGAGAAATGGCTTAATTGTACATTTTGTACTGAATCGGAACTCATATATATATGCAGAATCGTACCATACAAAATAAAAATAAATATATAGTGCAACCTACTAACATCTTTCCTTTATTTTAACTATGTAGGGGACCACCCCACCCACGGGAATTAGCATACTTTGATCCTACTTTTTTTCCCCCCTTGTTTTTTCCCTTCTCTCTCTTTTATTTTTTTCCATTTCGAATTCGTGATGCCACCCTTGTGTTAGTTGTAAGTAACATCTCTTTGTTGATATCTTGTAACAAATTTTATTAAAGAAAATTTATTTTCTTTGTCGTTTATTTTTCATGCACATCATGTATGGTTTTCGTCAATGTTGAAGCCAAATTAAAAGTCGGCTTTCCACAAGCTAGTAACCACAAGATCCACATGTAGCATTTAATTAATTTAGATTTTAATAGTAATGGTCCTCCATGCAACATCTCTAATTTGTAGAACCAAACTCAATCTTAATGTTGTAAAGTAGTGATATAGATACATTTTCCATGGGTAGACAAGCGAATATTAGAGAAATAATGTTGGCCAAATTTTCTGTGTGCAAATAATAGATAGATACCAGAAACATTGATAAGTGCCGATGAGGCCTTAGCCAAGTGGTTAAAGATGAAGCTCCATGATTAGGAGGTCATGGGTTCAACTCCCACGAATGTGAGTATTTTCTCTAGTTTAATACTGGTAATTAGTTTATTTTGGTATCATTGTAATAGTTTCGATTCGATATAGTGTTTAACGTAACAATGTATTCACCATCTCAAGAAAAATTAAAAAAAAAATTGATAAGTCATATCTAACTTCATGTTCTGGAATTAGGCCTAATGTTTCCTGAATTCAGAAAAATGACGTACAAGTGAGAAAATCTCATCTTTTCACGGATTAATATGCAAATGCGAGAACATATTTTATAGCAACAAATTTATATGATTGAATTATAATTAAGTGATTAGGCCAGAGTGGTGCTTACATATGCTATAAGTTATTTAACATATATGCCATCTCTTTTGACCAAAAACATCACTCCATATAGCAAAAATTGAAGATATAATTTGTCACCTATTTTATAGCATATGAAGGAAAAGTAAGAAAAAAAGGGTTGATTATTGATTTATAATATCTATTATTATAAAAACATGAACATTTCTTAATTTTTTTGTGCTGATTATAATACCGCTATGTAATTTAAAAAAAAAAAAAAAAAAAACCCCAAGAAATATAGTTAGATTAGGAGACATTAGGAGTTGAAAGACTTTAACATAATACAATTCTAACTAAAATGTTTTAATAGGCAAAATAAACTTAAAAGGTATAGTTAGATTAGGAATCACAGGGTATAACTAGATTATGAGTCATAATAAGTTAAAAGACTTTATATAATACAATTTTAATTATAATTAAAAATTGAAACAAACAAGATGTTAAATGTATAATTGTGCAAGGCCACGTGGCAAGATCCTAAGAATGGAACAAGAGATGTTACACAATTTGACAACAAATTTGAGGCATATTGTGTGTTTTTGTATTTTGAATTTACTTTATTAAATATTTAAACCTATTGTCCTAATTAGAAGATAGAAAAATCCAAATGTGCTAGTAATTTATACAAAAATATTAAGCTTTTAGAGTTTTTGATCAAGTCTAAAATGAATTATATAGAAAATAAAGCTTTGTTAGATGTAAAATACTTCATTGTTATAATAATATTTCTAAAAATAATTTATGAAAGTTATATAAGAAAGAAGTGATAGTAACATTGACTTGTGAGGCCATCTCCAAGAATCCATGTATAAGTTAAATTATAAGGGTCTGTTTATTTGGCGTTTTCCAGATTTTTTTCGTGTTCGGGAAATGTCAAACAAACATGTTTTCTACTTTCTGAAATAATTTTTTCATCCATTAATTTTCTCAAACTACTCTCTCAAAAGCAAAACAAACAATAATTTTCTTATCTCTAAACAAAACCTATACAAACTCTACTTTGATTTGAAATAAAATAACCTATCTCTTACACAATTTATCTCACATAACAAACATGATTTGACATAAAGTCTTACATATCTTACACCTACAACCCAACTCTTTCCAAAAAACATACACCTACTTTATTTCTCAAACCACTCTCTCAAAACCCAAACAAACAACATTGCGCAAATCGAAATTATTTCACAAACCTTCACTACTCTCCCAAACTACTTTCCCAAACGCCAAACAAACATGCCCTAAGAGTTTTATTAAAATTATTACTAAAATTGCTCTCCAAGAGCACATGTATAATTTATGTGTTGTTAAAATTTATGGGTTTGGATTGGCCAAATACTCATGGTCAAATGCAAATTGTTATTTGCAATTGTTTGCATGAAAGTACAAAACTGCAAAACAATAAATTATTATGGACAAAATTCAAATGCATACAAATTTGAATTGAAATTGTAAATTCAAATTTTATAATTTGAATATCACTACAAGAAATTTGTCACTATTGACAATTAGAGAAACCTCTTTAGCGACATATTAATATTGTCACAATGATTTAGTGATAATATTTTAATTATCATTTTTTGGGCATCGCTAAATGTCAATAATGACAAAATTTCTCTAATTATTGTCACTAATATATATATATATATATGTATGAAGTGACCATACCTAATTTATTGTCACTTAACAATGATAAAGAGACAAGTTTGACCTTATAACTCAATATATTATCAAAAAAATTCAATTTTCTTGTAGTGCCTGTTGAAATTTAAACGTCAGAATATTTTTTTCAAATAATAAAAATTAATAGTTTTTTAAAAAAAAAATTATTTTTTATTATGAAATTAAATCAATTAGTATTATAAATATATCATTATTATTTATATTAAATAATAATTAAAAGTAATTTGTTAAAATATAAACTAGCTGTTGGAGTGAAATGATATGGTTGTTAAAAAGTAGTCTCTTAAAATATAGGAAAATGATTATATGACAGCCCAAACTTTACAGCCTTTTGTACAGCCCATATTTTAGGCTTTAAAAATTAATTGTATTACCTACTACTTGTTTAATAGGTTTATGGTTTGGAATTTCAAGGTTAGTGTTTAATATTTACAAACAGGGTTTATATTTTCTTGATAATTATTTATGTGTCATATAATTAATTTTTTTTCATATACATTAAAATATATAAATGACAAGAAAAAAAATTAAAAATAATAAAAAAGCCACAACCAACTATACACATGTACAGCCGGTTGAAGGTTGTTAGAATAACAATACTCTAAAATATAAATTAGCTGATGGAGTGTTCAGTAAAAAATGAAAGTGTATAACACTGTTGATTATATATATTTTAATATAAAAAGGCTGATGTTGGAGATGGCCCGATCACATTTGGACAGCTTCTTATAATTGGAATCCGGGGCACAGCTCAGTTGGTAAAGGAGGTGAACTGCGGGGCTCACTCCCCAAGGGTGGGGAGTTCGAATCCTGGGAGGAGCAACCAAGTGTTGTAAAATCTTTGAGGGAGGATGGAGCAGCTTGGTGTTGTAAGTTCCATGGTAGTAGGCTCCCTTGGGGGCCAGGAGTATAAAGAGTGAACAAACCCTGACCAACTCAGGCACATCCCGCGATTTACTTCCGCACATTGCTGAGAGGCCAGCGATTGGTGGTCCAGGACTAAACCTGGGTAACAAAAAAAAAAAAAAAAAAAAAAAAATGATAGCTAATAATCCAAAAATAATAATTAAAAACTATGAAAGTTGGGGGGCCATTAGTTATGACTCATTAATTGTCACTACAATAGCAAGAATAGGTAGTGTACCATTATATCCCGTAATTTCAACAAGACACTTGAAATGGAAACCAGAAACTTATCACACATGCAGATGCAGACAATAAATGCGAAACATGAATCTCTCATTTACAGACTTTGTGGTGAGTGTGTGCTTTCCTGTAAAATTGTTTTTGACAAGTTAGTCAACAGAATTTATATTTAGTCAAGGTAGCAGAATATTAAGAGAGAAACAATGAAGAAAAATGAGTTTTTTTTTTTTTTTAAAAAAAATGTCCCTATGTGTGTTATTAATGTTCGAAAAAATTAACATTCGTATTAAAAACAATTATTCATGAAATTCTCGTAGATTTGGTCTATGTAAGAATTTTCTTAAATTTGACATATCACAAGTGTGTATACATGGATTGGCACAAATTTAAATACACTTCTCAAATCATATATGGAATAGGGGATCAATTATTATTCTCTTACCCATACATTTCACATAACCCAAAAGAAACTCCAATTTATTTTTCTTCTCAACTCCAATAGAAACAAAATAACATACGTCGCATCTGAAAAAAATCAGAAGTTTAGGGCCTGTTTGTTTGGCATTTCCCAGATTTTTTTCGTGTTTGGGAAATGCCAAACAAACATGTTTTCTATTTTCCGAAATAAATTATTCATCCATTAATTTTCTCAAACTACTATCTCAAAAGCCAAACAAACAACAATTTTCTTATCTCTAAACAAAAACTATACAAACTCTACTCTGATTTGACATAAAGTAACCTATCTCTTACACAATTTATCTCACATAACAAACATGATTTAACATAAAGTCTTACATATCTTACACCTACAACCCAACTCTTCCAAAAAAACCTACACCTACTTTATTTCTCAAACCACTCTCTCAAAACTCAAACAAGCAACATTACGCAAATCGAGATTATTTCACAAACTTCCACTACTCTCCCAAACTACTTTTCCAACGCCAAACAAACAAGCCCTTAGTATTTCTTTTCCGCGGACCGGCCAATTAATAGTTTTTGGTTCTACCCATTAAAACTGTACTATGTTTTATTAAAAAATCTATCCAGACAAATGTAGAATATTCGTTTTTGTTTGTTTAATTTGACTTTTCATCATTCTCTTATAGATATATATAAATTAACGGAAAATTCTTGTTCAAACCTGACTTGACCAAACTCATTAAATTATCAAGTAAGTGTATTGCACTTGTTTGTGATTGATCACTCATCAGTGAGTTACATCAAATCCCAAGCAAGTATATTACACTTGTCTTGTAGTTATTTTGGGTTCGGCCAAACCCAATCTGGATAAGAATTAGTGATCATAATTCACATGGTCATATTAGTTAGGTTTCATGGAAACATCATTTTTTTTTGTTATAAAAATCAACATACATGCACCACAAACTCTGTTTTCAATTTCCATTCAAATATACTCCCTCACCCTTTACTTGCATGCCCATTTCCACAAAAAAATCTCACACTAAAAATCCCTTGGATCAATCTACTCCCATGGCTTCCTTACACTCATCTCTACACAAAATCCATACCTCCCAAAAATTCCCACCATCATATTCATTTCGCAACACAAAAGGAACCAAAAATCTCTTCTTTGGTCCAAACAAAAAAACTTCCCCATTGACAATAAAATGTTCAACTCTCTCAGGCCTATCTCCACAACTCCACGAGACCGAAGAAAATCAAGAACTCAGCCCTGAAGACCCAAGACCACTAAACCAAATATGGAAACAAATCCAGGGCTCCAACGATTGGGAAAATCTCTTAGACCCCATGAACTCTCACCTCCGCAAAGAAATCATCCGATATGGCGAAATGGCTCAAGCCTGCTACGACTCCTTCGATTTCGATCCCCACTCCAAGTACTGCGGCACGTGTAAGTACCAGGGCGCACATTTCTTCGAACGCCTAGGTATGTCGAAACAGGGCTACACCCTGACTCGATACCTATACGCAACATCCAACATCAATTTACCCAATTTCTTTCAAAAGTCCAGACTGAGTAGTGTTTGGAGCCAACACGCGAATTGGATGGGATACGTGGCGGTCGCGACAGACGAGGAGGAGATACGACGCTTAGGCCGACGTGACATCATCGTCGCCTGGCGGGGTACGGTAACTTACCTCGAATGGATCCATGATTTAAAGGACATACTCCACCCTGCACACTTTCGGAACGACTCCTCGATTAAAATCGAGTCGGGGTTCTTCGATTTGTACACCACAAAGGAACAAACTTGTAAGTATTGTTCCTTTTCGGCACGTGAACAGGTTTTGGCGGAACTTAGACGTATAATTCATCGATACAGGGGGGAGGAATTAAGTATTACGATAACAGGACACAGTCTTGGAGCGGCTCTAGCTTTGTTGAACGCTTATGACATTGCGGAGATGAAACTGAACGTTTTGGATGATGGGTTGGACATTACGAAGATCCCGATTACAGTCTTTTCGTTCTCCGGGCCTAGAGTTGGGAACTTGAAATTTAAGGAACGGTGTGATGAGTTAGGGGTTAAGGTTTTGCGAGTAGTTAATGTTCACGATAAGGTTCCAACTGTGCCTGGAATTTTTACGAACGAGAAATTTCAACACCAAAAGTATATTGAAGAAAAGATTTCATTTCCTTGGAGTTATGCACATGTTGGAGTGGAATTGGCTTTGGATCATACCCATTCACCTTTTCTTAAGAATAGTAATGATATTAGAAATGCACATAATCTTGAAGCGCATTTGCATTTGGTGGATGGGTACCATGGGAAAAATAAGAGATTTTGTTTGGCTACGAAGAGGGATATTGCGCTTGTGAATAAAAGTTGCGAATTTTTGAAAAGTGATTATGGGGTGCCACCGAATTGGTGGCAAGATGAGCATAAGGGGATGACGAGGACTAGTGACGGGCGGTGGGTGGTGCCGGAGCGGCCAAGGGTCGAGGCACATCCTCACGACACGGCCCACCACTTTGAACAAGTGCTTAAATATGCTAGGGCGAAATTGGAATTATTTTAGTTGTGACATGTTGTTATATTTATTGTGGTTTGTGGAATGGTAGTTGTAATTGTCAGATGTTCTTCTGTGCATAGCAAATTATGTTTGTTAATGTAACTTAAGAACATATCTTCAAATATGTAACAATGTGTTTTTATGTATGTTCAAAATAAAACACTAGATGATTTAATTTCACATATGAGGACCACCACTATCGATTCTAAAATGGGAGGAGGACTATTGGTGCTTAAGTAATTTGTGATGGACCTTGAATGTATAGTATGTTGCATTTTTTTTTTTTTGGTACAAGTATGTTGCATACTTGTTTTCAAAAATTAAAACTAGGACAAATACTAAATCATTTGTCTATTGTAGGAATTATATATATACACTGGAACAAATTTGACTGTCACTCCATGCATTATTTAGTCTTGAAACTTGACAAGTTTCTGACATTATTTTGTGAAAAGGACATGGGTTTATATTCAAGACGCAATTAAAGGATTTCTCACCCAAAAATCAAAGAATTCACTTTGCTTAGCCTTCTTCCTGAACTTGAGTAGTAAGTTCAACAACATTCATCGTCAACTAACACCTGCACTAATAATCTAAGACAAAGAAATGAGGAGTTTATGCTTTGAATAAACCAGTAATAACGGATTAGTGGAACAATATGCAACAATGTAATATATGGCGCGGTGATTTATTCAATTCAATTTTTACATGTCAAATCACGAATAATTCTTGTCCAAACCTCGCTTAACCACACCCTTAACTACACCCAACCAGGGTAAATGCAATGTACATGTTTGTGATTGGATAATACCATTCAATCTTAAGGTATGTTCAATACAATTATCACTACTAGAAAAATGAAGAATTCCAACCGAAAAATTTCGACCGAACAAAAATCGGTTGAAATTTCATTGAATTCCGACCGAAAAAAATCGGTTAAAATCGGTTGAAATTTTATACTACGTTTTTTTTTTAAAAAAAAGAAAAGAAAAAAATTCCGGCCGATTTTAAAACAGGCCGATTTTACACTATGTTTCTTAAATGTTTCTTTTAAAAAGAAAAAAAGAAACGAAAACAAGGAATTTTATACTATGTTTTTTTAAAAACAAAACAACGGAAATAAATATTCCAACCGATTTCAAAATCGGTTGGAATTTTATTCTATGTTTTTTTCAAAAAAAAAACAACGAAAATAATTCCGACCGATTTTAAAATCGCGGAATAATGTATTTTTTTTAAAAAGTCGCGGCTGAATATATTTTTGAATTCAAAAATTCCGACCGATTTAAAAATCGGTCGGAAAAAACTTCTATATAAAAAAAATGTTGGGGCTGCTCATTTCAGCAGTCCCTTGTACAGAAAAAAAAAACCTCCGGATTTGAACTCCCTTCCAGCCATAACCACCGTTTTAATCTTCCGACCAACCACGCCACCGTCGCTGCAGCACTTCCGGCCGACCACCACCTCATCTCTCCCTTCTTCTTCTCTCTTCTTGAAGGTATGTATAGTATAAATTGTTTAGTGTGTTTGAAATTAGTATAAATTTAAATTTTGTTAGTAGATATTGTTAGATTTCATTTGGTATTATAGTGTGTTTGAAATTAATTAGTAGAAATTGTTAGATTTTGGTTGTAGAAATTTTTAGATTTTGGTTGTAGAAATTGTTAGTATAAAATGTTAGAAATTGGTTGTAGATATTGTTAGATTTTGTTGGTATGGTGTGTTTGAAATTAATATAAATTGTTAGATTTTGGTTGTAGAAATTGTTAATTTTGGTATTATAGTTTGTTTGAAATTGTTAGATTTTATTATTAATTATAGTGTGTTTGAAATTGTTGAGTGTGCTTGAAAATTGAATTAGGGCATTAATGTGGGGTTGAATTATAATATAGGGTTTTTAATGGAAAAATATCGGATTGAATAAAAATAATTTTTATTTTATTTTTTTTTCCGAAAATTCCAACCGATTCAAAATCGGTCGGAATAAATTCCAACTGATTTTTAATCGGTTGGAATAAATTCCGACAGATTTAAATCGGTTGGAATATAATTCCGACCGATTTTAAATCGGTTGAAATTTCGGTCCTGATTTTGATGGTCGAAAAATCGGTCGGAATCACGTATTTCTGATCGATTTTTACCAAAATCGATTGGAATTTCGGTCGAAATTTTTGTTTTTTGTAGTAGTGTATTTTGTGATTAGTTGAGTGCTGAGTTTGTGCAAGAATTTTTCATCAAGTCACAATGTGATGAGATGTTAAAGTCAATCACTACTTAAATTTAGGATACAAAATAATTTATTATTGATTTGATTAGTGCCTGAAATTTTCTCAAAATAGACCTGTATCTTTTCAGAGGTGGGATCCCCGGATGCAGGTTGGTACGGGAGATTCTTCCCCGGACCAGGTCTAGGAGCAAAACTCCTAGACCTGGTGGTCATTATTTGACCACGTATATCCTCTTTTTTTTTAATTTTTTTTTATCTTCACTGCATCAGCTATTGACATGTGTCCTCCAATCCCCTTCTTCTCATTTTTCTTTTCTTTTCTTTTCTTTTATCAATTTACTGGGAAAAATAGGTTTCTTTCAAACTTATTAATTAAGGAAAAAAGTTCAAAATGCTTTAGTCTCAAACTCCCAATCCAAAAATTTATCCACAAATTATCTCTCATTTCACGCTCTTTCACGCTTTGTTCACGTACAGTATTTAGGATGCATGATTCTTTTTGTTAGGCGCTGGTTAGATTAAATTTATTTTGCTTCACTTTGGTATAGTTTATTTAAGTTATTTATTTAAATAGAAATTTATTTTATATAATACTAAATAACTAAAATATATATTTTGTGTTAAATACATTATATGTTTTATACATTTTCATTAATTGAATAAACTACGTACTTTCATCGTATTACCTAATTTATGGATAGGGCCATAGGGGTGTAAACGAATCGAGCAATGCCGAACGACACACTGTTCAAGTTTGATTTGAATTTTTTTTTTATCGAACTTGAAATGTTGTTTAGTTTGATTTGATTGTTAAATGAACCGAGCGAGCTCAAGTCGAGTATCGAGTTGCTTGATATTTTTACATATATTTCGTCAAAATTAGCTTATTAGGTTGAGCTGAAAATGAACTTCAAAAGTTAATTAGCGAACGAAAAAATAACGTTCAAGATTTTTTTATTAGTATAACAAATCGAACTTTTTCGTACGAGTTTGAGTCAAGTATTAAATAATTTGATTTAATTTTTAATCTCAATTGGTGAAACAATGCGAAAATAATCTTATATTGACAAATTAAGTTTCAATGATGGTCGAAGACCCCTATAAAACAAAAAAAATAAAAAATCTAAAGATCATTGAACTTTTTATAATAGTTATTTGTTAACTTTGAAGAATTTCAGTAAGTCGCAAACGTATAGTGAAATAATTGTTTGTCTTTGTGATTTTCCTTTCTTTTTCTTTTTTTGTTAATTACTTCCATTTTTCCTATATAGTTCTTACTTTTTTCTTTGGCACGGATAAATAGAGTTAAAAAACAATAACTTTTAACATTTATGCCATTAAAAGTGGTTGAAAATTTGTGATATAAAATCACTAATTTATATGAGATTGTTCAAACTTTTTTTTCTTATCAAAATATTCTCTCACAAATCAAAATTTTATTTTCTAAATAGCTTTAATAAACTATAACAAAATAACCAAACTAAATTTAATCCAACCAACACAAAGATCACACCATGTACATATGTGATAAAATAATTTGAGTTTTTTTTTTTAATTGCGCATAAAATAGAGAGACGTGAAGTGAAATGAGAGAAAATTTTGTGTTGGGAGTTTGAGATTAAACCATTTTTAACTCTTTTTCTTATTTTTTTTATATTTTAAAAAAAACATTTTTTTCCAAATTAAAAGAAAAGGGAAAAAAATGAGAAGAAGGGAAAGGGAGGACACATGTCAATAGGTGAGGCAGTGAAGATAAAAAAAAAGTTAAAAAAAGAAGAGGGTATACGTGGTCAAATAATGACCACCAGGTCTAGGAGTTTTGCTCCTAGACCTGGTCCGGGGAAGAATCTCCCGGTTGGTACAAGCTTAATACGGATACGGATGGCAGTTGGATGTCCAGTTTAAACTTAAGCTGCGATTGGGGGTGTTATTTATTGCCTTGGAACTTAATTTATTATTGAGGTTTAATAACTAATATAATATGTTTTGGTGGCCCAAAAGAATGCTCAATAACGGGCCTAATGCTGATGGATGAAGACCCAAATTTTATAAGATTCCTAAACTTTCAGTTCAGTTAAAAAAGGCTTACAAGCTCTACCTAAATGGTCCTTAAAGGTAAGTGAACACAGAACACTATTGTATTGTCTATTACGAACTGATGAATGGGGTAAGTAAACTCACTCAAAAAAAATAAAAAATGAATGAGTGAATTACTATTTTCCTACCAAAAATTAATTTTTGAAAGGAAATTATTATGTACTTCCTCTTTTGTTTCCCTCATAATTGTTTCGAACACATTTTAAATCATGATTTTAATATTTACTCTATAAGATGACGTATGAACAAATTTGTACAATTATGGAGTACTCCTAACTCCTAAGTCCTACCTGGCTAGCTGATAGATTAAGATTAAAGTAACAATATAAAATAAAAAATAAAAAAGTGAAAAGTGAAAAATAAGGAAATAATGCTAGGATGGAGCGAAAAGCTACATGGACTTGCAAATATTCACATTTAAAAGCTCATGAAAATGTATGTATATACGGGATTTGAATAAGTAGGCTCACATACACCAAACACACATTATACAAATTCCTCTCACTAAACCCACCAGTACCACCCTTTGCAGCAGGGAGGATACAAGACTCGAAAAGACGCCGCAGCCACCGCCGCCGTAATGCCAATCTCCACCGCCCTCAATTTCATCCCATCACCATCAGCACCACGCTCTCTCTCTCCCCACCCCCAACCCATCACCCCCTTATTCTCACTCTCCCTCACCCCCAAAACCGCCTCCGTCTTTTCACTTTCCCTAAAATCTACCCACCCCCACCTCACCCAATTACTTGCCTTCTCACCAGATGCCGCCGCCGCCGACATCGAGATCATCGCCACTGATGGCGGCAACGGAGGAAGCAATGGCAACGGCAACGGCGTTGGAGGTGGCGGTGGAGGAGACAACAACGATGGGAATGACGATAAGAACAAGAAGAAGAACAAAGATGAAGCTTTAATGGCGTTAGCTGAGGCTGGGAGGAGTCTCGAGAGCTTGCCTATGGATTTGAAAGCCGCCATTGAAGACGGCAGGATACCTGGATCGATTGTTTTGAGGTATTTAGATCTCGAGAAATCGACATTTTTATCGTGGTTGATGAAGTTTGGAGGATTTAAGGAGAGGTTGTTGGCTGATGATCTGTTCTTGGCTAAAGTTGGGATGGAATGTGGCGTTGGTATATTCACCAAGGTCAAAATCAATTCTTAAAACATATTACTCCAGTAATTTGTTATGCTCCTGATTTGCAACTTTAATTGATTATAATAGGTTTTTTTATTTTTTATTATTGAATAAAATTGTGCATAACTTCAGAGTCAGGATAATGCTTAAGCTTGTAAGTATTTTGTTTGAGTGAACTGACTTGCATCATTTGGCAGATAATTTTTACATTTTATAGTATTTGAAGAAATGCATCTTGACTGCTTTGAATTGAGATATGGTTTTGTTTCTTAATTTAGATCATTTTAAGGTTTGTATTCCCCTTTGTCAACTTGTATGCATGTTTTATAACCTGGGCTCTAGTTTTCGTAGTTATATGATATGAAAAGAAGAAGGCACAAGCCACAATTTTTGATCAATATATAATTTGGACTTGAGTAATATAAGAACATAACATGGTTTTTTTTTTTTTTTTTTTTTTTTTTTCGTCTTTGCTTTAACATCTCGCTTTTAAATTAATTTAGAATTTAGAATATTATTCTTGTTGTGCTGATCATTGTGACTTGTTTTACAGACTGCAGCTGAATATGAGAGACGCAGGGAGAACTTCTTCAATGAGCTGGAAATTGTCTTTGCTGATGTGGTAAACATGTTATCTTTGAACATGGATATTTTCGAGTAATTCTAATCACTTGTCTTAGGTTTGCATATTGCAAGGCGTTTTTGTTCTTGATTCTGTTGTCTTTTTTATGATTTATTTATGATAAGATTCCATAGAATTGCCTGACCTTTGTTTGTATACTGTATGAATTATGGAATTACTCATAGCTTAGATGGTCTTTTGGGGTAATTGTTTTCTGCACAAAGCAAATGAGGCAGGCCCATGTCCTCAACTTGGTATACGAATAGGAGTAGAATAATAAGTCCCAAGTATAATAAGCAAGATCAAATGCAAGTGCGAGTGAGCGAGAGGTATTTAAATTCCTGTAATTCAATCTTTACCTCCACCCTGCACTGGAAATGATGAATGTTTCATGATTGGCTTGTAAATACGTGCCGAACAATGTATAGCTTATTTAGTAACTTCCTCTCCAGGTCACAAATTCTAACAGAGTTTAAATCTTGCCCTCATATTTTCAGGTAATGGCTGTAATAGCAGATTTTATGCTTGTCTACCTTCCTGCTCCTACTGTTTCTCTCCGACCCCCTCTTTCACTCAATGCTGGACGCCTTGCTAAATTCTTTTACAACTGTCCAGACAATGCTTTTCAGGTGAACTTCTTTTTTTCTTTATTTCTTAACTATCACATACTTAGAATGTACTAAGTGAAAATCTTGGTTCAAATCTCTCTTGCAGGTTGCTTTGTCTGGAACCCCGTTTTCATTGTTACAGAGATTTGGTGCAATAGCGGTAAAGAAATCTAACTCGCGTTATTTTTTTTAATTTTAATCTTTTTATTGTGAAAGCTTTAGTTTCAATCTCACGGTCACATGGTTATTATTGCAGCGCAATGGAACAAAACTATTTGCTGTTGGCACTACATCATCTCTGGTAATATGTTGTTATTTTATGTTGAATTTATTTTATATTATTATTACGTAACCGAGCAACATATAATATGATGCATTGGTGTCTAGGTTGGTACGCTTGTGACAAATGCAGTGATTAACGCTCGTAAGGCTGTTGACCAATCTGCTGCCATTGAAGTGGAGAATGTTCCTGTACTATCAACTAGTGTTGCCTATGGTGTCTATATGGCGGTATCCAGCAACCTCCGGTACCCAAAGAAATATTAATAATTTGAATATCATTGTCTATTATTTTATTTCAATTGTCTTTTGACCGCTACATTTATATTTAACTGTGTTCCAACAGATACCAGGTGCTGGCCGGGGTTATTGAACAACGGTTTCTAGAGCCTTTGCTTCATAAACACAAGTTATTATTGAGTGCTATTTGCTTTGCTGTGCGAACAGGCAACACTTATTTGGGTTCATTACTGTGAGTTGTTTGCCTTTTCATTTACACTTGCTCTTCTTCTTTGTTGTCACATTGTATATTGTAAACTCGATTAAATTATTTTGCAGGTGGGTTGATTATGCTCGTTTGATAGGAATACAAAAAGCTCAAGATGTAGAATAAGCACAAGATTATCGCGTGATGATTTAGTGATTGAGTGTGAGTTTACCCCATTAGTTGACATCTCAAACAGCACTAGTTTTCTAGAGAAAGCGTATGGTTTTGTATGAAAGCTTGGCTTTGCTCGGTTTTAGATCTTTGTACATGTAATTTAAGGTGGCTTTTTTTCAAATTGATAATCACTAGAAATTTAATTAAAGTTACCTGATTTTACAAGATTACTTGTTTAAGATTCAAATTTATCAATCTAGTAAAGAATATTACTTGTTTGATTTCCATTTTTTTTTCATGTTTTTATGTTACTGTTATGTTGTACCGGGAAAGTTTTGAGAGTATGATGGATGAATTTTATCCACATATCTTCAGGACGTCTCAACAAAGTTTTAAATATTTGAACAATACATCTAAAAACAAATCCATTATACAGAATATACTATTTGCTATTCCTACAAAACAAATGCTGCATTAATGTGCTTTTTTTTTTTTCACCTTCATCGTTACCATCCAATTTGGAGAACACAAAAATTGCATAAAGGAAAAAAACCAGTGTAATATATACTGCAATAATTTAACTAAGCAATGATCTCTTCCAACATGCACTCCCTAAATTTAACATCTGCTTGGCCGCCATTTACACGAATAATGTCACAGCATTCACTTCTATCAAGCTTTTTAACAAAAAAAAAATCAAGTTTAGTAAAACCAAAACGAACATGAAAACCAAAAAAAAAAAAATTTGGAGTCGCACTAATAATACCTGCACACGTTTTTTGACTGGTGAATAGACTTGAATTTTGGAAATAGAATCAGCAGAATAACTCCCACTCGAAGAACAAACAGGCAAACCCCGCGGCCTAGCTCGATAAAAACTAGTCAATATCTCATTTCCCGATGTCGTTTCAATAGTATCATAGAAAAAAATATGAGGGGCTTCACAAGGATCGTCGGAGGAGCGGCGCGTGTTGAACATGTACTGCGGTGGTCCTGGATTCTTTTGCCACGGCTGGAATGTTTCTATTGGCATTTGTAAATAACTTCTAGGCATAATTTTTTCATATATTTGTGCAGAGTAACCCCAAGAAATGGAAAATGACCAATTGTTCTGTCGGTGATAGCAGATGGTTTGCTGCAACATGCGGGACTGGTCGACGGCAGCCGCCTTCATGAGGTGGCGCGTGGATTCAGAACGGTCCTTGGTGGGGAATATTGGTGACACCATGTCGAAATGGTGAAGGGACATTAGAGGGAATTTTGGGTGGGATGATAAGAAACCTGATATGTCTCCACGCAGATCAATCTGCAATATTTTAAATTGGAAGAACAATTGACATTCTATGGATCAAAATTTCCATTGTTTTCGCCGAAAGCAACGCGTTTCAGTTTTTTAATTAACGAAAACGAAAATAAGGTGCAGCTCTGAAGCCTTTTGTCTGTCTTATTTTAGAATTCCTATCACAATTTTTTCTTGTTTATTCAAAATGTTTTAAAAAAAAATTCAGTATTTAGGTGACAGAAACATAAGTTAGAAACAAATTTTAGCTGACAGAAACTTTCCTATTTAAGACAAATATAGCTGATAACTACAATGTTGGTTCCTTATTCAATTGTCTTCAGTATTGTTCTTCTTTCGATACAAGCAAGGACACTATATAAGTTTACCAACATTATCTTATATCTCTATTTAATTGTTAATCACCATCACAAACTCACCACATTAATCTACACATCCTATACCTTATACAAGTATGCTCAAGATCCTCTATCGCAATTGTTCTTGCGTTATATTTGTACGACACTAATACATTAATTGACACAATTCTCATAATTAGTAGCATACTTGATTAGAAAAAATAATCTAATTGAACCATAAGGTCATACCTGATGAATCCCTTTCAAAGGGGTTAAACTCACTCCAATATCAGCAATACATGACATTGTAGTTTGATCAGCAGCATTCAAATGTCTATATCTTCTCAAACAATTTTCCATATCTTCAGCCAAAGCTTTTGCCAAAGGGTAACTCAATATAAACCCAGCCCCGCCAAAACCTTGATTGAACGAATACCAATAATTCGACAAAATAAACTCCGAATTTCCTCCAACATAATAATACTTAGTATGATCATACTTTGCAAGAACATCAACTATATTCTCTAGAAAAAAAATCGAATCATCGTCTCCCATAACTAACCACCTTAAATTCTCATGGTCTAATTCTCTAAACGTCTCTTTTATACCGTTTATGATACGTTGTGCAGTAACATCGGTTTTGTTAAGAAATACAGTAAGATCATCGGATACTTTGTAAGGAGGAGAAGCTTGAGACCAAGGGAGTAGTCCTGCAGTTGGAGCTTTGTCTAAAAATAGGAAGCCTCGAGTAACGTTTGGTTTCCACCATGATTCTATGTATGATTTCCGATAATGCCACGCGTTTTCGGAGCCAACTAGACCGAATACGAGGTGGCTTAGATTGGTTGTGTCTGTAGAATTTGATGACTTCTTTTGGAAAGGAGAAAAGAAGTCAGAAGATGGAAATTTTGGGTACTGATTGGAAACATATATGAAGGCAAGATAAAAGATTAGGCCTAGAATCAGAATGGTTTTGCATATGGAAGCAAAAAATTCCATTTTTTTGTAGATGAAATTATTTATCTTGAGATTAAAGAAACAGGGGATTTTACTCTATTATTGATGATGTGAGATAATTAGCATTTGAAGTAGTCTTTGAGTTGTCCTGAAGCTTGTGTTCTAGGATTAATTTTTTAATTGGCATGCAATCTAGCAATCATCGATAGTTTAAGGACTATAAATTAAAGCTGGCGAATTAACTAAAGGTTAAACTATCGAATTGTACATAGGAATTTCCTTCATCCAACAATGCATGCTTCATATATTTCACAATTGATTAACGAAATTTTAGATGAATGAAAAAATCTAGTCTAAATTCAGTTCAACTGTATTCAAAGTTGAATAGTGTAAGTAATATATATATTCATCTTATGATTGAGCAATGCTTCTAAAAAAAAACCAATCATAAAATATGTGAAGATTGAATACACTGATAAAAATTCATTAACTTCAAAGCATGGAAATTATTTCCGTACATACTACAAGAGTAGGAAGATAAACATAAATCCCCAATTTTAGATGAGGTATACTACAAAATCTAGCTACTATTGCCAAATTCACCAACATTTTTATTTTTTGTTATTTATTATATTCCGACTCCATTAAAATCGAATAACATGCATCCCTCACAATCTAAAGAACAAGGTTACTGAAATGACCCAAGCGGATCTTAATTCTCATGGAAGTGGAAATGGCTTCATAATCAATGACATTATACGATCCTTAGACTCGCGAGGAACACCATGCCCGTCACCATGTTGGTACATGCATTGATGAATCCTAACATAATTCAACGCTGCTCGAGTGAAGTCCTTAGTGTAGACGCGATTCATTAGTGACTCTTTGTTAACTTTCTTCCATGTTTCCCCGACTAAGTAATTGACATACTTACGAGCATCTTCTTCTGAACAATCATTTTCGTGCATGTAGCATTGGACGGATTTTGCTACATCCCCTTTCATCATTTCATCCTAGTTAATTGCCGATCGAGAGAAAAATTACATTAAATATTGATTACTAAATTAAAGTTTCAAATATAATTAATTTGGATGAGTGCACATACCGGTGAAGTGCCCAAATCATCAGTAAGACGAGCAATTCGTGATGTCCAACGGATTAAAGCCGGTAATTGCACTAAATCCTCCAAAGCCTTCTCTTTTATTGGATTTGTAATGCAGAAATAAGTATGGCCCAATATCAATGGCCCAGTAATAGATACTATCGCATTTTCAAGAAACTCATTCAAACTTGGAGTATGGCCCCTCGAACACCACTTTGCTTCCAATAGGTAAGATTTACAAAGTTCTGCCCACTGCAAAAAAAGAAAAAAATGTTCCGACTGATATTTTTTTCCGAATGGTATTTCAGATCTTAATTAGATAGGATTTCATCTATGTCAAGGTGTGTCGGACACAATACGTGGAGACCTCTATCAGTAGAGATTCGAACATAGATTTACTATATTATGGAGACCAGTTCCTAGGAAAAGCAACTTATAGTATGTGCATACCATTGTTTTCAAGTGTGAGATGCTATTGAAATCTTGAACTTTTAGAACATCGTAAGCCAGTTCGTTCATGGAGTTAAATAAAGCAAAGAAACAAATCTTCATGTAGTCCGGAAGTTGTTTTAGCGCATTAATGTCCCACCTATAAACAAACAAATAAATCTTTTTATCCTTTTTGAAAAATAAAAAATACTGAAAATTATTAGAATAACGATAAAATATACAATTTGTAAAATTGAAATTCATCATTTTACCTGTCAACTGCATGTGTAAAGAGTTCAAGTTCATCTAAAGTCCCATAAACATCATAAATGTCATCAATAATTGTTATTAGTATAGCTAACTTCACTGACATTATCCTACAGTATCGAAAACGAGGTTCGAATGTGAAGCCAATTGTCCATAAGAAGCTCTCCACCAATCTATCCCTTGCAAAACTCATCTTTTCTGCAAGCTTAGTATTAGTATACCACCTGCATATATATATATATGCAAACAAAACCATCATTCAAAAAATTCACAAATGACCGACTCATCTAAAAGCTTAAACTGACCAAAAAATCTAAATAGGATTTCATTATGTAATAATTAAGGTACCTTGACAATTGCTTCAATTCTTCTTGATACATAGCTTGAACCATATTGAAATCCAATTTTGCAAACTCAAGCAAAATAGGATTCATGTCATGCATCGTTTCATATACATCGATGAACCATCTTGCCTCTAATCTCAACATTCTCCAATGCAATGGAAGCTCTAGAGTATGGTTTATTTCTGAAGCAAGAATTTTGTCCAAGTTCTCTTGTTTCTTGACAATTTCCTTGAGATTGTGAATCGCAAAATCTCGAGCTGCATCCATAATTGTTTCACCCTCCATTGATAGATATGAAGCTTCATATAAACTTAGAAGTCCCTTTACATCATTTTGAAAACTATTCTTGAATTTGCCAGCTTTTTCATCCATGAAACCAACAAAAACCTCTGCAATAAAGAAACAACCATTTGTTTTTGTTGTAAAATTTCAAAATAATATACTCTTCACACATTGGTGAAATAAGACATGTAATCTAAGTACCTTGAGGGACTAATAAACCATGTTGTCTGAGTAATCGAAAACTTAGAGATGTGGCATTTAAATCCATGAACTTCATTTCATCAACCATATTGAATAAATCCTCAAGGATTTTGTCAATATGTTCTGTAAAATGATAAGATATTCCTAATCTTTCCAAAATATTAATAATCTCAATTTGATCTAATGTATCATTTGTTTTCTCAAGTAGTATAATCTTCACTTCTTCTTTAAGATACTCAGCTCTTTGTGAATATGTTTTCCCCTGCATTAAAACAAGCAATGTCAATTGCAATTATATTAAGAGAAAAAATGATTAATTACTAATTAAGCAAGTATATTAGTTAATTATATATATACTTACAGCATAATCACTAGTAATTGATTGCAAGAAATCGTCATCCCAAAGAGTAGGGTTATAGTTTCCTGATCTCCTGGTAGCATTTGCCATAATTTAATCTTCTACTTTGCTAATTTATGCGTATAAACTATGAAGGAGTATATTCTGTAATAATAAGTTAATTAAGCTGAAGCAAATAGGTTGCTTAAATAGAGAAACTCGTGCGTGTAGAGGTTCTTACAATTTAATCCCTGTAATATTCATTATGTTTAATTTATCGCCACATGATTTAAAAAAGTGTAATTTACTTTCCTATTTTCTTATATAAAAACAATCACACTGTCTCCCTCACATATTTAAAATTTAGTAAAAATATGATTTGACAAAAATACGCTCCAAATTATACTATATTCTTAGACCCATTTTAAACTTTAAAAAAATGAAACACTTTCACAATACTATATTATGTCTCAAAGTTAAATTTTAGATGCACTTATGACTTATGAATTTACTTATTTAACTTTGAGACATAAATCTTTACTATTTACCCTTCTTTTCATCAGATACTACTTAAATATATTTTTCCATAACAATACATCAATTTCTTTTTTAAATTCATTTTCCAAACAAAAAGGATATCAAGTAAAACCCCGCCCGTGTGTGGAGTTGGAAGGTGACGGCCGAGGCGGTACGGTGAATTTAATATTTTGTTATTGTTTTAATATTAAAAAAATGGTAATTTAGTGTCAACAAAACAAATTTATAGTTTGAAGTGTTGAAGGACTACAATATATATGAACTTTAAAAAATTAATATTAAAGTATTATTTAATTTATTGCTTATAAAATTAAATTAGTTATCTAAATATAATAAGTAAAATCTTCAAATTGGTTCACACGTGGTCTTATTTGAGTCAATTTTGAAATTTGGCAACAATGTGGACTAAAATCGTCAGTAAATTTTAAGATGTGGGGCTATTTTGATAGGTTAAAATGTTATGAGTTAGAATTGTCAGTCAACATAAGTAATAACATCAATTTTGTGATAAGATTTTAACTGTCACGTCACCACTTAACGGTGATTTTTAACGACGGTACCAAATATGAGTGAATTTGTTAAATTATGGTACAAAATATGTCAGTATGACTAGTGAGAATCGATATAAAATTTGGTACCACAAGTGCATTTCTTTCAAAAAATATTGTTTTCATGCACGTAACTATTTAGTATGCATCTGCTATATTGTTTAGTCAATATATAACTATTTTGTCTACATAAGCTATTATTGTTTGGTAAATATATGAGAATTTTCAAATAAATGTATGTTCAATTTAACCTACGAAAGTCACCAAATCACTTTCCTCAGATAACATAATGTGCAAAAAGACAAAAAAGACATTGTTTGGTGTTTTGGAGAGTACTGGAAGTTTGTGAAATAATCTTGAATTGCATAATGTTGTTTGTTTGAGTTTGAGAGAATGGTTTGAGAAATAATAAAGTAAAGGGTGTTTCTAAAATAAGATTTTATGGAACATAAGTGTATATGAGATACCCCATCTCCATCACTAAAAAAAGTCAACAACAAATCTAAACCACAATGTTCAATGATGATGTGTAGGGGTGAAAATCGATCCGAGTGGCTCGGTACTCGGATCGAACTCGGCTCGGCAGAGGCTCGACCGAACTCGTTTGATTCCTTGCCGAGCCGATCTTGAACAAGAATCTAGACTCGGATGAATTTTCGAGCCGAGTCCGAGCATATACTTGCTTGACTCGTGGAGCTCGTGAACAATGAAGGAAAGAAGTTTTGTGCACTGTAAAGCTTTCCTTCTTGGCCAGTCGTTTTTTTTTTTGAGATAATCTTGGCCAGTCTTCAGATTTGGTTGCCTTCAAACTCAATGATTGTGCACAAATCCACCAAATTCCTCATTTTTCGCCATAAATCTCGTTGACTGAAAATTGGTCTTTTGGGAGAAAAAAAAAGATTTATTTTTGTAAATATATTCTCTGGTAAATATGCTTTATTCAATTTCAAAAATATTCCGCAATGGATGAAGAAATAATTGATTGAATTTTCTTTAGAAAAACCAGTAGCTGTTTTAGCTTCTCCCTCTTCTTTAATTTTTCCCTTTTCCGACGAACTCACTACTCATAAATCGAAGTATAATGGAACTATGGAAGTGATGAAATGGTTTATAATATTTTATTAGGGCCATAATGACAAGTCTGAGCAATAGTTGGAACTTGTTAGTAAAATGTTTCTTTTTCTTCCCAAAGTAGCATATAGAGTAGTAGGCACGTGACATTGTAGCAGCATATTAATCCACCAAGCCGAGCCGAGTACTCGTAAACATAATTGTTCTGGCTCGAGCCGAGTTCAAACATTAAATTATACAAGAGACTCGAGCTCGAGCCGAGCCTGAGCTGCTAAACTAATTTTTCGAGCCGAGCTTGATCTTTAGCTTGTCTGGTACGTTCGAGCTCGTTTTCAGTCCTAATTGATGTGGCATCGGACATTAAGAAAAAATAAACATATGTTAAATTACATACTAACCCTTTAATTAATATGTTTAAAAAAAATCTCTCTATTCTCTAATTAATTTCATATCTCTTTCCCAAAAAAAAATTAAAAAAATTGAGGGAATTGCACTTTTCATACCAAACTTTTGCCTACTTTATACATTGAGGGGCACATGTATATTCTTGGAAAATATACATATGTCCCTCAATATTTCTGGAAAATATACATGTGCCCCTAAAAAAAAAACTTTAGCTTCTCATTTCTCTGCTGTAATTTGTGAACATCTTAATTATTAGTACACAAACACAATGTTCTCTGTCTTTGGTGAAAAATAAATTATTTCTGGGATTTGTGTTCGGTACTTGCACAATTGGTACGAATCTAAGGCCCGAAAATAGTTTTTGGTGCTTGCTTTACTGACCATGACAATGTGCTTTTGGGCTGAAGAATGGTCCGCAACTTCAAAGCTCAACAAGCCCAATGGAGGGTTGGGCGGTGGTTGTGGTGTTGGAGGTGAAGAGAGAGGGATTGGGGAATTGCGATTACCCCTCCCAATTTTTAGGTATTTTTTGCTCAATTGCAAATACCCTTGAAGAGATAAAAATGGTGACTTAACGGACACGTGTATGACGCGTGACCTTTTCTATTAAAAAACTAACGTTCGGATGAAATTGACAATTAAGACTATCAGTGTAAGATCATTTGAAACATTTTTAAGGAAAAATGCACTTTATACCCCCTCCCAAAGCTACATATTTTGAATTTTACCACCCAAAAGTATAAAATAAGTACATATGAAATCCATTGCACTTTGCCCCATCAAATGATTTTATGCCAATTTTGATAGCCGAAAAACTCATATATGTGACTCACATGTGTATTTTAAGGGTAGTAAATTATCAAAATATGACGTGCATTTTTCCGTCTCTTTACAAATAAAATATTTTTCTACTTCACTTCGGATTTTTGGTTCTTTTACATGAGCGAAGTATTTGGACTTATAAGAAGTGTTGTAACTAACTTTGAAAATTCATGTGAGGGGCACATGTATATTTTCCGTCGAACAAAAATTAAATAAAATTATTTGAGACAGTAAAGTGTTTTATTTGTACATATGGGTGGTAAAGTGCCACAATATGTTACTTTGTGGGGATAAGATTTTTTTCAATTCTTTAAAGTGGACTTCATAAATCATATGGAAGTTTTTGTTTTTTTTTAAAAAATAGGGGGGTTATTGCAAAATTTTAAAGTTACCAGGGGCTATTGGTAATCTTTTAAGTTAAGGGGATGTTTTTTCATCCTTTGATAGGGTAAAATTGTCATTTCGACTTGAGAGGGATATTTTTTGCTAATAAAAAAATACAGGGTTTTTTTGCTAATAAAAATAATACATATTTTTTAGTTAGGCAAAACATAAGAGGTGTTGTTGAATTTCACTCATTACAAAAGGGTAAATTTGTCTTTAAGAAAATAAATTATTTTAACTTAAATTTTAAGAGGAAGATAAATGCTATCTCATGTGCTCCCCCATCCTTCAAAATCTCATTTTAGACGGACCCTAAAGTAAATGTATGTTTTTCTGGAAGAGTTAGGTTGTATGTGTAATATGTATAAGACTTTATGTGAACTCATGTTTGCTATGTGAGATAAGTTGTGTAAGAGATGCATTACTTTATGTCAAATAAAATTATAGTTTGTATAGTTTTTTTTTTAGAGATAGGAAAATTGTTGTTTGTTTCATTGTTTGGCTTTTAAGAGAGTAGTTTGAGATAAATTTATTTCAGAAAATAGAAAACATTTTTGTTTCATTTTTCCCAAACACAAAATAATTTTGTGAAAAGCCAAACAAACATGCCCAATGTAATGATCTTAATACTCTTCTAATTATCCTAACTGAATGGCTATGAGATTTTGATCTCATACATTATGAGATGCTAATATGTGATTTATAAATTCAATTTGGGATATAATTATTTCATTACCATACAATTAAAATATTCATTAAGAAAACAATAGAAACTAAAATTCCAAGCTTCGAGTCAAAAGTACATTTTGCTTTAACTAATGTCAAATTTATCATTTTCTTATAAAAGAAATATAAAATTAATTTTTAATGATTTGAAAATCACATAAAAATCATAACTATTCAAATAATTGCTATGGATTTAAACCTTCAAAATATTGACATCAGAGGCCGTGTCAAAAAATATGAAGTACTAACATTTGTTATTATGGATTTAAAATACTTTTAACTCTAAAAAAGTATTTCAATCCAAAAATGAAACATAGGGAGTTTGTAAAATAAAGCAAAAAGCAACTTAAAACAAATTTGTAGATGTTTGCAATTTCTGAAAAGTATAAATAGTAACTTTTTTGTTTTATCTGGATATCGTTATGAGCCCCTTTTTGCTCTTAACTTTACATGTTCCATATATTAATTTAGTTTAATTTTTAAAAATGTCTTTTTTTAAACACACGTTTTTTAGCAATTAAGATTAAAACAAACAAGATTATAATTATATAAACCATTGATTAAGCTTTTGTGATCAAACAAGATAATTATAAAGCATTAACTAAGCTTATGTCAAATTATAATGAATCAAACAAAGTCACCTAAACATTAACTAAGCTTGTATCAAATAAAAATGAATCAGACATGGTAAAATCATTAACTAAGCTAGCTTACATAAAATAAAAATGAATTGAATATACAAATAACAAAATCCTAAATAAAATAAAAAATAACTACAACAATGCACAATGCCAAGTGCCAACCTAGAAATCAAAAGAAAAAAACATATCAGCAACATATTTTAAATTGAAGATGACGGAAAAAAAGTTGTTGCAGAAAAATAAATATGAAATTCTTTATAGCCATTACCCGCGAGAATGGAAATGAAATTATGAAGAGTAAAATAAATAGTCCCGATTACATAAAATAGAGAATGAGGTTATTGTTGGATTTAAGAGAAAGTATGAAGGATATAAATGTCGTAAAAAAATTTTTGTAAATGTCATAAAACAGCTTCTAACTATTTTTTTTGTTGAGGAGTAAAAGTATAAGCAAAGCTTGCAAACACTGAAAAATCGATTTTTGAGAAAAACAAACTGAAAAGTATTTTCCAGATCAGTTGCAACTTGCCAACACCCCTTATGAGAGATGGTAGTTTTAAGAAAAATAAGTATACTTTAAGAAATGGAATATTGAATTGGGACATAAAAAAAGAAATAGGAGTAAAATATATGATATAGAGAAATTATAATACATTTAATTATCTAGATACCATATATGCACCAGTGTATAGTAATTTTGGGAGAATCAAGTTCTGTAGATTTTGGACAACAGCAATTCTACAAAACTAATTCTCTCAATTTATCAAAATCAGTTATTGTAAATTATATTACAGTTAAATTTTCATCGACTCCAAGTCGCATTTATTGGTAACATTGGTAAATTAAATCGACTTCTTGTTCTTTTATCCAAAAAAATAAAATAAAAACCTTCTTGTTCTTCTAGAAGTAAAATAGTTAGGGCATGTTTGTTTGGCGTTTCCCAGAATTTTTTCGTGTTTGGGAAATGCCAAACAAACATGTTTTCTATTTTCCGAAATAAATTTTTCATCCATTAATTTTCTCAAACTACTCTCTCAAAAGCCAAACAAACAACAATTTTCTTATCTCTAAACAAAACATATACAAACTCTACTTTGATTTGACATAAAGTAACATATCTCTTACACAATTTATCTCACATAACAAACATGATTTGACATAAAGTCTTACACATCTTACACCTACAACCCAACTCTTCCAAAAAAAACCTACACCTACTTTATTTCTCAAACCACTCTCTCAAAACTCAAACAAACAACATTACGCAAATCGAGATTATTTCATAAACCTCCACTACTCTCTCAAATTACTTTCCCAAACGCCAAACAAACAGGCCCTAAGCGTTTCTAATTTTACTACTATAGAGAATAAAACGTGAAAAAATCAATTAATTAATAACACAAAGTAAAGTGTATCAATTTTATTTTATTTTAGATGGTAAATAAATCGTTAAATCAAAAACTATATCGAATCAAATCTATTACATTGGTATCAACTATCAAGGTAAACTAATTACAAATACTAGTATTAAACTAGAGAAAATATCCACACTAATGTGAAGTTGAACCCATGACCTCTTGATCATAGAACCTCATCCTTAACCAATTGACTAATGTCTCATCGCCTATTATTAAAATATATCATCAATTGAGGTCATATTAACTCATGAGGAGGACTGGAAACGAGCCTATATGAACCGAACATACAAGAGTTCAGGCTCGGCTCGGAAAATGAGCCAAGTTTCCCGAGCTCGGCTCGAGCTCGAGTGTGTCATGTGTTTTGTTTTTTGAGCTCGACTCGAATTTTGAGAATTGTGTTCACCGAGTACTCGGTTCGGTTTGACAATTAAAGTTTTTGAGTTGCTACTGCAACCTTTAGGGCCTGTTTGTTTGCGTTTGGGAAAGTAGTTTGGGAGAGTAGTGGAGGTTTGTGAAATAATCTCGATTTGCGTAATGTTGTTTGTTTGGGTTTTGAGAGAGTGGTTTGAGAAATAAAGTAGGTGTAGGTTTTTTTGGAAGAGTTGGATTGTAGGTGTAAGATGTGTAAGACTTCATGTCAAATCATGTTTGTTATGTGAGATAAATTGTGTAAGAGATATGTTACTTTATGTCAAATCAAAGTAGAGTTTGTATAGGTTTTGTTTTGAGATAAGAAAATTGTTGTTTGTTTGGCTTTTGAGATGAGAAAATTAGTGGATGAAAAATTTATTTCGAAATCTAGAAAACATGTTTGTTTGATATTTCCCAAACACGAAAAAATTCTGAGAAACGCCAAACAAACAGGCCTTAGCGACCCCACAGACCTACAGGGCTCCACTTTGAAATTGCAAGTTGCGAAATAATAGTAAAATAGACAAAAGTTATTTTACATCAACTCAACTAATAATTTGAACAAAGAAATATAAAATATTCCATCTACTGAACCATAGAATTAATTGAAGAAAGAGAAGATAGCATTCTTTTTTAGTTTTTCCTTTTTGTTTCATTATCTTCCACAATTTGAACGGAGTTTCCACCATTGATATATTTCAAGAACAAGCCAAAGCCAATGAGCCATATTTTCCTCGGTCTTTTACTTTGAACTAGAAAAGTGCACGTACGTTGTACGTGTCTAGTTAATTTTATGGGTAGTTTTTATAAATTAAAGTAAATTAATTTTATTAGATAGTAGTAAAATAAAGCAAATTAATCCATTTTTCACCTATTTAACTCATCAGTTTTATCCATTTTTTACCGGTTTAACCCGTTATTTAGCCGATTTCATTCGTTTTTACCACCTTAATACTTTTTTCACCGTTTTACCCCTTTTTTTAATCAGTTATAAACTATTTTCACTGTTTTTTACGATTTCGTCGATTACGTTTGTTTTTTCCTTTTAAATCATTTTCTATCAATTTCACCCTGTTTTTGCGGTTAAACTCATTTTTTACTGATTTCACTCGTTTTTATCAGTTTAACCCGTTTTCACCTATTTCACACATTTTTCATTGATTTCACATGTTCTATTCACCAATTTCACATGAACTTTAATTTATTTCACATGTTTTCTCCGACTTTACCCTTTTTCATTGACTTTATTAGTTTTTTCATCGATTTCATCTGTTACTCACCGATGTTATCGTTTCACCGGTTTCATTCTTTTTCACGAATTTCACTTCACATGTATTTATCATTTCAGGGAGAACCTTTTTTTACCGCTTCACCCTTTTTCACATTTTCACCAGTGTTTTCATCGATTTCACATGTTTTCAACGATTTCATGTATTTTTTTTTCGATTTCACCATTTTTCCATTGTTTTCGCCTGTTTTTCATGAAAAGAATTCCATGAAAATTAGAGGTTATTCATGTCTTGATATTATTGAATATTCTTTATATTTTGCTATTCTAGCCAAAGTAAAATTACGTACTTTGCTAAGTCATAAGTCTTTTTTATTCATTCATTGCTAAGATACGATTCAATTTTAGTGTTTTTTTTTTGGCAACAAAATGATATTTATGAGAATTTCATTTAAATTTTTGTATTAGAGTGTTTATGACTTGTGTTGTACTAATTATGTAAAGTAAGTTTTTTACTTAAATACGTATTGTTGCTAAAATATAATAATTTTATATATATTTTTATGAGCTATTTAAAATAATAGTGTTTTTTTATGGTTCGTTAAGATTAAAATTATAAAAATTGATGTAAGAGATAATTTATAAATTTTAGGAGTTTATGTAGGAGATAAATATAATAAGACTTCATGTTTAATTATACATCTTTAATTACTTTTATATGTGTGTCGTTTAATTAAATATCATTTTACAACTTAAATAAGGGTATTTTAGTCCGCACAAAAAGTTAAGAAATGTTCATGCTTTTATAATAGTAGAGATAGAAATAGAGATGGAGATTAGGATATCTTTTCTACGTAGAATATAACATTTTGACTTCTTTGCCAAAAAAAATATAAACATAACATTTTGACTAAATTTCAGTCGAGACAAGATTTACAGCAGAAAAAAGGAAGATATAAGATTTGCCATAATCATGGGATTGATTTTCAAGACAACAAAATTAGAGACCAGCAAAGAAGGAAAGTTCAATTGTGCTTGTTTCCTCCTGTTCGCGAGCTTCACGAGCGGAACCAACCTATGTTCAAGCTCGGTTCGACAAGGAATCGAATGAGTTCGGTCGAGCCTGTGTCGAGTCGAGTTCGAATCGTATACTAAGTTACTCGGTTCGACTTTCGCCCCTACTCATCAGCTAATATTGAAATTCACTACGATGAACAATTAACGAGCCCGGTAGCGTCGAAAGACACATAAGTTTAAGTTTGATTTAAATTTTATATCGAGCTTCAAATTATGTTTGAGTTTGATTTAAATTGTTACATGAATTGAGTTCGAATGATTTTTTATCTAACAAGCTCGATTTGAGTATCGAGTAACTTGATATTTTAACACGTATTTTGTCAATCTTTAACTTATCAAATCGAGCTTGAATCAAGATTCAAAAGTTATCAAATTAAAAATGTTATTCAAACTTGTCTTACATTTATGACGTAAGAAAGACAAAAATGGTCTCATAACTTATGACCACCGGCAAGTTTGTCCTACAAGTTTTTGGGTAGACAATTTTACCCCATAAGACATAAAATTGAATCAAATTTGATACATTTTCGGCTCAATTGAAAGAGTGAGCTTCACTCTCGGGTTTAAGAAGGTGGATTGAAGAATTTGAGGATGATATTAAAACATGAGTAAAATAAATGGGACAAAATGAGTATACATCTTCTAGTCTCTTAATTAAATTGATGTCTCTATTTTCTCCTATTACATTTAAAGTAGTTAAATTAATACATTTAACTTTATTTTAGAATATTAGTTTAATATTCCTTTTTTTCCTTCTAATTTGATGTGTGTAAACTTTATTAATTACAATAAAGTGCGTGGTTTTTTAATTGATCTTGTCTATATTGTAATTACAACGGATCAAATCATAATAAATATAAACTATTTGGCATCTTGTGTATAAATATCTAATATTTAATACCTTAGTACATGTTTATTTTTTATTTTTAACATTTTTCATTGACTATCCATATTTTTCTATTCCTATTTTTATGGCCGGCCCTATACAAATGAAACATAATAATACTATTATTTTAAAAAACTTTACCAATGCATTTTAACTCCTCGACTATCCAATCATGAATCCGTTTACTGCTGAATCTAAATCCGCATCTGCACAAATTATTCACTAACATATACATACACAACAATGACTTATAACTAAATTCTCTTCTTGTCGTTCCCGTCTACCATTCACGTGACAGACAACCTTAATTTTTTTTTGTTTAATAACTAATAGTCTAATAACATGATGTATTAAGTTCTAACTTTACTGTTTGATATTTCCCTAAAACAATTAAAAAAAAAGTAATAAGCTATTTTCCATGTGAAAAGAATTCTCCCCGCTCCAATTGAAGCTATGGTATATGGGGAATCCTCCCGCTATTTGCACCATAATCCAACTTATTCTCTGTTTTACATGATGCCTTTGTTATTATGCATTAAATTAAGGATCATCAAAATTTATTTTCAAAACTTAGAAGAGGATTTGGATATGTCACTGGGTCTAGGGACCTTTTAGGGATAAATGCAAAACACTCTCACGTCTTATATTAAGACAATACAAAACTATCATATGAAACGTGAATTGCATAGTAACCTCCTACTATTGAAAATTCGACGTGAAACCCCCAATTCACGTTGGACCCTATAACTTCACGGGACTTATTTTAAAATAATTACTTGATATGCGTTGTTTCTAAATGACCTATTTCTTACAAAGTTTCGTGCCAAATACTTAATAATAGAACAAAATTTTGTTCAATAAACATTTCACATTATGGATTTTGCACAAAGAGAATTTGGAACTTATTTTTTTTTTAATGTCAAAAGATTCCTAAAAAATTATTCCTAAAAGAACCATTCAGTTTTGATTCCTACAGTTATTATCTTATTATTCTATCCCCATGCAATTCATGATTAAAAACTTGATGCCCTATTTTGAGATTCTGTATTTGGACCCAACAAAGAGACAGATTACCTACCAACATTTCCATTAACATCCCTACTTGCACACTAACACAAGTAATGAGATAAAACATGAATAATGAAGCAAAGGTAAACCTGATTAAATTAATTTTTATCAAATAAAAATACTAGGTATTCTGTACAATAAATTAAATCTTTTAAGTTTTAGTCTATACCAGTCTTACTTGTCCACAAAAACACGACTACTATTATAATAAAGTTAAGGCTCGCGAGGCCCATCAAAGGATTGAGTCTTTCTCAAGTTCCAGTGAAGACCATCATGTATGCTCCTTAGGAAATCGCTAGTCGAGTCCGATTGACATGCTGTGGGAACGGGCCACGGAGCCATGCTACAAACAAGTGCATCCCCAGGGGCTAATTGTTTTCTGTCCTTGCCATCGAATGATACCCATGAATGGCTTCTGCTATTGAAGGGTACTACCACTCTAAGTGTCACATGTTCGGGTAATATCAGGGGTCGGAAGGATAGAGAGTGAGGGCAAATTGGCGTAAATAGGATTCCGGGAACCTGCAAACAACGACAAACGATTAAATGATATAATTTCTTGCTTATATCGGAGAATTTGCTTCACAAATTCAACTTATATGTAATCCAAAACTGAAATTGATACACTAAGATTCCTACCGAAAGAAACATCCAGTGTATAATCTACCATTCTATATTTGCAACGTTAGATAACATCATTTGCTACCAAAATAACAATTTCCATTTAATGAATGACTTTCCTTTTCCCTCATTTAAATATATAACGAATTATCATGTTTACCAACCCATGGGTCCATAGCTCAGTGGTAGAGCATTTGACTGCAGATCAAGAGGTCACCGGTTCGAACCCGGTTGGGCCCTTTAGTATTCCTTTTTTAATAGTTAATCTTTTTTTGCACCCTAATGAGTAATGTGGTCTAAAAATCAAGAATTAGTTATAACAATACCAGATAAAATCATGTTTTTGGTTAAATAAATTCCCAACTAGTATCCGACAATTGCCTTTCACCTCAACACTTCTTTTCATCGATTTACAATTTTTCCAAAAGTTTCCCAAAAATTTCAGAAAGTTCTCGAAAAGTTTCTAATATTTTACTGACCGAAACATACCACAAAGACAAAATTTAATGCATGGCTAAAACATACCTGAGGATGTACCATTGAACCTCCAGCTGCAAGAGAATATGCTGTGCTTCCAGATGTAGTCGATAATATTAGACCATCACCTTGAACGCAGGTGACAAAAGAGTTGTCGCAATAGCACTCCAGATTTGTGAGGAAAGACGAAATTCCACGGTCAATTGTTACCTCATTTAGGACAAGCATGGGGCCTTCATTCTCATATTCACTTTTAGCTGCATCTCGTATGATGTGGCACTGCAATCGATGTCTTAACGTGATACTAATAGGACCATGAAGGATCGAATTAATACACTCTCGATAATGTTCGCTATCTGATTGTGTTAAAGATAAACTGACAAGAAAGATGGCAACTTTTTTATGGTTATTTGATAGATATCATATGCTTAGAATTATGCGAGTAAATAGACCTAAGAAAGAATGTGATTTAAGGATACGAAATGGGGTCATGAAACCAAGAGAACCTAAAGAGAATGGCACTATGGGAGGAACTGGCCCTTTGAACATCGATGCAGCCTGCAAAAACAAAAAAGATTGTTTTAATTGCCAAATTTAACTACTTGGAATTTTAAAAAAAGGTACAATGAAGAATCATGGGAGAAGAGTGGTGATAAAGTCGACTTCCTCTGAAAAACCAGACGAACTGTATAGCATCAAATTCCACACAGAATCCAGAATATCAATAGGAAAATCTCATTCTATTTCTGGATAAAACTTCAAACGAGAATAAGAAAGATCTTTTCCTCTAGAAGGACTGATATTCATTACAGTGACGTTGCAAATATAACATAGTGACTTCTACATAGGATTAACAAAAAAAATCTCTTTATCCCGTTAAAAGGACCAAATAGCACACTTACCCAAAGGACAGTCCCATCTCCACCCAGAGTTACAATAAGGTCAACCTTTGTATGCAAGAGAAGCATATCCTTATCTGTAAAAACAAACACAGTCAGAAACTCAGATGTGCTTTTCCGTGATACAAGATAGATTTTGAAGTCACGAGTATATAAATAGAAATGGTAGCATTTAGTGGCAGTTCATGTTACAGCTGTCAAAACATAAGCAATGATTAAATTTTCAAGGTCGAAAAATATCATATGTGAAAAGCAAAAAGGTATAGTAATTAAATGGCGATAACACATGATTGAAACTATATGATGAAATTGCAATTCTGTTAATTAGTTTATCGGAAAGATATTGATAAAAGGTCTTACCGTCTACCCATGTTTGCACGAAGCTGTAATATGACGATTCTGCCAAAAGCTCAGCCTTAACTCGTGGCTCCACAAATATATTCAACTTTTTCTCCTCTTTCAACCATCTGGAAAGGAGATAATAATATTAACTTGTTTCATGACCTATCGAGTAGTAAAAGAGCCACGACAAAAGAACCATATTCTCAATGTACAATCAATATAGCGTAAGATTTTGTACTTAAGATAATAATGTTCGAAATCCTCATGTTCAAGCATCCTACCTGACCATTTCTAAACATAGAATTCTGACAGAAGTTGAATTTGGTTTGGTCAATATAAGCACGGTATGTGGAGCAGATTCCCACTTCAAAGAAATCTGATACAAGAAAAAGTTTGGTATTACATTATTAGTCATAAAGATAGCAAAATTTGATTGGTGGAATTAGATAATAAGTATACCTGTTTGTTGCTGCGCTCTGCAGTTGTTATATTACCCTTCTCAAAAGAGACAATGTCGTGTTTGTGGCTTTCACTTTTTTCACCCTTGCAGCACCATGATAGCCTAAATGATGCCTAACTCCACAAACCAGTACGTCAATTTTTCTCAAACAAAAAAATCATTTTTTATCAAAAAAAACATTTAACTTCAAGAAAAACCAATCTAGTTATCATCATTTCCTCTGTTTCTTTCTCATTTGTGAAGAATCCTAAATTCATGAATGCTTAGGAATTATACTCAAACTATGTAAAATATGAGTGTACTAACGAACACAAATCCGTTTTTATTCTTGGTAAACTTAGGAATCAAAGACACACCTTCCTTGTCATCATATTAGAATCAGAACCAGGTTCACCATCTCGGAAAACCTCATGAGCACAGATGTCGTCTTTTCCAATGCACAACCCACAACGGTCGTTGTTTTCATCCGACAATATAGTTTGGTCTTTCAAGTTTGTAGACCTCTCAACATCTAACTCACTTAAATGCCCTCCTGTTGACAGCACTGCAAAGCAATGCAACATATAATATTACAGAATAATAGAAATCTAAATTTTTAGTATTTAGACAACCTTGTGAAAGCGAAAATAATGCGATAGGCTATAATTAGGAAACAACAGAATGGTATATTTTGGTATAGAAATAAAGAATACTACAATACTAACAGAAAATGAGCAATCAACTTCATGTCTCCTGAATAATGTACAGAAAGAGAAATGTGTCAAATTTGACGAAGCACGTTGTAATAGCCTTTTACATGGAAAAATGGTTTGTCTCAACGTAGGAAAATAGTTCGATTTGGTTTAAAAATAAATTCAATAGCAAGTTATATGAAAATCCCAAAAAAGCCTCAACCATCATCCGTGTAATGCAATTTTATGTTACCAACTATACAGGCTCTCATCAGTGAGAATAATAATTTATTAATTATGCAGAATAAAGTATATCAAGCATAGATTATACTAGAACAAAAAATAACCTTTTTTCTCCAACTGCAAATTACGTGCCCTCTGCAGTTCATATTTGCGCTTCCATTCAGCTGCCTCAGCCTGAGCAGAGGCCTTACCTTCAGTGACCCTTCGTAATGCCTTTGCAACAGCTAAAACCGCATTTCAAAATAATAAACAAAAAATTAATACCATTTTGTGTAGAAACTGAAAATAGCCATTAACTATAAAAGATGAATAAGTGAAAGACTACTAACTCCTCAAAGCCTCAGAGAACTCAATTAAATTATCATCAATTCCATCGACAAGAGGTGGCTGAATAAGTTCTTGGACTGTTTTTTCAGAATTCAATAAAGAGAAAGAATCAATAAATCCATTCTCCGCTGGAGATACACTAGCATTTCCCTGGTCAGAAATACCATATTAGTTTTCGCAATATCACAACTTTCTTTATTTTTTTCTCTCTTTGTGGGTGGTGGGGGGGAGGGGGGGTTCTGTTTTACCATCTAGGGAGGTTAATAAAGCATACTTAAAAACTCATTGTTCAAGTTGGAAGTTCATACATTTAAGGACACAAACCAAGACCAAGGAACAAAAAAACAAAGGCAGGAGCAATCAAGAAAGCAATCTTCCAAGAACCAAGAATTTTGACTAGTGCACTTTGATATACCAAATATTCTACCGACTACGAGGAACCTGACACATAGATTAAGTCAAACACAAGGATTCCAAGGCCTACTTAACCTACATGTCAATCAATATAGCCGTTGGAACTCGGAGATCGACATGCAGCAGCATCTTTATAGACATGATCCACGATATTGACAAGTCATTTTTAGAGTTAGCACGAATGACTACAATACCCCCTGAGAGGTCAGGGTAATTACTAAACACTCCAAAAATCTGCGTGTTTTTCCCTGGGTCAACCCGAATGCAACCCGACTGACCCGCCTTCGAATTCTCGTACTATAAATACCCCTCATTATTACTATATTCCAAAGTACGCATTAATTACCGCACCTACTATTACTCTACTCTATTGCTTGCTCGAACTGAACTGACTTAGGCATCGGAGGGTCATTGCCGGATCAACCGGGGCACTTCCTTACGAGTTTCTTTGAGTACAGACTTAGGTTTCATAGAAGCGAAGTCTGGATCGATCTGACCATCCTTGGACTTCAAATTGAGGAAGGTTGGCACACGTACATCCGACCTGGACTAATAGCGATAATACCTTTCATCACACTTCTCCACCAATCACGAACTCATGAAACAATATGAAAATTAACTAATAAAAAAAAGCTAATGAATCAAAACATAAAATCCAAAGCGCTCCCCGAGAATTCGCATTAGTGATGAATCGAAACACTTACATAGGCAGAGGTGAAGTTACAAACAATCAAACAAACAAAAAAGGGCAAACAACAATCAAACAAAGCTAACAACAATCAAAACGAAGCAACAGACAAACAGCAAAAAAGAAAGGCAAGAGCAATTAGTAATTCAAGAAGGCAATCTTCGAAAAACCATTTTTAGTAGATTTTACTTACACGCCTTCTCCACCAATCAAAAACTCAGTAAAGTAACAGAACAATGAACTAAGAAAATGAAAACCAGTGAACCAAAACACAAAATCAAAAGCGCCCGGAAAATCAAAATGAAATAAAGCACGTACATTGGTGGATGTGGTGGTGGAGTTGCTTGAAAACATCGGGCTTTCTCTCTTATACGTATCTTTCTTCCCTTTGTTTATGTATTTACGGATTGATTTTCACTCACACAAACACACACTGTATGTGTGTTTAGAGAGAGAGAGAGAGAGAATTCTATTTGCAAAGAGCGAAGAAATGGGAGTTAGAAAAAGATTAAAGCTAATAATACTAGTATTATATTTATATGAAATCAGATAGAAGATCGGGATTTGATTCAAGACATCGGATGCAAAGGGTAGTAGCTAAGATGATGTTAATTTCGCGCGGGGGGGTGGGGGTGGGGGTGGGGGGTGGGTTAGTAGTCGTGTAGACGCGTGGTTAGTCATAGTGAGGACTCAAAAAGGAAGACTTGAAAGAAATGGAGAGTGGAAGCACAAAATTTGACCTGCCAATTACCAGTTTTTCCTTTTCTCTCTCTCTCCTTTTTTTTTTTTTTAGTTAGTATTTTGAAAGTGATGTCACTAATTAAATCATTACGTCTCCACGTGTTAGTTGAGGTCAACTTCACTCCTATCTACCCTTTCTTTTTTTTTTCTTTTTTTTTCACTCCTATCTACCTCTCTTTGCTTATAATAATTTCAAGTAATAACTAATTATAAAAAGAAAACAGGAAATCAAGTGATAATCCAAAAAATGTGTACTAGTACTATCCAACTCTTGTTTTGTATTATTTTCTTTTAAATTATAAACTCATTTTATTGGTAAAAAAAAAAGACTAGATTTTATCTTATTTCAATAATAATTTAATAATATAATGAGACTCGAGATAAAAAATGTGTACTAGTACTATCCAACTCTTGTTTTGTATTATTTTCTTTTAAATTATAAACTCATTTTATTGGTAAAAAAAAAAGACTAGATTTTATCTTATTTCAATAATAATTTAATAATATAATGAGACTCGAGATTTAATCTGTTTTCTTTTTATAATTAGTTATTACTTGAAATTACATTATAAGCAAAGAGAGGTAGATAGGAGTGAAAAATTCAAAGCGTGTGATCATTAATAGATTACAAATCTAAGCGTCTTTAATTTTAAATTTGACCTTGTAATAGGAGTGTGATTTAATTTTTTGGAAGAGGAAATTATCATTAAATAAAAACATTTGGCACGTCTAAGATTAGATAAGGCCCATTGGTTGCCGAGAATATATTCGTATTAAATATTCTCACTATGGAGTATAGATAATGCTGATGAAATGTTTTGTACTTTACCTTATTAAGTTTTAGGGAGTATAACTTACCCAACACACTCAAGAAGGAATTTCTTCATTGCCAATTAATTTGATACTCCCTCTTTCTTTTTTTTCCTTCTATTTTTTGTTGTCTTAAAATAAAACTCTATTTTTAAATAAAAAATTGTTCTCAAAGATATCCATCCACCTAAAGTTATGATTTAATATCACTAATTCTCAATCAGTACTTTCTATCCCTTTTTTTATTTTTTTTATTTTTTAAAGAAAAGTTGTTTATTCATCACAAAGAATCAATAATTTGTCGAATCCTATCAGGAAAGCTCAATTAACATATCAGCAGATGCTAATTTTGCTAAAGAATGTGTCAATTCATTTCCTGAATGCACATTAATGTTTTTTAAAAATCTAGTTGATCTCTTAATTAATATCTGCAATAATTATGCTTGTAGACGAGAGATGTTCTTCTTCTTTCAAAATGCTTGTGGATGATTGTGCTACAATCACATTCCAACACAACTTTTGACAATTGTTTCTCGATTGCCAATTCCACCACCATTTTTACCGCTAAAGCTTTAATTACCTCCGGCTTCAATCGTTGGTCAATTCTCTTTGATATCCCAACACACTCCCCATTTTTGTCCCTAGCTACTGCGCCAATGACGCTGAAACTTTCTAACCACTAAAAACTCATTGATACAATTGGTTATAGATTAATTTGTGCATCAAAATATTTGTGTTGGGATCAACCTATATGTTCTTCGTTAATCCAAATGATATAGTAAGGCCATCTCCAATGGTTTCCCGAGGCCATTCCCGGGGCAGCCCCCGATCCAGCCCGAGTTCTGGGTGATCATCTCCACTGGTGGTCTCCATCACTCAATTTCTTTCAATTTTTTTTCTTCCCCACTCTCACCATTATTATAATAGTTTTAATATTATTTTTAATATTGATATTAATAATAATAATGATAGAATAATAATAATTATTATTATTTTAATAATATAATTAATTTAAAAATATTATAATAATAATATTTAAATTGTTTGTCTAAGTGTGCAATGATATTTTCAAGTAATTCTTATTCTAATTAATGGGGAAATTTTAATTTTATTCTTATAAAATCATTAATAATTAGAATTTTAATTAAAATAAAATTCTTTACTATCAAATTATTATAAAAATATATACTAAAAAATTATTTACAAATTTTAATTGCTATTTTTTTAATATAAGAAACAATTACAAACATTATTTAATTTTATTATTATTAAACCATTAATAATTAGAATTTTAACTAAAAATCAATAATAATAATTAAAACAAATACTACAAATTTTATTATAAAATTAAAAAATATTAAAAAATTTAATTACAAAATTAAAACAATTTATATACATTTAAAATAATTAAAACAATTAATTAAACAACTAAAAACTAAAAAAATTAAAAAAAAAAAGGAACCTGTCAGGTGGCGCCAAGTGGCGCCACCTGACTTAAAGAAGGGAGAGTGTATAGCACTCTCCCATCTTCTTCCCCAACAACCAACGCGCGCCCCGTTCCCCAGCCTGTTCCTGCCCGCGACCGCCGCCCAGCCCGTGCCGCACCGCGCCCCGCCCCGCACCGCACCACCATTGGAGACGGTCACCCAGCCCAGCCCGGCCCTCACGCGCGCCCCGAGCCGACCATTGGAGATGCTCTAAAGAAGTGAGTTTTGACAAACTAGTAGGTTTTCGATACAAACTCTTTTTTTTTTTTTTTTTTTGAAAGATCTACTATTATTTTAAAAGATGTGCTATGATAATTAGAATCTCCAAACTCTCTTCACATATCAATAAAATTAGATTGTTGTATTCAATATGATCAACAAAAAAATATTGATTGTAAATGACATGTCTGTTTATTTATGAATTTTGTTATTTAGATATTTATTGAATAATCAGCAAAAAATCAATTTCATACCATAGAACTGAGCCGATTTCACTTTTCATACCAAACTTACAAAAATGTACCAATTCCCTGTCAATCGTTGCAAAGTGATATTTTCGTTAGTTTTGTTGATATAGAATTGCCATGTGACTGTAAAAATTTAAACTACTAATACTTTTTATAATATTAAGATTAATTTAAGTGATTAAACTTTGGCGATTTTGCGGATTGACTCATGCCTTTTGGCGATTTTGTGAAATGACCCCTGTCTCATTCCTCACGCACGACCACCATCCTCTATGTATAATAAGTTTCAAATTATGTTGAGTGAATTGTTCAATTTTTGCATTTAAAAATCTAAATCGCGAAACCCTTTTCCTCACAAATTTTAAATCGCGATTACAACCTTGTTTCTCCACTTTTTTTAGAAATTTTTGCGTCATCTTACTCCTTTGAATCTGAACTTCAATCTCCATGGTTTAATTCCCTCAACAAAACTAACGAAAGTATCACTTTTATAATGTTTGTCAAGAATTGATATGTTTTTTGAGAGTTTGATATGAAAAATAAAATTTATAAAATTCTATGATATGAAAAATGAATTTTTGCTTTCAATAATCATTCATTTTGAGCAAAATTATTCCGGATAATTTGGATTGGTTTGGGCCAAATGTTAGACTTTTTATTTTTAATGGGCTTCTTTTCTGGCCCCCCTCATGAATCTTTTCCGAAACCGAAATTAACAAAACCCAATAGTAAATCATTGTGAGTTCTCACTTCTCACTTCTCACTTCATTAATAAAACTTCTCAATGGACACTCTCCAAGCCGCTTACAGAGACGATGACGACGATGAAATCAACGATTCCTCCACTCCACCACTACCTGTCATAACCGCCGCCGCCGACCAGCTCACCATATTAGACACTAAGCCCCAACCTGATCACGTGAACGGAATCAAGGACGAACCCAAAACCCTTGCCGTCGAAGAGCTTTCCGCCGACGAAACCTCCGTCTATGGAACCCCTCAAGGAGAATACGAAGAAGAGGAAGAAGATGAGGAAGAAGAAATAGAAGTAGAAGTAGTAGAAGAAGATCTCCCTCCGAAGAAGGAGAAGCAGCTTTCCGAACTTCCTAAACCCGAACCTTCCGAGCTTGAAATTACTGAAATACCCTCTCCCGCCGACACAATTACTACTCCTCTGCTCCAGAACGGAAACCCTCCTTCCGCCTCCGCCGCAGCCAAAACAGGAAAGAAGTATAAGAAGAAAAGCAAGGACGTGTGGACTACCACTACAAGGAAAGGAAAGAAGAAAACCAAGCACGCATCCAACGCCAATCACCACAATGGCGATGCCTCAAAGGAAAATCAAGTGTTTATAACTCCAATCCCGAGATTCCCTGACAAAAATGACGACTTCCCGGACTTAAAAATCTGCCTTTCAAAGGTTTACAAGGCGGAGAAAGTCGAATTAAGTGAGGATAGGTTGAGTGCAGGCAGCACGAAAGGGTACAGGATGGTGAGGGCGACACGAGGAGTGAGTGATGGTGCTTGGTACTTTGAGATTAAGTTGGTGCATTTGGGAGAGACTGGACACACGAGGTTGGGGTGGTCGATGGAGAAAGGGGACTTGCAAGCCCCCGTTGGATACGATGGGAACAGTTTCGCTTATAGGGATATTGATGGGAGTAAAGTACATAAGGCATTGAGAGAGAAGTACGGGGAGGAAGGTTATAAAGAAGGCGATGTTATTGGTTGTTATATCAGTTTGCCGGATGGAGATTCCTATGCCCCTGATCCTCCTCGTTTGGTTTGGCACAAGAGTCAGAGATATGTTTGTGCTCCAGATGCCAAGGAGGATCCCCCAAAAGTTGTGCCCGGTGAGTGCTTTTTATCCGTGGGTTGTTCTAATTACTAATTGTATTCCATTATGATATTACCTTGTCTTGATGAGTACTATTAGAATCTGAGTTGTTTGTGTGCAATGCTCGTATCTTGGTCCAGTGGTGATAAAGTTGATTTTGCTTGATCTAAGGAGTTATTGTTGTTAGATATACTTGATTTATGCTGTGATACATATCTACAATTTGGAGCTTTAGCTGATAGGAGTGATTGCATTATGACTTAATGTGTACTTAAAGTATGGGGAACTAATGATTCATTCCACTCTTTTGCGATGTTTCTGCTATGAGATTTTTGGAGTTTGTTATTTTGCTTGGTGTCTGAATCTAGTGTAGTTTGTTAGGATCATAGTTTAATGTCTATGCATTCTGATCTTTAGTTTTGGGTGTATTGAATTTCCTTCTTTTTTCTTCACATTGTACCAGGTACAGAGCTGCGTCCGGCTTGATTTTCTTATATTTAATGTGTGATGAATTTGATTTGGTTTGTAGTTGAAGGATATCAACTTCTTGTTGTATCAGTTAAGATCTTCTGACTTTTGAGTTGGTCATTTAGTAGGAAGCCTAGTTTATCTCCATTTAAAGTCTTACTTCCATACTGATGGATTCTTGAAAAAATTAAATAGAGAAGGTAAATTAAGTGGACCAATCTTTTTTTGAAAGAAATATGGTACTTTGAATAAAATAGCCATCAAACAGGTAACAACAAGTATCGTGGAAATGCCATCTTATAACTCCTGCTTTATTGGTGTGCTATGAAGTTGGTGCTTAAAAATTATACCTCTAGTTTTGTCGGGTTATGTGACCAGATAAAGTTTCTTTAAAGGTGCAGGAAAAATTATTGATTTTCTGAATAAGGTAAAAGAGCAAGACTCAGCCACTACGTATCTAGTTATTTTGACCACCATTCATAATACCCTCGTTATAGTTGTTAAGAGCAGAAAATGCACTAAAGTGCGAAGCCTGCCTGAGTTTATAAAGCATAGGGCAATGACAGATTTGTGCTTTATAGAAGTAAAATGCACGAATATAAATTTGTTATTGTATATCAGGAAGTTGTTAGATTTCAACAATTATGAAGTATAAGCAACAGTTTGTAGACAACAAGGAAGTTAACTTAATTTGTGCATCAATTGTAACAAATAAAAAAGGACTATTTTTGTCGCTGTTAGTGGACTAGATATGTAATTTTGCCTTGGATAACCATTTACTTTACTTTGCTGCATGTAGCCAATGGTCCATGAACTTATGTCAAGTTCTAGAGATATGCCCTCTACAGGATGTTGTACCATGAAATATCCTTAACCTATAACCTAAGATGTCTATCGATTTTCAGCTACAGAAAATGAAGGAACTGCTTATAGGGTAAAGTGAAGATATTTTGTGTTGGAGTAGATCAGCTAAGCTGTCATATCATGGCAGAAACTGGGAAAGCTATTATTATATGGTTTTCTTACAAATTTTGTAATAAACGCAGTTTCTTCTAAATTTGCAAATATACTGTTTCCATGATTGTATTTTAACTGGATGGAGTAGTTCTTATCATAAATATTTATCATGCAGACGTAATAAGTAAATTCTACTGCCAAAAGCTCCTCTGCTCTGTTTTATGCTAGTTTCATGTATGTATGTTGTAGTCTTCTTAAATTAACATTATCTATTGGAATCATTGTTTACATTGACAACCTTGCCATGCTTTTCCGATTTGTGAATGGACTGGCTTGGGTATTACTAATTACATTGCTGTTATTATTTTGCTACTTTTCTGGTGTTTTAGGGTATTACTAATTACATTGCTGTTATTATTTTGCTACTTTTCTGGTGTTTATATCTATGATTGAGATTTTCTTTCTTTATGAAAAACTTAGTTCTTAAAAATGTAATTCTAGTACTGGGAAACAACCCATTGAGTTGTGTAATGAATGTTAGTTCTCGTGTGCAGGAAGTGAGATAACGTATTACAAAAATGGAATATGCCAGGGCGTTGCTTTCAGAGATCTTTGTGGTGGTCGTTACTACCCTGCTGCTTCAATGTACACTCTTCCAAACCAGCCAAATTGTGTTGTCAAGTTCAATTTTGGTCCTGATTTCGAAAGATTTCCTGATGACTTTGGTGAACGTCCTGTTCCAAGACCTATGATTGAAGTTCCATATCAAAGTTATGATGACAGAGTTGAGAACGGTGTGTTCATTGAGTAGAAACCGTTGCTATAAACATCTTTATTTTTATCAGAACCTAGGAACTGGGATGTTACTGGATTTTCATTGTAATTTGTTACTGCTTTTGACACAACTGACATATGAACAGTCAAATTCGAGTTCACTTAAAATGAAAACCAAGGAAGTAGCTCTAATTTGAGCATAGTTAGAAATAACAAGGTTTCATAACTCTCGCAAAAGCTGTGAAGGCTTTGCGAATTAGCTTTGACTTCTAGCTATATGATTGATTGACTGCACCTACGTTCACAAAGACTTAAGTGAAATTACTCAATGCCTCTTGTAAACTGTATCAATTTATCGCTGTAATTGCATGTTTTTTCCCAATTAGTCCTCATGCAACTACCGATTCTCACACACACAAATATAACAGCTGTCTTCTTTAATGACACAATAGAAAATTGGAGACGACTGGGGAGGGGTAGGTATGCTTGTATTTGGAGAACTCTACATGATAGAAAACTTTGTTTGTGATGATAGGTACTCCGCGGAACATCACCAGAATGTGCCCTATGTTCAATGTGATAAAAGAGGAAGGACGTAAAATTCTTAAAGCTGCTGAAATTGTTGATTAAGCTTGAGTAATACACCCAGGTTGGTAATGTTTTACTTGTGTAAAGCTATTTTATAAATTTGTTTCTCAGATCATTGTTATAGAACCGGGGTAGATGAAGTACTGATTAAAGTTTGTTTGAGCGCAAGTGAAATTGATAACTGATGCTGTATTCCTGTTATATACTTTGAATCTGTTATTGATATATAGTAGCTTTCTGTGCCCTAATTTCTGCCAGCAACGTCGCTTATTTCATGTACCCAAATTGGAAGTCTTTTTTGACTTGTCACTTATGAAACCTTGCTTTTGAAACAACTAGTAACCATTGTAAATGGTTCGAGAATGCATGGACTTAAATAAACACATTTAAGTCTATATTTTGATTTGATCGTATTAAAAACTGAAGCATGTGTAATATAATGGTTAATTTTACTACAATCCGAGATCCATGTAGAGAATCAGCCTTATAAATAATTGTCTCTTTAGCCAACTTACCTCTAGACTAAAGCCCGTTTGACCAATAGAGGTAAAAGCCGGAGTGTTATAAATCATCGGCAATTCTACCTACAATTGACGTGAAATTTTGGCATCACAATCTTCCCAACTCAAACATTCGTCATCGCTGACTACGGGAAATGGTATATTTCACAAGTGAAGACTACCTACGTGGATAATACCACAAGATCAATTATGATAACATATATAAAGACCCATGTTTGACACTTGACATAGCCATCTTAGTGTTCTAGCTAACTAGTCCAAAATGTTTTAACCTATCCTGACATAGTCGTCATAGTTGTGTTCTAGCTAACTAGTCAAATGTGTAAACATTTGCTGATGAGAAGTAAATCAAATCCTATTGAGTTGGTCATACTTCCTTATCCTATTGAATGGGATATGGGCGTTATATCCAAACAAGCATAAATAGACTACATGCAAAAGTATCTAAACTTTGGAACAAGATTTATTATCAGCAAAACCAAACCCTTACCTTATTTAGACGTAGCATCAGAAAAAAACTTAAGAACGAAATTGGCAAAATTGAAGATGCCGACGGGGGTATATTTAATGATATTTTCACTAGGGAGATAGAAAATGATAAGTGGGAATCACATGGAAGAGTGCTTCGAGTTGGGTTGGAGAATTCAGAAGAACATGGTCTAATTATAAAGTTTGAAATTTTTGCAGCAAAATAAATTCACACGTTCAAGATTCTATCTTGAAGTATTACTTCTCCTAAATTAGGATTTCCTAAATTAGGAAATGTAAACATTTCATTAATTTGTTGTACTACAAAATGTGCCGCGGCTGCATATTGAGTGGAATAACTCAGAAAATCAATGAGTTATAGAGCATTTGGGCATGTTATATGTTTTCTGAACTCTCAAATTTAACACTTAATGTAAAAGTGTAAAGTAATATCAAATATAAATAATATGCAACAATTTATATAATGAGTAGCAGTAAACGTAATGGAATAAAAGTTGAGATTTAGAAGGAATAACATATTTTTTTCATGATTATTAGGTGGAAATTCCGAATACATTTTTTTTATGCCACCACACAATTAGGCGAGATCTATAAATTCTAAATTTGCTCGGATCATACATATGCTCTTTATGAATTCAAACATGTGTTATAATGGCTTCTCTTATTGTGTATAACTTAATTTGATTGAAGTATTCCTGATTTCATTTTTTGTTTCGCTGGTTAATTAAAGTAAAAACATGATAACTACATGAAAATACCGTTACACGAACAAAATATGTCAAATTAACTAACAAAAATGATTTTTAATCATTGTAATCATTTGTGCTAAAATAGATAGTTTTCAGAAACATTAGTTGTCTGAAACATTAGTTGTTTTTGCAGCAATGGCAGTTTGATTTTAAACTTCATAGTGCACGCAGTATTCTAGCTTTATAATAATATATATTGCATTGTCATCAAGGGTAATCGTCTGGCCTCTCTCTTTTTTGACACAAAAGAAAATCAATAATTGTACATATATGCTATATATTTTGTAGTTTATAGTTTCAATGTAATGGAGAGTTGAGGCCTTCTTGAGAAGACAATGAATGGGAAACATGATGTCTCTTTGAAGGAAAAGGCGGTGTCAATCTGAATGAAGGCCTCTGCTTCATATGATGAATTGTTCTCTTTGCATAAAATGTTCGCCATGTAGGCATAGCTCTCTCCTTGAACTTGAGAATAAAAAAGAATAGTACTCTGTACGCAATCAGAATGACTAAAATCACTGCTAAATCCCACCACTTAGAGTGATTTAGTGAAAAGCCAAAAATTAAAGTGAGAACTTCTTCTCCTTTCAGTTTCAGTTGTCCGGTCTCGAGTGGTTCGAACTCGATTCCAATTATGTCATTCTTCAATCCACCCTATATTTACCAGTCCAGGAAAATTAGAAAAGGGAAAATCAAGATTAGCATATTTGTACAAAAAATGTGAAATATTTTAGGATTTAGTATTGAGTTATGATTTAAGAAACTATAAATACCTGTAAGGCCCAGTACATGTAATTGATATATAAAACTGGATATGTCCAAAATATCTTTGGAAGTTGAGAAATGAGGCGAAATAAGCCCGCTGAAGCCATCATAATGCCCTAATTCAACATAAAATATGAAAACAATTAATTGGTACTTAGAATTCTTGGATACCTTGTCTCCTTTTCCTGTGTTTTTTAACATGTAAACGCGCAAGTTTAAGGATTTGGATGTTAAGTTTAGAACACTTACGATGAAACCAGAACCAATTATGACACCCATTAGAAAATTAGGAACTATAGCAGCCACAACCATCATGCAGCTCTCGATGATAGCTATGGAGATTAAAAGATCGAGTGCAGCATAAATAAAGTGGGATAATCCAGGGTGAAACTTCACCATGAAATAAGTTATGGATGCTGAACTAAACGACATTGCAACCAAGAAAGGAAATGAAGAGATGAAGTTGGAAAGAATAAACACTCCAACACCGTAATGTCCTTTGAGCCTTTCTTTGTGAAATATCTGTTTTTAACATAAAATTTGTACATCAAAATCCTTAAGGTTGTGAGAAATTATTGCATACTAATTATGTATTTACCTTCATTTCTTCAATGAACGAAGGAAAGCCTCCAATGGTCATGAATGTCATAAAACCTGATATGAATCCACCACATGATGCCCTTGCTCGAATAGCATGGTAATTAGATCCAACGTCGTAGAACACAGAACCTACGCAAATGGATACCATAATAAATACTAGAATTCTTAGCCAGTAGTATCCGAAATCTCTAGTCATGTTTGTGAAAGATCGTTTTGTTAAGGTTGTAAGTTGCTTCCACCATGTAGCCTTTCTCCCACTAGTTTTCTGAATAACAATTCCTTCCTGCGACATATTTTTTTGTAAACTTTCAAATTTTAGGTCAAAATTCTTCAGTCATATTGAAGCCTAAGATAAAATACTCACCTTATCTGATAATTCTCGAATTCTAGCTTGTACTCTTGCTGTACTTTTGGATTTCTGGTAAAAATAAAGAAGCCTTGCTCTGATTTCTGAGGTTGCTAAATTCATAGTTGGACAATAAGTATATTTTCTTTCCTGCAAGCATTAAAACATATAATAGAAATTGTGGTTCAGTATTTCTTGAATCAACCTTTACAATGTATCAAGTATAGGCTGCAGAGTTTACGTACTTTGAATCTTTGAGATCCCATCAAAGTATTGTTCACATTATCGAAATCTGAGTTAATACAACGAAGAAAATGATCAGCCGGATTTCTTCTACTCGGACAAGGAAATCCCGCGTCAGCAAAGAACTTTAAAACATCACAGAAAAAAGGAAAATCCCATATTAGAATCAAATGACCATTCATTTATTCTAATTAATATTGTTTCTTTTTGATACCTTTAATGCCTTATTAGCTTCTCCAAAGTAAATTGTTTCACCATTTGACAGCAGTAAAAGATCGTCAAAGAGGGAAAAAACTTCACTGCTAGGCTGGTGAATTGAGGAAATAATTGTTTTGCCAGAAGATGCAATATTTTTGAGACCTTGAATCACAAAGAAAGCCGAGGCACTGTCTAGGCCACTGGTTGGTTCATCGAGGAATAAGAGAGTCGGCTGTGTTATTATCTCTAACCCGATACTTAGCCTCTTCTTTTCACCACCACTTATGCCTCTTAAATGCCAGTTCCCAATTAGATTATCTGCACAATCTTGAAGGCCCATTTCTAGTATTGTGTTTTCTACTGTTTGATTTATCTCATCTTTTGTTGTGTTGTTTGGTAGTCTTAACAATGCTGAGTACAAGATTGTCTCTCGGACTGTTAGAGTTCCCAAGAATTCATCTTGTTGAGTTACATAAGCCTGATTAGAAGTGTAAATGTTTCAGAAGAGGGAATGGGCAAATAGTTATGTACTACTATATAGTATTAAGCAATTACAGCATAATTTACGAATAAGATTTATATGGAAATATTCTACCATTCGAAATTATGATGTTCTGGGACAAATACTCTTAGAACTTAATATTAAGGAGAGTCGGTTGTTCTTGCATTGGAGTTCTTAACATATTAACAACAGGAGTTGTTCCATGTTGTCTCTTGTTCTTCTACTTCCCCTTTTCTTTTGTTCTCTGTTTTGCATGCAGTCCTAAAAGTTTCTATTTCGACAGGAATTGGCCAGAGATGGCAACAATTGCTTGTGGCGGAGAAGAGTCGAAAATTAATTCTTGGAGTCCTAAAAGTTTTTATTTCGACAGTATTTGGCAAGAGATGGCAACAATTGCTTGTGGCGGAGAAGGGTTGAAAATTAATGCTTTGGCTAATGTCTAGTTTAAAGATTTGTGTTGCACAACTATTATCGACTATAACTTTTAGCACATATGGCAGATGTTCGATCCTGTTTTTCTTTTAACATTGACGAGTCAATGTGTATAACACCAAAGTAAGAATTAAAGAGGAACCTTGTGGTATCTCAACGACCCATTTCTTACAGTGCATTAATTAACTGTAATAAAGAATCATATATACGGTTTTAGTACGTACAATATAATAGTATCCTATTAATTAGTGTATCAATTTGAAACAGATACCCACCTTGTTAATCGGTTTTGTTCTAGGACTCGTCCTATATTATAAAAGTTTAGACCCAATGAGTTCTATTAAAATCATATATCAAAGTTTCAATTCGTACAAATGATTTAACATCAAATTCAATTTAAATCGTATTTTAAATATTATGTTAAACCCAAATCAAAATTTTGAAACAGAAACAAGACATGTCGCTCATCCATCCATATGGACCCTTATGGTTCACCTTATAAATTCCCTTTTAAATAGTAGTAATAAATATGCTACTTATTAATAATAGACCACCACACCAACCAAATCGTATATCTACTCCATATTCAATAAATTCTGTTATTTATATTCAACACTAAGAGTATGAAAAATACTTACAACAGCACCATAATCGAGCCTCTTTTTATTTCCATTGAGAAGAACATTACCAGTCATGACAACATTTCCTGAAAGCCTTCCTACAAATTAAATTGCAACACGATTCAATCACATTAACATTTTGTGTACGATGTATGAATGTTTGTATTAATTATGTACAACCACCACATTTAGACCCCCCCATGTGGAAAAGAGCAAAAGTTCAAACCAACTGTGTTATAATGAACTATATATTGCATTTTCTGGTGCTGTGAAAAGTACATGCATTCTTAAATGCAGCAGATCAAAACTGCAAAGATACTGTTGCCTTACCTCTTCTCTTTCGCAGATTCAGAACACAAAATCTGTCGCATATATATAGTCAAGATATTATTGCTGATGTTGACCATTTTCCTTTTCTTTCTATTTTTCTACTATTTCCTTTTTCTGAAAATTTTTGCTCGGTTGGATACAATGCAATTTTCTAATTTTTTTAAGGACTTATCAATTTTTTTTTAATTTATAAGATTTTAAATCTTTCAAATATTAATATACTATTATTTTATATCACATTGATACTGATATTTCAAGAAATTCACTTGCCAACCCAATACACACTTTCTTGTTTAGTTTCCAAGTGATACTGCAGAACTACATTTCTTTTTGGTAGAGTAAGTATGTAGTTCATAGATAATTTGTCACTTCAAACAAAAATAGTTAATTCATTTACTATTATGCATAGTTTACTAATTAATTATAAAAAAAAAAAGTTAATTAATTATACATAGTTATATAAGGTGACATAGCTTATGTACCACGTAGTTTATGTAATAAACCGAAATTATATATGTAAGAATTATAGTATATACAAGCCAACTATAAGTACATAAAATTTTGACATGGAGTAAATTATTTCAGATGGCGAATAAAATCTTCAAATAACAATATGAAATTACTCAGAAAAATCTTAGGTCACCAAATTATTTTATGTTAGTATATGTGAATGCACATGTCTTGCTTGAAGATTTTTTAACTTTTCAGTGCACATTTTAGGACATCTCCAACCCAAAGGCTTATTCCCCTCCCCCTCCCCCTCCCCCTCCCTTCTAGTCTTCAACCAGTAAGGGGGTCCCCACATTTAATTTTCACCACCACCACTCTCACTAATAATAATAATAGTCAATAATTATTATTATTATTTTGGTATGTAATCGTATTTGTTTAAGTTTTTAAATATATATATATATATATATATATATATATATATAAATCTAAGTGTTTGAATATAATTTTGTTATATTATATCGTATTTAATTTAAATTATATTTAAATTTAACAAAAAATATTCGTATTTGTACGTTTTGTCTAAATTGTACAATCGTAGATAAATTTAAGATTTAAATATTTAAACTAACAATGTTATTACATTAAATTAAAATTTTAAAAATAAACTTTTCCAGTCTAAATTTTACTTTCGTAGACAAATTTAAAACTAATAATGTTAAAAATTTAATTTAAAATACAATGTTATTAAATCTTACACAAAATTTAAAAATTACCTTTTTCATTTTAGTTAAGTTTTAAAAAAAATCACATTTTAAATAAAATAATTATAAAAAGAAGAAAATAGAAAGGAAAAAAAAAAAAAAAGGATGAAGCGGCGGCACCTGCCCGGGGGAAGGACAGGGGATCCCTCCCCCTCCCCATCCCCATCCCTATCCCTCTTCTACTTGGTGGGTTGGAGATATCCTTATTGCAATCTGAAAAACTACTATTAATTTATTGAGTTCTTTTTTTCTTTTAAATAAAGATATGAAAAGTAGAGAATTAGAGTAAATCTAGTAATTATTTCATCTCTAAAAACTCAATCAAATATGTTTTTTTCTCTAATCCACGAAAATCAAGACATCTATATATGAATTCCTCGGCCGGATCTCTAAAGAAACTTAAACAAAGAGGCTCAACTTTTCAAAGTCTACCTAGCTAAAACGATAGATAGAGAGGCGTGCATCATGGCTTTGCTTGAATGGATTGTAGATTGTAAACTTGTAATATCCAACAAATAATTTATGATATAATGTGTATGTATTAACTAGTTAATACCTAATTAATTAAATTATCAACAACAACAAAAAGGACTAGTTAATACCTGCTAGCTGTTTGTAGTATTGTCACAATTCATCTGCAGTGACTATCTAAAATGAACAGGCACGCGCACCATGACTTTACTACATATTAGCCAAAATTAATTTGATGCTTACATGTTACACACCCCCTCCCATGAATGATGTGTATATATATATATATATATATATATGCTCGCCTATTTAATACTTACTGTTTATAGTACGTACTCTCCCATTTCATTTATCTTATTCCTAAGAAAGAATAGATACTTAATTATCAGAAGATGCATGGTACGTGTCCTCCGATCCTTAATAATAAATACTACTTGAACTATATATGCAATATCGCACATTTTTGGGACACGAATACGAGAAGAATACGTATATATATATATGATCCTTTGGTTTTTTGGTATGAATTTAGTACTAATTAATCATATATATATATTATGTTAGACTTGTTGAAGTTCTTTAAAATATTCTTAAAGTTAGGGCTAATTAATAAGTTTAAAAAATATGTTTAAATTTTATTAGATTAATTAAAAACTATGTTAATGTTTAATTGAATTTTGATATACTATATTATACTCTAGTATATTATATATTTAGATCCTTGTCAAATATTTAGAATTAATTTTATTTATGCTTTATATATGATATATATTATAAAATTAACTAGTATATTTAATCAAGCGTTTTATTTGCATAAACCCTTGAAAATAAGTAAATATGTAAGTAGAATTGTATAGGAAATTGTCAAATTAAGAATCTTGAGCCATGCAAATTAAACCATGACAAATCCAAAGAGAAAAAGATTAGGGTTAATATATAATTAATGAGTACCTGTTAAAGAATCAAGAAATGTAGACTTTCCAGAACCAGAAGGACCCATAACAGCCATGATCCGACCCGGAAGAGCATAACCCGTCAACCCATTAAGTAACCTTCTCGTCGGACCCGCCCCGAAATTTGGCAAGACCGCCGTCAAATCCTCCCACGCCAAACATGCTGCCGTAGCACCACCTCCATTTTCAAGATCTCCGTCGCCATTATTATTTTGACAATAAACCTCATGTTGAGGAGCTATTTCTATTTCCATTTTCTTCACGTTAATTAATTAATAATATATGAAGTAAAATAATAATTATATAAGTTGTTGTAAGAAAATTAAGAGCAGGGTTTTCTTTCTTATTTATATGTAAACAAAAGGAACACAGTCGTCGTTGTTCTAGAATGCTACTCTGAATGGCTCAGCAGAGAGGAAGTTGAGATAAAGGGACATAATTTTATTACCACATTTCTTACTTAGTTTAATTATATATATATATATATATATATATATATATTTATGTGATGATGATGAATTGATGTCCACTCTTAATTAATGTTTTAGGTACGTACATTCATTTTTCTTGTCTTGGCTAAGTCTTCTTCCTCTTAAAATATTATTTTAATTTATTTATTACTCCATGGACCATGGTGTTTAGTTATCCTCACCATGTGAAATGTTGATAGGTTAAATTTGGTGATTATGTTAATTTATTGAAACCCTAACATTGATAATGGAGCCGACGAGGTCGTTGCATGTTGGCTAAGGTTGAGGCTTCATGAACAAGAGGTCATGTGTTCAACTCCCATTAGTGTGGGTATTTATCTAGTTTAATACTTATCTTTGTACTTTTATATCTCGCAATTAAATAGATTCGATATGGTGATTAATGTAACAATGTATTCACCGTCTAAAAAAAACATAGATAATGAAAATCGAATTGATCGATCGATACCTAACTTATGTATACAATTCAACCAAAAAATAGTAATCAAACTAATGTTATCAAAGGCTAAATTTTTTTTTGTGTTTGACTTCAATCTAATAAAAATTACATGGACAATAACACTCACTCGCCCTAGTCGACCATGGCTAGGCCAGCCTCGCAAAAGCCGACCAAGGGATGGGGCCAAAAGAGGGGTACATACATTTTCTTTCAATAAGTTATAAATGAGCTGGCTAGCTCATAGGGTTTAATTTATCTTAAAAAGATTTTAACATTTTCTTTACTAGTATAAAAAAATGTCAATGAGTTATGATCAGAGAGAAAGTTTAATTTTTGTATATTGTTGTAACAACAATGGTTGTATCTGTAATTTCATAAAGCTCCCTAGCTCTAATTTAGATTTATAGTTAAATCATGTAACTCCCTCTGATTTAAGAGAAAGAAGATATTAATTGTGCAACCGTTGCAAATATCTTAGTATAAAAGAATGGTAGTGTTCTCTAAACTTAGGAGCAATGAAATTTCAGAATTTAATTTTGATTGAAAAAAAAAGTCAATTATTAGCACCAAAACATATGAAATAAATTTTCGTTATTTGGGTTCCGTCAAATGATGGGATACTCCTTCTCCTAAGAAAAAGTTAAAAGTAAGGTTTGTTCAAATATCTAGTTAAATCAGTGCACAGGATAACAACGTTTTCAGCTTTAATTAACTGGTGGAACCTTAATATTTTTAATAATTAATTAATAAAGGTAGGTTTAACTACATATATAAGAGATCGAAAACGACAAGGATGAAAGTTTAATCAAAATAATAGCATATATATAAAATTGTGTGGTATAGCATTAATTAATTATATATATTTATCTAGGAAGGATGAATTAGTTATCTGTTTCTTTTCTTGGTGATTGAAGATCTGAAAAGAATTCTTATTGAAGTAATTATTTAGGCAATATATATTTTTTGAGTTCTTACCCCGTACGCGTAGATCACTCACTAGATATATATATATACGTACTGGCCACACCCACCGGGTTTACTTTTTTTTTTTTTTTTTTTTTGATCTACTAGACTGTGTATTTACAGCTCGGACCGAAGAGTGCAAAGGGTATAGGTCCTCCCCAGTGTGATGTCTCCAGTAGGATTCGAACATTTTTTGTCATGTTTTAGGCAAGTTAATTTACCAACACAACATTTATATTTTCAGTATAATATAATAAATCTGATCAACTTAATATCAGTAATTGTTTGGTGATGTCTCTGTTGCTTTATTAAATAACCAACAGATGTAATAATTATTAACCCAATAAACTTCACATGGGAAAATCCAATCCGAACGTTCGATAATGAATTTCACATTCAAAAATTTAATAAGTGGGCCAGGCCAGTTAGCCTAATAACTTCACTTTCACCATTGCAACATTAACATGGGATAGAAAATATTCTATTGTGACTCACTCTTCATAAAAGAGTCACCCTAATCGGACTTCATTGCTTGTACTTTGTACTTTAAAAATTGTACATGCTATACAAGTGTATACCATCCCCATATTTTGTGTATTACATTAAAAAAATTAATAAACAATACATTGTAAATAGCATTTTTACATTGTTACCCTTTATAAAAATACTCAAATGACCTAAATATTCCTATTATTTCATCTCCCCCAAATTCTGTCCAAACCCTAACCCATATCATCACCACCACCACCACCACCACCACCACCACCCTCCTCTTCCCTCTGTACTCCTCCTAGTCCTACGAGGATGAAGACGGCCGACGAAAGTACGCGAGAAGTTCCCAGACCGATCACAACCCAATCCCGATCACCCCACCCACCAACCTAAACGATTCCCAGGCCGACGACGACCTGGGGAGGAGTTCTCGTGCCGTCGCCGGCTTGGAATCGGAGATCCCAGGCCTGCGACTGGGATTACAGCTGGGGCTGTATCTTACATGGATATAGATTCAAGAGAGATGTTCTTTTCTGTTTTGATTTAAAACTTCCTGAGGGATTTATTCCTGTGAAAGAGGGTAAATCTGTCAAATTTAAGATTATTTAGATGTGCCCTAGCATCACTCTTTACTATTTTGAGAAGTTCTTTATCACATTTACTTTTATGTTGACGTGAATTCTCTTTTCCATGGCAGATGAAGAGGTGGAAAGCTTTAAATTAGTCTTCCCGATGGCCTGGGTAGTGGTGGGGTTGCTTAGTTTTTTTGTTTTTTTTTTTAATCGAAGGATATGTTGGTACTTTTACAAATAAAGAGTTAAGGTACAATGGTAATTTTACAGATCAGATGGGGTTGTAAATTAATTGATTGGGATTGTAATATGGACACATGTCCATATATAATTGGGTTTCAAAATGGTTGTTGGTGACTCACTTTGAGGTGTGAGTCACCATAAACCATCCCCATTAACATTTGGTTTTTTGGCACTGTCTATGTCTTCACCGGAATGAAAATGACATACTGGACCTGTTATTTTTTCATTTTTCATGAATTAATATTTCATACACAAAAGAAAAACAACTACAAAGGTTCACAAAGTGGATAAAATAAACCCCATAATGAAAACCACCCAACAAGAAAGGGGTGGTGGTAGTACATCTCCAACAAATTATACTTTTCAGCCCATTTACCAAAGTTATTAAATACCCAATTAAAATTAACTGACTCAAACCTCTATTTGGGCCACTTGTGCCAGTATTTTCTAAATTGACAAATAAAAAAATTTGCAGCCCAATTTACATTTTGGCTATTGGGGGAGCATTGGACAACCGAAAATACCGTTAAAATCATGGATTAAAATTTCTATAAGTTCCACGGAAAATAACCAAAAAAATTTAGTCAATCGAAATAGAAATATAGAGTTGTTTCGATTCAATATTTTCTTAATTTGCAAACTTTTCCAAATGTTTTTTCTTTTAAATTATCAAAAGAAAATTTATATTTAATTGATCGAAACATACGAAGTAAACGAAGTTTTAATCCATTGTCAAATAAAAATCACGGATCTAGGTGAGACATGATCCGCCATAATTCCAACTTAATAAGATCTTCCATTTCAATTTCTTTTATGTGTCTATGTCAAATTTATAATTAATTGTTAAATCATAAAAAAAAAATATATCTATATATTTCATCAACCTATTTATTAGTTGTAAATATTAGACATACGAGAAAATTGGGAAAGAAGTTTAAGATCTTTTAACTTTTAATGTCGGCAAGAATTCATATCGTTCATAAATCATTTATATGTGCATTCTTTCAGATTTTAGGAATGCTTCCTGCATGGTTTTTAAGTTGATTTCCTATCTAGTTTAAGATATTGTTTGAATTTAGTTTAAACTTTTAAATTAATTAAGATCAAATAAACTTTTATCAAGTTAAACCTCGGATAATCTTGTTTAGTTTTGAGATTTTTGCCGGCTACCTCCACAAGAAAGACATATTGGGTGACTTAACTCCATCTCTACTATTATAAAAGCATGAATATTTTTTAACTTTTTTGTGCGGACTAAAATACCCTTATTTAAGTTGTAAAATGATATTTAATTAAATGACAAACATATAAAAATAATTAAAGATGTATAATTAGACATGAAGTCTTATTATATTTATCTCCTACATAAACCCCTAAAATTTATAAATTCTCTCTTACATCAATTTTTATAATTTAAATCTTAACGAAGCATTAAAAAACACTATTATTTTAAATAGTTCATAAAAATATATATAAATTTATTATATTTTAGCAACAATACGTATTTAAGTAAAAAACTTAATTTACAGAATTAGTACAACACAAGTCATAAACACTCGAATACAAAAAATTATAATGAAATTCTCTTAAATATCATTTTGTTACAAAAAAAAAAAAAAAAACTAAAATTGAATCGTATCTTACTTATGAATGAATAAAAAATACTTATGACTTAGCAAAATATGTAATTTTACTTTGGCTAGAGTAGCAAAATATAAAGAATATTCAATAATATCAAGACATGCATAACCTCTAATTTTTTCATAGAATTCTTTTCATGAAAAACAGTGGGAAAATGGTGAAATCGAAAGAAAAAAATCTATGAAATCATTGAAAACATGTGAAATTGATGAAAGCACCGGTGAAAAGGGTGAAACGGTAGAAAAGGTTCTCCCTGAAATGATAAATACATGTGAAATCGAAGAAAATTTAGGTGAAATTCGTGAAAAAGAATGAAACCGGTGAAACGATGACATCGGTGAGAAACAGATGAAATCGATGAAAAAACTAATAAAGTCAATGAAAAAGGGTAAAGTCGGAGAAAACATGTGAAATTGGTGAAAAGAACATGTGAAATCAATGAAAAATGTGTGAAATAGGTGAGAACGGGTTAAACTTATAAAAATGAGTTTAACCGCAAAAACAGGGTGAAACCGGTAGAAAATGATTTAAAAGGAAAAAACAAACGTAATCGACGAAGTCGTAAAAAACAGTGAAAATAGGTTATAACTTATTAAAAAAAGGGGTAAAACGGTGAAATAAGTATTAATTAAGCTGGTAAAAACGAATGAAATCGGCTAAATAAAGGGTTAAACCAGTAAAAAATAGATTAAACTAATGACTTTATTTTATTACTATCTAATAAAATTAATTTTACTTTAATTTATAAAAACTACAGATGAAATTAACTAGATAGACACGTACAACGTACGTGCACTTTTCTAGTGTTATATAAATATTGATAGATTATCCCTTATTAAAACAAAAATGGAGCAAAAAGCGACACCCAAAACTTTTAGTATTGTTCACGCACGAAAAGTTGTATCTAACACTTGATTTTGAGGTATGAAAATACTATATTCACGTTTGTTTCGTCAAACAATATCTAAATATATGTTCAAAAATAATTCTTTAATTATTATAAATATAATTTAGAACAATAAAAGATAAAAGTAAAGGAACCCAACCCCTGTGTGGGGGTGGGGGTGGGGGTGGGAAGATGGTGAGAGTATTCTTTTTAATATTTAAACAAAGAAATTTTAATCTCATAATAAAATGTATAGTCTGAAGGGTTATAGGAGACTGCATGATATAAAAAACATAAGAAGTCTTAATGCTATTTTCTATGACAAGATGATAAAAAGTGTCCATTAAGCATATCACATTTATGTGTATTTTTTTATTCACTCGTTTAAGCGACAGAACATAGCAAATCCATCCAGACACAAATTATGTATGAAGAAATATGAGCAAAATTAACACTTCAAGGATCCCACAATATAATGATCAATCACTTTTATTTGGTTGCAAAAGTGAACATTATACAGTTTTTTTTTACACAAGAATCTTAACCAAACTGTTGGAATGTAATATCAAACACATTTATTACAACTTCTAAAAAGTAATAATGAAGCATAAAAACATCAGTATTTATCTATCAGTAAAATAGCACTTTCTTTGTGAAAACATGAAAGAGTAAACATGCCATACCACCTATCTATCTAAGGGATTGGAGAGTTTAAACCTTCTTGAGAAGACAATGAATGTAGATTACTATGCCTTTTGGAAGAAGAAATATTGGAGAAAGATGGCTTCCTCTTAAACGAAGGCCGTTTCTTGAACCGATGCAATGCTCTCTTAGCGTAAAGCGACTGGAAAAATGGTCCAATTCTCTCCTTGGCCTTAAGGATAAGGAAGAAGAGAAATCTGTAACATATTATGAGAGCATATAATGCAAATAAATCCCACCATTTTGAATGATCTAATGGTATTCCAAACATGTTGCTTATGATATCTTCTCCCTTTAGTTTTGGATCACCCGGTACTAGAGGATCAAACACGAGACCAATCATATCGTTCTTGTATGCTCCCTGCATCAAAAGTGTATATGATGATAATGACGATTTAGTAGTTCAAAAGACAAAGTTCAAATTTTTTGTGCAAATACCTGCAGTGACCATGCACCATATCCAATGTACGATACTGGATATCGCCAAAAGGGCTTGGGAAGATCCGGAAGCAACCGGAAGAAACCGGCAGTCATCATCATGATCCCCTAAACAAATTTAAGCATATTTTAAGGAAATGGGAATACGATTAGAGATACATATATATCTTTAAAGCTATACACAACAGAGTGTTACTTACGAGAACCCCAGCACCAGTTATTATCCCCAGCATGAAGTTAGGTACTAATGAAGCTACAATCATCATTACACTCTCTACCATAGCAATGGATCCGAAAATGTTAAGACAAAAGAAGACGTAATGAGAAAATTCGGGCCTAAACTTCACCATATAAAATGTTATTGTCCCTGTAATAACCGAGACCGCAACCAAGAACGGAAATGAAGAGATGAAGTTTGCCAATATAAACACACCAACTCCGTAATAACCATTAAGCCTTTCTCTATAAAAGACCTGTTTGTCAGGAAAATAAAGAAAAAATTGTGAATATGATATTTTTTTTTTAACGAATCGGAGCAACAAATGGCTGAATCAGATAGGAGCTCATTTGAGTTTAAGTACCTTCATTTCTTCAATGAAAGATGGAAAGCCTCCGATGGACATGAAAGTCATAAAGCCGGTAATAAATCCACCACAAGCTCCTCGAGCTAAGATTGCAGTATAACTTGTACCAACATCGTAGAACAGTGTTCCGACACACAAACCAACAATAGTGTATATGACAATACGGGACCAGTAATATCCAGGGTCTCGTAACATATTCAAGAACGATCTTTCTGTCAACGTCAAAAGCTGCTTCCACCACCTAGCTGGACTTCCTTTAATTGTTTTTATCTCAAGTTCTTGCTGCAAATCAAGAATATAATGGTAATTTAGGAAAACATAAATTATAGAAATTACAGAAGATCGTTTGTTTCTTCTCATTACTTACAAGATTTGAAATTTCTCGACTCCTCAGTCTTGCCTTACTCGCGTAGTCTGAACGCCTGTATTTTTCAACGAGAATTGATTTTATATCAGCTGTTGCCAAATTCATCAAAGGATCTGATGTCTTGTGCGTTTCCTCCTGCCATTAGTATTACATAAAGGATTTAAGAACATCAATATTAGGATTCAAGAAATGGTAGTAAGTAGAGGCAGTAAATTAATAAGTAGTTATCGAGTTCATACACGTAGTCTTTGTGAACCTTTCAATGTAGCTGTCACAATATCAAAGTCTGAGTTAATACATCTCAAGAAGTGATCTGAGGGATTTCTCCTACTCGGACAGGGAAATCCCGCGTCAGCAAAAAACTTCAAAAAAAGAAGAAAAAGAATGGATCAAGAATCAAATTATACAAACACAATAATATATCCACAATAGAGACAATATTTAAAATACCTTTAATGCCAATTTTGCTTCTCCAAAGTAAACGGTTTCACCTCCAGAGAGTAAATAAAGATCATCAAAAAGAGCGAAAACTTCACTACTAGGTTGATGAATAGAGGAGATAACAGTTCTTCCATCACGAGCGAGATTCTTAATAGATTGGATCACGAAAAAGGCTGAGGCACTGTCGAGGCCACTAGTAGGTTCATCGAGGAAAAGTAAACGTGGGCGTGTGAGAATTTCGAGCGCAATGCTTAATCGTTTCTTTTCTCCACCACTTATGCCTCTTAATTGCCAATTGCCAACCTGAGTGTCAGCACAATCTAGCAGCCCCAATTCCATTATTGTTCCTTCTACAATACCTTTAACCTCTTCTTTAGACAAGGTGGAAGGTAGCCTTAAGTTTGCGGAGTAAGATATAGTTTCTCTTACTGTAAGTGTCCCTAACAAGACATCTTCTTGAGTGACATAAGCCTGAAACAGTCAAAACAACGTCATTTTTATAAGAAACATACAGATTAAAAATGAAATATATATAGAATCATAGGATGTAATAATGTTTGTGAATGTACTTACAACGACACCAAAGTCGAGCCTCCGTTTCTTTCCGTTAAGAAGAATATTTCCTGTCATGACAATATTTCTTGCTAATCTACCTGTAGAGGAATATTATGAGATGAAAATGTGAGTCTATGAATTTAAAATGTTAAAATAGACCTTGTGAAGCTACATAAAAAATTACATAATTAACATATTTAACATAAAATGATTAAAAAGGTGTGAAAACGAGCCATCGCCATAAAATTAAAGTCTTCTAATCTTCAAAATTTTAGAGTAATATCATCAATTAATCTTCCTAAATAAAATTTTCACTCGTTTTTATCGATATAATCATATATATATACACCAACAGGGGATTGGTCTAGTGGAAGGAACTAGTCACTACAATGTAGCGAACTCATGTTCGAATCCCTATTGGGAGATGTTCCCACAAAATTTCTTCTTTAGTGTTGTAGAACTACAGAGCCAGCGAGAAACTAAAAATTAGTACTTGAATCAGTGGCTTTTTTAAGTTACTTCCATAACTTTTGCCAAAATACAGAGGTGTTTTTAACGGTTAAGCCATGCCAACTACAACATCACAAATTCAGGGGGGAAAATGCAAGATATTCCCTTGTGTTGTGCGAAACCCGCACGAAACTATCCTGTGAAATTTTTATTGCATAGAATCCTCTTGTACTTTTAAATTAAAAACTCAGCACGAAATCCCCAAACATGTTCAAAATAGGTCGTTTCAGATCGGCTTATTTCAAGAAAGTAATTTTAAAATATTTCACGTGAAGCTTTGAAGTATATTAAAAATGGTTTCTCGAAATGTGTTAATTCAAAACAGTCCATTTTTTACAAATTGGGGGTTTCTTGCCGAGTTTTTAAAAGTACTAGTGAGTTTTATAAATAAAAATTTCACATGATAGTTTCGCACAAGTTCAGCATACAAAAGGGGAGTATCTTGCACTTATCCCCAAATTAAAACATATATGTAATGAAGAAACACAAAAATATAGCCATAAAGAACAAACAAAAGAGAAATTCCCCAAGCCACTAAATTAGCCAGGAATCATGATGCCTCACTCAATAGTAAAAAGCTAATTAATCACATGTGTACACAATCAATTTTTCTTCATTTACTCAACTATCACATGATTCCAACCACTTCTTCAAAATTAAATCCATTTAATTTCTTTAATCCAGTCCACATCTTGGTTAGTCAAATAGATTTTAATTTCACTTATGCATAATTTTTCTATAGTTTTTGTCCAAACGTCGAAACTTAATTTCCAGATTTTGAATCAATAAAAACAAAATTAAAGTGTAATTTTTGAAACTTTTTATTTGTTTGAGATTATCTTATTCGTCTTAATTTAGTAATTTCTCCATAACATTTATTAGTGTTTCTTGTATCCAAAAAGTTTTCAATAAACATGCACTAAAACGAGATTTTGATTAATGTTTTCACCAAGCATGTTGAATTATAGCAATGTTTTGCCCTTGTTGGATTGAGGTACAAGGAAAAAATTATGAGGGTAAAACAGTAAAATGCAATTTCTATTTCCAGAAAAGGCCCAACTAAACCTACACCCACTGGAAAATGTTTTTCCCTACAGCTCGAGTTTTCATGTCTCTTCAATTCAATCATGAACCAATTATATATCATAAAGCTATTATTCAAAACTGGCACACAGAGAGAGTGAGAGAGTGAGATAGACCTGCTAAGGTATCAAGAAGTGTGGACTTTCCAGAACCAGAAGGACCCATAATAGCCATGATCCGACCCGGTTCAGCATGCCCATTTAACCCATGTAGCAACTTTTTCGTTGGACCCTGTCCAAAATTTGGCAACATAACATTCAAATCCTCCCACACCAAATACGCCTCGCCGCCATTCCGCGGCAAGCCCGCCTCTACATCACCACCCGCCACATCTATTTCCATATATACCCAAAATCTGAAGTACCAAAAATGGTGAAACAAAAAATGGTTTCTACTTCTTGATGTGCCACCTGCCTTCAATGAGTAAATAACTGTGTATATATATATTCACCAATTAAAACATGCAACTTTTTTGGGGGTATATTTTGATTTCTATTTCTTCCTTATAGTGCAAACATTATAGTAATAATTAGAGTCGGTGATGAATTAATGTCATTATTATAAAGGGTAGCATGGGTAGTTTATTGTGGGAAATTAATAGAAGGATAGGTGGGAAATAAGATAGGTGAGAGAAAGGGTATTGACGAATTAAATGCAATGGGGTCCAAATTAAATTAAATTGGTTTGCAGTTGCATTGAAAGTTTTATTGAATTTTGATGAAGATATATATCGGCACAAAAAAATGAACCTTGTGTCATCTTTCACATACCTACAAATTATAGCAATAAATCTTAGCGGGACCTATTTATGATTATTCAAGAAACTGATAAAGAGTTGACATGTATATATACGCATTTGTAATACGTGTGTGTGCGTGAATTATGGAGTGAGAATTCAAATTGGGCGAGTAGAATAATATATTTAGTAGAAGATTGTTGTAAATATCATATATTAGTGGGTATTTCTATTGTTAATGTAATAGTTCAGGAACTTAGTTGTAATATATTCATTTATGAGCTTCCATCTTGTAAATGACTTTGTACCCTACTTGTAACTTGTTTGAATATAAATAAGAGTTATCCCCTCCCCAAGAAGACAATCCTAATTATTCTACGTATTATTTTTGTGTGTTCTTCTTTCCTTCTTTTTACAGTTATTATATTGTTTATCAATCTCTTTACCTCAATCACTAAACCAAAGAGCTATAATCAATCATTTACAACACGTTATCATCACGATAGTCTTTCTGTGATCGTGGAAGGAGATTGTTGAAGGAATCCTTCGTTCGGGTGAAGTACGAGATTTTGAGGTTCAATAATTCATAACCCTTGGTGTTATTAATAATTTTCAAGTAAGTCTGAATCTTATGAATTCTTATGTATTATATGCTTTTAAATCTGGAAATTTTATGGTTTTAAAGCATGTTTTAGGATTTAAGTTAAGGTTGATTATTATTGCTAATGATTGAAATTGATTAGTTCTTTTGGCATTATTGATATTTATATATCCTGCTATATACAATTTCAAACCCAAGTCTTTGCCGTAAACAACTACTGGTCTTTGGTACTTTAATATTTTGAACAATATGAATTTTTCTTTTGATTTGTTCAATTTGTTGGTTCCAACAAAATCATACAATCAATTGATAAAAGTGATATGATGAAACTTGGCCAGTGATCAAAACTATTTTTTTAAATAAAATAGTAGACATTTTAGAATTATGTTAATTTGATGGAATTGAAGGTTATTTCAGTCCGTAAATCACAAAGCATGATGAATTCAGTACATTGATTTCATATACAGTAGCTATATTATGATTTAATTATTAATATGGCTTGAACTATGTGAACATCTGTCTTTTAAGGCATGCTTCGGGTATGTTTCTTTATTTATATATTGCTATGGAGACTTGGATTCTATTTTGTGCATAATTAGTAAAATAAACATGTTATGCTGAAACTTCCCTTTTGAAAATTTTATTTTATTTTATATGAGATGTATGCTAGATAAATCTGAAATCTCATGGAATGATTGTATAGCAAGTTTATCTTGGGTTGTTATGCTTTATGGTGATCACATGGATGATAGCATGATTTTAGTCATTAAAGAGGTTGTTTATGCTCCATGTTCAAGGAGAATGTTGTTGAGTTTAAAGATATTCGAGCTAATGATTTCACATTGAAACCACCGAGGAAAAGGGAATCGATATGTGCATTACCTCTAATTTGTACGGCCAAAAGCGTACTTGAAAGAAATTAGAGAGACTATCGACTGAGTTATATAGGACCACAATACGAGTGCCCGAGGCACACCTTGTCGATAGCTCGAAGCCAAGTGACTCGAGCATGTATTTTTCTAGGGCATGACCGGCTGAGACATCTAGGTCAAAATGTGATGCGCTGTATTAATACTTCTATCGGGCATCCACTAACAAATAATAAGGATCTAGTACACAATGATAACTTGTGTGTACCATGTTCTATTGGAAAATTGGATCCTATGCCAGCTTATGCACAAACGAGTAAGGTCCCTCGCTTTCTTGGAGCGTATCCAATGGGACATATGTGGACACATCACACCACCTTGTGGACCTTTTTAGGTATTTTTTGGTGATGGTTGTTATTGTCCACAAGAAACGTTGCATATGTTAAACTCCTGTCTTAGATTATATGATTGAGAGCAAACTATTAGGATTATCCCATTAAGTCTATTAGATTGGATAATACATCGGAGTTTACGTTGCGATCTTTCAACGATATTGCATGTACCTGGGTATTGATGTAGAACATTCGATAGCCCATGTTCATACCCAAAATGACCTAGTGGAGGCACTTATTAAGAACTTACAGAGAATAGTCCAGACTTTGGTTATGCGCACCAAACTCCCGATCTCTGCTTGGGACTATGCAATATTGTATGCAGCAATGTTAGTACGTTTGAGGCCCACTACGACCCAACTTTATAGTTGGTGTTTGGGTATACATCAAACATTTCCCATGTACGCACATTTGGGTGCGCAGTATATGTGCCGATTGCTCCGCCACAGCGGACTAAAATGGGACTTCAACTTCGATTGGGCATACATATGGGGTTTGTATCGCCATCTATTATACGGTATTTGGAACCCTTGACAGTCGATCTTTTTACCGCACGATTTGCGGACTGTCACTTTGATGAGACTGTCTTCCCGCCGTTAGGGGGAGGAAATAATGTTCACACTATCGTTCAGGATGAACGACGTGAAGTCGTGTGGAACGACCCCACTGTGTCTCATCATGACCCCCTTATAGCAATCAGAGAATATGAAGTACGTTGAATAATTGAACTTCAGAAAGTAGCCAATAACATGCCAGACTCATTCTCTGACTTGACTAAAGTGACGAGATCTAATATACCAGCTGCAAATGTGCCTGCAAGAATAAATGTCCAAGAGGGACAAAATATGGGAAGGCCATCATTAATCCCAGCTAATCAATCATATCTCCCGGCCCATAAGAGAGGGAGACCAATTGGATGAAATGATATGCATCCCTGGAAGCGGGCGAATGCATAATTGTTAAATTTGGTTAGCACCAGTAACAATGGGATCCCACCCGATCCATCTCATGAAATAATTCCGGACTATGGATCCGTCTTGGAGACGACTTCGGGGGACGTCTCGATATCAGTATCCATCCCCGAGAATAGGGAAATCTTGGTTGGCTATTCATGCATGAATGAGGTGTGGCATCGGGATGAAATAATTATCAATTCGTGTTTGCTTACACAGTAGCTACTGAAATTATATCAAAGGATGATATTGAGCCTCGGTCGGTGGACGAGTGCAAACAAAGGGATGATTGGCTGAAATGGAAAAAATCAATCCAGACAGAGTTTGATTCATTATTGAAAAGATGAGTGTTTAGACAAATTGCTCCTACACCTCCCGAGGTTCTACCCGTGGGATACAAATGGGTATTCACGAGGAAAAGAAACGAGAAGAATGAGATTGTGAGGTATAAGGCTCGTCTCGTTGCACAGGAATTTTTTCAGCGGCCTGGGATTGACTTTGAGGAGACATACTCTCCTGTGATGGACGTTATTACGTTCATATACTTAGTCAATTTAGTAGAATCCGAGGAACTGACTATGCAGCTCATGGATGTGGTTACAACGTATCTTTATGGGGATCTAGATACGGTAATAGATATGAAAGTCCCGGATGGACTTATGATACCCAATGCAAGTAGTTCTAGACCACGAAACACACTCTCTGTGAGGTTGAGGCGTTCACTTTATGGCTTGAAACAATCCGGGAGGATATGGTATAATCGCATAAGTGAGTACTTGCTCAAAAGGGGATACGTGAACAACGATATTTGTCCTTGCGTGTTCATTAAGAGGACAGGTTCTGGGTTTGTTATTGTTGTCGTTTATGTCGATGACATGAACTTGATCGGGACTCCTAAAGAGGTAGGGAGACATCCCATCTCCTGAAATCTGAATTTGAGATGAAGGATCTCGGACGTACTAATTTTTGTCTCGGGCTTGAGATAGTACACCGTGCTGATGGGATTTTGGTCTATCAATCGAATTACATCCAAAAGATGTTAAGGCGCTTTAATGAGGATAAGGCGAAGCCATCAAGCCCGTCAATGGTAGTCCGATCATTGGATAGGTCGAAGGATCCATTTGTCCCTTGGAGGAGGGCGAGGAAGTGTTAGCACCTGAGGTGCAATACTTAAGTTCAATAGGCGCATTATTGTACTTAGCTCAATGTACTCGACCTGATATCGCGTTTGTGATAAATCTGCTAGCTAGGTTTAGCTCAGCACTGACACGCCGCCATTGAAATGGTATAAAGGACATATTTCGATACCTTCGTGGTACGACTGATATGGGTTTGTTCTATCCCTATGTGTCACTAAAGAACACGAAGCTTGTGGGGTATGCAGATGCTGGTTATCTATCGGACCCGCACAAAGCTCGTTCCCAGACTGGGTATGTCTTTACGATTGGGAACACAACTGTGTCTTGGAGGTCTACAAAACAGACTTTAGTTGCCACTTCGTCGAATCATGCCGAGCTTTTAACGCTTCACGAGGCAGTGCGCGAATGCACATGGCTTAGGGCCGTGATTGGGCATGTTCGAGGTTCCTGTGAATTGACTACCACAGAAGATCCTACGGTTATATTTGAGGATAATGCGGCTTGCATCAAGCAGATGAAAACGGGGTTCATTAAGAGCGACAACACCAAGCACATAGCTCCGAAATTTTTCTTCAATCAGCAACAACAAGAGCTCAAGCAGATAGTGATCCAACAGATTAGAATTCATGACAACTGCGTGATAGAATAGTGTCCGGCAAGCCAACTGTATGGCTGCCATTTATTGTAATAAATAAAGGAACTATTCAATTTAGATTAATAAATGCATCTTTATTATATGGTCATCTTTATCTTATGTAATAATTATCTACGCATAAGGATATAAGTCCTTAGATGACAGGGCTATGGGACAACCCGTGGACTGATCTCCAAGGCCGTGATCTAGAACATATTCAAGAGTCGTAGAATCCAATCGAGATGGGACATCGTTGGATTCTGTTAGACTCTCACTAATGTGTATACTCCGATGAACTGGAGGACGCTGGGGTCCACGAGCGTGACTGGGATAGTCGATACACATAAGTGGGTGACTTGCTGGGATGGCAAGTGCACTGAATACCCCAATTAGGAAATAACTCACCATGGAAGCGGTAGTCGCATATCGGGGTTGAAGTTATTCCAATTTACAATAGTATACGTGGAATGATCCCTAAATACTTGAGGTGATAGGGTTTATCTGGTGCGAGAACGTCTATACTTAGATGTGAGTTCCGACCGACTGGAGATTACCAGAAAGTCTCTGTGGATTCACGTTGGGTATAGAGGGACTCGTATGCAGGTTCATATCATCAACAAAGGATCCATTGACCCGACTTGATAGGTTGGGAAATTCTCCTATGGATTTCAGTGAGAAATTAATTCTGGTAAAATCCTTGGCCAAGGTATCTGACGGCTTTATGAAAGTAGCTCATAAAGATTAAGTCAAAGAGAATTATTTCGAGATCAGAATGCATAAAGTCAAAACGAATTAAAAGGGAACCGATGAAAAATCCATGTCCTTAAGTATTGACTGGGAGATCGATCGATGGAGAGATTATAGCGTATATGGAAATTGTAAATGATTAAAAGGTTCACTGAATTAATTCACCAGTGATTGGGCTCCATGGGCTTGTGGCCAGACATCGACCGTGGAGTGTGGGAGAATTCCCAAATTAGCAGGGGTGCTAATTTTGGAATGATCAGTCGACAGAGTGTTCGATTGATTTAGAGTATTTAATACTCGAGTAATTAAATAAATATTTAATTATAACCCACGGCCAATTATGTGGTGAACCTACGGGGGCATACACAATACACATGAAGCAAAAGCGAGGAAATGAAGGACAACTGAGTCAACTAAATCGACTGGGTCGATTGGGTCGACTGGGTCGACTGGGTTGACTGGGTCGACCCAATTGGAGCGAACTTGATCCAATTGGAATTGGATCAAGACTGGAAATTAAATTGGAATTTAATTTGTGAGTTAGTTAATTAAATTAGATTTAATTAATTATGGGAAAGTTAATTAAATAGACTTAGAGTCTAATTTAATTAAATGAGAAATAAATTAATTAATTGGGCCATTTAATTGAGAGATTAAATAAAGACCCAATTAATTAAATCAAGTATGGGCCATGAATTAATTAGAAGACCTGGTCTTCCAATTAAAAGGGCCATGGCCCATGTAGGAGAATTAGAAGACTTGGGAGTCATAATCCTAGGAGGATTAGGATTATGAGATTCCTATAAATAGGAGACTTAATGTCATATCTCATATACACTAATCAAGAGCCAAAAGCCAAGTCAAGAAAATTCTCTCCCTCTCTCCCTAGTGAAATCGGCCGAACACCCTCTTCCTTTTGGAAGAATTTTTCGATTTCGTTTTTCGTTCCAATCTTGTTCTCTTATCCTAGATGTTAATATATCCTATGTTCTAGCCGATTAGGATATATTATATTTCGTGATATTGTGGTGTATCAACTCGTAGAGGCGCAACACGTGGGGCGCTACAACAAAGCTTGGATCGATTCTACCGAGGGAGAAAACGCAACGACTTTGCTAGTTACTTGGATTTGCTAGGAGACAGGTATAATTTGGATCTAATTATTCTTGTCGTTTTTATATTCATATATGTACAACCAGTTTAGTATCCTGGCAAGATTCCGTAAGAGGTCCTTAAAATTTTTCGCTGCCTGAAGGGCTGTTTATCTTACCGAATCCCAACACTGCGCCGACTTATTTACTAAGTCATTACCGAAAGCCACTTTTGAGAAACATGTTAAAGATATTGGCTTGCGTAGGTTATCTGAGCTCGCTCCATTATAGGTTTAAGTGGAGTTAACTTGAGGGGGAGTACCGTGTAGGTATTCCATATCCAGAAGATACCCGGGTGCTCTGTTGTACTCTTTTTCCTTCGAGCGGGGTTTGTTTTTCCCACAGGGTTTTTGTTACTCGCCAAGGTTTTAATAAGGCAACATTTGCTGGTTGAAAAGATTATGCGTTGTACTCTTTTTCCTAACCGAGGTTCTTTTTTTCCATTGGGTTTTTATTACTCGGACGGTTTTAACGAGGCAACACAAAAAGCATAATTATGGCTCAATAGAAATCCCCAAAGGGGAGTGTTGTAAATACCATATATTAGTGGGTATTCCTATTGCTAATGTAATAGTTAAGGGACTTTGTTATAATATATACATTTATGGGCTTCCATCTTGTAAATGGGCTTTGTACCCTACTTGTAACTTGTTTGAATACAAATAAGAGTTCTCCCCTCCCCAAGAAGACAACCCTAATTATTCTGCGTATTATTTCTATGTGTTCTTCTTTCCTTCTCTTTACAGTTATTATATTGTTTATCAATCTATTTACCTCAATCAATAAACCAAAGAGCTATAATCAATTATTTACAACAAAGATGATGATATTTTTTGATGTATAGAGAAAATTTGAGTTAAGTGATTGTAAATTTGACTTGTTTATTTCATATAATAAAAGTACCTATTTTCGATTTTTGGGGGAACTTTAACCGTTTATCATCAAAAATTGAAGTTATAGACTCATCACGTGACTTGGACTTGCGAAGTAGAGATACAGAATCTGAAATTCCCAATTTTTAATTATCGCTCAACACATGATATTTTTGGATAATATTATATTTTCAGGTCAGATAAGACATAAATTGATGATTTTCACCCACAAAATAAATTTTCCGGTCAAATAAGACATACATAGATGATTTTCGACGATAAGGACTGAAATTGATGAATGTGACACAAGAAAATATGTATATAGTCAAGATATCATAATAAAGAGTTAGTTCTGAACCGCAACCACTCCAGAGGGTCAAAAATTAAATTTTGCTACCTTTATCTTGTAAATCTATTTTCCTTGATTCACTTTTGATTTTCAACAATAAGGACTGAAATTGATGAATGTGACACAAGAAATAATGTATATAGTCAAGATATCATAATAAAGAGTTAGTTCTGAACCGCAACCACTCCAGAGGGTCAAAAATAAAATTTTGCTACCTTTATCTTGTAATATCTATTTTCCTTGATTCACTTTTCCTTCGTTTACTGGGGTATCACTGAATGGGAGTAAAATGCGAAAAGGTCCCTTATGTAATTCCTAATTGATGAAAATAGTTGTATGTTATTTTTATTAACAAAATAATCTTTGTGTTAATAATTTTATAGCAAGAAATCACATGTTATCATTTTTAGCTTGTTGTATTCATCTGAAAATTAAGAGTTGACCACATGAGGGTTAATGTTAATATTTTAAGAGAGCAAGTGATTATTGCTAATTTTTGAAGTTTATAGAGGGTTGTTGTCAACTTTATTAAGTAAATAATAACGCTTTCACATTTTATTTCAAATAAAAAATAACATAGAAGGATAACTTTATTATTTCACATACAAAACATGAAGAATATTCGCACTTAGAGCGAGTAAAACACTCTTAGCTCTTGGAAAAAGTTAATATATTTGACTTATTAATACATAGGGTTTTTGTTAATAACAATTATTCATGATTTTGCTGCCAATTAGATTACTCTAATAAATGGTGTGTTTTAGTTTATCAAATAAAGGTTAAATTTGGATGTAGAGCAAATAGGATGTAATCGAGTCGAGTAGTGTCGAATGACACACTGTTCAAGCTTGGTTTGAATTTTATCGAACTTGAAATTTTTCGCTTGAGCTTGGTTTAATTGTTATACGAGTCGAGCACAAACGATCGAGCTTTTATCGAAGGAGCTCGAATAACTTGATATTTTACATGTATTTTATCGAACTAGAAATGATTAGTGTGACGAACCGAACTGAAATGGGCTTTTATTGAACGAGCTCAAATCGAGTATCGAGTAGCTTAGTTTGATTTTTAGCCCTAAATAGAAACATGATTCCATCGAGAATACACATATATTATACGACCTAGATCCATCTAATTTAAATTTTTAAAGTTGTTTCATTTTGTTAAATGATTCCTCCAGCTTAAGCTTTTAGATGAGTTGGTCATTCAATATGGTATCAGGGCTCAGGCCAAAAGTAGGTCGTGTGTTCGAATCCCTCCGCCACCCATTTCAAAATTTCACGTGTTAGGATGATGATATATATTAAATGATTCCTCTCTCTGACATTTTAGAGAATTCATCTCCTCATCTACTCTCTCAGTGAGACTTCACATACTCCTGAACAATGTGGAGACCTTCACTTTCCTCGCCGAAATCCTTGATGAAAACGCATGAGGCTCCGACTACCTTCCTAGCCTTTCCTTCCGAGTCAATCTAGCACAAACCAGCCCATTCACCAAGAGTCTTGGCACTCGAGACAGTTATAAGGTTCACATTGTCGGCACATAGTGCCTTGACCAATTTAATGTAGTCTGGTTGGTTGCAGTCCTCTGCCAATACACAGAGCTGGGCAGCGTGCTTCTCAATTGCCTTTGCGCCCTCATGAAGACCTCGAATTAAACCTCCATGTGCCAATGACTTCCCGAGCACAAGTTACAATGCAGTCATGATATCCATAGGCTCACCAAGAGCTGGAGCCGGAGCAGCGGCAGGTGACTCCACAACAACAGGCTCTTCACCGGACATTTTTTCTTCCTGGTAAATAAGTAATTCGATCTACACAAAAAATAATTGCGGAAGAAAGGATTGCGATAGTTGGAGCAGCAGTTGGTCATTCAATACATTTTAAGGATATAAAGTAATTAAGTAGTTTTAATCAAATACTTTTTCAGATAAATTCAACACGAAAACAGGTACACCTATAATCTTGACAATTTTTGCCATATTATTATAGATTCATAATGGGCCTTGTACATTTTTCTTTTTTATTTGATCAAATAGTGGGCCTAATTGTCTGAAACAGATCTATACCTCACTAGTCACAACAAGCTCACATTTATAAAAAAGACTGAATTTGTTATATCTAGGGCTGTCAATGGGGCGGATTTCAATCCGGATCCTATTTGAATCCGGTCCGATTTGTTAAGATAATTGTTTGATTAGTGATCCGATTAAGAAGATCCGTAATCAGAATTATATGGAGCGAATATGGATCTAGACTGATCCGATCCGTTACATATCAGTATCCGATATATATTAATATATATTGTGTATATATTATGTATTTAAACCAAAATAAAAATAAAACTATCTATGTTTCACTAAATTTTTTAATATATTAAAAATAATCTTAAAAAAAAATTCACGAGAGATGTTGTTGGAGTGGCTTGATAACTAATTGGGCTTACAACATATTAGTTTATGCTATTTAATAAGAAAAATCAATACTCTAACCATTCATCCTTCAATTTTTATTTTCTCTTCCATTTCTCAATTTTGGGTTTTCTTTTCTTGGTCCCAGTTTATATCTCTTTTATTTATATTTTTGTTTATTCCTTTTGTTCTAGTTTTAATCGTTTATATTTGTCCACCATATTTCATCTTCTACAATTTTCAGGCAATAGTTTCGATGAATTAAATAAAATATTACATTTTTAATTCATGATGGTGGAATCTGCAAGAGATTTGGAGGAAAACGGGGAAAAACAATTATTTTTAAATTTGCTAAACGGATCCAGGATATCCACCGGATTCGAATTCGGTTGCTAATATTCAAGATCCAAGCGGATCCGGATCCGGATAGAAGAAATGGAAATCGGAATCGGATCCGGTCCGAGTCCGACCCATTGACAGCCCTAGTTATATCAATCTGAATACCATTTCTACTTTTACTTTAGAATGATAACAATCAAAGTGCCACATAAAAAAATAAAATAAAAAATTATCAAAAAAAGAAAATTGGAGATGAAATTTTAAGAATACACTTTAAGATGTGTTTTCTAGTTGAATTTCATGGATAAGTAGGCCAACAACAACAAGCAATTTTTATACCCGTAATATAACCTTTGTTAGGCTTATAGTTGCTTCACTCTTAAGTCTTAACTTTCCAATTAGTGATGTGGGAACTCGACAGAGAAATATCCACCGAAAAATTGAGTACTGAATTAAATTGGATTCTAATTAAATCATCAGACAAATACTAATAAAATTTTGTTTTCTTAATATATTTTGATGAGTTAAATATTAAAAGAATTTAGGAAAGTTTTTGGAATATTTTGAGAAATATTTTCAAAAATTGTAATTCAAAGAAACATATTAAAATATAAATTAGTTTATATTTATACTAACTCAAAACAGAATTTTTTTTGGTATTTTCAATAAAAACTTATAAGAAATGTAACTCATGTTCCTAATCCTAACTTTGGAGAGAGTAACCCGGAGACCAAACGAGACTTTAAAGGTCTATTTGGATGGGTTTTGGCTCGGTTTCGCGTGTTGGGTGGTTTCGATGAAAAACCTTTGAGATCTCATTTTGATGGGTTTTGGCTATTGAGTTTTGTGGTTTGAATACGTTGAAATCCCACTTGGATTGAGTTTGGATGTTGGGGTTTAGGCAAAAAAAGTAGGTGGTAGGTGTCAAATCAATGTTTTATAGGTTTGAAGAGTTTGAATGTGAGTTTCTGAATAAGTTTCTGATGATTTTATGGATTTGACGAAAAAGAATTTGACGAAACCAGCAAGACCGGGTCAAAACCCATCCACGTATAATTTACTTTATTGATTGAGGGTTTGCTTTCCATTATAATTTGAAGCCCACAAACATGGCCCACAAAATGAACCGTGTAAAATAGGTGTATTTCCGTTGGCTAATGCCCAATTTTAACGTTGCAAAAAAAGACAATATACAATTATTAAATTTTTTATTTGTACTTCATTCTTCGGAATCTTTTTAGGTTAGAGTTAATTTTTCTTTTTTTTCTTTTTGATAATCTGCTTATAGTTAATTGTATCAGTTTGTATCAGTTTGTATGTATGTCCAATTACAATAAGAATTGCACACTGGTTATTATATATATATGCATAATATACGGATCATGACTCGTGACACAACACAATTTAAAAAATAAATACAACAAAATCAAAGTTTAGAATTAATATTTCATACATCAGTTTCATATATAACAACTTGCAATTAATCAATGATTAATAAAGTCAACATTCAATTATTATACAAAATGGAATCTTTTAAATTTTGAAGATTCTATATCATCCTATGAACATATATAGATGACCCCAAGATTCCAAGGATCTACAAAGGCAGCTGTATCTGTGTGGGTCATTAGCATATGATGGGAACCCCATTATATTTCCTTTTTTTTTTTTATTGGAGTACTATTATTATTATTATCATAAGAAAAAAAAATCTTTTAAAACAAAAAATTCTTCGTACGTAGTTGGAAAAGGTATACTATTGGATATGATTAAGGAATAGGTTTTATCTAGATAGGTGATAACGATAAGAAATATTTTCTTTTATACCAATGACGGTAATTTTCATTGATGATGTAATACAAAAATTACATTATTTCTAGTTAATGGAGAAAAAAATTGGATAAAACAAATATCTTAATTATACATCAGTTTTTAAGTATAAACATGCTAGGATAACAACCCAACTTTTTTGGTAGGGGTGTAGTCATGGATCAAAATTTCCATCTTTTCCATCAAAAAGTTTTCGTTTTTGAATCAATTTAAACGAAAACAATATGTAATTCCGAAATTATTTATTTGTCTTAAACTCTATTATTTTTCTAAATTTAGCAATTTTTTTTTACAATTTTTCCTTGGTGTTTCCGAAACATTTTCGATAAGTCTCGAAAAGTTTCCAATACTTGGCTGACCGAAACATACACTCGAAACGAAATTTTGTAGTTGATAATTAAGTTAGAAATTTGATTTAGATATCTTTTATGATATGATTAGTAATGGAACCCCACACCTGAAATTTATGTCTAGTAATTCTATTCACCTAATAATAACTTTATAGAAGAATTTAGTGCTATCTTACCTCAGCTGATAATTACCATTTCCTGCAAAATAATTCAACCTGATAACATACCGATTGAATTGGACACTACATGTAAAATCAATCTTTTGAAATACTAAATAGTATGGATGAGAACAAGAAAAATAATGGAATAACATTTTCCTGTCACATTTATTGATTTGAGGAATTTTATCTCTAGTGGGTACATAAAGATTAAAGTGAATCGTATTCTTGATTCCTCATCACAAAAACCTTTATCTAAAAGAATAACAAAAAAGTTCATCACAAAAATTGGCCTTAATTAAAAAGTCATCATTATTAGGTGAGCATTAGAACTCACAAAAAGGTAAGAAAATTTTTAATCAAAGGATAGTTAAGTAGTTAAACACCCCATCAAACACTTCAGTGACTTTTACTTTATTACAATATATCATCAGAGTTGACACAAAGAAAAAAAAACATTTATTGAGTTAATAACTACTGTCCTGAAGAGAGAGAAAGAGAGAGAGATATCTAATCTGTTCTGATTTTCTTGCACATAAGAAGAACTACCTGCAGATATTTTTATTTTTATGTATATATCAAGTTAAGTACTTTGATTGTCCTTTTTATTGTTTTCTAGTTGTAATCTGTTTTGCTCTGGTCCATGTGGGACATAGAGAATTGCAAAAAAAAAAAAAAAATACCAAACTTGTTCATGATTCCAAATTGATGAGTTCTCAAATGACCATTTTCTATCCAATATTCTTGCTCTGCATAGTTTCATCTCTAAGCTATACAATAATTTCTGAATGTAATTATTGTTACATGCATCAAAACTCAATACAATCTATTCGAAAATTCGAGCAGAAAACCGATAGATTCTGGGAGTTTAAAGAGCAATCCAACACTTGGGTTGAGGTGAAATTACCATATGACCTTGTTTCCTGCATCAATGATAACTGCAAAGTAGTTAACTCAATTCAAGAATCATCAAAAAAGACTCCTGATCAAGAAAACAAGGAGAAAAGCTTGTATTCATTACTTCGTGTGAGGAAGAGAATTTCTATGACAAGAATGTCTGAAACGTCGATTTGGGTAACGGGAGAAAGTGGTTCGATATACGAAAGGTATTGGAATGGATTGCAGTGGGTGATTGCACCTCATGATTTGCCTGTTTCCGCAGGGTATGCAGTTTCTGTGTTCATTGTTAATCATACAATTCTTGCTTTATCTGAATCAGGGCTATTGTATCAGGTAATTAATAAACTTAGTTACTGTTTGATTGAAATTTGAAAGTGAACTTATGCAAAAATATGGGATTTTATGTTTTTATCTTTCAGATGCAGCTGACAGAAGACTCGCTCCCGTTTTGGGTCGAATTCGTGCCCGTGTTTGATAGGGGAAATGGTAAAGAAACAGAACAAAGTTCTAACATTCAACTCTCTTCTGGAGTTATTTCAAATGACAGGGAGTGAGTAAAGTAAAATTTTCTTTTTCTAGTTAAAATTTTAATTTCCAAGAAAAATAAAGTTCAAGTCTTTGCATAATGAATCTTTGAATTTTGCCACATAATATCCAGGAGAATGTATTTCTGCACAAAGAATGGCTCATTGTTAGAACTTCACAGTGTTGATCCTCCAATGTAAGATTTGTCTAAATTTGGAGTAGTTTTGATTTTAGTCTTTAAATTGTTTGTTCAGGTTTTTCTCGTCTATGTATTAGATGGATAAATCATGGAAGACCACCTGGTGCAAATGTTGTAGCAATAACTGATGCAGCTACTATTAGGCCTGCAGTCCTCTTCACATTGAGGTGAGATTAATTTTACGGTTGCATTAAGGATCGTTCCTTGTTTTTTTTCCGTTTCCTTCTTCTCGATTTGGAGTTCAGATTGTGTCACAGTGCTGCAGGGGTTCTTTACGAGTATGACCAAGCTTCAAAGCCTCCATGGAAGAAGCACATACATTTAGAAGGATCTGAAAAGGATAGTTCATTAGCTCCAATTAAGGGATGCACTTTACATGGACTAATTGGAGCTCATTCATCTTCCCTCTTTCTGTTAACCAAGGTACTGTCAATTGTTTAGCCATTTGGGTATAAAAATCATCGCATTTTCTCCGTTTTATGGAACGATATGTACATATACATACAGGAGGGAGAATTGGTCGAAAGACGACTGAACCAAAGAAAGTGGAAATGGATAGTTCATGGAAATCCCAAAGATCATCTATTGACCTCCATAGCATGTGTTTCTCAAGATGAACTTAATGAAAATCCCAATTCTTTGTTCCTAACAACCGCAGCTGGATTCGTTTTCGAGTACCAAATTCCAAAGTATGAAGATCAAGAAACCGAAAAAAGCTGGCTAAACCATAAGCACCCTCCACATGCGAAAATCGCAAGAGGGATTCCAGGACTACAAATTCATGTAGGGAGGATGATCTTCCCTTTAGATGACGGTAGGCTTGCCGAGCTTCATTTATCAGGCTTTGGCGGTGAAAATTTAGGACCTTATATTAGTACAAAGAGAAAATCTTTGCTCAAATATGTTTGGTCAATATTAGAAGCCCCTGAATCCGAGGGATGGAATGCCGAGTATTGCACTGATGAGCGAGGACCCTCGAATTGCATCTTAGGTACAAAAGATGAAACGATCGAAGTAGCTAATACTAGATCAACTTCCAAATGGAGAAAAGATAGAAAAACACAAGAAAACTACTTATCTTTTGATGCATCATATCCCAGCTTATCTAATTCAGGAGAAGAATATTGGATTCCGGAAAAGTGGATTAATACTCACTTTCGCCTACGATTAATGCAGGAGGGGAAATCGTTTTTCCTTGTGACAAGTAACGGTTTGACATTTGAATACTTGAACACCGAAAATGTGTGGTTTTGGCTTAGGCATGAACATTCAACAGCTATGGAAGGTGCTCTTGGGAACTATAATGGAAGCTTGTTTTTGGTTGATGAGAATGGGAGTTTGCTTATAAGGGAAAGAAGTGGTAGTGACTTAACATGGATAAATTGTACTTCAATGAGGAAAGGGAGACACGTCATCAGTGGCCCGCCATGGGACGGTGTACCGGGCCGGGCCACAAAAGCCAAACCGGATGATGCAATCTTCTTTGTGAGCAAAACCGGAAGACTATTACAATTTACAGTAAGTGTTAAGACTAAATGTCTCACATGGATTAGAAATCAAGACTAAATCCACCTTGTAAGGTCTTGGACAATCCTCGCCTCTTGTTTTTGAGTTGATCCCCAACTCATTGTATGTGGATTTAGTTCAATCCATGTTAAATCTGATAATAAGTTGCATATTCTATGCCTAAATTGCAACCTACTAATTAATTATGTAGAATGATACATCACATATTACATTCTTGTGTAGGTTACTATGAGAAAGTTCAAGTGGAAAGACTGCAAGAATCCACCGAGTACAAAAATTGCTTGTATAGTGGACCAAGAAGGATTCAGAGACAACATTGTATTCGTAATCGGGAGAAATGGTAGGCTGTACCAATATAACAAGGTGAATGAACTTTGGCATGAACATTACCAATCCCAACACTTAGTTCTATCGAGGTCACCTGGAACTGCAATGAGATCATCAGGAGTAATTGCGGGCTCTATTTTTATGATATCGGAGGATGGTGGACTTGTCGAATATCAGATGAGTTCATCGGATGGATGGAATTGGATCGAACATGGAACACCATATACTAATGTGACTTTAGTTGGAGCACCTGGACCTTGCTTTAATGAAGCTGAACTATTCTTAATCGGTTCAGATGGGAACGTTTATCTTCGATTCTTGGATCAAGGAGAGTGGCAATGGAGAGACTATGGATTTCCATATATGGAATTTCATGAGAGTGAAAAACAAGCTGAATCAAAATGTGGAAAGGAAGAAACTTGTACAGATAAGGGATTTCATGCTAGCTTTGACAAGTTTGAAGAAAATTTTCAGGATATTAACAAAAATTGTAATCCAAAGGTTCGTTCTGCTAATTTATCTCCAGATGTTACCAGGCTTCATGATGTTTAGTTTTCTGATGTATTTATGTATGCAGGTTGTACCTACACGACCAATTCCATTTTCTGAAGATTTGGTCATATTTGAGTTGGGGGATGGAAGAGTAAGTTGTTCAATCCAAATGCATGAATCAAAATTCTCTGTTTTGAAGATTGAAGTACTAAAATACTTGAACTAATTCATTGCAGTTAGGCGAAATGAGACGGATGGAGGACAAATACTGGATATGGTCACGTACAATTGGGACTCCAACAAGCTTATGTATGGCAAATTTTTGGACATCATTGGCATCATGACACAATATATGCATAAAGATTAGTTCTAGAACAGATACATAGAACAGCATAGCACACAAAAACTTCAAAATTAATAAGTTTTGTACAGTTCCTCAAATATAAAGGTTCTCTCTTTTTCTTTTTTTGTACATGGGAATATGCTTAGTTTTGGTTTTCTGAAAAATGATTCTAAACAAATAGATTACTATGGATTCTGGGAAATTACTTGTGAGCTTTGTAATAATTGACATACCACCCTCTTTAAATATTCATTCAAATGCATAACATTCAAAGAACTATTCAATGAGTTCAACTAGTGTATTGCACATAAGATAAGCAGTCTAAGTAGTGACCTCTAAAGGATCCATAACATGGGATCATAAGTTATCAAAAAGAAATTTGACATCCTCTTCAAATACAACAATTAATCAATCAATCACAATGTCAACAATTAGCATCAATCCACAAACATTAATCATAAAATGAAACACACGGAAATCTTTCAGTATGTTTCTCAAGAAAATCAGAATCTCCTCCTTGGACTCCTAGAACGATGACCACGGGGAGATCTGCAGAAACAGACAAAATCATGACAAAGATATTGACAATAAGATATACACAAAGCTTGTATTCTACCCTTGTATACCCTCCGAACTGTGCTATTCCCAACACGCCACTTCCATAAAGAGAAAAAAACAAATGCATATTCCATTACAAGGCTAAAAAAGAGGGACCAATGCTTTTATTTATCTGGCCTCGTAAAATCTCACATAAGGTTATCCGTTATTGTCAAAATTTAAGTGCAGCTTGATTCTCTTCTGATTTTCAAACAGATGATAAAGCATAAGGAACGACAACCAATTGCATGACATATTGGTAGTAAAAATCCATATCCTATAGTAAACATGTTTTTTCACAAGAAATATCATTTTCCAGCTTAAACAATGTAAAATGCCATTTGAAATGTATAAAAGGTATATGCACATATAATAACATTAGTGTCCTATGATTCCATAAATTGATGTGTCCATCAGCTGGAGAGAATATAGAAAAGAGGCAAATATAAAAATGCAAATGAAGGGTGTTTTTGAGATTTATCAAAGAGGTAAAAATTATATAAGGATTAGTTGTACCTGTTCCGCTATCAATTTTCCATACTGTAACTGTATTATTTTTTATGAAAATATAGATTTCTATTACATCAAACCTCAGTGATGAAGTCCTACAAAATTATTAGGGATAAGTCATGTTTTGCAGAACAAAATTTTGAGATTTCTGTTTTTCAGCATTAACAAGCTTCAATAATTTTTTCTCCTTCAAGACATAACATCTATGTCTTGTACAAAAAATATAGGGGTCCAATAGGAAACTCAATAAAGTTTCCATAAGGACTAAGGACCACGTATATGAGTTTGATCATTTGCAGTGACATAAATATTTAAAGAGGTTAACAAACACATAGAAGACTTTGTGAATATATACCTCCTCCTTATATTCCTCCTCCTTATTGGACCTTTGCTGAATGCCCAATCAACATTTATGGTCTGGGTGAGCAGTTCAGTTCCGTCCAATTCATTTATAGCTCTCTGGGCCTCCTCAAAATTCTCAAACTCGACTAGAGCATAACCCTTAAAAAGAAATATCACAAGATTTAATAACACAAGATGTCTGCAGGTAAGTTATTGTCAGAAAGAAGCAATGCAAAATAACTGGATAGTATTAATTATAGTGATATTGACAAGCTCCTGAAAAATCTTAAGAATGAGTAGCTGTGTAAAGATACATAATATATTTATGAAGTATTTTACTGCTTGAGCCAGAGAAATAGATGGGGAGGTCAGAAGCGGCCCAAGCTGGAGACAGTCGCGAAGTAAAGCTGTGATGAAGATTAAAAGAGGGTGGTACTGTAATTTTAGAGATACAAAAAACAGGAGTATGACAAGCTTTAAATCGATTAGATTGATAGGATGAAGCTCATGGTAGTTTCTACATTTCTTGAGTATAAATATATGAAGTCAGTACTGACACAATTACTTTAATTAACATTCAAGATGTGGAAAACTAGGGGGGGGGGGGGAAGCATGAATAAGCTGTAAAACATAAAATCTAAATTGCTTCTATAATTTTCTGCATGAATAATCCATGTAAGAAATGTATAAGTATAATGTTCAACCCAAAGAACAACAATATGACAATGACAGGATGTCATTCTCTATTTCTTTTATTCAATCCATCATGTGATGTTTCGGACACTTTCAGCTTCAACCAGACAATCTTAAGAAGTGACAATTTTCTATACCTTGACAAATCCTGTACGTCGGTCAAGATTCATGTGTAAACTTTTTATCTCCCCAAATTCGCCTAGTGCATTTTGCAAGTCATCCTCTTGAGCCTCTTCATGAACTCCAGTAACAAGGATAATCCATCCTTCAACAGCTGCAATTGTTGAATAACAATTAAAATTGCATTCTATGCTCTTATCTAGTTTGAATTTCATCTGAACAGGATACAAATGCTGCCATCTGGCTTTATGAGCTTTACACTTTATAACAAATAATGACGAGACACCACGCATAGAAAGCCATTAGTCTTCATATATACAGCAATAATAATTATACATAAGGTTGATGACAACTGTAACAAATTATTCTTGGACAATATTCTAAAATTAGCCAGGTCCTTAGGTATTGATAACAGGATATGCTCAAAATAACAAATAATGGATGTCATTTATTTTTTGAGGCAACTGTCAAGGGCAGCACATAAAAGGGACATACTAATGGTAATGAAGATTGGTTAAATCAAGATTTGGGATGGTAGATTCTCAATCTCAAATCTCAATAACATTCAAACTCCCTAAAACATATTTCCCCAATCTTATAAATCTCCAGGAATAGCTATTAGCTGTGCACGCCAATATATTTGCCACAGAAACAAAAATCCACAGCTCAATCTCAAATTCTAAACAACATTCAAACTCCCAAGTCCGAAGTATTAAAACATATTTCCCCAATTTATTAGTGCACGCCAATATATTTGCCACAGAAGCAAAAATCAATAGCTCAATCTAAGCACAACATAAGCTATTAATCGCATAAGAAACCAATAAATCAATAAATGTTTGGGGTTCAGGGTTACTGACATCTTTCGGGGCCAGGGCCACCCTCGGAGTCGACGGAATCGAACCGGGCAGACATGCGAGCGGTTCGGTCAGCTTCAGCGGCGGCCTCGTCGCGGAAGCCGCGGCCTTTTGTCTTCTTTGGCGCCGAGGAGTCGCCGCCAGTGATTGCGGACTTGATGCGAGGGATGGAGGCGGCAGAAGCTCGGTTAGGGGATCCATCGCCAATATCTTCATCCATGAGATCGTCATCTTCTGGCTCGAAATCAACCGTTTCCACTTCAACGTTAGCCATTTGCTTTGAGCTTCGACTTGGTTTGTGGGGAAGGAAGAAAGGGTTTAAGGAAACGAGGGTTCTATTTATCTTTTCATCATTGTTTATTTCAAGAATGGCAAAATTACCACCCACGGGCCGGGTTGCGTTTTAAATCGGGCTTGCTCAACCTATATTTCAATTTCATTTTCTTTAAACTTTTATTCTTTGTATTCTCCTTCAAAGAATGGGCATCATCTAAAAAGTTCTTCACTCAATTATGAATACTACACCAGCTCATAAGTCAAATACCAAAAATCAACCGGTGATTGATCTAATGGAAGGAACTACATTACAAAGTAATGAACCTAGGTTCGAATCTATGTTGGAAGAGGTTCCCACTTAATGTGTCTGATGCGTCTCGAAATTGAATATACCCTTGGGAAACCAAAACTAAATAAATAAAAGAGAGAATTTCACTTTTGATTACCATAAATTACCATAATTTAAGGGTATGGTATCATAAGTTTTTCATCCGACACATTTCATACCATTACTTAACAGTCAGTTACATATTTGATACTTCCGTCCAATAATTGACGGAATTTGCAATCTTGGACGGAAAATGGATGGAAAATTTGCAAAAATTGGTCCCATAATTAAAGTTTGATGGCAATGCCTGCCCAACATATTTTTAGGACGGTAAATTCACCCCACAATTTACAAGTTCAAAGCATTTCAGTCCCAATTGCAAAAATAATTAAATTATTAATCATATTTAAATAATTTAATATTATTAAATCTTTCAAGCTTATTAGACTTTATATTTAGATTTTATATAATATATGTAAATTAAATATTTTTTTTATATAAAAACTGAAAAAATAAATATTTATTAAACATTTAAGTTTTTAAATTAAAAAAAACCTTTTAAACTTATTAAATTTTACATATAATATATATAAGTTAAATAATATTTTATATAAAATCTGGAAAAGAAATCCTTTTAATTAAAATTAGATAAATCAGCAACACACGAAACCAAGAACCAAACAAAAAATGAAATCAAGCAACAAATCCGCGTAAATCAGCAGCAATCGAAAAATAAAAAATTTAGGGTTTATCCCGAATCGCGCCGCCCCTTGGACGGAGCTCCACCGTGAGAAATGTTGCCCACGATGAGGGGAATCCATAGCAACAAGAATCACGAAGTTTAGTTGAGAATCAAGGGAGAAATCAAGGTTTGAAATTTCAAAAATCAAACCATACGTGATTCAGGAATTGCAACTCGAAATTCGAATTGATTACTCAACGGTTTGAAGAGGTCACTATCCACGATACGAGGAATAAAAGCCTTCAATCAATTTCAATAAAAAGTCACCGAAGATCGACGGCCATTCGTGAGGAAGATGGTTTTTTTTATAATTTTATAAAATCTAAAAAATTTAAATTTATATAGTTTTTAACAAAAAAAATTACAGATTTTATAAATTATTGTTTAATTTATATACATTATATATAAAATATAATTGACTTAATAAAAGTATATAAATTTATTAAAGAATGATTAATAATTTAACTATTTTGTAATTGGGACTGAAATGCTTCAAACATGTAAATTGTGGGGTAAATTTGCCAGTCCGAAAATATTTGGGTCAAACTTTGACAGTGAGCTTTAATTATGAGACCAATTTTGTAAATTTTTCATCTATTTTCCGTCCAAAATACGGACTTCCGTCAATTGTTGGACGGAAGTACCACATGTGTTATTGATTGTTAAGTAATGGTATGAAATGTGTCGGATGAAAAATTTATGGTATCATATCCTTAAAGTAGGGTAAATTAAGGTATCAAAAGTGAAATTCTCTCATAAATAAAATACCAAACAAGCTCCTCATTTATTGATACCCGCAAATTTTGGGCTTTCTTGGCTCAAATTGAAGCTCAAATTCTCTCCTCGTAATTCAATTTTTGTCGCTCATAATCTTGCCGTGTGGATCTTTAGCTCCGGCCAATCGGATTGGTCAAATTGTATTCATTGATAGATATTTGTTGTGATGGGGAATATCTCCTTTTAACTTTGTTGAACAATTTTATTAGCGTGGAATGAAATTTATTTAAAAAAAAAAAAAAACTAGCTCGAAAATAATTCTGACGACAATGATAATATGTGAGACAAAAGAAAATCATTTTTTTCTGATGAAATTCAGTCCCAATAGATTATTTGGGTCTAGATGCAGTGGCGGAGCCAAAAATATTTTTCATTGGGGTCATTATAAAATTGAAACTATACTTATTAAAATTTAAATATAAAACAATCTACAACAATTAAATTTGAATGATTAATTCAATCTCGTAATCACATTGGAACAAATTTTATTTGCATATAGACGCTAACCTCATCTTGATAAATTTATAGAAATAGAAAATTATAAAAAAAATCCACCGGAAATACAATCATGGTTGAAAATAAATAGGAGTACTAAATCTACATATTTGTTGAATCAAAGAATATTATCTTTTTATAGAAATGAGATGAGAGAGGTATTGGTATGAAATTAGAGTCTTCGTATATATATATATATTTAAAAAGTGCCTTCCTTTCGCAAATATTATTGTTTGTTTTGGTATATGATTCAATTACAAAATAAAAAGATATGTGATTTTGAATAGTGTGACTTATTAGTTTCATGACACACTAATATACATGGATCCCTCTCATATAAAATTTTAGTTTTCACTAGAAGGGTCCATTAAGAGAAAATTATGAATTACACTAAAATTGTGTATGATATATTCTAATAAAAACATAAAATTATTATACATGAAATATATACCTAAGATTCAGGCGATTTCCCTGTATTTCCTTGGCAATTCCTGCTAGATTCTAACTCTCTTTTTTCATCCTATGTGATCCGTTTCTGTGAAGTCGTTTTTAGGTCTATGAAAAATTAATCTAAGCTAATTTATATTCATCGAATTGGATAGGATATATAGGTTGATGTTGTTTTATTTTATATTCTTCATCACCCGATGTGTCGTTGTTTGTGGACATTTTTTATTTTAATATTTTGCTTTTATTTTTTTCGTATGTTTTAAGATATAAAAATAAAGAATCTAACAATAGATTTTTCTTCTCAAAGTTACAATCTTTTTAGTGTACTAGTGATTTGATATTATCAACCACTATCACTTAATATACTAGTAATTATTTGAAATATAATTGTTAATTTTCTACCATCAACTAATTAAGTAATTCAAAAGGGATAACAATCATTAATCATGGATATGGAGGCTATGCTTGGAACTTAGATTTTGTTTTCTTATTTTAACTTAATAATCCTATTCCTATTAGTTTCGTGTAATTACTAGGATTAATTGTTGTTTGTCCAAAGTCCAAGAGATTTAAAGCCCAATTACTATTGATGGACTAGGACCCACATAAGTTGGGCATGGCCTGAAAGTACATCCTTACTTTAGACCAGCCCAATATCACTAGGAGCCGAGTATTAATTAGTAAACTCACCTTTAGCTGGACTATAAAAGATTTATAAATCCAAATTATAAATACTGTTTCTTCAGAAAACAAATATACTACTCTTATAAAATTTGTACAAGGCCCACAGAATCCAAATGATCTATAATTATTATATTATTACTAAATTCTACTTAAAAATCTGCATTTAATCATATCATGTACTGGCTACTCTTTAAATAATTGACCCATAACTCCAACTCCAAATCACAAGGTCAAGGTCAAAGTTTAATTTTCTGTTTCATTGGACTTCAAAATGGTGATTCTACTGTCCTGCAAAATTGAATGCATTTCTGGGAAAATTCAAACACATTAGTAAAATTTTATTTCATGTTTGACCATTTGTTTTCCTTCAGACACACAAAAATGGACACGTGTATAGTATATATTAGTATTAAAAGGTATGGCGTTTTCAAAAAAATGCTCATCCCTAATATATATTGAGGTTTTACCAACGGTTTTGATAGAGCCTATGGTCCATAATATAAGTTATATATATAACTCATCATTTATTTAACTATAACTATATATACATAAAAATATAATAAAAAAAACAAACTACTAGTATTGATTATGACAATGTGCTAAATTGTGAACCCTATTTGTTTTTTTGGTAAACTGTGAACCATATTTATGAGGAATAGAAACAAAAAATATGAGAATCGTCGGGCTTATATAAGGTGCATGCAGTTACTTTCCTGAGAGAAAGAGTTGAGAATTTGAATTTTACTAAAAAGAAAATTAATATAATACTATATTAACTAGTGTTGTATAGATATTCTTGTATAAATGTGATAATATAATCAATATTTTATATCACTTAATCTAATCAATCTTTCCCAGAATAATACCGGGACATAAGAATATATATAATAATCTGTGTAATCCGATATTTGGGTATGCTACCAAATAACATATTAGCACGCATTTACCCAGTTGTGTCAACACGGCCTGATACCCTATCTTAGGCCCTATCAATTAATACGACCTAATGTACTTATAATTAACCGTCCGGTCATGATCTGATGAAATATGTGCATGAGCGATGCAAAATCTTACATTGGAACGGACTATGTTCATGTTTGTTTAATTTTTCCTAGAATCCCAAAAATGAAGGGTGAAATCTAGATGATAGTATATAACAAAATAACCAACCCCTCCTCGTGGAAACAAAAAATTACCCGTAATTTGGACTAAGAAAATCAAACGTGCTTGGATGTATATATTTTGATTTATCAGTAATACTATTTCAAAGTGATAAACATTGAAACATGACGATTCTTTTTCCAAAAAAAAATGAAATTTGAAAAGCATGTGGTCCAAAAGAGTTTCCTACAGAACAAGTGACACAACTAAAAATTTAGAATTTTCAAAATGCATAAGTTGGACTTTCGAAACATGCAGGGTCATATATAGTTTTTACAGGTTTGAATCTGTATTTTGAAAACCTGAAATAAGAAAAATAACTAGCAATCCATATGTGTAGGAATTTGTATTTTCCGCAGTTGATTAAAACAAAAATTACAAGAAGAAATGCAGGGGTGGAATTAAGGACCCGTTTGTTTGACGGGAATGGAATCTGATTCTGAATATTTGATTTCTAGTAATCTGATTTTCAGAAATATGAATCAATTATAGTGTTTGGTTATCACTTGGGATTGTACCAAGAAAACTTATCGCAATCCTTTTCAAATATTTCATAATGGCAAGAAATGGATTACATATTTAAAAAGTTCACAAAAATACCTTCACCCATATAATATATATAAATCATTTAGAAGTAGCATTTATTATGTAGTATTATTTATAATATATTGTTTAAAAAATATATATATATATATATATATATATATATATATTGTATTAAAAATTAATTTATATATTATATCATATAATGTAATTAATATGTAGTAAAAATTCAAGAACATAAAATAAATCAGTGTTAGAGGAGAGTCGTAATAATTGCAACTATATATATATATATATATCATAATAATCCAAGAATGTAAGTATCACAAAAAAAATTATGTGCTAATGTTATGGCAGTTGGAGATGGAAAGAAGGCAATAAACAAGAAAACAATGACTATTGGAGAGAAAATATTACATAGGGAGAAAAAGAAAACTATCATAAATTCATAATTAAGAAAAAGTATATGGGTAATAATATGTCTTTTAATTTTAGTATCAAATCCATCATGAAAGGAATCGTAATACCATAGAAAAGTTGAATTTCACATCATCATATTTTGATTGCAAGATTCCTATATTTTAGAAATATATTTTATTTCTTAAAATAAAAAATCTACCCAAATAATATTATTTGATTCAAAAGAATCAAATTTCCAAATAATATGTCTTTTTTCAAGTAAACAAACGGCTCCTAAGGATGTTGTGGAATGAGAAGTAGCCAGTAGGACTGTAGGAGCAAGTGGGCAGACAGTGGATATGGAGCTTTCGTAATTAGTGTGATGATTTTGAGAATCAGGTCAAAATAGTTGTCTCTTTTGGGACAGTATTGTCGCTCTAAAAGAGTAAAAAATGGTCCATAATATTTTTTTCATCAATTAGACCTTATTTGGAAGAGTTTTGTCCCTGTTTCGCAGGTCTTAATTTTAAAATAATAGTTTGGGTGGTTTCGGTGAAACCCATGAAATCTCATTTGGTTAAGTTTAGGATATTGAGTTTTGTGGTCTGAAAAAGTTGAAACCCCACTTGAATTGGTTTTGGATGCTGGAGTTTGGGGAAAAAAATATGTGGTTTGTGTAAAATGAATGTCTTTTTTAGAGAGCTTCGGGGAAAAAATAGATGGTAGGTGTCAAATCAATGTTTTATAGGTTTTAAGAGTTTGAGTGTAAATTTGTGAATATGTTTATGTTGAGTTTCATAGGTCTAGCAAAAACTCATTTAGAAGGGATTTTGGCCTAAACCCACAAAACTGGGTCAAAACTCATCCATATAAAGCCTTAATAAAAAATAAAATTCTAGATCAAAACCAGTACGTTGGGTCTTCCTTGTTCAATTTTAACTTAAGTGTATTTCTAATACTTTTATTTTAGACGGTGAATACATTCGTACATCAATTGTAATATCAAAAAGAATTTAAATTATTATCAAATTTAAAAGATAAATTAAATACAAACATTAGTAATAAACTAAAAACAAATCCACACTAATGAGAATTCTAACATATGACCTCTTGAAGACTCAACATTGCTAAAATGATAAATCGAAAACAAATAAATTTATAGGTTTGTCTTAGCCTCTTAGGGTGAGTTTGGTCTAAGACAATGATTATCGTGATTTTAATATATAACCACACTAAATCTAAATCATTTCCTGTCAATTATGAATTTAGGGTGTTTAGAGTAATCACATTTGAAATATTCAAACTTAAAAAAAGGTAACTTATTTAAAATCAGTTATTTTGTATAAAAGTCATGAATTAACTTTCCATGTCTCTATTCAAAATATGAAAACATTTTTGCTTTTGGATTAATGAAACGAAAGTGTAGGGTAATTTGTATTTAACATGTTTTTTTGAGTTATAACTTTTTTAACTGTTTTCTTAAAAGAAGGAAATCGAAAAAATTATCTAAAAGTTTGTAACATCTACTGAGCTAAACATATAATAACATGCTTCAAATCAGTAGATTTATTCACGAACCAATACAACGATGTTCTTAATTAAATTCCACGCCATGGTATAGTACAAATGAGTCCATGATAAGAAAATAAAATTTTAATAATTTTTAATTTCACTTTTTAGTGTTAATTATGTTTAATGAGTTTATTTTATATACTACTAAATATGCTACGATATTATATCTCATAACTACATAACATAAGGCCATCTCCAATGGAGATGGCCGGGGTCGGGGCGGGGTCGGGGGTGGGGAGGGAAACCGTCTCCAGCGACTGGGGGTCGGGGGCGGGGTGGGGAACGGGCCGGGGCTCCGCGGAGCCCTGGCCGCGGCTCGTTCCCGCGTGGGAATTCTGAGGAAGAAGAGGGCTCACGCGCCCCTCTTTAAGTCAGGGGACACCAAGTGGCGTCCCCTGATTGGATTTGTTTTTTTTTTTTAATTAAAATTGTTTACTTAATGTTTTTAAAAAAGGAAAAAATAATAGGAAGATAATTTTTGCACTTAATAAGTTCTAATTAATAAAAAAAAATGGAGATATGCAAAAAAATTGGGCTTGTCCGAAAGCTAGAGAATTGGACTGCATTCGTGTCCGTAGGTCGCACAAGTCTTGAAGAGACGAAGTGAATTTTTTTTCTTCCATTTGATATGGTGATCTTTGATAATCAATTTCTCATTCACCCGAACTCCGATTTGGACATACCATATACCGCTTTAATCTACTAACGGAGTAGAATATAATTTCGCAAAGACCCGAATGAATTTTTTTACTTATTAAATTTATTTTAATTATAAGTGAGAGTGGGCAAGAGTTAGAAATTGAATTAAATCAATTTCGGAGCCCTGCCATTGGAGACGACCAGGCAGGGCTCGGAGTGGGGGCAGGGACAGCCCCAGTGCTCCGGAGCCCCAAGCCCCCGCTCCATTGGAGATGGCCTAAGAAAGCCAACCGACAAGTAAGTAAAGTTTCACCAAAGTGGTGAATTATTTTCTTGAAATTAAACACCATAAGAAAACAAAATTCAATGCTTCTAACTGTAAAACATGTCAAATGGTAGTCAATTAAAGTGGCTAATTTCCACCAATTAAAGTCAACGTCAAGCAATACGTATATAATGCTTAAGATACCTCCATCTCTTTCAAATCAAATAAACGAATAGTATCCTGTCACTTGTAATTTCGTGAAAATTAACGCCTACTATTTTTGGATAGAAATATTGATTAAGGCCAATAAATTGTGTTTAGCTGATCGATATATATGTCACGAGCGAGCAAAGACCAGATTAAAAAAATATATATAAACCAGGCCAGCCAAATAATTAGCTGCTTGGACTTCATAATTATGGGTCACACTCATCATACAATTGAGGATTAAAGATAAGGACAATTAGACATTCCAGGTGAGACTATTTATGGTAATATATTGTACTTTGATACTACAATTATCAATACATAGTCACACCACAATCATGCTAATGATCTTCTAAATAAATAAAAACTAATCGATTATTGAAGAACTTGATTAATTTATTGATCGAATGTATCACCTAATAGTTAGGTTAGATGTTATTGTAGAAGTAGAAGACAAAAATAATTACATTTAAGTACTATTCATGCACTGCATTTTGAGTTACATTAGCTATATTTGCAATAACTTTATGTCATTTTTAAAAGAATAATCTAATATTAATAATATTTATTCGAAAATAATAGATCATAATAATTCCAATATGAGGGTTGTACGTGCTTTTGCACCTAATTTTACAGTCATTCCTGATCGAATGGGCCCAGTTGTGCATATTCGCTATTCGATATGACCTAGTCTCCATGTTAGTATTTTCTTTTTATTTTTATAAATATAACCCAATCACTCCTTTTTATTTGCAAATTAGGAAAAACTATAGATTATTGATTTTATTGCAACTCCATAATTACTCAAGAAAAGTGTCATTTTCTAGTCTTTTTCTTTCTTGTCCATACGTTGTTAATTATGTTCCTCCGCAAATCTAACCTTTTTCAAAATCATGCATGTGCTTTCTAATTAGAGACTTGATTTATAGTTAGAAATGTTTATATATCACAATTTTCGAAAGTCTTGAACTTTAAATTCCAAATTAAATATATCTATTAACTCCTTTTCATTATTATCCTATATTTTGAAAAGTTATTTTTTTGTTCCTAATGTCTAATCCATTTCGAGATGTGTCAAACATATTATATGAGAACATCTTCCAACAGAGATTCGAACTTGGGTTGCCGTTTTGGATGTCTTAGTCATTTTAATTAAATCAATTACTTATTAGTAAATGAATCAAACATACATTTTAAATACTCAACAATTAATTAAAAATCCTGAGAATATCCAACTAAAATTCCACATATCTAAACTAAGATATATAATTCAAATTAGACATGTACATTCAAATTTTAAGACGTCGGTCTCTTTATAAGCTTCTTCTTCTTCTTCTTTTTTTTTTTTTTTTAATGTTTGTGAATAAATGTTATCCTAAAAATCTTATTTAATTACATTTGTCATGTACACTTATTAGAGGAGGAAGGTGAAGACTTGATCAATTCAAATTTGTGTTTGTCTGAGCTTTTAAAGAGTGTTTCCAGAGACTTTAACATTTTTTGAGATGTTCTTGATTTTAGTGTGTATTTGAAAAAAAAAATTGTTTGAGTTTTTAAACATGAACTAAAAAATAGGTTTTAATTTCCAAAGCTTAACTTTTCAAGTATATATCATCTCAAAGTTATTGTGTCATTTCATTATTTTAATAGATACAAAAAGAAAAAGATAAGTAGAATAAAAAATAAAAATAAAAGTCTGTTAAGTCAAAGTAGGATCTATTTAATATACGAGTTTGTTCACTTGTGAAGACTAGACATAAATATATGAAAGAGGGAAAATAAAAAATTCAAATTAAATATCAAATGTCCCCTTTTCTTTGTGTATCGTTCTATCCTATTAGGTGATACCCCTCCGCAGTTTTAGTGATAGATTATTGGGTGATTTACACTTAGACACCTTAGGTTTGGGCATATTACAAGAAACCCCCTAATGTTTCAAAAATTATAAAAACACCCCCTCTAGTATGGCCTATTTATAAAAAAATCCTTACGGCGTTAAAAACTAATGAAATTAGATGATGTCATCAATTATTTTATTGATTTTCCAAATTTACCCCTGGTGGAATATACGCATGGGGTGTCTATGTAATAGTATTATACCACAGGGGGTGTCTGTGTAATAATATTATACCACAAGAGGTGTATTTGAAAGATTATAATAACTTCAGGGGATTACTTATAGCCAACGGTCATATTTTAAAAAATCACGCAAACAAAAATTATAGGTCTAAACATAAACAAAAAATAATACATGATAAAATTATAATGTAGTCTTAAAATAAAAATATTCAAACGATTCTTTAATCATCGACTTGGTCATCCAAAGAAGCAGTTGGTGATTGAGGTGTCAATCGAAATTCTAGGTCTGACTCATCATCATCTTCAATCCAAAAAGAATATCCTAATATGTCGAACATCTAAGTTTAACATCATCTTTCTTTAAGTATCTTCATTTTTAAATATGACCGTTGGCTACAAATAACCCCCTGAAGTTATTGTAATCTTCCAAATACACCCCTTATGGAATAGTATTATTATACAGACACCCCTTGTGGTATAATATTATTACATAGACACCTTCTGGGGTATAATATTATTACATAGACACCCCATGTGGGTGTATTCAACCCGAGGTAAATCAGTAGAAAATTGATGATATCATCAAATTTCGTTAGTTTTTGACGCCGTAAGGGTTTTTTTTTTTAAATTAGGCCATACCAGAGGGGGTATCTCTGTAATTTTTGAAACAACGGGGGATTTCTTGTAATATATCCAAACCTGAGGGGGTCTGAGTGTAAATCACCCTAGATTATTTTGTGCATTCACAATATGGAAAATGTGGTGCAATATATACATAATTTATTTTATTAATTCTTGCATGTTGATCCACGCTGGAGTAGGGATGTAAACGAGTCGAATAGAATCGTGCGATGCCTTGTTCAAGTTTGATTTGAATTTCGTATTGAGCTTGAAATTGTATTTGAATTTGGTTTGATTATTTGACGAACCGAGCTCGAACGAGCTCGTGTCGAGTATCGATAGCTTGACATTTTAACATTTTATTTTTATCAATTTTTAGCTTAACGAGCCGAACTTCAAAAGTTATTAAATGAAAAACGTTGTTCAAGCTTGTTTGATAAGTATGACGAACTGAGCTCAAATGATCTTTTATTTTACGATTTCGAGTCAAGCATCGCCTCACCATCAAGTAACTTGATTTGATTTTCACCTCTACATCGGACTCAACTATTTTTTAGTTTTATTGACTATATATATTTTATTATTATGGTGCACATAATATTTTCTTATAGAGTAGGACAAAACTCAGGGCCTATTTGGTTAGGTGTTGAGTCAGTTTCGCTTGGTTTTGATTTCGAAAAAATTGTTTGAATGATTTTGGTAAAATATTTGAAATCTCATTTGGATTGAGTTTAAATGTTGAGTTCTAGGTTTTGAAAAAGTTGTAAGTTGTAACCCCATTTTGATTGAGTTTGGACTTTGTAGGGGTAAAATACACGTTAGGCGTCAAATCGGTGTCTTTTACATAAAAAAAAATAGATACATGTGTTACATAATTAGCTTGAGATTTATTATGTATAAATATATAATTTGAAACTTGCCATTTATGAAACATATATTAAGAGTTAAGACTTCATTTGAAAGATTTTGGCCCAATCTCGCGAGCTTAAACATGCGAAACACAAAAACCTAGCAACATAGGACTTCACGCACAACATATAAAAGGAATGTAATGATGAGCTAAATATAAGCACCAACTCATCATTTCCTTTTATAACATAACATGTTTAAATTCTATTACCCAACTCCCCTCCCCTAATAATTCCCAAATTAAACACACCTCTCTCCCTCCAATAAATAAATCACTCTTATGCTTTCTCTCTTGAAAAAAGCTTTATTTCTTTTTCAAACACCACTCAAAAACGTTTTCCCCTTTTCCCCTTATTTCTCTATTCTATGGAAAAAGGAAAAGATAAAACTGAAAAAGCCCTTGTAGTAGTAGAACTCTAGCTGTAATTTACTACTACATCTCTCCTCCCCATAGAACAAAATAAAACACACAACAAATACACAGAGAAAATAAACAGTAGCAGTAAAGAAAATGGATACATATGAAGCTACAAAAATAGTGATGTCAAGAATCCAAAAATTGGATCAAGAAAACGCTTCAAAAATCATGGGTTATATACTGATACAAGACCAAGGTGAAAAGGAGATGATAAGATTAGCTTTTGTCCCTGAAAACCTTTTGATTTCTTTCATGAACCAAGCTAAGTCTTGTTTGGGTCTCTCTTCAAATATCCCTTTTTCAACACCAAGAATCCTCATACCAAACAATGGGTCTTTTCCAAGAAGTACCCCGAAACCTATCTCTTATGCCTCTGTACTCAATGGTACTAATCCCAGTGCTAATAATTGTAGTAATAATAGTTTGAACTCATCAAGTTTGCATTTTTATGGTGGTAATGATGAGCTCTCGAGTGGGGGTGGTGGGGATGGGGTGCACCACCCTCAAGTTCAAGATCAGTTGTCATTTTTTGATGATTCAGTAATGGATCCAATAATGAGTCCAAGTGGGAGGAGTGATTCTCTGATTTTTCCTTATGGTGAGGATGTGAATACCATTTCTTCACCTCATCCTCACCATCCATTTCATAGGAGGAGTTGTTCTGTAAATGATGCTGCATTTATTGAGGAAATGGGTAATGGTAGTGGTTTTGGATGGAGGCCTTGTGTGTATTTTGCTAAGGGGTTTTGCAAAAATGGAACTAATTGTAAATTTTTGCACAGTGATGAAACATTTGAGGTGGGGTCTCCAAATAAGGGTGTTTCTGAGTTTGATGAGTTGTTGAGGATGAAGGCTCTTCAGCAACAGAGGTTTGCACTCATGGCTTCTGAAAGTTACCATCCTTTTGCTTATAGCAAAAGTATGAACTTTGTGAATGATCAGAGGTAAATTTTTAGGGGAATTAGCATTTCTTAATCTCTTGATTTCTTAAAAGGAAAGTTTTAACTTTAAAGTTTTGACCTTTTTGTGAAAAGAAGTTCTGGGCATATCTTTGCATTATATTGTGATTTGCCATTGTTATCTGTATGTGTATTATGGGAAACACCTTTGTGTTGATTTCTTTTGGTTCTTCTGTATCTTTCAGTTATAGGTTTTTAATTAACTTATTCTGGGATAGTAATACTAAAGCTATGTTTGGTTCATGGATTTTAGTGCTTAAAAATAATGCGACATCAAGCTTCGTTTTTAGTTCATTTCCTATTTTCATATCGTCTTACTCACTGAAATCCAAGAACCAAACATAGTCTAATTGTGTGGTGATATTTATTCAATGTGTTACTTTCGTTGTGTTGTTTAGATCGGCTGCTGCTGCATTGATGATGGGAGATGAATTCCACAAATTCAGTCGGTCTCGATCTGAAAAATATGACTTTTCACCAATAGGATTAGGTCCAAGTTCGACCTCACGACAAATTTACTTGACATTTCCATCCGAGAGTACATTCAAGGAAGAAGATGTCTCTGGTTACTTTTCGTAAGTATTTGGACGTCAATCAAAGCTTAAATTTGTCATAATTTCTACAAGAATGTTCACTTATGATGCTTCTTTCATTCTTGTTTTAAAGTATGTTTGGACCAGTTCAAGATGTTAGGATTCCATATCAGCAAAAACGAATGTTTGGTTTCGTTACTTTTGTCTTCCCGGAGACTGTTAAGCTCATTTTGGCAAAAGGGAACCCTCATTTCGTTTGTGATTCTCGTGTGCTCGTAAAACCGTACAAAGAGAAAGGAAAAGTCCCAGACAAGTAAAAAATCAACCCCAATTTTTTGTATTCTCGATTTTTGATTTTTGTTTACGTTGATTCTAATTATGTCTGATTGTTTGTTGAACTATTTGTAGGAAGCATATGGAGAGGGGGGAGTATTCAACTTGCCTAAGCCCTTCTGGGGTTGATCCTAGAGAGCCCTTTATGTTATTTAATACGCAAGAGATGATGTTCAGGAGAAAATTGGAGCAGGAAGCGGAATTACAGAATGCAATTGAACTTCAAAGTCGAAGAGTAATGAATTTACAACTAATGGACCTAAAAAATCAGCACCATAATCATCGTTTTCTTCCGAGTTTGACTTCCGGTGTCCCAATTTCTTCCCCAATAAGACAGTCTCAGTTGCTAATGAATCAAAATTTTATCTCTTCTTCTGAAGTTTTTAATCAAGAACTTTCAGAAGGTTAACTTTTACCAAATAAACTATTTATATCCTTATAGCCAGAGTTTTTTCGACTAGCCTTATTTATTTATTTATTTATACATTTTTCTTGTAGAGTTTGATGGTAGAACTAAATCTCCAGATGTTCAGGAGGACGATAAGAAGTTGGTTCGAGAAGGAACTGAATCCTCGATGAACAAAAGCATCAATAGTGTCAATAAGCAACACGATGTAAATACCAATGACTCTGATTACCTGGAAAGGTACTTGGTATTTATATGCATATATACTTGCCATGAATGTATCCATAAAATGAACCTTTTCAAAATATTTTGATTTTTCTCTGTAATTTGATTCTACCTTGCTTTACTCTTCAAAGTTTTTACCTTCACTAAGTTTTTCAATCCGATTGTATGTTTCTCACTTTCTTGTGTTTGGCATAAATGCAGCTTGGAGCATGTACTTCCGGATAACTTATTTGCTTCTCCTACAAAATTAGCTGCTGAGCACCAATCGGTTTTCTCCCAATCTTCTTTTTCCGCGGATGATAGTAAAATATCTTCAACAAATACATCCTCTAACAATTCCTCCCCACTGAACATGACTTCTCTTAAATCATGTAACTTTCAAATGCCAAGGTACTACCTCGCTTTTACTAGTTATCATTTTACGTTTTTCGACCTTTTAAAGAATACGATTTTAGAAGTATTATCGACTATCAGGTTTTCTTCCGGGAAAGAAGCCATCGAAATGTAGTTGGAGCTCATCATTTAACTTAGCTTGGTAAGAACACTATTCTTGAAAACTTTTTACTCTAAATGAACTATAAAATACAAGAATTTTTTTGGTGCACATAAGACTTGGTGCAATCATTTTTTTTCCTTTATATACTTTAATTACAAATGCGGTCCTAAAAGTTGGCAGTATAAAACAATTTTTCTTAAATTACTTGGTCATTGGATTCCTTTTCTTGATTTTTGCTTTTTGTCTATTTGGTGATGCAGAAAGTTTGAATAGCACATACAAGGAAGTAAAAAGTCTGTAGCTGTATAGCAAAACAAAACCATACAGAAGAAAAAGATCTGTAAGGAAGATTTCTTCAAGATTAATGTCATCATCAATACACCATATTACTTACAAAAATTACATAATGAATGAGCAAAAGGACAGATGAACTGATTTATTAGAGTGGGGTCTATCTTTGTTTATTTTGTGTACCCTCTATGTAGTTAAGTGATGGACCACATAAAGCAATAGCATATAACAAACAAAATCTACTAGTATCAAATTTTATTATCATATAGTGGAAGTATATTTACCTTTCTTTGTTCAATCTTCTTTTACAGCTCTTATAAATATGTAAATATTAAATAAATATGAAAACAGTGAATATTAAATTTTCTTTATTATGTTATTATCATCAAAGGTGGTTTCTTTAAGGTGGATAGGGCCACACTCACGTGGGTGCTGACACTAAGTTGAATGGTCTACTTCTAGTTTCAGTCCCTTTGCCTTTAAATAAATGTACATATATGACTAAGTAAACTTGCATATCTTTGGTTACTAATTTTTTATTCGCCAAAAATGGTCATTTTTTTCGTGTCAAATATATTTTGTCTGTGTTATTTCAACATTAGTTTTTTCATTTTTAGACTCAACATATTTGGTGTTTTTTCTTATGGATGGATTGAAGTTGATGAACAACAATTTTGTGCTGTTATCCCAATTAGCTCAAAAGAAATAGAGAACATGATAGTGTTTTCCTTTAGTTATGAGAGTGTTCATGGGGTTATTTTATTTGTCAAAAATGCCTTGTAATTTGATTATACTTTAGATGTAGTTTGTGTAGGTATGTTTTTTCCTCTGTTTTAATAATAACATGACTGGCTCATGTGCCTTAGTTTTGTTTTTTGTCTTCAATCTCTTATTGTTATTGGATAAAGGTTACTGATTTTTGCTGCGTTGGATTTCGTATTTGATCCTCATGTTTTCCTGTCTCTTTCATTTTCTTGGGTACTTAATCAAACATTACATATAATTAAAAAAAAATATGGTTCCATGTGCCTACCCCTTAGATTTAGACTTAAGTCGGATGAATGAATTTTATATGGTTAATGTGAGACTGGGACCGAAATTAAAAATAGTACTATTTATATTTTCTATTGGATTCTGATCAAATGGCACTATTCTTTTCTGTCTCAAATTTGATGGATTCATTTAAACTTGATCCATTACCAAATATTTTTCAAACATATTTTTTTTATATAAAATAATTCACCTCCAAACTTGACGTGGTTATGCTCTCTTCAAAGTTAAAGTATGTTTATTTACATGGGATTTGTAATTATTATAAAATAATTGTAAATTATGTTGTGAATTCTTTGAGTTTGACATGAATTTGTTTGGATTAAATTTCTATGTTATTTCGGTTATAAGACAATTGCATATAGTTACTTTTCTGGGTCCTTTTCAACTTCAATAACTTTGTGCTAATTTATAAATTTTGGACCTTTTTTTGGCAAATATTTATACTATTGAAACGGACCACACATGTAATTTTCATTGCATGTTTCACGACATGTCGAAATTATATCTGTATGTTTTTTATTAACCTATCAAGGGTACGATCAGTTTCCAGTACTAGTTTCTGCCATTATGCTAATCGTGTTAGTAAAAAAAATATTACATGTTAATTATTGTTAATCAACCAAATAAAAGGTTAAATTATTCTGGATTCTGGTTCAGCAGCTAAACACATTGATGGATCGTGTGACATTCTACACAATTATTTGCTTATATACATGATGAGAATGCCTTATCCATTGCAAAGTATCGGATTAAGTGTTTGTAATATTTTAATTTGAACAGAGGCAAATGCGTTAACAGATGGTCATTAACGTTGTCATATTAATTAGTAGTTGGTTTAGTTGTTATTTCTGTTTGAGTTTTTGGTTCTGGATATATTGTTCTTTCTTAATTTTGATGAAATTGATTAAATATTTGGTTTGTCAATATTGATATTCCATTTGATTTTGAATAGTAACTGTTTTTAGTTGACTTATGATGATTCATTTTTGCAACCAAGATTTTTTTTTTCTTTTTTTTTGCTTTGGGGGACAACAATAATGTCAGTGCTTTATACTTCATATGTAAAGCACTTCATTTTAAACATAGATTTGAATACAAAACACAGTTATATAGCTAGCCATAAAGAAAATTCCATATTTCTTTCTCATATAAATAACTTCTGCAGAAATTATTTCCATATTTTATGTTTTCGAATTGACTTCGTTTGTGCATAACACAATCAATTAATCAGCAATTCATTCATTTAAAAGAGAAAAAGAAAACACTAGAAATCCAATGACAATTTAGAGTCGATAACTCCCTAAGAAGCACCACCAGTGTCGCGCAGAGCAACCAAAGAAGCATATATCCCATCTTTCTTATTGATCAAAGTTCCATGTCTCCCCTTTTCAGCAATAATTCCGTTTTTCAGAACTGCAATCAAATCTGCATTCTTGATGGTAGATAGCCTATGAGCCACCACAATGGTGGTTCTATCCACCACGACTCGGTCCAAAGCATCTTGAACTACTTTCTCAGATTCGGCATCAAGAGCACTCGTAGCCTCGTCAAGTAGAAGTATTTTTGGAGCCTTCACTATAGCTCGTGCAATCGCAACTCGTTGCTTTTGCCCACCGGACAACTGGATCCCCTTTTCACCAACCATTGTATCATATCCCTATGCATTTCCAAATTGTATGTTTTTTTAGAATATAAACGTGCATATATATCAGATAACGTGAGTGAATCTAGGTAGTAAGATATTGGCAAGAGAAAAACTCTAAAAGATGATTGAATATCGCCCGGTGGATAAACTCCAGGAACACTCATATTTATCACTTGTCAATTTCTTTCAGCTTTTCTTAAAACAAATAAATGTTTTCCTAGCAACAATTAAGGTAGAGAAATGTGAAGTTTTAAACAGAACACATACCTTTTGTAATCCACTGATAAATTTGTTTGCATTTGCCAACTCTGCAGCAGCTAAAATCTCTGCCTCTGTCGCATTGCCTTCCTTTCCGTAAGCAATGTTGGCTCGAATTGTGTCATTGAACAAAATAGGTTCCTGACTTACCAGACCCATCTGCTGTCTTAACCACTTCACTTTCAGCTGTTGGATTCCGACACCATCTAGTGTAATTTGGCCCGAATCTGGATCATAAAATCTTAGCAACAAGGAAATGATAGTTGATTTTCCACTGCCACTTTCTCCCACAATTGCAACTGTCTGATAAATTAACACTGATGTTGTTAGTGATCATTCACTATTTGGTCGATCAGCATCAACAATGTCTGAATCATACTATATTTTAGCTATTCGTATTTACCTTGCCTGAGTAAACCGCCAAGCATAAATCTTCAAAAATTTGAACATCGGATCTACAAGGATACTTGAAACTGACATGCTGGAACAAAATATCTCCCTCAACATTCTCAAGTATCGTTCCTGAGTTTTCAGCAGAGTCTATTTTTGGTTTCTGGTCAAGAAGTGCAAATATAGAAGCAGCACCAGCACTGGCTTTACCGGAGTCGGGTGCAAGGGCACCCGACTGGGATATAGCAATGGCGGTCATGCTGAGACCACAGAAAGCCTGACATTTAGGAAAAATGAATATTCACCTTGAAACAAGTTATATTTACTAAAACAGAAAAATAAATGATCAGGAAGTACTGTGGTGCGGAAACTTACACGAAAAACCTCGCCAAAGGTTATTTTTCCAGCATCAACAAGTCGAGCTCCAGCGTAAAAACTAGCTGCATAAACTGCATATAGAAAGAAAAGGGAAAGCCCGAAAGTGGCTCCGTTAAGCAAACCTTGTTTAGTTCCTAATTTCACAGGACCAACACATTTTTCTCGGTGGAGTTTCATCACTTTCTCTTCTGCACTAAAGGAGGCAACTGTCCTAATACTCCCAACAGCATCACTGGCAACTTGTGTTGCATCTTCGTATGATTTCTGTAAGAACCATAAATTGATAAAGAATATTTATATTGATAAATACATGCGTCAAAGCGTTCGACAGTGGCAAAACATTAAACAAAGCAATTTGACATAGTAAGTTAAACCGAAGATGAAAACTACTCAAACTACTTGAGCTTCCAGTTTCTTCTTCTGGTAAACTCCAGTCAGTTTAAGAGTCTGAGACAAGCCCCATAAAGTCATTTTTTTTAATGTTTTACACCGTTGTAGGTATTATAAATCTATATAAATCTCAAAGTGTGAAGAAGGAAAATAAATGCTATTTCACAATGCAACCAATTTTTCCTTTACGATAATGCAAAAATTGGAGCAAACTTGATTATAATCAATGAAGAGATGTACTTAGGTGTAGTGAAGCTAACCTTTATATCAGCAGTAAATCCGTTGACAAATTTCATATGAAAATATCCATTTAGTCCAATAAGTGGCAGCATGACCAGAATAATCAAAGACAGTTCCCAGCTTGCTTCAAAGCCAATGATCAAACCAGCAATTGCAGTTGCAATATTTTGGACAAGCAGCGCAAGCGATTCTCCAACTAGATATCTCACAGACTTTGCATCTGCAGAAAGTCGAGAACCAACTGAACTGCTCGAGTTTTCAATTTTGTCATACCAACTTATTTCCATATGAACCATTTTCTCAAAGCACATCAATCGTATTCGCTTAATCAACTTACAACCTGCCACGGCAAAGAAGTATGTCTTTAAAGGGATGGAGAAGAGGGATGCCACACCAAGAACAACAAACATACAAGCCCAAAATTTGGAATCCTCGCGAAGCTTGTGAGCTGGCTCATATAAAGTTCTAATCATACTGGAAAATAGGAGCCCAAAAAGTGGTAATGTTGCACCATTAACTACTGCAGCTAGAGAACCAAGTAGTAACTCAGGAATCTCTGGTTTATTCATGCAAGCCAAGCGGTAAAGCAATGATTTATACTCCGTTTTCGGTTTTGATGATGCTGGAGTTTTTGATACTTCAATTGCTGTCTCTAGCACATTTACTTGAGCGGGAGCACCAATTGACAATGAGAACGAATGACGGTTACTGTCTCCATTTTCGAATGATCCCTGGCTTACTCCAGAATCTGCATTAGTCTCTTCTCCACTTTTATCATTTCCAGTAATTTGTGCCAACCCTTTGTCAAACTCTTGCAATTGTATGAGCTGACTGTATGCTCCTTCAGGATGCCGTATCAGTTCAGAATGTGAACCTGGTCAGTTAACATAGAAATGTCAGTTCATTCCGTGATATTATTTGTGAAAAATATTTAACAGCAGTACCAAATTTTTATAAATTCTAGAGAAATAAATATAACGGTCTATATTATTTTAGGGACCTTTTTCAACAATCTTTCCCTGATGAATAACAGCAATGGCATTGGCGTTCTTCACTGTACTCAATCGATGTGCTACAATAAGTGTTGTCCTGTTGGTCATGACCCTGTCCAGTGCCTCCTGCACAATCCTCTCTGATTCAGCATCAAGAGCACTTGTAGCTTCATCAAGAAGTAGAATTCGAGGATCTTTAAGAATTGCTCTAGCTATAGCTATCCTCTGCTTTTGTCCTCCAGAAAGCTGAGTTCCATTCACGCCTACCATTGTGTCTAGCCCCTGGAGACATGGAATTTGAATATATATAAGAGGTAACTTTTCTAGAAAGATGATGGTTTTCACTATTACAATAAATATGAGAAAACTTTGCGTTCTTTTGAGATTATTTTTAAGGTTCTTTTGATAATTTTATTTCAAAATTTTGTCTATATGCTAAATTCGAATAAGGATCAAATAAAGAATCTAACCTGGGGCAGCTTATCTATGAATTTAGCAGCATTGGCATGTTCTGCAGCAGTTTTAATTTCTTCAAGGGATGCACCATCCTTTCCATAAGCAATATTGTCTTTGATGCTTGAAGCAAACAAAACTGGTTCTTGGCTTACAAGACCTATTTTTCCTCTTATCCACCTAAGTTGAAATTCTTTGATATTAATACCATCAATCAGAACTTCACCTGCTTGCGGATCGTAAAACCTCTCTACAAGATTGATAACAGTTGATTTTCCACTTCCACTCTCTCCAACTAAAGCTACTGTTGTTCCGCTTGATACTTTCAGAGAAAATCCGTTAAATATTTTCTCATTTGGTCTAGTTGGGTAGCTAAAATGCACATCATTTAGTTCTAGATCCCCACTAATGTCATTCAGCACCCGCCCATCCATATTATAAGGATCTATGTCTGGTCTTCTGTATATTGTCTGAAACATTTTGAAAGCAGCAACTTGACCAGCAGCAAATGCACTCAAACATGGAGATACCTGACCTAAGGAACTAGTAGGAGAGCCACGAGTCAATGAACATCATTACTAATCCCGAGTGTCAATTTTAATATACCAAAGTTTACAAATCTTTCATGAATTCTCAAAAATCCATGAGTGACAAGAATGATTCAGTTAATATATTGAAAGTTAGACAATGAGGAATTAAAATTAGAACTTACAAGGATCCGAGCAAAATAGCCATTACTATGTTCAAGACATCTCCCCCCACGTATCCTTTCTCTATAATCATTTTCGCACCAAACCATACTGCTAAAGCATAACTGCAGAACAGAACTAACATAAATACACCAAATCCTAATCCAGCAGCCAAGCCCTCATATACACCGGCTTTGTAAGCTCTCTGTAGAGAATTATCATATCTAGCAATAGCTTGTCTCTCCCCTGTGAATGAAGCAACCTGCATGGGAAATAAAGCCACTGGTAAGGACTACATTTCACTCCTTAGACAAAGAATGCCAAAGTTTATCTTTTGATTCTTAACAGTTCTGATTGAGCTGATTGTTTGTTCAACCACAACAGCTGCTGCTGAATAAGCAGCTTGTCCACGTGATGTCAACTTTGCAATAAGGACAGTCATCGAAGCAGAGGAGATCACAAGAACAGGGATTGAAGAAAGCATAACCAGAGTGAGAAGCCATCCCTTAATAAAAGCTATCACAAACCCTCCAAGAAATGATGCTGAAAGCTGTAAAAACTTTCCTATCTTTGGTTTTCCATAAATGAGAAAAGAATTAGTATATAGGTCACGATTCACAATTGAATTTCAGATTCATAGCACCGCAAATTTACCTTTTCACCGATGGCATCTTGAATAATAATAGTGTCTGATGAAATTCTTTCTAGAATTTCACCTGTGTTAGTCTCTTTGTCAAAATATCCAATATCTTGCCTTAGTATAGCTCTCAGGTATAAATTTCTAATCCTAACAGCCTGTCTTTCCCCTGTAATCATCCAACATGCCACCTCTGCCAAGAAGCAGATGTAGAGTTCTCAAGTTTCATCAAACTAGTGAATATATGCGGGATTACAAATTATGAAAAAGGTCTTGATACTTACGGGAAAATGCTGATATACCAGATCCCAAAGCAAGATATACAAACTGTAGGGATACCTATTATTGTCTATTGTATTAGAATGGATGCCAATACAAAATCAAATGATTCATGCATTGTAGCACAAATATATGGAATAAGCACAAAAAGAAATTTAAACTACTTTCTCTTTTGAGATATATTAAAGATGTAATACCTTGGAGACTTCATTCACAACTCGTTTACTTTCCACATTCTGTCCAAAAGAATTTGCTAATTCTCCGTACAAGAGAGTCATGAGAGGTAAACCCAATCCACTTCCAACAGCTGTGATTGCGCCGATGACCATTAGCACAAAATCTGCATGGTCAGCAAAGGCAAACAATTTATAGTATGGAACTTTCTCAACGGCTCTAGTCGGCTCAGTGTTGCTACCAGAGATCTGTTTATTGGCACACGTATCTGCGGTTTTGGGTGTTTTACATTGCTCAAAATTTGGTTCTTCACCAAAATGGTCAACCTCGGCCATTAGTCAATTCTAATGCCAATCCTCCAACTTCTGGTTAACCTGTCACTTAAACAGAAAATGAGTCATTCAACGTGAGGACTAGGTGCAAATTCTATGCTGTTGGATTATGACTGAATGCAACATTTTAAGAAACTTTCTTGGAAGTGAATCCAATCATGTTAAAAAGAAAGATTTAACTAGCTGCACTTAAGGACATTTAACTAGACACGAAGTGACGTTTTCTTCATAAGTTCATCATAAAAATTTCAAGGAATAATCAGCATCATGATGAGAAAAGGGACACGGGACTCCAATATTAGATTGAACAGAACTCCGTAATTATGCCTTTAGAACCTTTTGAACAAGGGAGGCTCTCAGTCATTAAATTCTACAACTACTGAGGAAGAACATTAACAGACCAAGGAATTGGTCCAGCAATTTAGACGAAAAGAACATCTGAACAATACTAACAATCGAGTTTTCAGTTGCTTCCAATTGATTGATAGTTTTTGATTCTCTGTTAAGTAAAACTAGGAAATGGAAAAAACAGGGGAGATATTTTCACCAGTGAATATAACTTATGCACTTAGGATTAAATCATCAAGAGCAACAATGGATGTAAATTTTCTTGAAGAAGGTTGAATAATATGGAAAGAAAAGATAAAATTGAGTGACAATACTCAGAACAAAGGTTTTCTTTCTGCAACCTGAAGCTTAACAAAATGAGTTTCATATTATGCATGAGGAAACCAAACAGTTCAACTGTGATCCGTGACAATGTTGTTGAGGGTGTAAAAATAGATACAACACAATATTTTGAATATTACTCTTTCAGCTGAGTGCAATGACCACCATCTCGATCAATTAACAAAATATTATCGGGTGATGGAGTATTATATCTCTTTGAAAACCACGGCAGGTTATAGATTAAAGAAATCTTAAATAATGCCTATTAAACCTTGGAAGACCAGGGAGAGTAAACAAGTTAAGCACAGAAAATATGTCACCTCTACTATATACAATTCTGATTGAAGAGATGGCCAGAGTGAAGTGTTTGACTGTTTTCAGGGTAGAAGAAATATAGTTAGTTGGAACTTTTTATCATATGTTATCATAATATCATTGTCCTATGATTGTGAGAGCTTGTCAACTGCAACATTTATAAATAGATAATACACAAGTAGTTTCAATAATTCTCCAATTAAAAAAGAATTTGCCTTAACAAAAAGTTGGCATTATTACTCTGACTTCAGATTTGTGCACTTTTCTCGTCTGACTTAAATTCTTGATACCAAATCAGTGTCATGTCTAACTAAACTGCTAAAATAGTGATTACAATTTTATATTTATTAATTCAAGTCGTACAATGTAAACATTAATACAAATAATAATTCTTCAAAGAAAACTCCACCACTCATTAAAGGCTGTCCTTTAGCATTCATGCCTGAAGTATTCTGTATTGACTAGTATATCGCAGCTATACCTCTCGATTAAATTAATACTATGAAACAATAACGTGGTTTTTAATCTCTCTTCCCCTGGTATGCATAGAATCTTAATTTTTTTTTTTTTTCATCTTTAAACATTTAAATACTTGCATATACAGGTTGAGGAAGAGCAAGGTCACTCTGCTATTACTAAGATGGCTTGAAGACGAAGTAACATATATTCTGATGCTTATTAAATTCGTAATTGAAGTTCTAAAAAATAAAATCGATGAGCTTGGTAAGAGTGAAACAGGCAATTTCTGGCATCAGTCTGTGCATAAAGCTGAAGGCACAATCGATTTATGATGTTGTTTATTACACTTTCATTCCGGCTCCAATGCAATTTCTTTAAGATTTAAACTACTGCCGAAGCAACCTATAACATGTAGGAGTATTAAAATATACTGTAGCCACTACAAAGATTAGGGAACATTGCTCAAGGGCAACAAATTTGAGATTCCCAGGGACCATGAATTTAAAATTTCTTGGTTTTTATTGGTTCAAAGAAAGGGACATTTTTCTGCTCAAGGCAATCATGTTTGGACAAAGGGATCTTATACCTCAGCCGATGTATTTCATGCCAGAACAAACTTAGTAGCAAATGCCCACCGATAGTCAATAATAATGCAAATATTTAATTTGAATATAAGGTAACAAATATATAAAAAATACAAAAAAGAGCAAAGGAATGATGCTTCCCTGTGGGGGCGTCCATCCTCCTCTGGTTGTCATTTCTTTTATTCACTTCTCGGTGGAAGCTTCTAACTCAGTTTTCTCTTTTGTCCCTTCCTTTAAACATGAACCTGATTCCTTGTAAACCAGAAAAACAAAAAGCCAACCAAATTCCTTGTCCTATAAGTATAATACTAATATTATTTTTAATGAAATTTTATGCCTTCAAAATCATCAATGTACTTAAAGTTTAATGACACAACTGGAAATCACGTACAACAGCTTTGCAGGGTGGCACCGGGAAGGAGGATGATCAAATAATTTACTCAAACCCGCAATTTTTTCAGAAAAAAAAATGTGATATTTTATTTCCTGGGGCAAAGTGCAATTTTACCCATCACTTCCAAATTGATTCTTCAATTAAGGCTGAATTTTGCTCCCGCATTGTGATTGTGAATCAGTGAACCCTAATTTTGATTGCAATACAAATGAGAACTGATAAGATTACTCTACTATGATATCATACCATACTATTATGATCGACTAATTTTCATATTTTGATTTTAATAGAGATGGATTAAGCTTTAGCTTCAGTGAGAACCATTTTTTATTATCATTTTTCAAAGTTTAGCTTACTATCTTAATTTTATATATATTTATTTCTAAAAAGTCTTAAAAATAATATTTTACTAGGTTATATACTTAAAATATAAATAACAAATGTATTTATGAAATTTAGTCTAACAACAATATATAAATTTTGTTATTGTATTAAATAAATGATTAAATTTAACGAATATATTTTAAGGATTTAATTAAACTACTAACATATCAATACATGTATTCCAGATTTAAGTAACACTCTTATTTTTTTTTTTTTTTTTTTTTTTTTTTGAGAGACTAGTAACACTCTTATTGTCAATACTTAAAATTATGATAAACAAAAGAAGGTTTATTATCTATGCATATACATATATAAAAATACGAGTTCATAAAAAAAAATCTGAACTTTTTTTGTTATATTAGTATACCCTAGTTAAATTCTACTATGATACTTAATATCAATTACAAAATAGGAATAAAATTAGCCTTTGATGAATTATACTTCAATCAAACAACAAAAGAAAAAGAAAAAAAACACAAGACGCAACAAACACTGCATATTATTTTTCTTCAACATTTTTTTGAGAATAAATCACCATATCTTACTTTTGAATCTTATACTCGATTATATGTCTACTAATAGTTCACTTTAAAAGATACTATAAAATAAGAAACGAATTCACATTTTTTTAGAATGGATAATTACATATGTACCTTAAGGGTAAACACAAAAAATGTTCAACTTTTTTTTACCACATTAGTTCTCATCTACGGGTTGTTTATTTTACTTTGATTCTTTTTAGACTGAGCACGGCAGCTCCGATGTCACGTTACTTGCGCGTGAGGGTACTTTCCTTTATTTGCTATGATAGTGTTACACTTAAGTCCCCCATAAAACCTATTTGTATCAATTTAGTCTCTAATTTTTATAAGAAATAATAACAAAAAAAAATATTTAAATATAACCTCTATGAATCTAAAATCATTTAAAATAATAAAAATTTAAAAAATAATAATAAAAAAATTAATAGTTCACCTATTTATATCAATATGAATTAGAAAATAATTAAAAGAATCGGACATTAAAATAAAAATCATCTATTTGTATTAATAAAAAATCAAAACTTAAAAAATATTTAAAAAATAAAAAAAAAATTTAAAAAAAAATAAGCATACCCACCACCCCCAAACCCCATTCCTCTTCTCCCTCTTCAACAACAACATTAATGATTTTTAAAAATATTATTTTGATTTTTTAAAATTATTTTCTAACTTATATTGATACAAAATAGGTGATTTTTTTTCTATTCTTTTAATTATTTTCTTATCTATATTGGTACAAATAGGTAAACTATTATTATTTTTAAATTTTTATTTTAAATTTTCGATTCTTTTTAAATGATATTCGTTTCATAAAGGTTATATTTAAAGGAGTGTTTTTGTTATTTGAAATTATTATTTCTCATAAAAGTCAGAGACTAAATTGATACAAATAAGTTTTATAACACTATCATAATGAACAGACGAAAATACCCTCACGTGCATGTCACGTGACATCGAATCCTCCGTGTTCAACCTGAAAAAAGTCAAAGTGAAACAAATAACTCTTAGTAAAAACTAATGTAAATTTTTTTTTAAAAAAAAAAAACGATTTTGTAAAATATTATAACTAAGGAGAACCATTTATGATGTTCACCCGTACCTTAAGTATAAGGTTAGACGCGATACCTAAGTACATGTAGATCACGTTCAGTAACCATAAAGACATTCTATAGGTTGCAAGTTAAACTATATATTATTCCATAACTAGCTAACTACATTTAACCATTAAGTTTTGAAGTATAACCAACGTTCTTGTTGCAATTTGCAATTGAATTGTGTTATTATTCATTAATAATAAACAACCAATTTTTGTACGGTCCAAATAGGTATTATACAATTTCTCGAAGAAACTTGGTATAAAAAAAATACGAAAAGAAAATTACAATAATTAAACTTTAGTTAATTTGTTCTTTAGAATGTCATCACTTTATCTCACAAGATTAAATAACAATTTTTAAAATTTGATTATTTAATTCCTACAAGATAGCACGCTAATGTATTGTTTGGTTGTCGGGAAAGTGAGGGAAAGTGAAGGAAAGTCAGTTTTTTTTTCTCTCACTTGTTGTTTGGATAGCACGAAAGGAAGTTACTATTTTCCTTCAACTTTCCTGCAGGAAAATTTTGTGAAGAAAAAATTTCCCCACCAATTTGATGGGGAAATGCTGGGAAAATTTTAGAGAAAATTGCAAAACAATCCTTGTACTTTGTCTAACTATCAAAACCTCCTATTTATGATTTTTTTTACCAAAATTCCCTTTGTGGTTATTTATTATTAGCAAAAAAATACTCTCTCAAGTCATAATAGCAATTATACCCCCACAAAATATCGCAAAAACACCAATTTCAGACGCAAACAACCCAAATAAAATGTAATATTTATCTTGAAACTAGAAAAGTACAAATTGCAAAAGACAATATCAACAAATTTTACATAAATCCCAACCAAAGAAAAAGTTAAAAATTTTAATCATATATATAGATAAAAAATATTACTTCTTTTTCTAAACTTTCTTGACAACCAAACATCTGCAAGAAAATAGTTTTCTTGACAACCAAACATGTAAAGGAAAATGACTTTCTTTTCCTTTTCTTTTCTTTTCCTTTCCTTTCTTTTTCATTTTCCTACAATTTTCCTTCACTTTTCATACAACCAAACAAGCTATAAAGGAAACTAAAATAAAAGAAAATGTTCGTATTGTCAATCTGTAACGGCACCTGCTTGCTATAGAATAAATAATAATACAATAACATTAATAATATCCAATAATTGCAGTTCAGACATCTTTTTTTTTTTTTGGTACAAACAGTTCAGACATCTAACTATCCATTACAGTACAATAATTATCTCAAGTGACTCATTAACTTGTCAATTCAAACTCAACATTCACCAGACAGGACTTGAGAACTCTACGGTTCGCGCCCCAACTGAAACCCCTTTCTGCTACGTTGTCCATTCTGGTCTACGATGAGATTCTGAAAGAGTATATATTTGAAAGCGTAAACTGTTATCCTACCATTAGAAAGGGTTAATGAGCTACCTTACCCAAGTTAGTCCAGATGGCAAGTGAATCACTTCTCAAGGGGCTCCAATCCTTGGCTGGTGATTCCGGTCAATGGTAGAGCCGATAGAGCCCTGGTGCAACTCTGTAGCCCCAGCTACCCAGATTTGCCCAACAGATACCATCAAGCGGGGAGCAAAAGAGCGCTCAAACTATCATACACAACAATTGGGGTGAGATAAAGTACTACACATCGGTACCACCAATCATTATGAGGTGAGATTAAGTACTACACCTCCATATTCTATCAATTATCACAATCATAATGAGGTGAGATAAAGTACTACACCTTCACATTCTATCAATTATCACATACTACGAGCAACGCAGACATATGTAGGGTTATCAGTTCTACTACGAACATGTAGCACGTACCGCGAGCATTGCATACAGTCACAAACATGGATATAACAATCATAGTCATTTCAAATGCAAAATGCATATATACGATATGATTTTCTTTTGAAACTCTTCCAATTTTAAAGACGTTTTATTGAGGCGCTCACATTTCTCAGGCTAAATAGGCTACTCAATGTTGCTATTTGGCTTCTCGATGAGTTCATCGGTTTCACCATCACGTGTGGCTTGAGAGGAATTGTCTTGATCTAGATCATTCCAAGTCTTGACCTTATAGTCGGATAATCATGTACCGGCTAGTCTCAAGTTACCTGTACAATGAGCGTTTCAATAGAGTGAGCAATGATTCCCTGATCAATTACCCTTCAAATTCTATTAGTCAGTCTATTTCTTGTTCAAGTTTAATTCCATATTTAATCGAGATTAAGGTAGTTACTAATTAAAGTTGCAAGGAATGACCCATTTTGTTTTAACTAATTATATTTACATTTGAAGACTTCTCTTTCACATTATATGATATTTTGGTTAAATTAAATGGTCCATGTTATCTTATCAAATAAGTAATGAAGTCTAACTTCAAGAAAGACTATTCAGAAGGAACTATTTTGATTTACATAACTTTAAAGTATTAGATGCTTGATTATAGAACTGTAACGTGAATTTCAAGACTGAACCCATGCACCTAGATTAAACTCAAATTAAATAATTGGACTGTTGATTATTAAGAACTTTAATTTGGATTCAATACTTAATCAAATTCGAGTAGGTTAATTAACAAACTAGCCCAACCTTTTCAATCTCAGATGTAATAATCAAACATACCTGATAGACATCTTCAACTTTTGTAGTAATTAACTTCTCTTTGTTCTAATAGTACTGTTGATTATTATTATTATTTCACATGGTCAATTTACCCAACTGTTAATTAATACGTCAATTATATATCATTCTCCATTAAATTGTGAGTTTAATATAATAATCAATTAATTTCATTAAACTACATAGCAATCAAGCTAAAATCCTAACCAAGTATAATGAATGAATATTGAACTCAAAGTATTTACTCAAATACACTACTGTAATTCAACTTACCCGGCCCAAAATCAATTTTAAAATCATCCCAAACTATATATCTTCTTCACCATCCCCAAACCACTGCTACTTAAGCCATTACACAACCACCCCTTTGGAACACCCGCAACCTCCGTTGAGATCAGGTCGCCGCCACGAGTTCACCAGCACACCCTCGCCACCGATCGATAACCTCAGTTCCCTTCATCAATCATTCACTCAATTAATTCTTCTATATTTCTTTCTTCAACTCTTGTCTTTTCTATCTATAATTATTCTCCACATCTTTTCTTTCGTTTTCTAAGATATAATTTCCCTAAATCTCCTATATATATTCCCCTTCAACATCTCTCGTGTGAAACCGGCTGTGTGAGGCATGCATGCATAAAGGGTGTTTAATTTTAAATTGTACGTGTATATTTGATAAATAGCTATGAACGGAATATATAGCGAAGTTTAATCAAGAGTCATCAATTTCCTATAATTTGCTCAATGAGTGAAATATACTTTTGAATTGGAGAAAGCTATAACTAGCTTTGCTTAACCAACAAGGTTTACTCATCCTTCTATATCAATTCACACCCTCTATTATTTTGAGTCCTTATTTTATGTTGCTATAAATTAATTTTAACTTTAAATAATCAACTCCTTAAGTTCTGCTAAATTGTAAGTTCCAATTATCTATTCACTTAATTGCATTCAAATTAACTGAGTCTTCTTGAGTTTTATATTATTGACTTAATTACAATTCAACTTTATTCAAATTTAATGGGCTAGCCGTGTATATGTTTACTTTATTTAATTACTCGATCCACTTTATATAGAGATATGATTAAATACTTATAGAGTTACGCTAAATATTCAAGAAAGTTAACATGTTGATAAAAATAATACAACGTATCTATTCAGACTAAATCCCAACTTCTAGATAAATTTGATATTCATCCCCACATCTCAACTATATAATTTATTAAGTCCATAACGAGTTCAATTGACGCTTTCAACTTTTATACATGATCCACTACATTTCATAAACCTTAACTTTATTCCTTCACTATATATAGTTGAACACTTTATTTTATTTATAGTGTACTATGCCAATTCACTTTCTTTTACTTCTTATTTTGTTTAAAACCAATTAAGAATTCATTTTGCTATTATTTATAAATAAGGGATATTGCACATCATTGTTAGATTTCACATTAAAAGAAAGATGAATACAGTCATAAAAAAAATTAAATTTATGACCACTAAAGAAAAAATAAATAATTAAATCAAGTTATTGTGAATCCACGAAAATAAAGTTAATCACAATTTTTCTATGCATGTTCCGTGAAGTTGAAAGTTATAAGGTAAAATATTATATAGAAAAAGTTCAATAAAGATAGACTAAACCATCATTTTTTCTACTTATAAAGAAGACGATTATACTTATATGAAAAGTGAGAAAATAGTGATATTATTTATTTAGTATTTATTATTTAATATAGGTTGATATTAATAAGTTGATATTAATAAGAGAACAAACATGGGTTGATATAATTTTTTATAAAGGAAATAGGAGCATAAATGAAAGGACCGAGGGAGTAACAAACATGGGCTGATATAATTTTTTATAAAAGAAAAATAATATAAACTTTCATAAATAATGTGTTAAAAAATGATAGTTGATATTGTATTATGTTGATATGATAAATAATAACAAACATTGTGGTAGGATTGTTTGATGTAATAATTTTATCATTTGAAAAAATATATTTAGAAAGTTAGATTTAGCAATTGATATAACTTAATGACAACATTTTTTAAGTAAGTAGATGAAAAAAATATAAATAAATAATAATAGAATAAAAGTAAAAGTAAAATTCAAATTCAAATTAATAAATAACAAACAAAAAACAAAATCACCACGTGATGTATGTTATATACAAGAGGAATATGACGGATACGGTTATCACACGCGCTAGATATGTATTTGATTCATCACAAGTGTGTCAAACATAAAAACTCAAAAGATTGGATTTGGTAGAGACGTTTGTTTGATCCTTGTTTATTTATTTTATTTTATTTGTTGGATAAAGTGTTACAATACTAATACTTCTAATATTGGTTCTCTCATTTTCTGAAATTTTAATATTTTATTTTTGTCTTATCTTTTAATTCATTATTTCTTCTTACATTGGTCACTATTTAAGTTTTTTCAATTGTCACTACAAAAAAAATAAATTTTAGTGACAAAATAGTAGATGACAAAGTGACAAGAATTTAAATATTGTCACTAAAATGATGTATATAGATACACTAGTGACAAGATATGTGAAAAAGTTATCACTATTGACATATAGTGATACTCCAAAAGTGACAACTAAAAATTTGTCGCTAAATTATAATGACAATATTTATTGTCACTAGTTTGTCACCGAAATGGTGTCACTAATTGTCAATTGTGACAACTTAAGTTCCATACACTTGTCACTAATATCCGTGAGTGACAACTTTGAAATATATTTTGTCACTGTTGCACTTGTCACTATTGTTATTGTGACAAAACTAATGTTTTTGTCACTAAATATAAGCAAAAAGTGACAATTTCAACAATGTCACTTAATTTTTTGTCACTAAAATCCATTTTTCTTGTAATGTGTTTTTCGTTAAACTAGAAATTAAATCTTATAATAATAATTTAAAAATCACACATAATTAGTTAGATATGTATAATATACGTGCACCTTTATAATATTTTAAAAAGAAAGAGAAGAAAAAAAAAGTTGATATAATCTCAGAATAAGACCATCGTGAAATTGTATGAAAATAAAATGAACTAGAGTTGAATAAGTTAGAATTGACAATATTTAAAATTACAATAAACAAAAGAAAGTATATTATCTTATTTTATGAAAAGAAAGAGAATAAGAAAAAAGAATCTGATATATAAGTTTGAAATGAGAACTAAAATGGGTTTTTCTATGGTTAGTACCACTTGTGCTAAGTATTCATTAGGTCCCCCTTTAATTATCGTTGGATCTTATTTATTTTCTAATCTACCATTCATTTTTTTTAAGGGTGACCTGTGCTCTAGGTTATTGTACTACATAAATTTAATCTCTTTCCTTAAGTGTTCACAAGTAATTAAATCTTATTGCAAAGTTGATCTCATTACTTATGTTGACTAACAATTTTACCCCATAATATTTCAACTTATCAAAATAGTCTCACTTCTTCAAATTTATTGACGATTTTAGTCCACATTGTTGCCAAATTTAAAAATTGACTCGAATAAGACCACGTGCAGACCAATTTGAAGATTTTATTTATTATATTTACATAACTAATTTGATTTATAAATAATATTAATAAATTAAATAATATTTGAACATAAATCTAAAGAAAAATTAAGATTCTTGACTGATTTAACCCATTTTTCACTAATTTATCGATTTAAGTTGTTTTTTACCTATTTAACCTATTTTTTCACCGTTTTCACCCGTTTTCCTACTAATTTCATCGATTTTAAACCATTCGCGACCGATTTAACTCATTTCTTCATAGTTTGCATCTATTTTTTCACTAATTTCATCGATTTATACTGTTTTTGACCGATTTAACCCGTCTTCTAATTTATTTCATTGATTTAAATTATTTTTGACCGATTTAGCCCATTTTTCACCGTTTTATTTCATTTCCCACTAATTTCATCGATTTAAACCATTTTTTACCGATTTAACTTTAATTCTTCATCGTTTGCATCGATTGTTTTCACTAATTTCATCGATTTGAACGATTTTTGACTGAGCTAACCCCTTTTTTTCACAAATTTCATCAATTTGAACCGTTTTTATCGATTAACCCATTTTTCATTAATTACGTCGATCTAAATTATTTTTGACCGATTAAACCCATTTTTCACCATTTTTCCACTAATTTCATCGATTTTATACATTTTTGACAGATCTAACTCATTTCTTTACCGTTTGCATCGATTTTTTTCACTAATTTCATCGATTTGAATGGTTTTTGATTGATTTAACTCATTTTTTCACTAATTTCATCGATTTGAACGATTTTTGACCGTATTAACCAATTTTTTCACTAATTTATCGATATAAATTGTATTTTTTAACCAATTTAACCCATTTTTTTCACCATTTTATAGTGAAAAAATAGGTTATATCGGTAAAAAATAATATAAATTGATGGTGAAAAAATGGTTTAAATTGGTCAAAAATAATTTAAATCGATAAATTAGTGGAAAAATGGGTTAAATTGGTCAAAAACCGTTCAAATCGATGAAATTAGTGAAAAAATGGGTTAAATTGGTAAAAAAAAATCGTTCAAATCGATGAAATTAGTGAAAAATCGATTCAAACAGTGAAGAAATAAATTAAATTGGTCAAAATGGTTAAATTGATGAAATTAGTGGAAAAGTGGGCGAAAACGGTGAAAAAATGGGCTAAATCGGTAAATAATAATAATTTAAATCGATGAAATAAGTGAATAAGCTGGTTAAATCGGTCAAAAACCGTTCAAATCGATGAAATTGATGCCAACGGTGAAGAAATAAGTTAAATCGGGTGAGGTGGGCTGGGGTAGGTTTTTTAGTTTTTCTTAATTATAATTATAATTATTTATTTTATTATTTTAATAAATATTAAATAATTTTTATTTATATAATTTATTATTTTAATAAATATTAAATAAATTAATACTGTTATATTTGAAAAGAATATGTTTACTTAATTTTTTAAAATTTATGTTAAATATTATTTATAAATCAAATTAGTTATGTAAATATAATATGTAAATTTTTTAAATTGCCCTGCACATGGCTTTATTCAAATCAAATTTGAAATTTAGCAACAATGTGGCATAAAATCGTTAGTAAATTTAAAAATGTGGGGCTATTTTAGTAACTTGAAATGTTACGGGGTAAAATTGTCAGTCAACATAAGTAATGTCATCAACTATGCAATAAGACTTAATTGCAACGTCACCACTTAAAGGTGATTTTTAACGGCGGTACCAAATGTGAGCGAATTTGTGAAATTATGGTACAAAATGTGTTGGCCTCAATTAGTTTGGTACCAAAAGTGAAAATTGACATATAGCTCAGTACTAAAAAATGCAATTATCTCTTTAGTAAAATTATTTTTAAATCATTACCTTTTCAAAAGGTAACAGGTCAAATTTATTGAATTTTAAAGGGGACCTAATAAGAATTAGCACAAACTGGAACTAACCACAGAAAACCCCAACTAAAATTGTATCAAAATAATAAATACTATCTTGGTCATTCACTTTGTTGTCGACAAAGAGAGCATCAATAGATAAAACTGCATATTTGATCCACAAACTATTGAATCACAACAAACATATTAGACTTAATTTTATTATATTCGGCTTGAATTTTTATCAATCAATTGGATCATTTATATTTATGCTTTGGTTCCCCGTGATGCCATTTGTTATTTAGCCGGTTCCAACCATTTGTCGTCATTAATCGAGGCAATTAATTAATGGAGCAAAGGGCCTTAAACCCATATTTTTTAATAAAATTAAAATATATTTATCATTAATCATTAGATTATAAATTATTTAAATAATTGTCCAGATATTAAGAATAACGAATAATAAACAATTACCAAAGAGATATACCCACAATCTTGATTTGTGGGAGTTGAACCCATACCAAGTGACATCTTGAAATTTATATCCTATTCTTCACCTGCTCCAAGTAAAAGACGGATTAGATCCCAAAACAGCCCCAAGCACCTGCGAATTGTTTGATCATATGTATTGATGAATGATACTTTTGATATTTAATTGTAGTTATAGACTAAATTTATGTTATTAAACACGTTATCATTTCAATTATTCTCATTAGTTTTTTTTTTCATTTTTAATTAATTACTGTATGCAATTAAGACATATTGAATATTTTATTTATTCCCCAAAAAATATAGCTCTATTCTATTTATTTTCCCAAAAAATATAGCTTTGGACTTTATAACCTGTGACTAGGCCTGTCAATCGGGCCCTGTGAGCCGAGCCTTTAATTGCTCAAACTCAAATACCGTCGGGCTTCATGTCCATAGGCTCAAACTCAAATGCCATCGGGCTTCACATCTATGAGCTCAAACTCGGCTCATGTAATTTTTCGGGCTTCGGGTTTATATCTGGCTCATATCGGGTTTGCTCACTTTAGCAAATTTTACTTAACAAATAAAAAACTACGCATTCTTTAAATGCAATATATAGACAATTTTATTTAATTCACAAGAATATACAAATTTTATACTCGTAATCAATAACATAGAACATTAAATATAATTGTAAAGTGCCAAGACTCCCATTTTTTCACCATTTATTTTTATTTTTCCATTTTTTCTTTTTGTTTATTACGTTCCCTTTGACCTGCGGAAACTTTTGTTATAATTCATATATGTGGTGGATTATTTGTAGTAATTAATATACTTATAACAATAGTACCAATAATTTATTGTAGTAATATTTAAGATAATAATATATTCGGCCCTTATTCGGGTTGAGCCTTGTAAGGCTCAAGCTCGGCTCATAAATTAATCGGTTTTAGTATAATGGCTCAAACTCAGCCCGGCTCACAATTATTCGGGTTCGGGTCAAATTTAATCGGGCCGAGCTATCGGGCTTCGGGTAGGCCCAGCTCAATTGACCGTCCTACCTGTGACTAAAATTGGAAATTTGAAAGGGTAGTAGGATGAAAGGGAAAAAGGCCAAGAGAATGAAAATCTTAAAACAAATTTATATGACCCCTAAATCATGATTCATGTGAAAGGACGGATATACACAAAACATCCCTCAACTTTTTTCTTCCATATAAGTAGACAATTATTAAAAACCATTTTTTTTTCCAGAAAAGTAGAAATAACAAAAACACCGAAAATAAAATAAAATAAAATATTAATCATTTCTAAATCTCGTTCTTCCCAACTAAAAAGAAATCAACACCACTTTCAAATCAAATAATTCTCCCCAGTTATTTCAACGATCGGACGACAACCACGCCGTCATTCATCACCGGTCGTCCGATTAGATGACTTATGTCGCCGGCCTTCGTTGACTCCGGTGCACCACCTCCTCACACCAACGGTCAGATTTTCTCCTCTTCACCTTTCATTTCATGCTATATAATATATAATAATATTATCAACAATTTTGTTTCAGGTCCTAAAATGGATCCAAATTACGGGTTCAATTCCCCATCATTGGGCCCCGGAAAGCCCGCCCCGGGTGTTTCCCGCCCGCCCCGCCTTGCCAAGCTCCGGAAACCCATGGCCGGCCATCGACCCAGTCTCTTCCGACCCGTCCCCCAACGGGTTGTGGAAGATTCGAGTACTGATTCAGGTGGTTTTCAACCGGTACACCATAATGCAGGTGGAGGTTTTGTGTTTTCTTCCAATAGTAGTGGTCCTGTTAGTAGTAATAGCAGTATAAGTAATTTTAGCGAGAGTGTTGCGAGTAGTGATGTAGAGAGAGGTAAAGTAGTTGACGAATTGAGGGGATTGAGAATTGGCGAAAAAGGGGGTGCAACGAATAGTAGCAGTGGTGGTAGAGATCGTGGTGTGCAAAGTGTAGATCAAAATGTGGTTTCTGAATTGCCAGATGAGATGAGAAAGTTGTACATTGAAAGTGCTCATTTTAGTAAAGTATACGGTGGGAGCGTGGAAGGTGAACTTCCAAATAAGATGAAGAAGTTGAACATTAAAAACAATGAGCGTGATGGTTCGAGTAATTTGGCCTTTGGTGGTGGTGCTAGCAAGTCATTAAGTGGGAGTTCGGATGCTATGCTCGATGACAACATGAAAAAATTGAACATTGAAGAGTCTATGTATACTTCTGCAGATCAGAAACATAAAGACAACTATAAATTCATTTTTGGAAAAAGTGGAAATGCTAAAGAGGCAGTGGATGTGAGTATTGCTAGTGATGTTGGAAACAGTTCTAATCAGTCTGGTGCAGAAACTATGCATCACATGCAGACTGAGAATTTAGGAGATAGGATTTTCCAGAAAGTTTCAGGATTTACTTTACAGGCAGGTTTGCAGAGTAAGAACAGTTGTACTCATGTAAGTTGTGATACTGAAAGTACTTCAACATCCTCACCGTTGTTTGCATCTAGCGACATTCATATCAAACTAGTTGGAGGTGTTCCTGATATTCCGTCCATGGACAGATCCGACAAGAAAGTTGAGTTTAATTTTGCTAGCAAGTTGGATAGTATGGACGGAAAAAATGTGCAGTTCACGACACCGGATCCTAAAGGGCACTTACTATTTGGCTTAAATAGGAAAGTTGAGACAAAGAGGGAACCATCCAAGGACACTGGACTGAGGAAAAAGAAGGGGAAGTGGAAGAAACCTGTGCAGGTTCCATCGAAGTTTGCGCAAGACTTTGGCTTTCAGGAAAATTTGCCAAAATATGCTGAATCTTCTGAACAGTATTCACCCATGGATGTCTCTCCGTACGAGGAAATACTAGCTGATGATAGTTTTTCAAGAGAGACCTCTGTGGCCTCAGAGGAGTCTTTTTATGTCGATGATAATAATTCTTCAACTAAAGCATGCCCAGATGTTTCAAATGATATAGTTGATGAATGCCTAGTTTCTGCAACAGAGCGCTTGTATATAAATAAATGTGATATAAAGGCCAGTGAAAGACTAGATGAAGAATCTTCAGTTTGTGTAAACATAGGTATTGGGCTTGAGAGCCCTCGAGAAAATGCTGTTTCAGGGGCTGAGACCGAAAGCTTCAAGTCTGCAACTGATGAGTTAGATTACAGCTCTGACTCCTTTATTACTGCAGCAGATGTCGAAGTAAGTTCCAGCTCTTCTATTGAGAAACAAGATAGTGATGGATGTACTCGGTTTAAATGTGATACAAGTTCAGCTGACTTTGGCCAGACTGGATTCATGTTTGCTGCGTCTTCCACGGCTGTCAGTCAGTCTTCAGCATCAATGGGCATACAGAAGAAGAAAAGTCGAGTAAAAGTTGGTCATGATTCATGTAGCTCCACACCAAATGTCAAAGTCTCACACACATCATCTACTATCCCCCCTCTTCAAGCTTCTAGATCTTCATTGTTGTCACCTGATCAGGATCAAAAACTGAATTTCCCAAACGTGTTAAGCCGTAGAAGGGATAAGTCTGACCAAGTTAAAGAACTAGAGGTCAATCAAGACTCTACTGCAGCTGCAAGCATTGCAGCTAAGGAATCCTGTGAAAAATGGCGGCTGAGGTGTGAATCTAATTCACTTATTATAAAGATCCAACAAATAGCATTAAAAGTTTGTTGAGATAACTGTTTTTCCTTTTTTTTTTTTTAAATTCCCGCAACAGCAGCTTGGTTGTGGTCTATAGCCATTGCCAAACTTTCATATTTATTTTTGATTATGTTATACGCCAGGGGGAATCAAGCCTACGCGAAGGGTGACTTTTTGAGAGCTGAAGATTGTTACACTCGGGGAATTGATTGTATATCCCAAAGTGAGGCATCTAGAAGCTCTCTTAGGGCTGTAATGTTGTGCTATAGCAATCGTGCAGCAACACGTATATCTCTTGGAAGAGTGAGAGAAGCATTAGAAGATTGCATGAAGGCTGCCGCATTAGATCCCAGTTTCCTTAGGGTGCAAGTTCGAGCTGCCAGGTGAGGCATGTCCGTGCTACTTTTGACCCACATCCTGCTTCCCTTTCTTGTTTCAAAATAACAAAAAAAAGCATCCTGCTCTCTGCTTCTTGGTGGGTCCATCTTGATCAATGTAGTTATCTCGTCTTCTTCTTCTTCTTCCTTTTTTTTTTTGGTTCATTTATCATCCCTTTTGAGAGCAAGAGTAAAGATATGCCTCATACTCTGGTAACTAGTAGCTTGCAGTTATGTTACTTTGTGGAACCAAAAAAAAAAATCCATTTTTCTCCTTTACAAATGAAAAAAGAAGTGGCACAGTTTTGAAGTGTTTATCTTTAGGATTATGTTTAGTAGTCTTAACTCTTGATTTTCTTTCAGTTTTTTCTGTTTATCCCCCTTGAATATAGTTTGTCGCTAGATGCTTATTTATCGTTTCTTATCAACAATATGAGTATCTTTCAAATCTATCAAAGCTGCTACTAAGTCGTCCAATGATAGTTTAAACATAACTGTAATTCTCAAAATGCTTTAGGCACAGAAGCCTCTTATGGAACAAACCACATGCCTGGTTGAAACTATAAATTGCTTTCAATATCCTGAAACATTGAGAGTGGCCTTGCTCTATCAATTGCATTAAAAATTATTTTTTCTTCTTCTTTCTGGGGACTTATTTTTGTATTTTCAGCTGTTACCTTACCCTTGGGGATGTTGAGAATGCAACTCTGCATTTTATGAAGTGTTTGCAAGCTGGGTCAGATATCTGTGCAGACAGGAAGCTTTTGGTAGAAGCTTCTGAGGGCCTTGAGAAGGCACAGGTATTGAAATCAGCTAACATATGTGTTATTTTCCTTTGTTGCTGTGATATTTTGGTTAGGAGTAGGACCTATTTAACACTCTTAGTTGACTTGCTCAATTTATGAGTAGCTTGATAAAATGGAATACATGTTAAGTGAACATCACTTTCATGTTATAAAATGAATCAATCCCATCTCGTAAAAATCTTGGTTATAAGTGTGAAAATTCTATATTTTCTTAACAATTTATCAATGGATTGTGGTATAAGTACTGGGGATGCAAAGTGACAACTGATGTGAAACTAATGCATGGGTTTAGGACCAATTGTAGTTATAGATGTTAGTCCAGAATGCTTTTTATCTAAATTGTACATAACATGTGCACCAAGTATTATCATAACTCGTGAAGGTACTAGTACACCATAAATTAATTTTGAGGGGAAGTTGACTACAATTTTGCTAAATTTCAGTATGCAACTAACTTTAGGCGAAATTTTACCCATTATATAGCATGTTATCATAAAATGTTGAAAGATGTAATTACATTTACAATTGTAGTTTTTATCTAATATTATTATTATTATTTCGAAAAGAAAATATTCACTGTGAATCACAGATTTGTAGATCTTTTTTTTATGTGTGTGTGTGTGCTGGAAGAATGGAAAAGTAAGATGTTTAAGCCTGTGTTATATAACTAACACATAAAAGAGCATAATGGATTATTTGGGACAGATCTGACTGCTGAGATACATGTGGTTACCTTGGAATTCTGTACATGTTTTCATTTAAAACCGATTCACACAGACCCCATCTTTGTGTTTGTCCTGTATTATAAAGTAGGGTCAATTCGGATTGTGGGGCTTCATTTTTGTTGGTATACCTTGCTTATTGTAACATATCTCTGCTTGGTTCTATCTTTGGTATATAGGATATTAGGCAATCTGGTATGCTATTATGACTATGCCGTAGTCTTTTGGTTGATATAAGATCAATGTGTGCTACTGCATTATACTGATTTTGTGTTTATGATATGGCGATCTGAAAATTGGCAGTTATAAGGCTGAGAATGAATAAAGAAGGTTTATACTGCAAACCTAATAACAGCTTTTGGACATTTCTTGGTTAGGATGGTCCTGTAGTTTTCATTGTGCAATGATACATGTAGAAGACTTTACATTTGCATGTTTTGATACTGGCAGCATTTTATTTATTCATTGGAAGATATCGGGAAGAATTATTGTTGAACATTTTTCTCCAATTCTTTCCAGAGTGTTTTATGTTCCATTTACCCTTTTTTTTTCCCATTTATTTCCTGCTAATTTGTGATGGCTTCAATGAAGTATCTTAACATGAATATGTGTTTCCAGATTTTTTTTGTTAGTAGATCTTCAGAAACTGATAGTGGATTCTTTTCTTTGCTCGAATTCCTTCTACACCATCTTTTTATTTATCATACACTTGTCATCTCATAGGCTTGACATGCTGTGGTACCTGGAGTGTAGGACTGAAAATTCCATACAAAAGTTTTGGTTTCTGAAAAATCCATTGTTATTAATGTTCTAATTTTGGTGATAATTTGCAGAATTTGGCCTACCATGAATAAGGAAATGGTAAATAAATATAATAAATAATTTATGATTATTGTGGATTGGTTTTCAGAAAGTCGCAGAATGCATGAAGCAGGCTTCAGAACTTTTGGGGCGAAGAACATCAAGTGATATAGATTCTGCTGTTAGTTTGATTGCCGAGGCTTTGATGATAAGCTCTTATTCTGAAAAATTACTGCAAATGAAAGTGGACGCTCTTCTTATGGTACTTTTTTCAGAGAAGTTACAACACATACTTTTCAGTGGCATATAGCCATATATTTTGTGAATTATACACCTAGCCTTTCGAAATTATATTAATATACCTATAATACAAATTTGTTACCCTCGTTTCACTAACAGATGAAGAAATATGAAGAGCTAATTCAGTTCTGTGAGCAACTTCTTGTTTCTGGGGAGTCAAATTTTCTGACATCTGGCCATGGCCACTCAGTGGAGTTTCATGATTCCAACTCAAAGAGGAGGATCTGGTGCTGGTCACTGATCCTTAAGTCTTACTTTTACTTGGGAAGACTTGAGGAAGCCATTGTTTTTATAAAGAAGCAAGAAGAATCAGTGTCTCTTATGCAACGGTAATATACTACAGTACATATTGAGTGTATATCAACTGCTTTGTTTCAAATGAGATTATTGTAGCTTTCTTGTCTTAGAGTTCTTAATACCAATTTGGCTTTTCAGGAGTGAAAACAAGACTCTGGAATCTATGATTCCATTGGTTGGCACTATACGTGAGCTGTTACAGCATAAGGTGAGTTTGTTCATAGTATGCTTCACTATGTTTTACAATGTTGCCAACAATCTGTCATTGATTATTATAAATGCATGTAGAGAAATGGTGCATTGACTTTTCTTGAATGATAGACTTTTCTCCTCAGATTATGAAATTAATGGATGAAAGATGTAATTCTCATGTGAAAATGAACTTTGTTCTATGAGAAATAAGCTGAATTAATACTGAGAAGTAGAGTGCCTGAGTGGATGCCTACAATATGAACAGGATTTGCGTATATAAACCTGGCTAAGCATTAGAAATATCATTTTCATAGCCAAATTAAAATTATGAATTTCTCTATCATTAAGCATTGGGCGCATATTATAGCTGATCTACTATTCAGGGATCAGATAGCAAGTAGATAATACCAAACTCATTTTTAATCAAGGAATGTTATAAATCACTTCTTCAAATTGCCTGCCCTCGAGCCTTTAAAATGCATGCTGGTCTCTTTTATTATGATTAGAGAAAGAGCATTTTCATGAAAAACAGCATAAAGATGATCACAAAGCTTGCTTAAACCTTCCTCTTGATAGCTAAATTGACTTAATAGAAATAACTTGTTCTTTTGCTTAGGAGATTCAAACGCCCTATATATACTCTCGTAGATAAGTAATCTTTTGAGCTGATCCTGATTGTAGAAAGTAGTAGTTACTTAAAATGTTGTCTTTTTTGCAACTGTTATACCCTCCTCTTTTCCTACCTTGTCCTCGCTGTATGCACAATGAAATTTGATAAATCAATTTCCCTCATATAATAGTTATCTCATTGCTATTTAGGCTGCAGGAAATGAAGCATACCAATCAGGAAATCATGCAGAAGCTATTGAAAAGTATACTGCTGCTATATCCTGTTCTGTTGAATCACGCCCTTTTGCTGCAATTTGTTTCTGTAATCGTGCTGCCGCATATCGGGCTATGGGCCAAATTATAGACGCCCTTGCGGATTGCAGCCTTGCTATCGCCCTTGATGGAAATTATATTAAGGTTTGCCTCTAGAACATTTTTCATGCAATTTGCTTTGTGTCATCATGGAAATTTATCTGATTGTCCAGATTTACAGAGAAGTGGACATCAAATAATCTTTTTTGTTACCTGTAAATGCCAAGTTTATGCTCTACAGAACAGGAATTTGTATCGATCAGAGTGTGCTAAGTTGGTCATCCAGATTTGGAGATTTTTGTTTAATTTCAAGTCAGAATTGTGCACTGCTCCATAGTAGCGTTGTTATTCTGAGAAATTGCTTTTTAGTTTGCTATTATGTTGGCCATTCCTTGTCGCCATTGGTAATAACAGAGTGCATTTATATATAGGACTCAGTTAATTTTAGGTGTTGGTGTCTAATTTTACGTTGGCAATTAGTTTTATGTGTTTTATGCTGACTTCATATTTTTGGTGTGCATCACATTTAATTTATTCTAGGATGTTTCTAACCACTTCAGGAAACTTTTTGTAACCTTACTGATTTCTACTCCTACATATGCAGGCGATCTCTAGACGAGCTGAATTCTATGAGATGATTAGAGACTACGGACAAGCGGTTACAGATCTTCAGAAACTTGTATCCCTTCTCATGAAGGAAGTAGATAAGAAGACAATTCAATCAGGACCGTCTGATAAACTGAATCGTGCGAATGAGCTTAGACAAGCTCGGCTGAGACTTCTAGAAATGGAAGAAGCAGACAGAAAGGAGATTCCCCTGAATATGTATCTCATTCTGTAAGTTTCTGATATGTTTTGGTTCTAGATAGTACACATTTCTATCATTTAGTAAGACGCTTTATCTATCAAGGGGTAACTATTTCCTATCTTAAATTACTAATATAATTTTACAGTATCACTGAATCAATATATGGAATCAAAGAACAGTGTTTACTAGCCCCATTTATGTATTTCTTTGAAAAGTGGAAGTTCATTTTGCTCTCTCTATAAAGAGTGTGTTTCTTAGGCATCAAATTGCTTGTATCTCTACGCATGAATGATTTAATAATATGTTTGGTTTCTGGAGTGATAGGTCAAGTGAAAATGAACAAAAAAATGAAGCTCGATGTTCTATCTTTTAATGCAAGGAAAACAATTTTGGCGTTTTACTCACTTAAATTCAAGAAGCAAAATACAGCCCAATTATCTTGCTGAAACATTTTTTTATTTCAGGGGACTTGATCCATCTGCTGCGGCATCTGAGATTAGGAAGGCTTATCGCAAAGCTGCACTAAAATATCACCCGGACAAGGTTCTGATACAATCTTTGCTTTTAAATGGATGTGTTTCTTTGGGCCCTTTCTTTTAGACTGCCAATGCAAGGATACAAATGAATAAATAATATATCTCATTGGTGTAGGCTGGTCAATCTTTGGCTAGAAATGAAAATCCAGACGATGATGGTATCTGGAAGGAAATAACAAAAGAGGTCCATAAAGATGCAGAACGTCTCTTTAAAATGATCGGGGAGGCATATACAGTACTTTCAGACCCTACCAAGGTATTCTTTTATTTTCCATTGCAAGACTCTATGATCTTAGTTTTATGCTTAACTTAATGTTTCCGAGGTCGACAATAAAATCACCTGACATGAGTTCAAAGGATAAATATTCTGGTAATTGAGGGTGATTATCATGTGTCTCAAAAAATCTCAATTGCTTTTCAAATAAAAATTATACGCAAAATGATGAAGTCGTTATCAATGGATATCCGATTTTTAATTCAGTTGCTGTTTAAACTAACTTTTTGTAATGTATTTGAACTTTTTAGCTTTGCGTATAAATGTTTTAATCACTTAAGCTATGCTTGGTGTTCTTGGTTTTTGTTGGATTTAGTGGATAAAACATTTTTGTTGAATCTAATGATAGAACATTGGGCTTAAATTTTGTTCATTTTCATTTTCATTATTTTTTTTCCTACCTAACACCCCAGTTCCAAAGGTAGCCTTAAGTACTCGGCGTTTACGACGACAAATTTCTTCATAATTTGTGGTGGGTATGTCATGTTGGAGATGTTAACTGTTTGTTTTCCTTTTAGACGAACCTCTTTCTTTCCCTGTATTTATTTTCCTCAATTCATCGGTAGGCACCTATTCTTCAATTTTTGTACATCACATACAACAAGCAAAAGCAATACAACAGCGTTCCAATGCAGTGTAAAGACCTTTGTTTTATTGGCTTAATTCTTTCAACTTGCAGCGTTCACGGTATGATCTGGAAGAAGAGATGAGAAATGCTTCAAATAGAGGCAAAGGTAGCAGTAACTCAAAAATATATACAGATTCCCAGAACTATTCGTTTGATAGTAGTGGCAGCAGAAGACAATGGCAAGAGGTTCGTAGAACATATGAAAACTCACGTACAGGGTCAGAAAGAAACTGGTATAAATATAATTAATCGCGACAACTATTTCCAGAGAAAATCTAAATATCCAAAGCAAGAAGCCTAGTACAATATCCATTTTTTTTGTGCTGAGTCCCAAATTATTAGGCTAAATTAAGGATTCCCATTTTGAATTGGGCATCCGAGCGTGGTTTCTACCTTTAGGAGATAACAAGAACTGGTTTCTGCTGGATATTTTTTAACCTGGATTTGGTGATCATACTGGAAAGAGTAAATGGCTGTTATTTTGTTGTGTCTATTTGTGCCGGTCACAAGATTGATAACCTTAACATTCGCAAATCTGGCGTGTAAAATGCTGATGGTGTACACAGAATGGTTTAGCCGTGAGGTCCAGAGATACTTTTGGTAGTAACTTGTACAGATTTATAGTAGCATCAGTTTTGACAAAGGCCAAGGACGGACACCGTGCCTGAGTTTAACTCTAGATTTCGTCGAGTGTATGTAGGGTTCTTCTACATGTAACTTATTTGAATTCTGTTTTGTATATTTTTTTATTTTTTTGATAATTAATTATGTTTTGTATATAAAGACTAATAAGTGTTTATACTGATTGAAAATAGAAACTAAGTCGTGAGTGTATTGTTTTAATAGATGTTTGGGAGTTTATACTGCATTCACCACCATGATATTCTGAATTGTTCGGAGCTACCTTCTTGGTAATGCCTTCTGGACTCAATGAGCAACGCGTGTCAAGTGGAGGATCATCAATATTCAATATATATAAACTCAAAACTAATTAGAAATCAACACCACTAAGTCTAGAAGGCACTACCTAGAAGGTAGCTCCGAACAATTCTGATATTCTACATCTGCAACCGTATTTTTTGTCAATGATATTCGAATCTTGTTGGGTGGGAATAACTTTTACTTGGGGTGTAGAAATTTTATCGAGATTTGTATTGGGAACTAATGGTATCGGTTTATTATTGGATAAAAGAAAATAACATTAGATTGTAAATTAATTTCATTAATGTCTAATCACCAAAAGAAATAGTGTGACAAAATTAATATTTCAAAACTAGGGATGTAAATCGTATAGGGTACAAATCTAATTTGAATTTGACCTGATTTATAAGGATTTTTGTGCGATTAGAATTTCGATGAATCTGGTATAATTAAGATTCAAAATTCGAAATATATTGGGTGAATATATACAATGTATATGGAAAAATTATAAATATACATAGTTTTTTGTTTTTAAACAACATTAACAATGTTTTACCATCAATTTTTAGAAGATACGGAATTAATATCTTATGAATTCATTTTTATGTATATTTTTACATATATACTAATACCAATACACTGCTTTACAACTTGACATGTTAAATATTTGATGTAATCTGTTAAATGTGTTCAGAGTTGATTTTTTTATACATTGTAGCTTAGTGAATTATAATATTAACTATTAATTTTATCCGTAGTGAATTCTAATTAATGTCCAAGTATTAAAACCATATATTCATTCCTATTGTAGCATATACAAGACTATCTTTAACGCACTTATTAGTGTTATAAAATTGTTTTACTACAGTAAAACTGCTCAATTATTTTATGTCATATAAAGAAACATTTTGAGAAAATATCTCAAATACATAAATTGTTATGAAACCACATAATTATTTGAAACTAAATAATTAAAATTACCAAAGTATATCTCAATCCCAGTCCTAAATTAAGGGAAACTCACACCAATTAAGTTACTTGGTGTCAGTACTTAATTAATTATATTTGTAACGGCATATTATCTTAGGTGAAATCGGATATGTACACCTATGTAATATATATCCTTTCAAATATAAAATTTAATGTTTTTAAATCGCTAACTTGACGATAAAGTCTCTAGATTTCTTTCAAACTAAAATCTACAAATCGTGATAGGAATTAATTAGTTGAAATAATTTCCTAATCGACAAAGGAAACAACTAAGTATATCCAAATTAGACCAGGAGTTATCGTACTTTTGCTTCACCCACGTACCTATAAATATAAGTAAAAAAAATCTCTTCCAACATAATTAATTTTTCTTCAACAATCCTTCAATATCATCTTAATTTGATCATTTTGAAGTAATAATGGCCGGAGGATATAGAATTCCGATATTCTATTAATTATCAAGGCCGAGTTCATAACCAAAACGTCGCCCGGAGAAGATATCAACGCCGTGCATGCAAAAGAATCAAAGGTTATTCTAAATATATGTTTAAATTCCTTCTTAAGGTTTCTTTAAATTTACATTTATTTTGTTCTTCAAAGTTAATTTCCATGCAAATGTGTGTGTGTGTGTGTGTGTGTAGAAGAGCAAGTAAATTTACTTTGCTAATTAATTCCTAACCTCGGCGTTTTTTCAAGTTTATTATATAAGTAGAACATGTGTAACCCTTGATGATCATTAGTCATTCATGCCCAAATTAATTCTGAAAATATAAATATTTTTATTCGTTTGAAGAAAAATTAATATTCAAAATCTTGAAGAATTAATTTTAAATGTTTAGTATCATGATCATCAAGTTAACATTGCAAATATATGTAGGGAAGAATATATATAAGAGATAGAATCTAGCCAAATAAAGTATTTGTAAGCATATATATATATACTTATTGCACCACGTTTTGAAAACGTCACACACGTGATACATCGAATTAATTGTACGTTACTAATTGTTTGGCTCTTGTCTACAGTAAAATGGGAAAAAGACTTGTGCTACGAAGAAATCGGGCAGTTCACCTGGAAAAACTTCTTGGTAGCAAAAAAGAATGCAGAAGTAATGGAATGATTCGGCAGGGGAGCTAGGAAGCATTCAACAATGCCAAGAACCACCTAATTCCATGTCCCAATCTCCCGATCGAGTACATCCGCTGCATAAAATAAATTTTCATTATAGAAAGAGTTAATAAGGGCAAGAACATTTATTTATATATTAAAGTTTAAATATCAGAATATTCGATTTTATCATTTAATTTTGTCTTTTATGGATACGCCAAAATATTCACTAGAAGAATATAATGGGCTTTTACTAATTCATCCAAAGAAAATAAAATGGACTTTTTCTTGAAACCTGGAAATATATAAAATAATGTTAAAGGCCCATTGACTTATCCAAGATATATTATGGGCTTGATAAGGACATAGGATCCTTTTTCAGTTCCGCGATGGTCAAGAACAAAATCCTTGTTACACAGGATCAAGAAAATTCTCTCTTTCCATTCCCACTTATTTGCTGCTAAAAGTTTGTCCTTTTTTCCATTTTATAAAGGGTAAAATTATTCATTTTAATGATTCTTTCTTTTTCAAGTTCATTGAATCTATGTGATTGTTCTAGTGGAAGAGATTAGTATCCCAAAAGTGGCGATTCAAATTCAAATCTTTTTTAAGAGAGATTTGAATATATTATGTCTGACGCGTCTCGAAAATAATTAAATATTAGGGAAACTAGAAAAAAAATTCTTTGTATCCATCTATTTACTGGACTCAAATTTAGATTTAACTAAATCTACATTACATCTACTATGAGAAAACTCTGGAAATGTAAAGGGAAATGTGTCGGAATTAAAAAAACAAAAAAGTTCAACTAATAAATATTTAAAACATTCAATTATTTATTAAAAAATAAAAGATATTCAACTAATAAGGCTAGTATTAAACTAAAAATAATTGACATTTCTCCTGTTAAAAATTCGAACCCAAAACCTATACAAATTTGGAACGTAAACTTTGCCGTAAAGCTGAACCTCCTCGACAACCTTTTTTTTTTTAATTTTCCAAGGATATTCAGTTCTTAAACCTGACTTAATCTCTTTCGAGAAGCGTCAAACATATTAAATTGAAACCTCTCCCAATAGAGATTTCAACTTGAACTCACTACATTATAGTGACTAATAACCCACGGGCGGAACTAGGAACATTTCTTTGGGAAGACTAAATTTTTTTGGTCGACTGCGCCTAATATTTTTTTAGTGATTGGATAAAATGGTGTGATCCCACATGAATTAGTCCCTACAATGTGACAAACTCATGTTCGAATTTTTGTTGGAAGATGTTTCCACGCAGTGTATCTAACTCGCATGTAAATATATTAATTAATTCATGTCTAACACCAAAATATTATTGAGAAACCAAAACAAAACAAAAATTATCATTTAGACATTTATCAATAATACTTTATTGAGTATAAAAATCGTCTGCAATCGAATTCGTGCTACAAGAATCGACAATATTTAAAAAAAATATATAGAAGCATAAAGTTTTAAAAAGCCTCATTTTCCATTAGGCCTTAAAGTCTAATTTTAGTGAAATTTGTAATTAAGATCAAATGTTTGTTATGCAAAAAACATAATATTTAAATTAAGAAAATAAGAAAAGAGAACACAGGTTCGAATCCTGGTCTTCAAGTTGTTGATGTACCTACATCAGGCCAACCCAAAAACTTATTTGTACAATTGCATATAATAATAATATTAATATATATGTGTAATCCTCAAGGCAGTCCATCCTTAGACTAACTTCTTCCAGTAAACCAATCATTTTTTTACTCTTCCTTGACAACTATATATATATACTAATATATGCGTAAATAAATATGATCAAGTGGCTAAGTCCTCCCAAATAACGAACTCAACTTTGAATCTCTGTTGAGAGAGATTCTCATATAATATAATATGTGCAGTGCGGCTCGAAAATAATTAAACCCTTCATAAAAAAATAAAAAAAAATAAAGTGGAAGTCAACCGATTAGCATTTTGGAGTAGCAAATAGCATAATGCAAGTAGAAAGACTTGCTCGACTCGGCAAGTCTTTTTTTAAAATAAAATAGAAACCCCAAACCCAGCGTGACGCAAACCATTCTCTTTTCTATAATGTATCCAGTCAATTTGTTTTACCTTTTGCAGGAAAATGACAAAGGATGACCAATAAGGGTGGCAAATGTAGCCGTCCAAAACTAATAATTGGACCCACATTTTATTGTCCCTCAAAAATCCATTTAGTCAAACACATAATTATTATATATGTTTAACTTGATTTTATGAACAATCAATCTAATAAAGTTCAAATAAATTTGGATTGAGTCGATCATAAATCAAGTCAAATAAATTTCCAAAACAAAACTTTATTATATTTCAATTAAAAGTGAAGTCTAAAATTTCAAATTTATATTATTCTAAACTGTTATGTTAAACGAAGTTCTTCACAGCTTTTCAAGTGCTTAATTTTTTGCTTGAAATAGAGATTACTAAAATTTCATAAAAGTAACTGAGAATAGTTATTTGATAATTAAAAAAAAAAAGAGGAAAGTTCCTTCAATTTTCAAACTAAAATAGGAAAAGCGGGACCCAGTTTCTAGGTGACGCAACAGATGACGTATCATCTCTCACGTGATGAGTGTCGTGCGTTGTTATGCGCGCGGAGAATCGTGTGGCTCGATGGCTGAGAAAAATCTATGGGGATGAGAGGGGTAGAATTGGAAAATCACAATTTCCGGTTGGCAATGAGCTGTCAGAATGGGGAAGTAGACACGTGTTTAGTGACTACTTAGATAGGTGGGACAGTACTAGTACTCATGCCGACAGCAGGCTCTACGCCCAATCAGAATGCAAGTTGCATTTTCTGATATTCATTTCATTTAGTGTGTCACAGCTATGCTGCATGTACTTTTTTTTTTTTTTTTTTTTTGATAATTTAAGTTGCATGTACTTTTGTTGAAATATATGAATATATGATTATTGCATGTATTATATAAATATGCAAAACTAAGCTAGATTTCTGTTACTTTTTCAAATTAATTGACACATTTGATTTACTAATGCAAATTTTTTTAAATTTGTCATTTTTTGAAAATTTCAAGGATCATCAATAAAAAAATAAAATTCCTATTGTAGAATTAGTTTGTTTGACCTATCAAGAGCAATGAAATGCTCCTTGAAAATAAAGACAAATATATAGGCCCTTAATTTTTTGGTGAAATTAGAGAACATCGATTTAAATATCTCTTTTCATTAGTTTCATTAACATTCCGTGCAATTGGTTTTCTAATAGATAGTGATATTAATATAGAAATTTCATATAATTCCTATTGTACCCAGGATAAATTAATCATTGACCTTAAGTTTGATAATTTGTTTGCTCAATCTTTTCTTTTAGTAAATCCATTATTTCTATATATAAATATAAATGAGTTGGACCCATAAAGTTCTGATATGGTTAAACCATTATTTACAAATGCAATAAAGAGGATCCATGTTTGATGTTGGAACCTAAATAATGTTTATTTGCCGAACACATTCTATTGTGCCAATTATTTCAATAAATTAATATATATTATATTTATATGTGGAAAATGATTTAGTCCCCCAAGTGACAGGCGAAAAGCAGTAAACCCCATGCCATAATAACAAAGTACAAAATATTCTTGAAGTTGGGCTTCGAGTTGAACCACAATTTATGTGGTGTTTTCAAATGCTTCAACTTTTACTTGGATTAGAGATTTATAAAAAATTACTAAAAGCAGTTGAGAATAGAAAGTGATAGTGTTTGTAAATTAAGAGAAAAATTAGTATATTGGGTTGTTTGCAAATTAAGAGAAGGAAAAAAACCACCAAAAGCTAAAAGCTAAAAGCTATCTCCCAAGTTGATTTAAAGAGAAGTTGATTCATAAGCTAATTTTGCAAACACTACCATAAACACTTTTGGAGTAAAAAAACAGAAAATTGATTATTTTAAGCTACTGAAAACACAACCTTACACTTTTGGTCAAAAGACTGTTTGGAATTGGAATTACTTCAGAAACACGCGAGTGCTATTTGTATGTAATTCTTTTTCTAGTGGTAGCTATACAAAATTAGAGGTATTATAATAGAATATTAGAATTCACCACATGGATTGGACTAAGTCCACTTACATGGCTTGGGTCTAACTCAACCTCAAAAGCTAGCTTGTAAGGTGAAGATTGTCCAAGACCTTATAAGGTGGACTTAACTATTGTTTTCAACCAATGTGGGACATTTAGTCTCAATACTCCCCCTTCACGTGTGGGCGGGCTGAATATGTGGGTGAACAAGCCCAACACGTGACATATGAAAGCCCAACCTTGTGAATTTGCGACATGTGGGTGAAGATCCAACACACGAATAATGACACTCCGGGTCTTTGTTAACCGGAGGAATAATGACACTCCAAGCCTTGATTAACTGGAGGAATAATGACAACCCAGACCTTTGTTATTTGGGTGAAGTGTGTGGGTAAATATTGAAGTCCATCATGCGTACAAGGAGTAGCCCATAACGGAAGGAGGTGGCCCACTTTAACATGAGGCTCTGATACCATATTAAATGATCAACTCATCTAAAAGCTTAAGCTTGTTAGAAAGAAGAATCATTTGATATATATCACTAAACACGCCACCTCACGTATAAGCGGTATTGATTAACTCAAGCCTAACTCATCCAACGTGGGAAATTTAATCTCAATACAAAATTAAGCGGGTTCACATAAATTTATGTGATGCAACCTATCAATATGACTATATAGTAACTGAATTTATATGTTATATATATTCATAAGATAACCTACGTGGTGAATATTGGAAAATAGAAAAAGAAGGTAAAGCAAATAAAAGTCACGAGATTAAATTGAATGCTCAAGAAAATTGATAACTTCACTGGTAACATTTTTTTTTTTTTTTTTTTGAGAGAAACAAATATCAGTTCATAACATCAAGAATGTTCAGAAGCTACAATGGTGGCAATCACATTAGGGAGAACAGAAGTAAAAGCAAAGCCATTAGAGGCAAGCTTGGCTAAGCCATGCGCAGCAAAATTAAAGTCCCTAGTAACATGTAAAGCTTGGAAGAAGTCAAGATCTCTTGCAATGTCTCTGATGTCATTTAAAAAAAAATAAAGGATTACATTGGACTTAATTGAAAATAACTTAAAATTTTGAGGGCTTAAAGAAAAAACTAACTTGTGACATGTATTAATAAATTCGAAATTTTCCATGATGTCCTAGTCAAGTAATGTCAAATGACAAAATCATGTAGTTACTAAGAAATCTTTGCAGGATCTAATGGGGTCCCACTTCGGAGGAAAAGCAAGCCACGAGGTTCACAAATTACTATAGATCAATTAAGGTCAAGTCAATTGAGACAGCTCTAGGGTGTAGGTCAAGTTATTTGTTAATTGAAATTATTTATTTCCAAAACCTTCGATTGATATTACAAAGTGACAATATTTTAATAGAATTCATATTAAAAGTGTTCGATACCTTTCCAAAAAAACTCAATTAATGAAAAATTTTTGTCCTTTTAAAAATAAATTTTATTTTTTTGAAAATATATTTTCACATGAAGTAATGATTTGATTTCACCAATTTTCAATCACTACTTTTAGAACATGAATGTTAAAATATCCAAAAAAAAAAAAATCTTGTTTAAAATTTCCGTCAAATTTTAGAGCTACAAAAGTAATGTGACAACTAAAGGAGTATTAAGAAACAACTATTGTGAAAAATTGAAAATGTTTTCGAGTGTTAGGCCATTTCCAAGATAGTTTTTAAATGTAAAATTTTAAGAAATTTTTTAATTTTTTTAAAAATTGACGTTTCAACAGTTTTATTATTAGATTATAATTTAGAAGCCATCTAATTTTTTTATGTATGGACTCTCAAATTCGAGAGTCCAAACTCAAAGTGTAAATGTTGATCTTTATAGCAAAATACAAAAGGTGTGTACTTTTTGCAGAAATATTTAATGCCTTTAAGTTTAATTCCTTTTTTTTTTTTTTTTTTTTTTTTCATTTTTCCCTTTAAATTTACTTTCTCTTGTATGTATAAATCCAGCACAACTAGAACAAAAACTTTATAATCACATGCTCGGTACCTAGTTAATTAATCATATGGACAAACAAAGATAAACAGTTGCAACATATTAATTGCATTTATGCATTTTGATAGTGGTAAAATGTATTTTCAATTGCATTTATGCATTTCAAAAAACTTGCACAAATCCTGAAATATAGAACACGGTTGTTTAATTTAAATTCATAATTTTTTCTCATTTTCAAAAGGATTTATTATTATTATTAACAAATAAATATTAAATATATATCATTATTATTTATATATAAATATGTAATTTACTAAAATATAAATGAAATATTGGATTAAAGTGGTGTAGTTTTTTAAAAATAGTTTCTTATAATATAAACTATTTATTGAAGTGCAAAGTAAAAAGTGACAATATAAAACTATGTTCACCCTTAAATTTTTTGAATAAAATACGAAATTTTAGGAAGAGTATAGGAGAAACATACCAATTTTTTTGAATAAATTGGATTCAAGTTGCAAGTTGCCAACCCCAACTCCCCAAGTCCCAATCCCATACCATTTTATATTTTTAAAAAGAATAGGCTCTTAGATTGGGCCTAAAAAATAAACTTGAGAAAGCAGCCTAAATTATATGGTCTTTTTTTAAAAAATATTAGTGAATTGCATCCAATTGGATGTGTGTGATGTGTCTACATATCTTTGTCCAAAAATAGTGTGATTTGGGACTAGTGATTATGACATTCTTGGTTATGACAAATTGAGATTATTTAAGTATAATATTTGGTAGTTAGTATAAATTACTGGTCAAAGGTCAAGAATCCACTTGAGCGGCCACTTCTAACATCAGCTTTGCTACGTAAGCATCTCAAATTTTGATGATGCATGCAAGATTGAAAGCGATATATGTATATACTGTGTTAATATCAATGTTATTAAAACCGGACCGGACCGGCCGGTTCGACCGGTTCGACCGCGAACCGGAGGATGGTCCGGTCCGGTTTACCCCCTAAAACCAGCTGACTCAAAAATCAGTCTGAACCGGGTTGAACCGGTCCAAAACCGGTGAACCGGTTTGGGCCGGTTCAAACCGATTTTGAATTTCTTTTTTTTTTTTTTTTTTTCGATTTTTTAAATTTTATTAATTTTAAAAATAAACTAAAAATTCTTGTAGAAGGTGGGATTTGAACACCTAACCTCTTGCATGAAACATAATTTCCTTACCAATTGAGCTACATCATTTTTGTTGAATTTCTAGTACAAAATAAATTTATAAATTACAGAAAACCTGTAGCCAAATTTGTTTATAAATTAGATTATGATAACTCAAATTAACATTTTACACATTATCAATGAAAATTAATACTCAAATAATATTTTTTTATTAAAATTTGTTCTATAATATTTCTTTCCAATATTATTTTAGGATAAAGAGTGTCAAATTTTGAAAATCAAATCGATATATTATGCAAGTTTGATTTTGAATATTAGACTTTTATACATAATCATATTTTAAATTTATTAATCTCTTAGTTTGTTGTATTTTTAACTTACACTTTTAAATGTTTATAAAGAAATATAGTCATATTATATTTATATGAGCTTACAAATTAGTATCATATTACAATTATGATATAAGTTATGTAAATATTATGTGATTTAATTTAAATATATTCTAAGATTTTATATATTTTTAATCAATTGTAGGATAATGTTTAAATTTTATGCATATTATATATACTTTAAAATTAAATATATTTATTATATCATTATGACGTCATCCGGTCCGACCAGCGGTCCGACCGGTTCGATCAGTAAAACCAGTGGTCAGTTGGCTCACCGGTTCACTGTCCGGTCCGGTTCTGAAAACATTGGTTAATATGCTTTACATTGTGTTTATTGGGTTGATCACTTCTTTTAAGTTCTAGTGAAGTTGTCCTAACTCATGATTATGTTCTTGTAAATTATTCACTGTCAGAAACATTAAGGGCCTGTTTGTTTGGCGTTTGGGAAAGTAGTTTGGGAAAGTAGTGGAGGTTTGTGAAATAATCTCGATTTGCGTAATGTTGTTTGTTTGGGTTTTGAGAGAGTGGTTTGAGAAATAAAGTAGGTGTAGATTTTTTTGGAAGAATTGGGTTGTAGGTGTAAGACTTTATGTCAAATCATGTTTGTTATGTGAGATAAATTGTGTTAGAGATATGTTACCTTATGTCAAATCATTGTAGAGTTTGTATAGGTTTTGTTTAGAGATAAGAAAATTGTTGTTTGTTTGGCTTTTGAGGGAGTAGTTTGAGAAAATTAATGGATGAAAAATTTATTTCGGAAAATAGAAAACATGTTTGTTTGGCATTTCCCAAACACGAAAAAATTCTGGGAAACGCCAAACAAACAGGCCCTAATTGGTTATTAAATGTGTCTCAATTATAAAATTCTTCAAATATACATATGGATTCCTGCCCTATAAAATACTCCCTTTATATCTTTATTTGTCGTTTTGAAGAATTGCACGCATATTAAAAAATATAATAAATAATTATTTTTTGAAGAAAGAATTACAATATTACTCCATCCGTTTCATAATATCTGTCGCTTTGAAAAGTTTTTTTTTGTGCCATATTATCTGTCACTTCAGATTTTCAATAAAACATTAATTACTCTTTTTCCATTTTTGCCCTCTATGCTCATAAATTTTCTCAAACATTAGTGGAGGATAATTAATTAAAATGGTATCTTAGTCTTTTTTATTTTTTTCCTCTTAGAATTCAGCTATATTCAATGATTTTCTTAATTTGTGTGCATACATGTGAAAAGACAGATAACGGAGGGAGTAATTAACATTAATTACAATCATTAATACAATAAGAATGATAAAATTGATAAAAAAAAAAAAATAATTAATTTTTCATTAAATTCCTAGAACAACAAACCAAATCGAAAGAAAAAGAAAACGGAGGGAGTAATTATACTAGCAAATAATGAAGGGTGAAATACAATTTCCCCCCTTAAAGTATGAGTGTGGTATCAGTTACCCCCTAAAGTATCAATTGTAACACTTACTCCCTCTGTTATAGTTTTGTAGTTTTTATTCCAAAAATACCCTCGTCCCTTTCATAAATAATAAATTAATTTATCAAAAATTTATCTCTTTATTAAGTATGAATCCATTCATCCACCAAACAACATTATGTTTCAATTTCTTCATTTATTTTGTTTCCTTCTTTTTTTCGATCTCAATTTTTTTCTTTATTTTCATCTCATTTTTTTTCTAATCGAAGGAAACAAAAGAAATGAAGAAATTTAGAAATGAAAACATAATATTATTTGGTGGATGGATGAATTCATAATTAATAAAGGTTTATTTTTTTGATAAAAAAATGAAGAAATTGAAACATAATATTGTTTAGTGGATGGATGAATTCATAATTGATAAATATTGTTTTTTGGTAAATTAATAAAGAAACAATTTATTTGTTACAAAAGGGACGGGGGTAGTCTTGGAATAAAATATTCAATACTATAACTGAGGGGGTAAGTGTTAAAATTAATACTTTAGGGGAGTAATTGATACCACCTATATATTTTAACGGGGAAACTGTATTTCAACCAATAATGAATGGTGTTTGAAACGGGTAGTTTGTGGCTATTCTCTGATCACGTATCACCCTCCTCTAAAATTTATCTTATATGTCGGCACGTGGAAATACATGTGTGTATATACATTAGTTCCGTCACAATATATTTTTTTGGGGAGTAGGTGGTACCCAATATGGTAGCCAAAATGGTTGCAACAAATAAATTTCAAATTACAACAATAGAAAATAAATATAATTCAAATATTTCCGAGTTATTATAATACATATATAATCTAATTGTTTATTTTAAAAATATTTTTACATTATTAAATAATAATATTTGAAGTATAAAATTACAAAATTCAAAGCACCATTTATTAAATTTAAAAAGTCCAATATAAATGGTGCTTTGAATTTTATAATATTATACTTTAAGTATTATTATTTAATAATGTTAAAAAATATTATTACCGTAGCAAGTTAAGTTAAAATTTTGAATCAGTAAAATAAAGTTGTGTGTATCCTTTTGGCCATCTTTTCGAGCGTCATATATGAATTTCAGAAAGATAACATATAAAGTAGCTCATTATTTAGCTACTTGTAGATTAAATATTGATTTAGGTGTCTTTTGAATTGTAATGGCCGATTTGTAATATTAATGAAAAGCTCTTTTTTTTTTCTTCTTCTGTAAATATGATGTATAGTATATTCTTTGACTAATCTTATTCAAGAGAAGGTGGTATCTCAACCTAATAAAGTGCATTAACATACTTTCTCGGACCATATTTTTTGAATCTTTCTTTAATTGATGCTCTTTTTGTCTCTCTTTTATTTCCTGTTTGGCCATGTTTTTTCATAATTAATTGTTCTCTATACTCTCTGCTTTGAAATTCAATCTTGAAGGAATACAAACCTTTACAACTTTTCTTCCATGCCGAACCTTTAAGCAATGAATGTTACAAAAGAAAGGAACACAATCAGATGAAATTTGTAGTGTTATCAAACAATAAGTTTTGCTGAAAATTAACTTTATATATATATATATATATATATATATATATATATATATATATATATATATATATATATATATATATATATATATATATATATATATATATATAACTAATCATGAGTTTTTATTGAACGAATTCAAACCATTCTGAAATAGTTTAGTTTGATCTTCACTCGGGGCAAGAAAATGTTGGGGTTCCATATTAATTTGTTGTGTTACTTTGTGATTTCAATAAAAATGAAATTTTAAACGGCAAAAGCCAACAACAATCTGACATGGGTTGATTTGGCCATGTCGTTCACGCATCGCTAAAGTATAACACTAAATAACTCTGTCCCAAAATCCAATCCATTTAGGCCATCTCCAACCGAATTCATCCCCCTCTTGCCTTCTTGCCATATTGACCCCCATTCGTCCACTTGTCCTTGCCTTCTTGACCCCGCTTTCGACCCACTTAGAAATTCATTTCCAATAAAAGGGCAATCAACATCCATTTAATTCAATTTCACAATTTTTCCAATCTCACTTAATATTAATAATAATTTTTATTTTTATTAGGTACACAATCATGAAAATTAAGGCATTCATAATAATAAGAAAATCAACAACGACTAAACATAATTAATGAAAAACAACAATACTTATTATTAATGCACTTGGACAAAGGAAAAACAACAAAGATTAAACACCAACGGCTAAACATATTTAAAGAAAAATAACAAAGATTAAACACCAACGACTAAACATAATTAAAGCAAAACAAATAATATTATAAGAAGTTGGTTCATAGGTATGGAGGGAAAGGACTGAAATTGTCAACACCTAGATTGGTCGAGCCTCCGGACGAGTCTACTCCAAATTGTAAAGGGACTCTTAATCTTTCTTTCTGGATAATTTGTTGCTTCTTGCCCCTCTAATATTCTTTCGAAAGCGAAGTCATTTCAGATGTATTCATTGAGAATACTCTCATTTCCTTCTTCTCCTCTCTAGCGTGCATTTTCTCGTCTTTAAGACGCATTATTTCAGCATTTCTTCTTTGGCGTCCTTACTCTAACATTTGTTGGAGTCCTTTCAACAGATCTAAGATTTTCTCCAACATGCTCGTCGTCCATGAATGCATTGGTCGAAACCTTTCCCTTTCCCTTGGCCTTTTTTGCTTTCTTCGTTTCAGTTGGCCTTGAATCGGTTTGTTCTGCATTGGGAGTCCTCTCAGGTGTCACCATTACGTTGTCCTCGTCAATATGAAAATTAATGTCTGGACGATAACCTTACGGGGAATCGAACCCTTCATTCTCCATATGCAATTGTGTATGTAGTGGATCTAGCCTTGATTGTGAATTGTCTGACATGATAACTTTATATATAGGGCCATTCTTGGCGAATAGTCCAAACGTGAGACAAATGAAATGGGTGACCCATATTTTGCTGATAAATTTGCATTGTCAAATGATGCTACAAATATAAATAAATATTCGTGAAATATTATGCTATTACTAAAATATTTACCTCGCCCAACAGGTTTTCCCACTAACATATTGACGGTAAGCTTCCAACAGTTTTTGGTGCCCTTTCCCCATAAATTTTTGTATTCCTTTCTTCCATCGACTAAAACACGCTTCAACAGATCTCTTCGGGTGAAATAATCCCTTGGAGATTAGGAATGTGCGCGTTGCCTCAAGAATTCATTCCCACATTGATATTTGCTTTTGGTTTGGGCCAGTTATGGGATATGCCGAGACTGAATTGTATGCTTTGGTTAGACTTTCATCTTTTGTTGTGGACCAAATTGTTTTTGGAGTCATTGTTTCAGAAAGAGGATAGTGATTTATGTTGAAGGTTTGGAAATGGGTGATTTATCTGAAGGGTTGAGCTTATCTTAAATAGAGAATTGTGTATGAGTGAAATCTGAAAAAGAAAACACGTGTCATCGTCTCATTGGATGTGCAAATTTCTTCTAGAGATAAGACTATCGATGACACATTTTTTTATAAGTGGACCAGTGGTTCATCGGTTTACTGGTTTATCGATTTTTGACCAATTTTGTCCGGTTCACATTGGTCAAGAACAAAGCTGGTTTTTTAGGGTTGATCGTACCGAATAATAATCGGTTATGGATAAACCGGTCTGACCGGCCGGTCCGGTTTAATTTTTAAAACACTATTAAATATAACTGATCGATATCCTAAAATGAAGGTAGAAAATTACCTTTACTATGGTTTTTTTATGAATAATTTCATTAATCAAAGCGGTGGGAACACTTATAGATCTCGATTGTGATTTTTAAATTGTTTGACCCCAACTATGAAAATTACTTTTGGTCAATTGTGATTTTCGATGTTTGGCCCCCAATGTCATAATCACTTTTGGGATCTCCATAAATAAAAAATCAACTTAATTTAGAAGTTCTTAAAGTGTTACTTTTGCAAAAGTTATTATACAAAAGCAATTATTTTATAATTAATCAGTTATTGTAAAAATCCATTTTAATAAAATTAATTCTCCTATAATTGCTTTTCGAACCTCTAGACCAAACTCACCGGCTATTTTATTTTGACTTGTTAACTAGATCAATAATCTTTATATAAACAAAAGAACAATTCCCTCATAATAATTAGTGTTTGACAATGCTTTAGGTGGCATGTGAAGTTTAAAATTGGTTAAATGGAGCCAAAAATGATTAACAACAATAAGCCAACAGATTAATTAAAAAAAAAATGTTTGTTGAGTGGTCATGGGAGGAATTAGGTTTCGAATATTCTGATAGCTTATCTGTATACTTATGTTTTGAGTCAAAACCAAACAAAATCAATTATAAAAAAAGCCACACAAAATTTAACAAATAAAACAAAGCTACGTGTATCTCTGTCCGTTTCTTTTGTTTTAATTTAATATTAGGACCACATAATTTTGCTTATTTAACATTAAATATGGTGAGTTTGGCTCAACGATTGGAGTTCTTAAAAGTATTTCTACACCTCTATTAAGATTTTTAAAGTGTTTGGCCTCAATTATAAAATTTATTTTTGGTCAGTTGTGATTTTAATATTGTTTGACTCCTATTGTCATAATTACTTTTTGGATCTTCAGAAGCAAAAAATCAACTTATTTCAGAACCTATTCAAGTGTTACTTTTTCAAAAACTATTATACTAAAACTATTATTTTATAATTGATTTTTCATAAGCAAAAAATCAACTTATTTCAGAAGCTATTAAAGTGTAACTTTTTCAAAAACTATTATTTTATAATTGATTTTTATTATAATAAATTATTATCAAAATTCATTTTTATAAAATAATTCTCGTACAATTACTTTTCGAATAGTTAGATAATTAACACTCGGGATGCCATGTTTTCTTTGAAAAACACCGGCGTGTACACCGTGTAACTAATAATTACCTTATAGTATAGTACTGTATGATTTATGCATCAAGTAATATATGTCAGGAATGCATATTGAGAAAATTTAATTCTTAAAATACTGCAAGTAGTTTTTTTGAGAAGCTAAACAAAATGACTAGTCTTTGACAAATAGTACTATGACAATATTTTAATGCGGAAAACCCAACTAAGAAAAGGAAAATTATACTCCAAACCAAGTTAACTCATTCAACTATAAAATAAATATATAATATACTTGTTTTGTGATTGATTTAGTGTTATTTATTCTTAAAACAAGCGTATTATATTTGCTATATGAATGTTTTGGGTTCAGTCAAATTACGGGAACTAGGTCCAACCAAAATTCACCCACTACAACAATAATTATAATACAAATTAATCATTTAAGGGATGACCAATATTCATCAACTCTTTAATAACGCAAAACATAAAAGAGCCCATAAGAGATGATTAAATTTCAAACCAACAAAAGTGTGATTGTGTGCTCTTTCATAGTGTTTGTGTATATTGCAATTGGCACACACCCCCTCACAAAAAAATATATATATTGTTGTCGAGTGAACTTAATTTTTTCCGAAAATGAACAAACTACTTGTATTGACTATATTGTAGAAATTTTGGATTTACATACAAACATGACAAAGTCATCTGTTATTAAGGTCCATTACCACAAAATACTAGTCAGAAATTGATTTTAACAAACTCCAACTTTACGTGACGTTATATATATCTGCTTGCTTGTGGAATCTCTTTTGTGAAAATAAAAGTTTCTCTTTACGGAAAGTGCAGTGGGTACCTCCAATTATTTTAGAGCAAAGTAATTTATATAAATATATATATATATATATGCAGTGCAGCAGTGGCTTGGCTATATATATATTTCCGTTAGGCATGATTCATTAACTATTTTTGGAACGTGGTTATCATTTCATAAGTTCATTTTAGACAAGAATCACGAATCTATTCCTTTTGTAGGAAAGCCAATCTGTGACCGACACTTTCATGTAAACTTTAACAATGCAATGGAAAATTAGGCTAGCTACTCGAACCATCAAGATCCCAAAAATAATTGCCGTAGGTATATATATATTATATTTTTATCTATTAAACTATGTATTTACGTGTCGAACCGAAGAATGTATTGGGTATAGGTCATATCCAGTATAATGTTTCCAATAAAATTCGAACTTGACTTTCGGCTAGAAGTTCTTTAAGCATACAACAAAATAAAAATTTGTGAAACTTAATTTGCCCTTGTAAGCCAAAATTTGGGTTCAGTGTTCAATTTAATTAAATACTAGGAGACAATGTACAAGAGAAAGGAATAGAGGGGGTGGGAAAATTAAATAAAATTAAATAATGTAGATAGGGAAGGGGGCATTAAATGTGAGTGCATTTGAGGGTCATTAATGAGAGCATCTAGATATATAACTCATGATATATATATTCTGAGTGTTGATGTTACGTAACCAAAATCTAATACGGCTTCAGTCCTTTTGGTCCTTTTTACTTGCACTAACGTGTTAGTTTTTCATTTCATTCGATTTTTCCAAGAATAATAATTGACATTCTCACTTTACTATATATATAAATTCTTTTGGAATTCAAACTCTATATTTAATATTCCCCGCTTTAATTTTAATTTTCACGTATAAGCTGGTGAGGCGGAAATATCTATTTTATCTGCCCGTATTTCAAAAATTTGAGAGGATTTTCAGAAACGAAATATAAAATAATTTAAAAGGAAAAAGTAGGAATTATTGAATTAGAAAAAAAAAGATAATTAATTTTAAAATTTTACCTTGAAAATGTTGGTTTGTTGTTTATTAGGAAACCATATTGATATGATTTGTAATTTAAAAGTAGACTGGAAAGTAGTATAACCAGAGCAATATATCCATGATCGTGATACGCTATGAAATTAGCAATTTTCAACTTTTGTTTTTTAACTCAAACATGTCAAAATGTCAACATAATTTTTTTGTTCTTCTTAAAACCAATCTCTCACATATAAAATAAACATCTGGCTCAATAATTCTCAATCTTGAACATTAAATTTTATAATTTAAAATTACATAAAGAAAAACAAATTTCAGCTTATATATATAACTCTAAATTAAATCAAAATAGAATGGATTTATTGAAACTAGTACACAACATATATATATTCTTATAGAATATTCACATTGTCTCTCTGACATTTTATTGACATTTTTAAAATATAAATTTAATAAAAGTACCTTACTTTATATACAATATATTAGATCTATTTTACACCTTTAAGAACAAAGCATTTACCCCTTGTGTTATCTTATGGAAATTCCTTACATTATTTTATAAGAAGAATGATAATTTTATCATTTTGCTTAATACTTTTCACTCACATATTTAATTTCGAACGAATGAGTTACATCTCCACCAAAAAAAGGTAGAGTGATCTTTTAATTTTTCACAAGGAATATATACTCCTTTTTAAATCACACATGAATAAAAGAATGGTTTGGGTGGTTTCGATGAAACCTTTGAGACCTCATTTGGATTGGTTTTGGCTGTTGAATTTTGTCGTTTGAATTAGTTGAAACCCCACTTGGATTGAGTTTGGATGTTGGAGTTTAGAGGAAAAAGTAGATGGTAGGTGTCAAATCAATATCTTTTTTAGTGACATTTGGGGAAAAAATAGGTGGTAGGTGTCAAATCAATATTTTATAGGTTTGAAGAGTTTGAGTATGAATTTCTGAATAGGTTTTTGAAGATTTTATGGGTTTGGCAAAAATTAATTTGAAAGGGTTCGCGAAACCGGGCCAAAACCCTTCCACATACACACTTTATGCTAAGGAATGGCATAATACTCCTATTGCGCACGTGTTTAAAGTAAATTAAAGGGAATTGAAACTTACTTTATTTGTGGAGTCCACATGGTTAGAGTCAACGATTTTATTTCTGCATAAAATATTTCCACGATCTGACGGTTGCCGTTGCCTTTACCAAAACCTATTGTACATAACCCGTACCCGTCATCGTCAAAGTTAGAAATTAGACCATATTTTGACAGGCAAAGATTGCATGGTTGCGTCCTCATTTTATTGCGGTGAAACTCCACTTTCTAATAGCATTTCCCACCCAAAATTCAAATTGAATTCTTCTTTAGATTTGGAGGTTTGGACTTTGGAGTCCAACTTTTCCACATTTCACCGACCATCCAAAAACTCTAAAACACTATTCTAAAACCTAAAAAAAACTATTCATTTACTATTTAATTTATTTATATTCATTTTTAAATACTATTTTAATTTAATTTTCTTGTATATTAATTATTATTCATTTTTTAAGTTTTTTAATTTCTGATTTTAACATCCAAACTAAAAACTTCCATTTTAAATATTGAAAATTAAATATAAAGTACAACCTATAAAAAATATTTATATAAAACATTCATGTTTTTATTAATTTAAAGAAAATAGAAATGATTAATAACATAAATGATGTAAAAGTAATTAATAAAATTAAAAAGGAATGTTTTGAAACAAATTGTAATTACAACAAGTGAATAATGATTTAGAGAAGCCTCCAAATCACTATTCAAAACTCCATCTTTGGAGTTTGCATTTTAGTCCCTCTTTCAAATTCATCAAATATGGAGGTGAGTGAAAATGGGATTTCTTTGGAGATTTGGAGGTGGATGGTGTATACTTTAAAAACTCATTTGATAGCATATGTATATATGCGATATTACGCCATCTCTAACCGATAGGGCTCCCGGAGCCCTGCCTACCTCGTCTCCAACCAACGGGGCTAACTTATTATTATTATTACTCCACTCACTTTTTACTTTCCACTACCATACCTGCCATTACTTAATTATTTTAGTAAGGGAGTCTTATGGAAACATCCCAAAAATAAAATACGAGTAAAAATTTAAGGAAGGAAGGAATATAATTAAATATTAGTTAGTGGGTTTTGAAAACTTGAGATGTGATCAGGTGGTAGATGTCAAATCAATAACTTTATATGTCTTACATGTGATTGGTCTAGTGGAATGGACTAGTCACTACAAAGCAGTGAACTCATGTTCGAATCCCTGTTGGGAGAGGTTCCCACTTAATATGTCCGACGTACCTCGAAAGGGATTAAAACCTTGAGAAACAGAAAAACAACAACAACTTTATAAGTGTGCACAAAGAGATGACAAATGTCAAATCAATGATTTTATAGGTCTTAAGTAAGATTTTGTAGGTTTGAGTTGAAATTGAGTTTGTATTGAGACCTCTTCAAGCTAAATCTAATGAGGTTTGGCTCGGTTTGAGTGAGACCAAACCGAGCCAAACTATTTCCATACGGAGCCCATATATTTTATTAATATTATGTCATATTTGATAACTTTGACTCATAATAAGGAGATAATAATCCATCAGTTTTACACACTAATACAAATAATATAATTACATGTCCCACCATATGATAATATAATTTCTGTGATCCAACAAGTTTAGGTTGAATTTTAAAAGTAATATTATATTGTGTGCAATAACGTAAATAATATTTTTGATATTAATTAATTTATTGCTACTAGCTATATAAGGCTTTGACACAAAATCACAACAAATATGATTTGAAGAGATAAATGATAATATGCAAACTAATACACGTTTTCTTTTATGAATTTTCATATTCTTTTTTTTGGTCAAAAGGTTCAGACTTGAACTTGATTAAAGAAACAACGAGCACCCCATCCTCACCCCATAATATGAAATTCTTCTGCTTAATTATTTTGATCAATATAAATATACAAGGGCATTATAAATTTAAAGTAAAATGATTTTTTGGCTCAAATAATTATTTCAACCACGCTGTCTACAAATTAGTATAAACAATAAAAAGGAAAAGAAGAAGTTAGAAAATATATTTATGAACATAGATCATAAGTACTGATTTTGGTCACCTACACAAAATAATGGTACAGCTCTTTACAGTTATGAAATTATTTAATCCTGGAATGAAAATTTAATTTGAAACACAAATAAATGAGAAATGACCCACTCGATTTCCATTTGAACTGTACAATGCCCCATATTTTCACTCGACTTAATTGAATGAAATAATGTTACAATAATAAATAATATCTAAAATACTCCAGTATATATATATATATATAGTACTAAAAATTATAAATATTGGTGATAGCAATTGTACGGGGTTGGTGCAATTGCTTTTTTTGAAGCACAGCTGGAATTAGCGGATCGCAGCTGGCAATATGTACGGGAATGAATACGCAGCTACACCGTCGCCGTTTTGCCTCTTGTGCGTGTCCCCCCTACTATTAAACCACAATGCCAATAGTGGTTTGAAATGTCATTTTTGCCCATTGCTTTTCTCTTATGGCTAATGGGTCCCTACTCACTTTTTTCTGGGATTCATCAAGTAATCAATTTAGATTTTGTACTGTGGTTAATTACCTAGTAGATGTTTATTTAGTCTTACAAAAATAGCCTTGGGGATGGGGGGGAGGATAGGGTTCCAACTTAGATATTGGCAGCTGGAGACATATATATGAGAAGATGGTGCGGTGAGACGCTAATTCGTTGAATTATACATGATAATTTCAAGGCCGTATAAGTTCGAGAATAATTTAGAAGAGGTTATTAAGGTTGTTCGCTTGTTAGTTTATATATCAAATGTTACCAAATTTTTGGCAACCAAGACACTAAGAATTTGTTCTTAGTCGTCTCGTTGTCGACTTGTCGTACGCACGGGATGGGACACAAACAATAAGCATGATCAGTTGTTCAAACCCGCGAAATACAATTAACTCTAGGACAACTTCTAGTGGCATGACTTCCCATTCGTCCAATTCTATGTCTTATTATTTATATGAAGTTTATTTTATAAATTTATTTATGATGAATCTATTAAATTAGTTTTGGATAATTGATTCCAACAAATCCACGACAATTTTGAATCAGTTCATACTAGTATTTTGAAGTTAGAATCATATTAAAACCAATACTGATTTAACTTATACGATTAGCATTAATGCTGGTATTTAAAGTCTAGTATATGTAAACCTGATGAGAATAAGTTTTCAGTATGCTTTGATTTAGTCCATCTTGGACTAAAGTTTCATTTAGATATTTAACTTCATTATTCATGTTCTTTGTGTTTTCTTAAATTATTAACGAAAATGTTTTTTTTGTTAATTTTATTTACTTCTTTAAGTAAAAAAATGTTAAAATTTTAATTTATTTGAAGTAAAAATATTTAATCTTTTTTTTTTTTTTGGTTCCTTCAATATTAGCAAAAGAACCATTATTTTCTTTAATAAATCACGAGTCTGAAAAATCCAGAATTTCTTTTAAACAATCGTTTCCTAAATTTCTTATTCAACAAAACCAAGCACAAATTAGATCGAAAACTATAAACCTTGAAGAGGAAAGAAAAAAAGCTGTGAAATAAATCCGAATCCAATTTAAGGTAGAGTTTTACAATTTTTGTTTTCCTCTAGCTATTAGTTCAGATTTATTACACATTCTCTCTGTCCAATTATTTGAACCATTTTTTTTTTGTGTATTACTAAATAATTCTATTTCTTAGTAACAACACGACACTTAAAGTCCTTTAGAAAAACCCTAAGAACTTTCACTTCTTTTTAAAAAAATGTGTACCTTATAACGAGGGAGATAAATACACTGGATCCAAATATGATTTTGCTAAATCACTTAAGTCTAAAGAAATATATGTTTACATATTTTAATTTCTTATTCTCCTATTAATGTCATCCATTAACATATCAAATACTGCGATATATTACAACTAGTGTACGTTTCTGCTATATATTACAACTACTTTCGCATTATGCAAGACATAATTTAGAAAACTCATCTATCTAAAAATAATATTAATTTTCTTTTTTTGAAAAGAATTTGGTTAGACTGCATATGTAAACTAGAATATTTTGCTATAACTTTTTTGATAAAGTTATTTACTAGACTAGTTAATGTAATTCCATATAGAATCCAAATTGAAAAACACTACTTTGTTACATTCCTTTCTGCTATTATTCAAATGTCCCTATCACCATAGGTCAAATTAATCAAAACTATACCTTTCAAAATTAAAAGGTGCACAAATTCAAATCCAACTCCAAAATAGGCTAATAGAATTAGACCCACCCCATCTCAATTCTCAAATAAAATCTAGGTGCATATAGGTAATTTCGCTTTTTTCTAACCGGTCAAACCAGAATCCACCTCGCCGTGTCGAAAAGGTAACAAATCAGGTATTTCTTAACTATCCAGGGTCAAATCCGTCAATTCGAATACCATATAAGTACCCAACACTTCGCTTTCCAAAACGCTCTCACATTAACCCCCTCTCTTTCTCTCTCTCTCACAAACACACTCTTTCTCTCTCTAAAAACTTTTCTTCGAGCAACTCTTCTTCGTTTCTCCACAGTCGCAAAAGTAGGAAAAAAAGGAAGAAGAATCCACAGAACGACCGAAGGTCTCATACGCCGCCGTTTAGGTCTCTCTACTTCGTTGCCTGAAAGATTTTGAAAAAAATCCGATTCTCCAAAACGGCGCCGTTGGCTTGATCAAAGATGGTCGATTGATTTTTGATTTTGTTTGGTAAGAGTGATTTACTAGAAAATAGAAGAAGGTTTTGGGAAGAAACAAAAGGGAATCAACATCATCGTCATCGGAATCGTGGATGGGGAAGGTGGTGGTGGCGGCGGCGGCTTCGGGGTGTGCGGTGGTGGCGTGCGTGGTGGCGGCTCTGATGGTTGGGAGAAGCGTAAGACGGAGGAGGGGGTGGCGGAGGGTGGTGAGGGTTTTGGAGGAGCTGGAGGAGGGTTGTGCCACTCCGGTGGGGCGTCTGAGACAGGTGGTGGATGCTATGGCGGTTGAGATGCACGCGGGACTGGCGTCTGAGGGCGGCTCTAAGCTTAAGATGCTCCTTACCTACGTTCACAACCTCCCAACTGGGTATATTATACTTTTTATTTAAAAATTGACATACATTCATTTGGTTTTAACTTCAATTATTACTATCTTTTGTGTGTTTGTTACACATGCTTTTTTTATTTTTTTTATTATGTAGTTTGTTACTGTGCTTCTGTGGGAGTTTAAGCCTTTTTTTTTGTTTTTTTGCTTGGCATTGATTTATGTTTTAAAATGCTGGATTAATAGTTCCAATGTTGTAAGTTTTGTGTCAAATTTGAGGTTTTTGGATTCCTTTGTTTGTTTAGTGCTTGCGAATGCTTAATTTGTGAGTAATTTAAAAAAATGTTGTATGAAACTTGTCATTTGTGATTTATTTTTGTTAAGTTTTTATGGGGGTGAACATTTGGAATTTTCGTTAACTCTTCTATTTTCTGAGTTGCACTAATATACGTTTCTTATATTTGCAAGGTTTCTTCATTATTAAATGATTTGTTGGGCATCTATTCCTTTTCTGGTCTGTAGAATTGCCATTTTTATGTTGTGTTTGGGCCAGTTCATGTATGTGCTGAATCCTCGTTGTCTAGTACTCAGGAGTAATTAATTCTTCAATGTTTGATTGGAAATTATCTTTTGTTTTACATTCATCATTAGTATGAATATGCAATCTTGGAGGAACCTATCTGTTTGTTCTTTATTACTTGCCAAATGGGTTATAATATTACTGCGTCAGCATTTGTTATGTTTGTTTTCCCTTTCTTAGATTTTTAACTTTTTTGCGTTCCCATCTCAATTAATTGAGTTTGTAAAGTTGGAGAATCACGAGCAGGATTATGGAATTTTCTTTTGAAGGAAACTTCTTTTCTTTTTACTCTAGTAGCTACTTTGATTTTCTTCATGGTATAAATGAGTCTTTTACTTTAGTGGATACTTCTGATGTAATTTCCATTTCTCTCCTATTCCCTTTTGGTTATTTGTGGTTCTTGTAGTAACTCGTATAAAAATGATTGAAGTTATTTTTTTTCTTGTTTGAGTGAATGAGATTCCGTCGCGGACATGCTTGTTTTAGTTTAATTTTCTAATTATGTTGAATTTTTTTTCTTCGGCTGTGCTTCGCTCCTAGGTTGTGATGTTTTAGTTTGAGTGCTTCCGAGTGGGTTGATAGCTGCAACTTCCACAAAATAGCTGTAGATTTGGTGCTACAAGAATATTGTTGAAACTTCTGCATTGGCAGAGTTGGATTTTCATCTATTTGTCTAATATTATGAGCTAGCTAGGTCCAGGAAATCAACTTAACATTCAAAGAGCTTACGTGTTTCTTGATGATGTTATTCTTTGCTGGATATAATTGAACTTTACATTGTTTCAGGAATGAAAAAGGAATTTATTACGCTCTAGATCTCGGTGGTACAAATTTTCGGGTCTTGAGGATTCGGTTAGGAGGTCAAAGGTCTGCTATCATTGAACACGATGTTGATAGACAACCTATTCCGCAACATTTGATGACCAGTACAAGCGAGGTACCTAACTTGCACGTGATTTCATTATGAGTTCAAAGTTTTGAAATTTTTGAGACTTTAGATACTTAATTATTATCCATATTGATTCTGTTGTCCACTTGCAGGAGCTTTTTGATTTTATAGCAACATCACTTAAGGATTTTGTTGAAAGGGAAGAAAATGTTTCCGAGCCTTCACAAAAGGAAAGAAGGGAACTCGGTTTCACCTTTTCGTTTCCAGTGAAACAAATTTCTTCTTCCTCCGGGACCCTAATTAAATGGACAAAAGGATTCTCTGTTGAAGACATGGTTAGTTAGATAAATGATTCCAATGCTCAATACTGCCTGCTTTAAATTTATACTGCTTGCCCATACTTACTGATTTTCATGGTTTGAAGTAGTTGTGTATGACTTTGTAAATACATGTGAAAATCTTAGCTTAGTAATTTAATGTTGCCAACTGATTATGTAGTATGATGCACTTTATCGCAGGTTGGCAAAGATGTTTCTCAATGCCTACAACAGGCAATGTCTCGAAAAGGATTGGATATGCGAGTGACTGCTCTTGTAAGCATTTACGTTCTTTTAACATACGATTCAAGGTTCATTCCTTTCTAAGGAGATACCTTATACTGGCCGTTTGTTATTTTTGTTTTGTTGTCTATTCTACTAGTATATGAACTATATACATGAGTCAATGTTTAATCTTGTTTGAGCAGATAAATGATACCGTGGGGACCTTGGCTCTTGGTCACTATCATGATGAAGACACAGTTGCTGCCGTGATTTTCGGAACAGGTACCAATGCTTGTTATTTGGAGCGAGCAGACGCCATCATTAAGTCCCAAGGTCTTCTTACAACTACGGGAGGCATGGTATGCTTTCTATTTTGTTTATTCGATTATATCTATGATGGGATTGAACATTTGCTTAAGTTTTATTTGGTATTTCCCTTTATTTTGTGTAATTGTACTTAGGTAGTTAACATGGAATGGGGAAATTTTTGGTCATCTCATTTGCCAAGAACTTCATACGATGTCGACTTGGATGCTGAGAGTCCTAACCCAAATGATCAGGTCTGTAGGTTTTCTAGTGCAAATGTATATATAGACATGTACTACATATTAATTTTTTTTGCTGAGTTTGGCCTTGTGGCTATTAATGAGAATATGTTGCAGGGATTCGAGAAAATGATATCGGGAATGTATCTAGGAGACATTGTACGAAGAGTAATTCTACAGATGTCACAGGAGTCCGATGTTTTTGGACCCGTATCTTCCAAACTACACGCGCCCTTCATCTTGAGGTAGTAATTCTTTCTTGGTCCTTATATATTCCTCCTACATTTCGCTAAGTATTTGTTGTGTGAGCTGTTTCTCTCGTCTTTCCAGGACACCTTTGATTGCTGCTATGCACGAGGATGATTCACCAAACTTGAACGAGGTTGCCAGAATTTTAAAAGAAACTTTAGAGGTGAAACTTTTCATCGATTAAGTTCTTTCCAATTCAAATATGTTTTAAGGCTATGTATGGTTCCTTGGGTAACAGCGAGCAATATCCTTAGGAAAATGAAAATGAACAAAAAAGTAATCTCAATGCACTATCAATTCATGCAAGAAAACATTTTCTTTGGTGTCATATTCATTAAAATTCAAGAACCAAACCAAATCTAAAATCCTTTTTTACAGGTTTTAAATACCCTTACTTATTTAGTTTCTTGATGTCTTTTCCTTTTCAGATTCCCGAAGTTCCACTTAATGTTCGAAAACTTGTTGTGAAAGTATGTGACGTGGTGACTTGCAGAGCAGCCAGATTAGCGGCTGCTGGTATTGTGGGAATATTAAAGAAGATTGGCAGAGACGGGAGTGGTGGAATCGCGAGTGTTAAAACGAAAAATGGAATCCATAATAAGATGAGAAGAACAGTAGTGGCTGTGGAGGGAGGTTTGTATACAAACTATACAATGTTCAGAGAGTATTTAAATGAAGCAATGGGACAAATACTAGGCGAAGATGTGGCCCCGTATGTTATCATTAAGATGACTGAAGATGGATCGGGTATTGGAGCAGCACTTCTTGCCGCATCTCATTCAGCATCCGAGGTTGTTGATAGCGTACAGTTGCTATAGATACATGAATATTAATTTATATAGATATATTTACATAAATAGCTCATGTAAATAGCTTGAAGAAGGGAAGGGTTGTGCATATGTGTCGTCGTATAGTAGGTTGATTTCATAGGTCACAATTCTCAATATAGGATCTAAGAAGCTATGGAATTGTGAAATGTCATGTGTCTTCCAGTTTGTATTATAGGCATAGGTTTATATCTATTATTGTCTGATGAAGTATTAAGCTCAATTCTATTTATTCATTTATTTATTACAAGTGGAAGTACCCATCTTTGAGTGTTATTTTACTAGAATTTTGTTTAGATTTTATTTCTTTTTTCCAAGGGTTTATTACCTTTTGGGATGCGTCGCACATATTATGAGAACCTCTTTTAATAGGGATTCGAACTCGAGTTCATTATTTTGTAGTAATTAGTCTATTTTACTAGATCGGTGAATTTTGTATAGTTGTCCTCTCCTTAACATGCATGTTTTCGGAAAGAAATTGTTCATGAACCTGAGCCTAGTCCAAGCCCAACCACTAGAAGATGGGAAGGGATTATATGCATTTCATGCATGCATTTATATTTAAATATATATTTTCACTGAAAACATCAAGACGCTTCTGAAATTTGGTGACTTGATCAATTGCAATGTAAAATTTAGAGTAGTTTAGTATGTTCTATACATTTATAATTTCAATCAGAAAATTTATCGATAAAATTTTAATATAAAACCAGCCAAACAATATTAAGAAACAAAGATTGATGTCTTTAATGCCAATTAAAACTTGTTATATTGGAAAAATAGTGCAAATGTAAATATAATTTTTTCAATTATTAAAAATATTGGTAATTAATAAAATCAGGATCTATAATTTCTATAGTTTCAACTAACTAGCTCATGGAGATTGGAGATATTGTAGTTATCCTTTATATTATTGTAAATCTCCACGTTATATTCTAGTCAAAACACAATACTGAATTATTTTCCAATTAATTTAGTCCAGTAAGATTTTGACAAAAACAATTTATCTTACTCTTGGAACTTATAGTTAGCACAAAATTTATTTTTATTTACCTTGAAAGACAGAATAACGAAACTATATCAAGTGCATATCAAAATTGCTAAAGCCCTTTTTTCTTGCAGTAAATTTAAGAACAAATTACAATTAAAGCAATCTAACTATGGAAACACGTATGAACAACGTCATTAATTCCTTCTCCCAAAAATGGTAAATAAGTAGAAATATTAAATGAAAGTTGTTCCTCAATTCTTCTTCGATAATGCTACCCAACTCTATATAAACATGACATATATAATTGAGCAATTCACTTCAATATATTCATTTCTTTTATTAATTTATGATGGCACCAAAGTCGTTCTTCAATTTGATCTCATGCATTTTTTTCCTTTTAATTCTCAACCCTTTTTTGTTATTCTCTAATGCAAATCTATCTCAATCAAATGTTCAATATAGATCACCCTTAGCTTTCCTCAAAAACCTGATTGGAACTCGAGAAGGACATAAGGCAAAAAACCTTTCACAACTCAAGAAATACCTTTCACTTCTTGGGTACATGAAGATGAACAATAACTCAACTAAACAAGCTCATGTAGACAACGATCTTTTCGACAAAAACTTAGAATTCGCCTTACAAAAATTCCAAGTCTTTTACAAACTCAAAGCAAACGGAATCCTAGACAAGGAAACCGTACAAAATTTGATGCAACCTAGATGTGGCGTACCCGATTTTGTCAATCTAAACGAAGCCCAATTCAAAAATAGTATCCCAATCATAGTTAACAAGTACTCATTTTTCCCTGGTCAGCCCAAATGGCCTCGTATAAACAAAGTACTCACGTACTCATTCCCACCGGGTACACGAAACGATGTCATGGAGCCCATTAGGAACGCGACGCAACAATGGGCTAGTGTAGCGCCCTTCAAGTTCACATACATAAAGGATTATTACAAGGCCAATATCAAGATCAGTTTCCAAAGGCTAATGCATGGTGACGGATCGCCGTTTGATGGGCCAGGTGGGATTTTGGCCCATGCCTTTGCGCCAATTGATGGTAGGTTGCATTATGATGGAGACGAGAAATGGAGTAATGGTGTTGTGCCTGGTAACTTTGATTTGCAGACAATTGGGTTGCATGAGTTGGGACATGTTCTTGGACTTGGGCATAGTAATGATGGTGGTGCAGTTATGTATCCTTCTATTGGGCCTGGGGTTAGAAAGAATTTAGGGAAAGATGATATTGATGGAATTAAAGCTTTGTACCAAAATTAAGGAAAATTCTTAATTTTGATCTGTATGACGAAAAAACTGTGATCACAAATAATAAAATATGAGCATAATTGGTGATATATGTTTGAAATTATTCGGCCATTTTCGTTGCAATATGCCCGGTGTATTCTAAATCTTTAACTTTTGCTCTTCTCAAATTTACCCCATCACCTTTGGGCAACTTTTTTGGGTCAGTCTAAAATGAGATTTTGAGGGATGGGGAGTACATGAGATATCATTTATCTTGGTGACACATGTCCCCTTAGAATTTAACTTTAAATAATTTATTTTCTTAAAGACAAATTTATCCTTTTTAATGAGTGAATTCAAAAGACCCCTTGTGTTTAGTCTAACTAAAAAAAAACCTATGTTATTTTTATTAGCAACAAAACCTTGTACTTTTTTTATTAACAAAGAAAACCCCTCTCAAGTCGAAATAACAATTTTACCCCACCAAACAATGCAAAAACATCCCTATTATCTAAAAGGTTACCAATAACCCCTGGTAACTTTAAAAATTGGGAATACACCCCCTCCTCCCCATTTTTTTTGAAAAAATTTACAAAATTCTCCATATGATTTATGAATCTCATATCAAAAAGTTGACAAAAATCTTATCCCCAACAGTTACATGTTTTGGCACTTTACCACCCATATGTACAAAATAAACACTTTACCCCCTGAAAAATAAAATTAGTTGCACTTTACCCCCTCAAATGATTTTATGCAATTTTTGTTTGACGGAAAATGTACATGTGCCCCTCACATGAATTTTTAAAGGGTAAATTAATCACATCACTTATTACTTGTCAAAATACTTAACTCATGTCTTGTGAACCAAAAATCTAAAGTTAAGTAGAAAAAACTTTATTTGTAAAGAGAGAGGGAAAAATGCGCGTCAGTGAAATATTTGGTCGAAAAATCGATGTTCGAACTAATTTACCCTTAAAATACACAAGTGAGACGCATATCTATGTTTTCTGGTGAACGGAATTGGCTTAAAATTATTTGGGGGAAAAAGTGCAACTAATTTTATACGTGCTCATTTAATTTATACTTTTGGGTGGTAAAATTCAAAATATGTAACTTTGAGAGGGGGTGTAAAGTGCATTTTTTCCTAAAAATATTTTAAATGATCTTATATTGATTGTCTTAATTGTCAATTCGTATAAAAATTTGATTACTTGAGAGATTTTTTTCGTATAAAATTTTGATTACTTGAGATTTTTTTTTTTTTTTTGGAAAGAGATGAAATTAATTAGAGATAAGGGAGAAATTTTTAAACATATTAATTAAAGGGTTAGTGTGTAATTTAACATATGTTTATTTTTTCTAAATGTCCGATGCCACGTCATCATTGGATATTTTGACCAAAACTTGTGGTTCAGATTTGTTGTTGACTTTTTTAGTGGTTGAGATGGGTCATCTCATGTACACCTATGTTCAATAAAATCTTATTTTAGAAAGGCCCAACTTTTTTTGGTGATAAAAAAGTAAACACTAAAGATAATAAGTGAAAAGAAAGAATAATTTAATAATAAGCAATTGTTGTTTGTTTGATTTTTGAGCGAATAGTTTGGAAAAATTGAGTAAGCATAGTTAAATTTCAGGATGTAAAAAGCGTGTTTGTCTTGCTTTTTCCAAACACAAAATTGTTTTGGGAAAAGTTAGACAAATGGACCAAGTACGCTTCAGAGATAAGAAAAACCTTCATGTCATGAGATCAACAAATGTTCAAGTCAAAACTAATGTTTTTAAAACCGGACCATTTCAGTCGGTCGAACCAGTTCAACCGCGAACCAGTGATATGTCCGGTCTGGATAGCCCCAAAAAACCAGTTGTAATCGGATCGATGGTGAACCGTAAAGAACTGATCGAAAATCGGCATAACGGTTTTGAACTGCGGTTCTGATTTTTTAATATTAAAAATAGTCTATAAAATCTTGTAGAAAAATGGATTTAAACACCAACCTCTTGAATGAAATAAAACATCTTAATCATTTGAGCTACACTGCTTTTGTTGAATTTCTAGTATATAAATATTTATATATTACAGAAACGTTGTAACCAAAAATATTTATAAATTAGTTTATGATAATTAACTTCAAATTAATTTTATGCATTATCAATGAAAATTAATACTAATTTTAGTTTTATTACATAATTATTTATTAAAAGTTTTTCGATAAGATATTTCTTTTTTTCAATTGTATTTTTAGGATAAAAAGTGCCAAAGTTATACTCGAAAGCCACATCAATATATTATGCAAATTTTATTTTGAATATTAGACTTTTATACATAATCATATTATGAAATTATTAATCTCTTAATTTATTGTATTTTTAACTTACACTTTTATATTTTTAAATATATATAGTCATATTATATTTATATGGGCTTACTAATTAGTATCAAATTACCGTTATGACAAACATAATTTAGATGATATCATATGATTCAATTTAAAAATATCTAAGTTTTGTATTTTTTTTAATCAATTGTAGGATAATGCTTAAATTTTTATGCATATTACATATATTTTAAAATTAAATATATTTATTATATCATCATGACGTCATTCGGTTCGGGCCCTGATCGATCCGAACAGTAAAATCAGTGACAAGTCGACTCACTAGTTCATCGTCTAGTCCGATTATGAAAACATTGATCAAAACACAATACTACATAACACAAACAAAATAGGAGATCACATGACATATACACCCGAATTATGTAGGTAATTTACGTTCTAAACTAGGGCTGGGCGTTTGGGTCGGGTAATTTGGGACCCGACCCGTCCCGATCGGGTATTTCCCGTTTGGGATGAAAGATCGGGTTTTTTGACATTTCGGGTTCGGGTACCCGAACCCAAAATATATTTTCGGATTGGGTTTTCGGTATTGCATTTACACCCGAACGGGTATTTCGGGACCCGTTCGGGTATTGAATTTTTTTTTTTTTTTGGCAATTAATGTTGGGGGCATAGATCTTGAATTGAAATGTTGAAGACTTGTATCTTGTGTTTTGTATAGGAGTCTTTGATTGTAATATTGTTAAAGATTTGAGACGTTTGTGTTGTATTTGTTTTAAAGTTATTGCGTACAATTTAATGTTTGAATTCATTTATTTTACAATTTTACATACATATATGTTAAAAAATAAGATTTCTTTTACATTTATACATATTAAAAAAAAAATCATATGAAATTTCGGGTACCTGAAACCCAAAACCCGAAATACCCGAAAATTTTGGGTACCTGAAATTCGGGTACCCGCCTAATCGGGTCGGATTTCGGGTGTGAAAATTCAATACCCGCCAGGTCGGGTACCCGACCCGAAATACCCAAAACCCAAAAAACCTGACCCGCGCCCAGCCCTATTCTAAACATTATTTTCCTATCATTTATATCATCATTAAGATTTTTGACAAAAACAATCCTATTTTTAGCCCAATATCTATTTGTATTTACCTTGAAATTAAGACATAATTTACTAACGAAAATATCTTACACATGAAGTCATTAATTCCTTCTTTCAATATGATAGATATAAATACTAAATGAGAATTGACCCTCAATTCCTCTCAAATAATGCTAACCAACTCAATATAAATATAAATATGACCTGATCACAATTTGAGCAATTCAACAAACTAATAATTTCTTCAATTTGATTTTGTGATGGCACCAAAGTTGTTCTTCAATTTGATCTCATGCATTTTTTTCCTTTTAATTCTCAACCTTTTTTTATTATTCTCTAATGCAGATCTATCTCAATCAAATGTTCAATATAGATCACCCTTAGCTTTCCTAAAAAAGCTCACTGGAACTCGAGAAGGGCACAAGGCAAAAAACCTTTTACAACTCAAGAAATACCTTTCACTTCTTGGGTACATGAAGATGAACAATAACTCAACTAACCAAGCTCATGTAGACAACGATCTTTTCGATAAAAACTTAGAATTCGCCTTAAAAAAATTCCAAGTCTTTTACAAACTCAAAGTAAACGGAATCCTAGACAAAGAAACCGTACAAAATTTGATGCAACCTAGATGTGGTGTATCCGATTTTGTCAATCTAAACGAAGCCCAATTTAAAAAAGGTATCCCAATCCCAATAATAGTTAACAAGTACACATTTTTCCCTGATCAGCCCAAATGGCCACTTATAAACAAAGAACTCACGTACTCATTCCCATTATGAACGCGACACAACAATGGGCTAGTGTAGCACCCTTCAAGTTCACATACATAAAGGATTATAGTAGGGCCAATATCAAGATCAGTTTCCAACGGCTAGAGCATGATGATGGATCACCGTTTGATGGGCCAGGTGGGGTTTTGGCCCATGCATTTGGGCCAGCTGATGGTAGGTTGCATTATGATGGAGACGAGAAATGGAGTAATGGTGTTGTGCCTGGTAACTTTGATTTGCAGACAATTGGGTTGCATGAGTTGGGCCATGTTCTTGGACTTGGGCATAGTAATGATGGTGGTTCAGTTATGTATCCTTCTATTGGGCCGGGGGTAAGAAAGGGTTTAGGGAAATACGATATTGATGGAATTAAAGATTTGTACCAAAACTAATTAAAATTCTTAATTTTGATCTGTATGACGAAAAAACAGTGATCACAAATCATAAAATATGAGCATAATTGGTCATTTTAGAAAATATTCATCTTCGTTGCAATATATTTTAGAAAATATGATTATATATATATATATATGTATATACATTTTTCCATAGAGAATGGTATTTCTGTTCCTAAATGTTACAAATTCAAATCATCATTAATCGTGGATAAAAAGGGATTAATATCAGATTATGTGATGACGAGCATTATCATTATAGACCTAGAGTTTGAAGGGCTTTTAAGGTGAAATTCAAAATGCGAGAGAGAATTTAGTAATTATTGAAACTTCAAGTAATGAACTTGTAATTTCACATAAGTTTAGTGTTAATTCTGCAGGTATTGTTCCATAAATACCATATGTTATATAATTATATAAGTGAAAAATGTTTGTTAATATTTGAAAAAATGGATTCCATTCCTTATGTTTACCAAATATATAAAAAGGAATTTGTCACTTTCCTTCTTGAAATCCCGAGTGTTACCCAAACACTGTAATGAAATTATATCACTGGTAATCACATTCCTAGAAATCAAATTTCCAGAACCAGATTTCATTCCTGTCAAACAAGCGGGTCCTTAGTGTTATCACAATAATAATTATGACAACTACAATAGTGACAAAAATCTTTTTTTAAGTTGTCATTAATAGCGTTTAGTGACAAGAGTATGGTAATTAAGTTATTACTATTGACAATTAACGACACCCTTTAAATGACAACCTAGTGACAATAAATATTGTCATAATGATTTAGTGACAATATGTTGGTTGCCACTTTTGGGGTACTCTACTGTTAGTAAAGCCTATAGAGTTTTCAACAAAAGGACTTTATTGGTAGAAGAGTCAATTCATGTAGTATTTGATGAACCAAATCAATCTTCTGAAAAGAATCAAAGTTCAACTACAGATATATCTACTGATTTTCAGAAACTGACTATGGAAAGAAAAGAAGAATATGTTCCCATCATACTACCTGATCTCAACCCAGCTGGTAACTCATGTGCTGTTCAAAATCAGTCTACTGATAGTCTAACAGAGGAGTTGCAAACAACTGACAGACCAGAGACTGTTCAACAGACCACTTCTGTTCAACAGACTACTACTGAGACTCCAACAGTAGTGTTGCAAGATCATTCAAGAGGACAACATCTAGATTTGCAACCTGATCTCAGATGGCTCAGAGATCACCCACCTGACTTAGTGATTGGTGATCCACTGGATAGAGTGAAGACTAGAAGAGCTACTGCAAATGAATCTATGTTTGTAAGTTTTCTCTCACAGATTGAGCCCAAGCAAATTGAAGAATATTGACATTTTTTTTTCAATTCTTATCACCTAATAGATATAACAAGTGACAAATTTAACCTTATCACTTAATACTTTGTCAACAAATTCAATTTTCTTGTAGTGGGCCCAAGTCTCCTTAAGTTGTTCAATCACATGCTTTTTTAAGTAAATCATTAGACGATGGAAAACATAATAGAACTTTTAATCTTTATCGAATGATAGACATCCCACTCTGCACACAAAATAAAGGGCCAACATGATGTATTTATGGTAATAATTTAGCATGACACGATTCACATTTTTAGGGGCATTTGAATTGTGGAACAACAAGCCACGTTCAATGTAATTTGATTTCCATTCCATTGAAAATATAATTTTTTTTGGAAGAAAATAAGAAATAACATGGTTGAATCAACTTATGATTTCAATCCGATTTAAGTAAGTGTTATGATTTGATTTTTTTTTCCTAATATTGGTATATTGAGACTAAATATCTCACATTGGTTGAAAACAATAGTTAAGTCCATCTTATAATGTCTTGGGCAATCCTCACCTTACAAGCTAGCTTTTGAGGTTGAGTTAAACCCAAACTATGTAAGAGGACTTAGCCCAATCCATGTGATGAATTCTAATATGGTATCATAGCCCCAGGTTGAAGTGGACCACCTCCTTCTGCGATGGGTTCTTCCATGATGGGATTTATTCTTCACACACAGTCTGGGCAAATCCGCGTGTTGGACTCTTACCCACATGTCAATAATTTGCAAATGTTGGGCATTAATATATCACGTGTTGGGCTTGCTTCTCCCACACATTCGATCAGACCACCCACACGTGAAGGGGAGTATTGAGACTAAATGTCCCACCTTATAATGTCTTGAGCAATCCTCACCTTACAAGCTAGCTTTTGAGGTTGAATTAGACCCAAACTATGTAAAAAGACTTAGTCCAATTCATGTGGTGAAAACTAATATGGTATTATATTGAAATCATGATATATTTTGGTGCATAAAAAATCTAGCAATGATGTAAATAGTATGAATACATAAAACCCATATATGTCGTAATCTTGCTTAGATATTAGTGAATTTTTACATGCTTAATGTTTTGCCCAAAAAATATAAACATAACATGTTTATATATATGTCGACCTCATGTTCGAATATTCGTTGTGAGAGGTTCAAATTATAATTTATTTTTGCCCGAATATTTTTTTTGGAGGTATAGTTCTTTTATTGTTATTTTTATTATGATTTTACAAATATATCGCGGAAGATTGTCATGTGACCTACACATGTCGTCGGTGTCGCCACATTTTGCCTAGAAAACTAGTCAGTAAAACAAAGAAATTGTATGGCGGATGCAAGTGACACAAAATTGACAAAAATGCTAATAGTACTACATAGAAGGGACAAAATGGGTGTTTCCTAAAATAGAGTGAGAAGAGCAAGACAGTCTCATAAGGGCAGCTCAAATGAAGCCATTAAACGGGTCATCAAATAACATAATTGTCATTTTGATGGCTGGAAGTACAAAAATTGAGCTCATGGAGCCAGTAAATTAATGTGACATTATTTTAATGTCAACAACCAATTGTCACTAAATATAGGGGAAATGGAGCTTGACACCAAAATTTGAAGGGAAGGATTTCGGCCTCCAAAGACTAGTTCAACGGTCGATTTTTTTGAAAAAAATATTGCCGTTGTTGGTTTTGTACAGGGCCGGCCCAAGGGTTTTGGGGGCCCTAGGCGAAATAAAATATCGGGGCCCTTGTGTAAATTTTTTTTAACGTAAAATTTATTTTTCATGCTCTTTTAAACGCAAAAGTGTTTATTCTTCATATTCTAATTCTTCTATGGACAAAATAGTCAAGTCACTTAATCTTTCTAGTGTTATTGTCGAACGTAAACATGTTTTTATTAATTTTTATTTGAAAAAAACTTATTTCAGCATAAGCAACTGTTACAGGTATAGTGAATATAATTCTGTAACAAATATACGAAATTGGATAAGAACTAATCAAATTTATATGATTAAATATGTCATTTGGCTTGTCTATATGGGTAGGAATAACTTTTGATAGCACTTTTAGTTCATAATATAAATCGGAACCATCTATGTCTGATACTTAAACATATTTAAAAGCATTTTCAAGATTATTACAACATTCTTTCGAAGTTTTAAAATTACAATTTGATATTTTTACTTGTGGGCAGTGAAAACTTAATAGAGAAAAATATTGGTGAAACGTTCCATCTTCCTAAATTATTTATTTTATTTTGTTTTGTGTGTGAACTAAGAATTAATGGAAAAGAAACTGCTATGCTCTACGTAGCTCCTATATTCTAATCTTTTTTATTTTTTTATTATTATTTTGTGGCGTGGAGAAGGGCCTTGATATTCATTGGACTTCAATTCATAAAAAAAGACAAACATCAAGTTGGACGGACCATTAACAATTAACATAGCCGACTGGGGGGGAAAGGGGCCCTAAAAATTTGGGGGCCCTAGGCAAACACCCGAACTTCCTATGGGTTGGGCCGGCACTGGTTTTGTATATTCAACAAAAAATTCACAATTACAAGAAAATCGACCTGAAATAAATAAAACAAAAACAAAAAATTATAATGGAGATGAGAAATGGAGTAATGGTGTTGTGCCTTGTAATTTTGATTTGGAGACAATTGGGTTGCATGAGTTGGACATGTTCTTGGACTTAGACATAGTAATATTAAGGCTAGCGATATTGCCAGAGCAGCAATTATTGCTGCTAGAGCAAATTTTTAAATATGACCAATATACCCTTTATAACTATGTGTTGAGATTTGAAAAGTTAATTAATTAAATCTCTTTTTTCTACCTGTTTTGGATACCGTGTTTAATAGCATTATGAAAGCAATTTAATACATTTCCTCTTCATATTTCAATGCATCTCCACCATCTTCTAACTATGCAAACTTCAGTTTTTCTCATGTCCTTAATTTCATTCTTATGATGATCTATCTTTGATTTATGTAAAACCGAAAAAAGAAAGGTAGACAAATACGTTATGGCATATGTAATTTATATTTGAAATACATCACTGTTACACAATGTAAAGAGCAATAATTAAGACTATAAGTGTGCTCTTTATCCATCACAAAGTAAAAAAAGTTAAATTATGAACTACTTATTTAGTTGAATCTTTTGAAATATATTTTTATTTTTTGTAGGTGTTACCATTAAATTCAAAATCTTCAACCTCAAATCGATTTGGTACATGTTTTTCTTATTCCTCATTCTCTTTTACGCCATGCCTTGCCTTCAACGGAGGACAAAAAATCCAAGTAATTGATTAAATTGTTGATAACTATGGTGTAATTTGCAGAAGGTAACACCCAAATAGCTAGAAAGAAAGAAAATATTTTTCTTGTGTTATTTTATCGGTGAGTGGAGGGCAGGCGGCTCATGTTCATGGTTGCAGGAAGGTTTAATGATAGATTTAACTATAGAAATTCATTAATTATGGAAAAGTTAGCAGACCAAGAATATTACACAAAAGGTATTAATGACAAGGCAATTTTTGGAAAATGATTAATTTTGCTCTGGCAGCAATAATTGCTGCTCTGGCAATATCGCTAGCCTAATATTAATGGTGGTGCAATTATATATGTATCCTTCAATTGGACCTGGGGTAAGAAAGGGTTTAGGGCAAGATGATATTGATGGAATTAAAGATTTGTACCATAAAAAGTTCTTAATTTGGATGAAAATAGTGAGAAAAAAATAATAAACTATGAGCATAATTGGTGATGTTAGAATTTTCGTCCAAAATCGTTGCTACATGCTCAAAATACTCTAAATCTTTAACTTTTGCTTTTTAGAAGGTTTGCAACTATGAAATTAAAAATATAACAAAGATCCGAATAATAATTTAAAGTATTGAAACCTCTAATAATAATTTCTTAAATACTTAGTCAAGTTCATAAAGTTTTAAAAATGGGTCTTATTTTGAGCAAAACTTTAGTACTTGCATCTATTAGTACCACTTCTTAATTAGTTTTTTTCTATCATTCATTGATTTAAGCTTGTTATGTAATGTATTAAACTTGATTATATAACTAGTTTGAAAATTTCACACAAAAACTAACTAGACATGTACTTGTAAGTGCATTTGTCTTGTCTTGCATTGCATATTACATATTTAATAATAAGAACATCATGTTTTTACAATACATAACTTATTGATACATGATATTTATCCTATACCCCCAAAGTCAACCACTTCTGAACCGTTTTCTACTGGTATATACGCATAGCTTGTTCCACATGTTTTCCAACCATCCAAAATAGGCATCCCTCCATGACTTGATGAAGATCAAAGTATTGCAAACAGCAGAAAATCCAACCATATATCCCAATGTCAAGAATATATAAAACCAATCAACTTCCCATTTTTTCCCTCCATCATCGTTGTCGTCCTCCGCTTTGTGTCTTGGAGCATGAACTTGATCATCATTGCTGCAACCACTTGTCAGTGGAAGGCCGCATAGCTTATTATTTCCAATAAAGCTAGATGCATTAAGGCTCTGAAGTTGGGTGCTTTTTGGTATTCTCCCTATCAAATTATTGTAGGACAAGTTCATATAATTTAAAGAGGATAAAACCGTGATGCTATTTGGAATTTCTTCCGAAAGGGAGTTTCTTGAAAGATCAAGAGATTCCAATTGCTTCATGTCTCCAATACCATCTGGAATCAATCCCGTGAAGTGATTTTCTGACAAATTTAGCGATCTCAATTCAGCAAGACTGGTGATCTGCTTAGTAATCTCTCCGGACATATTGTTTCTTGAGAGATCAATGTTGGTAACCAAGTAAAGAGTGGTGTCGTAATGCAATTCACTTCCTTTTGTGGAGACGGATGCACTCTCTATAAAGTTTGTATCAAAAATATTATATGAATAACCAATTACTTTATCAGCATAGTCTGGCAACCATCTCTTTGTAGCCATGGCAGTAAAATTTTCGACACATCTTGGTATTTTCCCTGACAATATGTTGTTTGAGAGATCCAAGATTTGAAGAAAACTAAGTTGGCAGATTTAGGAAGGAATTTCACCACTCAACTTGTTTGAGCGCAAAATGAGAAATCTCAACTTGGAAAGAGTTATTATCCCCATCAATGATGATGGTATTCTTCCAACTAACTTATTATCGGAAAGGTCGATCTTTATTAAGTTTTTGCAGCTTCGAATTGAAGATGGTATTTGGCCAGATAAACTGTTGTTGTACATGTTCAAAGATCCTAGATTCACTAGATGTCTAATGGAACCTGGAATGCTACCTAATATATTGTTGCTTCCAATATTCAAGTATGATAACGACGGCCATTTCATCCAGCAATCATCATCTGCAGGCAATTCTCCTGACAACAAATTTCCCCCAAGATGAAGAATCTTAATTCCATAGGCTTGATCACTTGTGGTGTCACACAGGAAGTGTGATATACCTCCAGAGAATGAATTGTTGGAGAGGTACAATTCATTCACTGAATTTGCTACTCGTGGCAGGGAACCGTTGTACCGGTTGGAACTCAAGTCTATAATGTGTGGTAAAATTATTAAATCCGCAGGAATGTTGCCATGAAGTTGGTTGCGGGAGAGATTAAGATAATTTATCTCCCAAAACCATCTAGGAACATGAGATGAAATTCCGGTATTAGATAAGTCGAGATCATAAATGTAGCCTTTTTGCGTCTCGAGCCATGTGGGAACTTGATTACTCCCGTCACTTCCTAAGTTCCATGATTCTAGCTCAAGTACAAAAAGTTTGAAAGGTGGAATCCAATTTGGTTCTACTTCCAAGGTCAGATTGTTTCCAGAGGCATAAAGATAAGTTAAATTTGTGAGATTGGCAAAGTGACTTTCACTCACAATCCCTTCCAGCATGTTATTTTCTATCCACAACAATTTCAAATTGTAAAGTTGTCCAAAACTCTCTGGAATATTTCCAGTGAATTTGTTAAACTCTAGGCTTAAGGCTGTCAAAGACGATAACTTTCCAAGATTGATAGGGATTGGACCTGATAACAAATTTCTTGAAAGATCAAGGAATTGAAGACTCTTAAAGTCTTCAAATTGATTAGTCAGATGACCGGAGAGTTGGTTATGGCTTAACCATAGGTTCTCTAAGGATACCAAGAAGCAATTCGACATATTTCCAAATGTTTCAGATATTTCTCCTTGAAATTTATTTCGAGCTAACTGTAGGATTCGCATTTTGCACAATTTGGTAATTTCACTTGGTATCTTTCCTGAAAGCATATTCCCCTCTAAGTGAAGCTCACTTAGAGAAGTTAGATTTCCTACAGCATTCAAAATTGAACCGTGCAGGCCGCAATATTGTATAGATAAATACTGGAGAGATTTACTGTTAGGAAAAATCCACAACCAGATTTAATGAAATAACAAAAATAATGAACACAATATTTACGTGGTTCACCCAAAATAGGCTACATCCACGGGCTGTTGCAGATCTTTTAATAAAGGGAGATAATTACACAGTGTTTACAAATACTCACAACTCTCGACTCACCAAAGAAAATTACTCACTTAATTTTCACACAATATCTCTCACAGTTTAAGAAAACTCTCTGAAATTTTGCGCTCAAATTTTCTGCCTAAACTAAGCTTGAAAGAAAATTGCCGAGGAGATGAATGCTTGATGGTGTTGATCGGTGTGATTTTTGAACTGAATGAGCATTGTATTTATAGGCTTCAAAGGGAACACTTCTGCCAAATCAGTTATGCAATTTGCAAAGAGGAATGATCACTTCAGCCAAATTCATGCACGTAAATTAGTTATGAAATTTGGCAGAGAAACTTCAACTGAATTCTTGCAACTTGGAGTTGCAAATTGCCTATACACTTGAGTGGTGGCCCCCACATGTAATTAAGTTAGCCAACTTGATTCATTTGCTAACAATCTCCCACTTGAAGACTGATTTCAATCTGTCTTCACACCTAATCAATGCAACAGCCGTTCCTGATCTTGTCAGTTTCGGAGTCCAACTGAAGTCGAGCATAACTTCAGTTTATCAACAGTTACAACTTTTGTTAGCATGTCTGCTGGATTCTTACTCCCTTGAATCTTCTCAAGTGTTAACACGTCATCCTCTAACAGAGATCTGATGAAGTGATAACGAAGCCCAATATGTTTTGTTCTGGAGTGAAATGCAGAGTTCTTCGCCAAGTGTATTGCACTCTGACTATCACTGTATAGAACATTCTTCTCGTCTTTGAATCCCAGTTCATCTAACAAACCTTGAAGCCATATAATTTCTTTACTGGCTTCTGTCACTGCTACATACTCTGCCTCCGTCGTGGACAATGCAACAATCTTTTGTAACCGTGACATCCAACTGACTGCCGTTGATCCCACAGTGAACAAATAACCTGTGGTGCTTCTTCTATGATCAACTTCTCCGGCAAAATCTGCATCTACGTACCCCTGCACTTTGACTTCTCCTCTGCCAAAGTACAAACACTTATCTGAAGTGCCTCGTAGATACCTCAAGATCCATTTGACTGCTTCCCAATGGACCTTACCTGGGTTTGACATAAACCTGCTAACAGCTCCCACTGCATAGCCAATGTCTGGTCTAGTACAGACCATTGCGTACATCAAACTCCCAATGGCTGAGGCGTAAGGAACCTTTGCCATTAAGTCTCTCTCTTCGTCTGTCTGAGGAGACTGATTTTTGGATAGCCGAAAGTGACTAGCCAATGGTGTGTTGACTAGTTTACTACTGCCCATATTGAACCTTTGCAAAATACGACTGATGTATTCTGCCTGAGATAACTGCAAGACCCCTTTTTGCTTATCTCTAGTGATTTGCATCCCAAGAATCTTCTTTGCTGGACCCAAATCTTTCATGTCAAACTCTTTTGACAATTGATGCTTCAAACTTTTGATCTCGTTCATATCTGAACCAGCTACTAACATATCGTCAACATAAAGTAGCAAAATAATATAACTTGAGTTATACCTCTTGAAGTAGCAACAGTGGTCGGCATTGCACTTCTGGAAGCCTTCCTTGTGCATGAAGTTGTCAAACTTTTTGTACCACTGTCTTGGAGCTTGTTTCAAACCATACAAGCTCTTCTTGAGTCTACACACCATATTTTCTTTCTCTTTCTCTGAGAAACCTTCCGGCTGACGCATGTAAATCTCTTCATCTAAGTCTCCGTGAAGAAACGCAGTCTTCACATCTAACTGTTCTAGGTAGAGATTTTCAATAGCAACAATACTTAATACAGTCCTGATAGTATTAAGTTTCACAACAGGAGAAAAGATCTCGGTGTAGTCAATTCCTTCTTTTTGCTGGAATCCTTTGACTACTAATCTGGCTTTGTATCGTTTTGAGCCATCATGCTCTTCTTTCACACGATACACCCATTTGTTATGTAAGGCCTTCTTCCCTCTGGGTAACTCAACAAGTTCCCATGTCTGGTTGGAGATCAAAGACTTCATCTCGTCTTTCATGGCAAGCTCCCACTCGCCGGCATCTCCGATCTGACAAGCCTCATCATAGCTCTCTGGTTCTCCTCCATCTGTTAGCAACACATAATCTGTGTATCTCCTGTTAGGCACATGTGGCCTAGAAGACCTTCTCAATACAGGAGTTGGAGAATGGGGTTGATATGCATTCTCCTGCTCAACACGTTCCTCTGGCTCGGGATTTTCTAAGGTTTGGTTTGTCACAGGACTGACTGGAACGTCATCCGCTTCTACATATACTGGCTCAATCGCAATTGGGTCAGTGGCATTTGCCAAATGCCTATCTTTGTACATAACTCTTTCATTGAAGATTACGTCTCTGCTGCGGATTATCTTTCTGTTTGCATCATCCCAGATGCGATACCCGAACTCATCATCACCATATCCAAGAAAGGTACACTTCTTGGATTTTGGATCAAGCTTATTCCTGCCTTGATCACTGATATGCACATATGCCATACAACCAAAAACTTTGAGGTGTGATAATTTAACATCTTTACCACTCCATACCTCTTCTGGAATTTTATGCTCCAATGGTACCGATGGACCTCGATTAATCAAATAAGCTGCTGTGTTGACTGCTTCTGCCCAGAACATCTTGGGTAGGCCTGACTGCATACGCATTGTTCTGGCTCTCTCGGTCAACGTTCGATTCATGCGTTCTGCTACACCGTTTTGTTGAGGTGTACCTGGCACGGTTCTTTCCATCCTAATCCCGTGCTCATAGCAGAACTTCTTAAATTTGGAGGCTTCATATTCTCCACCATTATCGGTTCTCAGCTTTTTGATTTGGAGACCTGTCTCATTTTCTACCATGGCTTTCCATTTTCTGAATGTGTCAAACACTTCAGATTTATGTCTCAAAAAGTAAACCCATACCTTTCGAGAGTGATCATCTATGAAAGTCACGAAGTAGTGTTTCCCACCAATCGATGAGACAGTCGTTGGACCCCAAACATCAGAATGAACAAGCTCTAGCTTTTCCTTCTTTGGGGTTCTGCCATTTGTCTGAAAGCTGACTCTCTTCTGCTTTCCAAGTATGCAATCCTCGCTCATGTCGATGTCAATCGACTGTAGATTCAGTAGCTTTCCTTTGGAGTGCATAATTTTCATTCCTTTCTCACTCATGTGACCAAGTCTTTGGTGCCACAAGTTTGGATTTTGGTTGCTTGCTGCAACTGCAATCGAACAACACCCTTTTGCCGCCATGTAAAGAGTGTCGCTTTTCTTTCCTCGTGCAATTGCCATTGCACCCTTTGAAATCTTCCAGTCATCTCCATGGAAGATTGTAGTATAGCCTTCACTGGCTAACTGACCCACATATATTAAGTTTTTTCTCAGATCGGGAATATGCCTGACATCCTTCAGCTTCCACTCAGACCCGTTCAACTTAATTTTCACTGTTCCTTTACCAACAATATCACAAGGTTGGTCATCGCCAAGATATACTTTACCGAGGTTTCCAGACACGTACTCCCCAAAGAGTCTTTTCTGCGAAGTAGCGTGAAATGATGCTCCAGAGTCTAACACCCAAGACTCTTCCTTGCTCTCCAAAGAGCATATCAACACATCATCTTGTGTTGATGTCGATGCAACATTAGCTTCGATCTTCGCCGTTTGATTCTTCGGTGCACTCTTGCACTGATTTTTGTAGTGTCCGACCTTTCCGCAATTCCAACACTCAACAGTCTTTGAGTTTCCGGAATTGCTGGGATTTCTCGATCTGGATCTCCCATTCTTTGATCTTCCTCGGTGGTTTGATCTTCCACGATTATTATTTATCGATCGGGCTCTCGACTCCGTCGACAACGCAGAGGGGGTCGAAGTTTCGCCAGACTCTCTCCGCCGGATCTCTTCGTTTAGAACGAGATCACGTACATCGTTGAATTTTAACTTATTGCTTCCCGACGAGCTACTCACAGCTGTGACCGTAGCATTCCAACTTTCTGGAAGGGAAGACAAAAGTAACAACGCCTGTACTTCATCGTCAAACTCAATCTCGACCGAACTCAACTGGGTCGTGATTGTACTGAGTTCATTGAGATGTTGGGCCACCGATGCCCCTTCGGTCATCCGCAAATTAAATAACCGCCTCATTAAGTGCACTTTATTTGAGGCCGAAGGTTTCTCGTACATATTTGAGAGTGCCTTCATAAGACCCGCTGTGGTCTTCTCCTTCGCTATGTTAAAAGCGACATTGCGAGATAACGTCAACCGGATAACTCCGAGAGCTTGTCTGTCATGGAGTTTCCACTCATCATCCTTCATGGATTCTGGCTTCTCTTCTTGGAGAGGCAAGAATAAATTTTTCTGATACAAATAGTCCTCTACTTGCATCTTCCAGAATCCAAAGTCCGCACCATCGAACTTTTCGAGTTTAATTTTCCCTTCGTCTGCCGCCATTACTCCCACTTAAATCTGGTTGGCCCGGAATAAATATTCCTGAGCTCTGATACCAGTTGTTAGGAAAAATCCACAACCAGATTTAATGAAATAACAAAAATAATGAACACAATATTTACGTGGTTCACCCAAAATAGGCTACATCCACGGGCTGTTGCAGATCTTTTAATAAAGGGAGATAATTACACAGTGTTTACAAATACTCACAACTCTCGACTCACCAAAGAAAATTACTCACTTAATTTTCACACAATATCTCTCACAGTTTAAGAAAACTCTCTGAAATTTTGCGCTCAAATTTTCTGCCTAAACTAAGCTTGAAAGAAAATTGCCGAGGAGATGAATGCTTGATGGTGTTGATCGGTGTGATTTTTGAACTGAATGAGCATTGTATTTATAGGCTTCAAAGGGAACACTTCTGCCAAATCAGTTATGCAATTTGCAAAGAGGAATGATCACTTCAGCCAAATTCATGCACGTAAATTAGTTATGAAATTTGGCAGAGAAACTTCAACTGAATTCTTGCAACTTGGAGTTGCAAATTGCCTATACACTTGAGTGGTGGCCCCCACATGTAATTAAGTTAGCCAACTTGATTCATTTGCTAACATTTACAAGTGTAGATCCAATCTGGTATGGTTGAATTGAAGTTATTAAAAGAGAGATCAATATATTGAAGTTGTGTGGTATTTCTAATACTCGGAATCAAGCCTTCAAAATGATTTTCTTGTAGATCAAGGTAAGTAAGCTTGCTGAGTTGGGAAATCCATCTTGGAAAAACAGATTGAAATTGGTTATGAGAAAGATCAAGAATTGCAAGAGAAGTAAAATTAACTTCATCTAGAGGTGCCACGAAATTATTATGTTCAAGGCTACAACTTTGTAAATTTAGCTCAACTAAAGAAGGGAGCTTGTTGATCACCTGTAGCCAGTTGGTTGCTTTGCTGAGGTTAACATTATTTTGGCATTCCAAGAAGATAATTTACCTAGGGGATCTTCAACAGATTGTTTGAAGTTAAAAAGAGCTTTTTTCTCAGTTTCCGGGCATAATTGAAAGGATAATGATATGGTGAAAAAAATAAATAGTATAATTGCAGGGAGGACTTGTTTTGTACCACTCATCTCTAATTGGAAAGGCTAAAAGTAAGTTATAATGATCAAAGAATAGAATGGTGGGCAGGGTATATATACAATTAATCTTTTCAGATGGTTTAACTAATAGAAATATCTATGCAAATATGATTGGTATGCCGTGCGGAAGCGGGTATGAAATTGAATCATTGACTTGCAAGTCTCAAGTATTCTTGGACAAGTCAAGTCAAGTGGCAAGAAAATTCTGCAATATTTCCTACATTCATGTTAAAAGAAGTGGTTGGCTTTAACCCGCGAGGGTGGCCTAGTTGTGGAGCAAGTGAGCGTGGAGTTTTTGGTCCAAGTTCGAATTCCTTGCCAATTCTTTTTAGGTCGAGCTCGTCACATTTTGTTTGCCTAGTGTGGTTTACATCTCTCATGTGGTTTGCGAGTTATTGCATAAGGGCGGGGTTTACCTAGGACACGTTGGTGACTGCGGATTCCCTTGTCAAAAAAAAAAAAAAAAATGTGTGGCTTTTAAAATATATATTAATTCAGCAAGTTCATGTTTATGTGGTAATTATATATACTAGCTCTATGAGAGAATTGCACTCGTGGTACCAAACTATATACCGATTCTCACTTGTGGTACCATAAAAATCGAGGCCGACATGTACCACAATTTATGAAATCAATCACTTTTGGTACCACCGTTAAAAATGGACGTCAACTGATGATGTGACAGTTAAATTTTATTGCAAAATTGATACCATTACTTATGTTGACTGACAATTATACCCCTAACATTTCAGGTTGTCAAAATAACCCCACATTTTCAAATTTACTGACAATTTTAGTCCACATTGTTGCCCAATTTCAAAATTGGCTCGAATAAGATACGTGCGGACCAATTTAGAGATTTTACTTATTATATTTAACATATATATATATATATATATATAATAATAATAATAATTTTTCATCATACTATCGTCTTAATGACATACTATATATTTTTTGATTAAATCACTTAATTATTATGTTGTTACCAAGAAATTAAAGTTGAGATCATAAATATCTAAAACAAAAACTTGAAAATTAATAACGAACTATAATTATTAAGTATTTCTAACATAAAACTACATGTCTACATAAATATTATTCTAAACCTACCATTTGAATGAACGGACAACACCAATTCTTTTCTTTCTTGACCTTGATGTTTCCATCTAAATCATTTTCACAGGTTTAACCCATTTTTTTTTATCGATTTCACCAGTTTTACTGGTTATACATGTATTTTACTGAGTTCATCCATTTTCAATTACATGCTTAATCCAATTTTTATCCAATTTGACCCGTTGTTACCAATTTTCCTCAATTTTGCCGAGTGAACCTATTTTATCGATTTAACCCGTTTTTTTTTTTTTTGGTTATTTTAACAATTTTTTTCACCGATCTCATCCACTTTTACATTGAGCTTACCATTTATTTGTTCTATTTAACTCGTTTTTCCACCGATTTCACCCATTTTTGTGGTTCATCTCCCTTGATGATCAATTCACTCATTATCTCCGGTTTAACCCATTTTAATCGATTTTACTTATTCTTTTACCGATTTAACCTATTTTTTCACATATTTCACTTTTTTTGGGTCCATTTAATTAATTTTTTTGTTCTTGTTCTTTCATCGATTTGACCCTTTTCTTTATTCCGTCTTTAACCGATATCATTTATTTTTTATCGATTTACCTGACTTTTGTCTGTTTACCCCGTGATTTATCGATTGCACCATTTTTTTTGCTTTAACTCATTTTTTTCTATCCAACACAATTTCACATTGATTTTAACGTTTTGTGTATCATATATTTTTAATCGAATTTCATCGATTTTAACCATATCTATATTATGACTTTATTTAGCTTAAGTCAATTATAAGTTTTTCGGTTCACTAAATAGTACTTTTTTTTATTTATTAATATTTTTTAGTTTTTTTAATAAGTGATAATTTCTTAAGTGTTTTTCAAAGAACTATCGATTTCATCAGCTTTTACACTAAGATCACCATTTATTTTTTGTTATTCTTGCCCGTTCTTTCATCGGTTTCACCCATTTTTTGTGGTTCATCCCATTTATTAATTAATTCATCCACTCTCTTCCGTTTAACCCAATTTAGTTAATTTTATCACATTTGATAATCAATTCGCCCATTCTCTCCGGTTTAACCCAATTTTAGTCGCTTTTTTTTGTTGATTTAACCTTTTTTTCTCACCTATTTCACATTTTTTTGCCATCTTTTGTTCTTGTTCCTTTATCGATTTGATATGTTTTTCTTGTTATCCCGTGTTTAGCTAATTTCATTCAGTTTTTACCAGTTTTTACCAGTTTTCGTCGAGTTACCTTGTTATTTTTTAATGCCTCAATACTTTCAACGTTCCTAATTAATTAGACTACACTTATAATTCAATGTCATTTTTGTAGGGTTGTTCATTCGGTGAAAACCGAACCGAAATTTCGGTTCTTGATTTTTTAAAACTGAAAACCGAACTGAACATCCTAATTCGGTTTTCGGTTTTAACCGAAAAATTTCGGTTCGGTTCGGTTTCGGTTTAACCGAAATTTTATATTATATTTATTTTATTAAAAATTATATAATCAAATACTATATCATTTATCATAAAAAAATCAAATTAATAGGTAACCATAACACTAAACATTATTAAACATTACATAGAACTAAATAGTTAAGTGGTTAACCTTTAACAATCCTCACATGACATAAATTAAACAACTAAAATACATATCATAGGCATAAAATTAAAGAATTTTACAGTCTAACTGCAAAAACTAACATTTAACAATCCTCAAATGACATAAATTAAACAAGTAAAATTCATATCCATAGGCATAAAATTAAAGGATTTTAAAGTCCATAAAACCGGAAAAAAAAACTATTTGAACCAAAAATTCGGTTTTCGGTTTGGTTCGATTAACCGAACTAAAATAATCGAACCGAACCGAAAACCGAATTAGGCCAAATCTCAAAACCGAAAACCGAACCGAATAGCTTTGGTTCGGTTCGGTTTTCACCGAACTCATTTCGGTTCGATTCGGTTCGACCTGTTATCCGAACTGTGAACAGCCCTACATTTTTGGCGTGAATTTATAGATTGTGTTTATATATGTGTTGTATTTTGAAGTGTTTATATTGAAGTTTATCTTGTTAGAATGATTGGAAATTTATTTTCTATTGTTTGGAAAAAAAAATGGTTTTTTAATTATTGTTTACTTGATATGGAAGAAAAAGGCAGAGGGATGTTTGTGTGTATCCGTCCTTTCACATGAATCATGATCCAGGGGTCATATAAATCTGTTTTAAGATTTTCATTCCATCTTGGCCGTTTTCCTTTCATTCTATTTCAGATTTCTTGATCCAATTGATTGATAGAAAAATGAGGCCGAATATAATGAAATTAAGTTTTAATATGTTTGTTGTGATTCAATAGTTTGTGGATCAAATATGAAATTTTATGTATTAATTTGACATCAAAGACTTTCTTTGTCGACAACAAATAGTGAATATCGAAGATAGTGTTTACGGGTTAATGGCAATTTATCCCATGTGATATTAATAATGTTCAATTTATCTCTTTATAATTTGAAAAAGTGCAATTTACCCCCTGTAAAAAATTTAAAGAAGTAATTTACCTCCTGTAAAAAATTTAAAGAGGCAATTTACCCCCTTTCAGCCGGAGAGTGTAACTCACTTGCCGAAACTAAGAATGGACATGAAAAGTATTTTGTAACATGGGGGATAAATTGCCACATTTATCATAACACATGGGATAAATTGCTACAGTATTATAACACAGGGAGGTAAAATATCACATATAAAAATGTCAGGATGGCAATGTTAGACTTTTATAAAATTACAAAGGGGTAAAATGCTCTTTTTTTTAAATCATAGGAAGGTAAATTGAATATTATGAATATCACAAGGAGGTAAATTGCCATTAACTCTAGTATTTACTATTATTTTGATACAACAGTGTTTATGTTAAAGTATATTTATTATTCATGTAGAAGTATTACTATTTAATTATTTTATTGTATTTAATACTATTTTGATACAACAATGTTTATATTAAAGTATATTTTTTTTTTTCATGTAGAAGTACACAACAATGTTTTTCATGGCGAAATTGAATGATTAAATTCCCGGTATTTTTCGTCTACACAACATAAACTGCACTCTATTTTTAAAATTTTAATATATTTTGTAATTTTTTTCCTTCAACTCTTTGAGGATCAAAGGTGTATAACTGAGATAGTCTTTGAGACCAAGAGTGTTGGACAAAAAATATTTAGTAGGATTAAAGTCGCAAAAAATTAAATTGTGATTGGAAAATACTAATTTTTAGAATAATGGCATGGTCAACCAGATGATAGGGAAATTCTTATCCACACCGAGTTTGACCGAACCCAAAGTAACTACAATTAATCCAAGTGTAATATACTTGTTTTGAGATTTGATGTAAGAGTGACCAATCACAAAGTTTGATGGGTTTGGTCAAACCAGACTTGGACAAGAATTTTCTCAGAGGATATTAAAATGTTTTCCAAGCACGCGCGTACCTACCTGTGAATGATTACTTCAAGGCTTCTAGGGTGCGGCCCTTTGTAACTAATCTCACATGCGGCACCCCCCTTAAATCACGTTAAGTGGCGCTAATAATTCTCTCAAATTCGGTTAAACCCTCCTTTTTTGAAACAAAAATATCCTTTTATTTATTCTTTAAAGAAAAATTAAAATAACAAACTTACATCAAAAAGTCTTTTATAACGTTTACAATTATCTTAAATTTAAAACATTTAACAACTCAATTATTACAAGTCACTTATAACCTATTTACTTCCGTAATCAACTTAAATGTGGATTATAGAAAATTAGGGTAAAAAAAATTATTCTCGATTGATTAAGAAAATTTAATTCGATTCTTCAAGTAATTAGGCCAAGATCAAATCACAATTTTTTAAAGAAGATAATCAGGATTCGAACTTAATCAACCAAAAAGAAAAAGTAATCATGATTCGTACTTAATTAACCAAAAAGAACTTAAGTAATCATGATTCGAACTTAATTAACCAAAAAGAAACAAACAACTAAAAGGGATTTAAAGACGATAATTTTATTTTGTTTGAAATCAAATAAAATTATATATATCAAAATTAAGTATTAGAGGTACTGATTTTTTTAGAATCCCAGGAATTTGATTATTGTTTAAAAGGGGAGGGGATTAAAAATCGTCTTCCACAATCTTCAGTTTGATCATACAAATATGGTAATTGAAAACTATTTTTTTTCCCTTCAATTTTATATGAATTCCGTTTTGTGTTTCTTTTTGGTTAATTATGTTTGAATCCCTATAAATATGTTGAATAATTTCTTAATTTTAGGGTTCATGTGGATAAGCATTAAGTAATTGATTGGGGTGAGTTGAATCTTTGTAATTGATTGGATGATGTTGAATTTTAGTAAAAATAATCGTGTAAAGTAAAAACATCAAGTTGGCTAAATTAAAATGAGCATCATATTAAGATGGGGTAAAACCGTCTATAACATAGTCCTACAATTTTTACTTTAGAGCATTAAATTTAATGGGGGCTAAAAATATCTTTTTAATTATCATAAGGTTCTTTTGTTTTTTTAAAGAATTTAAGTAAAAGGGTGGTTTAGTCAATTTCATTTTTTATGAAAGTCAATGCAAATTAAGGGGGCTTGACCCAGTTATCAATTCAGAGTTCAGATCAATCAAAAGCAAATTAACGGTCATATCAAGTATGCCGCACGTGTGGCCGTAACTTGAGGTGCCGTACCCTAGAAAAATCATGATTACTTACCTAATAATGACTAATTTACAATTAAATTATTTAAAACTGTTTCATATTTCCAAAATTTTATACACAAAATTTTGAACCAATAAATATTTGTAATTGTCATAATTAGTTACACGTTGTAAAACCATGATTTCATAACATCTAAGAGATTACCGTGTTGAAATGTTGATGATCATAGTAACCCTTATCCTTTAATCTTGATACCATGTAACTAGACATATAATTTTTTCTTTTCTTTTTGCATGCTTCTCCCCATTCAAATTTTCCATTTACCATTAAAAAAAAAGAAACAAGAAAAGAAAAAAAACTGTTTTCTCTTTAATAATTAATATAAATAAACATTAGATGTACATCATGAGGCACACACAAATTTTGTATGCCCCTAATTAGTAGTAGTTCTCAAAACATAATGTAAGCAAAGTTGAATCATCATTTGCTCTCATGCATTTTTCTCCTTTTTCTCCTCATCAACCCTTTCCAATGTTACTCTATAGAGTTTGATACCCATCTCATCAAACCTCAACTCCACAAACCCCATCACCTCTAGATTACCTCAAAAGTTTGATTGGAACTAAAAAAGGAACAAGGGCGAAAGGCCTCCCTCAACTCAAGACATACCTTTCAAACCTCGGATACATGAAAACTAACACTAACTCTACAAATCCAGATCAATCGAACGACGATCTCTTCGATGATAACTTAGAAATAGCTCTAAAAACATACCAAACATTCTTCAAACTCCAAACAAGTGGAATCTTGATTTCCAAACAGTCTCAAAATTGCTCCAACCAAGATGTGGTGTGCCAGATAATTTTGACAACATTAAGAACAATAATAATAATAATAATAAGACCAATTCTACAATTATGTCCTCTTTGTACACTTAGTTTCCAGGCCAACCAAAATGGCCGCCTACAAAACGAAACCTCACATATTCATATTCCCACCCGGTACAAGAATTAAACGATATAAGGAGGCCAATTGCAAATGCTTTAGGAGAATGGGCTAGAGACTAGAGTCACACTCTTTACTTTCAGATACATACAGGATTATAATCTGGCGGATATCAAGATTAGTTTCCAGGTTAGGGATCATGGAGATGGGCACCCGTTTGATGGGCCGGGTGGCACTTTGGCGCATGCTTATCCGCCAAGTGATGGCAGGTTTGATTATGATGGAGATGAGAAATGGGTTGACGGAGTTGTACCGGGTGCAACTGATTTACAAACAGTTGGGTTGCATGAATTGGGGCGTGTTCTTGGATGGACTGGAGCATAGTACTGATCCTAGTTCAATCATGTGGCCAAGTATAGGACCTGGATTTAGAAAGGATTTGGGGCAAGATGATATTCGGGGAATCAAAGCATTGTATGGTTTTCCTTAGAAATATGATTGATGTATTAAATAATTAAGGAATAAATGAATATTAATGGCCTTTAAAATTTCAAAATGCAATTAAGTTTGTGTCGAGATACTAAATGATGCAAATTGTGTTGCAAAAGCATGATATTCTGATTATTGACGAAAGTTTGCATTGTATATGTATTTTTAAAATAACAATATTTGCTATTATCTCCTCATCTTATTATATAATTCAACAAACATTATAGTATAACATTAATATTCTCCTCATTACTATATAATTCGACAAACATTATATAAAGCTTCGTACAAAAAGGGCAAAGATGCATATTTTGTCCTTATAAATTTATTGGATAACAATTTTGGAACAGTCTTTTCTTCGGTAAGCCATTTCAATATTTTAACTTTTTAGTAGGTCCAATGTTATGACAATTGGCTACAATTTTGATTCTTTAGATTTTTTGTATTTGTACTTGAAGGACATTTGGTTGCATTTTTTATTTATTGCTCTGAAAATTCAAAAACTCCCGGGTTTTTCATGTGAGCAACACATGACCAAGAATTTAGGGATTCTATTTAGTGGCCATACACGCCAATGACAAATTTCGGAGATAAGTTTTGAGTACCATGAGCAATTGACCAAAATTATAAAGAAGGAAAATGTTAAAGGACTTAAACTCCTACCGAGAAAAAAAAAATCCCAAAATCATCCCCTTATAAAAATTATAGGGACCGAGAAAAAAATTATCCCAAAATCATCCCCTTATAAAAATTAAAGGGTAGTGAAAAATATCAATCACATTTGATGTCTGAAAATTAACATATATAGATACTAAAATTAAATATAAAAGTGATAATTCAAGTGATATTGTATATATGAAATATATGTTTATTTATTTGCAAATGTCACAAATATAAATTATACAGTATATATATTTCACATCCGAGATAAATGAACTGGATTTAGAAATAGTAAAAAGAATATTAATCGTACATAGTTAATTGGGCCGGTTATGGATCCACAGCCTAATCCAGGCCGAGTCCATTTACAGAGTCTCGGTCTGTCGGATCGGAAGAAAAAACCCCTAAAATCACACACGTAAGAACTAGCCGTTGCAACGAGCATATAACGTTCGGAAAATAATTTTGAATTGTCAATTCACAACGCACCCCTTTTGAATCTCATTTTGCTATTAATTACCCCCCTCATCTACCCTATCAAAATCCTCTCTCTCACTCTTAAACTCTCTTTCTCTCTCTAATTCGCTTCTTAGAAGAAGAAGATATCAATTTTACTCTCGATTTTTGTCTCTTCTTCTTCTTCGGTTTGCGCATAATTTTGCAATCTTTGAAGCCTTAGTTCTCGAATTCAAATTTTTATATCAAAATAAAAAATTCAATAAAGGGGAAAATGGCAACAGTGAACAACACCCGCCCCAATCAAGATAGCAACCCTAACACCAACACCGTTGCGTCAGCAAAGCAGACAATTCCCGTTGCCAAAACCGTTGATACTCAATCTGTTCTTAAAAGGTATTCTTCTTTTTCTCGATTTTTGGATTTGTATGTTTTATTTGTTATTAGGGTTTAATTCTCTGTAAACCCTTTTCTGGAAATTCCAAATCTTGGAAGGCGTGTATGGCTTTATGGTCTTCAAGATTAATTGAATTATGGATTTTAACTTATATGCTTCAAGTATGTTGGATTTGATTTTGTATCTGTTTTTAATATTTATATTTATTTTCAGTTATTTGATTCTGTACCCTTTTTCAGGAATAAAACAATTTTCCTGTTTTTAATTGATCAAATGTTCTTGAAAGTGTGTTGGAGTTTGTTCAAGATTGTTTTTAGTATAATTCAGTTCTGCTATTTTTAGATGTTAATTAATGATTTTAACTCTGTTCTAATTCGTTCCTGTTCTAATTCGTTTGATTCAATAAACAGATTGCAATCTGAGCTAATGGCGCTTATGGTAAGAAATTTTGAAATCCACACTCATTTTTGTCTATTAAACAAAACTTTGTTTCTCTTCCTCATTAACGGTGATATTGAATTTTTGACTTAGATGAGTGGTGATGCTGGAATATCAGCCTTCCCTGAGGAAGACAACATATTTTGCTGGAAAGGAACAATCAGTGGAAGTAAAGATACAGTTTTTGAAGGAACCGAATACAAGTTGTCCCTTTCGTTTCCCTCGGATTATCCTTTCAAGGCTCCTAAGGTTAAATTTGAGACTACTTGCTTCCATCCCAATGTTGATTTACATGGGAATATATGTTTGGACATATTACAAGATAAGTGGTCATCTGCTTATGATGTGAGGACAATCTTGCTGTCAATTCAGAGTTTGCTTGGAGGTAATCATACTTAACGTTTTGCTAATTATTGAGATTTCATCGTTCGATTGTGTTTGAATTCAGATTTGATTGATACTTTTGTTTTTATAGAACCGAACACGAGCTCACCGCTTAACACTCAGGCAGCTGCCCTTTGGGGAAACCAAGAAGGTACAACTTTATTTAAGCATTAAGTCTTCTTTTTGAAGAATTATTATTGTTATACTATATTTTGTGTATGAAATGTTAATGTTTTTGGACTGTGCAGAGTATAGGAAGATGGTGGAGAAATTATACAAGCCAATTGCATAGAGATTTATCAATGAAGGATTGGATTGGTGTTTGTTTGGCTTTGAACAAAGTCATTATACATTCTTTTATTTTGTTGTAAGAGATGAGGGAGAAATGTACTTGGATTCAATTATTTGTAATAGAAGTTTGAAGGTTCTAGAAAATTTGGCTTCAAAGTTGGTTTTATATAATCTTGCATCCAAATGGGAATTTAATCACAATATGATTTTTACTATCTATTAGTACTTAGTTGTGTTCTGGTTGGTGGAGTACGCTCGTTGATTTCCTCCTTTGTAGTTAAATTGGAAAAACTCTTTACAGAAACCTGGTGAAAGATATCACAATCTCAGACCTTTAAATAAAGACCATATTATTAATACGAACTCAGACAAAACATTTCCAAAATGAACCTTGATGACAAAAGAAAAAATAAATACAGTTTTTTAATTTGTCTTTTATTTTTTAGATGTAATTATTGATTCATATGAGTTGAATAAACCACTAAAATTTGGTCGCAATCTGAGATTAGAGAGAGAAAGAGCAGGAAGAATTAGACACGGTTACAAACATATTTGTTGTTGTTGAATAATATTTTCAAACAAATTACAGTTAATTACCACATAATCAATATTTGTTTGTCTATATCTAATAAGTTATATAAATCCTACAGTGCAAACCATCAAAACTTATTTAAACGGTTCTTATAATTTCTCTGGCCGATAATAAAAAACCCTATATTCCTATTTATTATCAAAACACTTGATTACATCTCCAGAACCTTTCTTCTTCTTCTTTTTCTTCTTTTTGCCTGCAATTAACCCCAACCCAAAACCCTCAAATACATGACAGTCTGCCGCCTTTCGCCCAAGTTCGCGTTTACACCGCCGCCGTGCGCTATCTGTTTCCTCATCGTATTTTTTATTTAAACTCAACAACAGGTGAAATTAAAAAAATATTGAGCGAATGGCGGAACGAAGTATATTAGGGAACAATGATATAGATGATGTCAGCTGGCTTTGCTCCTTAACCGAATCCGAACTTGTAAGCTCAAATTTCTACAATTCCTTATATTGCAATTAATAATTTTTTGTAAAAATGTTTAATTTGGTTTGTGTTTTCGTTTAATTAGGATTTATTGATGGGGTTAAAAAAATTGGTTCGTTTGCGTGCCAAGAAGATCGGTCACGAAGATCTATCGAAAATATTCGACTTAAAAATGCTTCGACAACTCAGTATGTTTTTCTAAATGTACCATTATCTAATGATTTTCTCTATTTATTTATTTGTTCAGTTTGTTCTTATAATCTAACAAATACTACTACCTCAAGCTGAATACTAGCTTTTATGTAATAACAGCTCATGCTATTGGCACTCGGAATAGTTTGTCCTCCTAATGCTAGATTCATGTTGCCTATCTGAGATTTGAAGTACTAGTTGGAGAATTAAAGATTTATGTTCCATAACCAGTTTGAAAGAAAAGTTTTTATGAATTGAACTTGGGCGATTTTATATGGTATAAGAATGATATACTGTACATGCATTCTAGGCTTCTTACATGCTCTAAGAAACTGTGTTAGATGTATAGCAAGTTAGAACTTTTCTCATCTTACATGCCGATAGACTTGTACCTGGCTCCATTGCATAGAGGAGATAAGTTCGAAGGATTGAGCTCCTCAATTTCAACTTTGACAAAATAGGTTAACATAACTGTGTATGAATAGAATTTATGATTCATGCTATTACCTTGTTGAAATTTGACATTGGAACCAGTTATGAATCTTAGATTTGTCGTTCACGTTCTTCCTATCTTGTACTGTTTATGTTATCTACTTTTGAAACTTCATATTGATATCTGACATACTGTTGGTTTGATCAAAAATTGATTCTTACATTCGCCAAATTGACAGGTGTCATCTTCATGAAAGATTTAAAAGAACGGCTTAAAGATATACCGGTGACTTCAGGCTTTGATTGTAACTTGTTGCATGAGAAACCCGGTAGTTGTTTTTGCAATATGACTGTTGAAGATTTATATCCATATATCTGTGCCGATTAGAGAAAGAGAACAGCAGATATGTGAGTAATTCTTCAATGGTGTCTTTACATCAATCGGTTTATATTATGTCCATTATTATTTGCTAAGAGATTATATTTTCGTAACAGGTTTCTCCAAGATATGCCTCCTACTCAAAAGCATAAAACTGGCAGCTGAGGTTCCTTAAGACTCGCATCAATTTTTTGATTTCTCTCTCATTTGTGCATTTTGGGTCCTTGTTTAGAGCCACTATGTCATGTTCTCAATGAGGAACAAAAAACATTGTAGAACATGATCGTTCCCAACCTTTGTACATTTATGTTTTCACTTATGTAGTAGTGTTTATGTAATTAGTTCTATATTTTTTGCTATGAAATATTTTGGCCTATTGATCTAGTGTGAAGAATCAGATCATGTGGATGGTTTGCGTTAATTGTAACCTGTTGTCACCTTTTACGAAAACAATTTCCACAAAGCAGTTTCCATGTGAACAAATAGTTGATAAAGAACTTCAAATTCTATTAGAAATCGAACCTGGTATCAAGTTTTTTTTACAAAAATAATCACATTTTGCCGAAACAAATGATTAATAGGAAAAGCCTCATAAGCTGTTATCTCATGATTCTCATCTCTTTGATAGCATTATGTTGCTGAAACTTTTGGTTGGTCACAAAATATTACGAGTTTTTCAAATCTGACAATGCTTCTCTTGTTGTTGCTGAGATAACAGCATCTGAAGCATTAGGCAGGTAATAATATTTTCCTGGAAACAGAACACAACTGTCTTTAAAAATTTATTTCAAGAATTTACACATAAGGTAGATTCATGTTACATACCTTGAGCAACTCGTGCAATCTCCTTCGCAAATCCAGTCGAGACAAACTTATTTTCTGTATCAATGACGAGAAGGGACATACCTGCTTTGTATATTTTCCCAGCAACCTCAAGAATCTCATCCTGTGAAAATAAACCATAAGTACCCTCAAAACCGATTCTTGACTTTTTTATTTCAAATATAACAAGAGTTTTTTTTTTGGATAATTAAATATAACAAGATTTATTTGTACAAATATAGTACCTTCAGCTCTTGAGCAGAGGGTCTAGGCATTTCAGCCGCTGCTTCAAGATCAGTGGATCTTTTTAGTGATATGTTGGCTCTGCCGTCAGTTAAGACAACAATCATTATACGACCAACATCACCACTCTTCTCTGCATTCATGCCAACTCTAACAGCCTAAGGAGAAATTTTCAAAAGTGTCAAAAAGATAATACAGAATGCCAGTGATCAAAGAATTTTGCAATAATAGACAACTTGAAACGAAGAATATATCAACTCTATTACTGTTCTAGGATGTAAATAAATATGCCAAATTGATTAAATTGCATACTGTGGTAAGACCATGGGCAAGTGGAGAACCCCCACCACATGGGAGTCTCTCAAGACGATTCCTTGCCATAGAAATTGACCTGGAAGGAGGCAAGAGGACTTCTGCAGCATCTCCACGGAAGGGGATGATAGAAACCTTTTCAAAACCACGAAATGAGAATAAGAAAATGGAATCATATTCTTGTTCATAATATTATTGCTTTTCTTAATTAATATTAGAATCCACTTTGTTTATCTTCTCTATCGTATAGGGGAAAAATAGAATAACAAATAGCAGCCAATTGGGGGATAAATATTCATTTATACTGCACCTGATCTCTGCTAGTATAACTCTCTGCAAGTAGTTTAAGTGCTGCACCCTTGGCATTTTGCATTCTGTTCAAAGCCATGCTTCCACTAGCATCAACAACAAATATAACCTGTCATTTATTGAAGAGTGTGAAGATCAACTTTAAACTTCTTGTTACGAAAATCTACTCGCAGCTCAAAATTCATCCTCGAGTATCATCATTAACAAACTACAAGCTTGTAAGATATGAATTCATGATACTTAAATCAGCTAAATTATTGTACCTAGCAGGGATTGTTGGCAATTCATTCTCATACTCTTACTTCGATACTAAATAATTGCATTATTTTACTCTAGAATCTTAAGGAAGTAATGATCTCCCAATACAAAATAGATGAATGTCTTAGTGAAGTCAGATTGATGGAGACAACACGATAGAGATTTCCACACTTCAAGGAAGGAGAGTGCATCAATATGGAATTAAAGTACTGAAATTAATTTAAATTGAATACAAACTCTACCAGGGCTCCTGCTTTCCTAGCCATTCTTTTAGCCCGCATGTCCGATTTTTCTACGTAAACTTTTCTACTTTTTAGAATGTCCTTCTCCCTCCGCAGTTTCTGATATGGTGCAGCTGCTCTGAGAGTTGCATCAACAGCCAACCTCTTTACAGGACCCTATTTATGATTGGAGAGTTTGTAAGAGAAGTAAAACTATGTATGAAGCAGCCAATGTGGATAGAAGAAACTTGACGAGATTCTCATAAACCGGCAAACAACATTCCAGAATGGGTATGAAATTAGTTGGTTAAGACGAGAAAAAACAATTTAAAAAAGGATCTGACCTTGGGAAGCATTGGCTTAATGTACCGGCCTCTATCCTCAGAAAATATGACATTCTTTGCTCTCCCAGCTTTTCCTCGTCTTCGTTGTGCCTGTTGTGCAAAGAAGAGAAGTTTCTCATCCACCAGGCCCCCTTCAGCATCGAAGATGAACTCTTCAGGTATTTGATCCTGTTGCTGCTCATTCTCTTCATTCTCTTCATCCTCTTCGTCATTTTCATCCTGTGAAAGGAAGCACAAATCTTTCATACTTTTTCACCATAGATTTCGTCTCTTCCGTTGATAGGTCAGAATTTTTGCATCACAAAAATCCCCAAATGTTGAAAAGTACTTCATATCAACAAACCTCTTGATCTTCCTCTTCTTTCTGCTCTTCAGAAGAATTCTGATTTTGTGGAGGAGGTGGTGGGGGTGGAGGAGGTTGCTGGTTTTGCTGATCTGGTGGGCTCTCATTAATCATTGACCGTGGAAGGATGACCAACTCGACCTGTATTGAAAGTGAATTGTTACATTCTCATTTGACATTGAACATGTAATATTCAATGTTTGTATGATGACTCCATAAACAAGTTGATACATGTCATTATGTCTGAGATAAAATGCCTAGTAAGGCTGTCAAACAGCATAGAGAATTGTGGTGTTGAATAAATAATGATTGTGTTTACTTATAATATCTACTTTTAGCTGGTTTTCAATAGTTTTGGCCATATTAAGAAATCATACCCCATGTAGATCTGTAGAAAAAACACGTGCATAAAAAACATTAAAGGAATTCTCAGATGGAAAACATAATTGTTATCAAGAAATTCCTTAAATTGTTCTCAAGTGATTTCAAGGTTTATTTGGCAACCAAAGTTTTGCCAAGGCTAGATAGTTGTAAATTGACACATACGTAAGAATGCTAAATTCCATCACCAGTCCTATTGTTAGAACCCCTATAACATTACTAAATTCAATTGGTCATAGCCAACTATAACGAAAAGTCATGGAATAGTAAATTAACGCTAAAGTTCAGGTCTCAAAAAACATATATAACCTACCTTCAATTTATGTACATAAATTTGGAATACCTCGAAGTTAATATTAAATATACAATGCAGAGTGAGTAGTCAGATATAAAAGAGCACTGTACTTAACAGCTTTCTTCAGATCATCGACACCGACTTTGTCACGCCCTTCAATAGCAGCTAAACACCTGGCCACTCGTGCAGCATATAATTCAGCTCTGTGCCCCTGCATGGTCGTTTAACATATACCAGAATATACTTATTCATACAATATATTCATAGAGCTTTTCTTTGTACTAAATATTTGTTAATGCTTATCAAATAATCATCACATCAATGTGTGCCTTCTTCACAAATCACATCATATTAAGTATTTTGGGCAGGGTAAAGCTACAGAATGAACTTATAAATGTGATAGGTGGTCAAGATGGTGCTGTATTCACTCCACTGTATTTATGAATCAAATAGTGTGCATGAAGTGTGTGATATTGCTTGTCTTGACGACTTGACCACATAAGATACAGGTGGAAATAAAATTTAACCAATGAATAAAAATTAAATAAAAAATTGCAAATAGATGACAAATTGGTCATTGAAATTTGGTATCCTTTTGTGAAGTTGAAAAATGTTATTTGAACCTTCCTCAATCCCAAGGAAAAAATACCAACAATAAGAGTAAAAATATGTGCAATTAGAGAGGTCTCAGGATTAGTAAAAGTATGCTCTTTTCTTAAACATTTCAGCCATAAAAAATTAGTAATGTATCATGTGATACTGTGACATACATAAACCCCCTAGTAAAGGAACTGAACCGTAAGAGTTTCAAATTAAAAACCTGGCAACCACCGCGGACTGCTTCCATAACCAGGTACTTTAATTGCTCTCTGCCAATACTAACATCCTTTAAATACTCCCGTGCTAAAATAATCTGCAGCGAATAAACATGAAGAGCATTACAGTTTTTGTAATAAACGTTTCGGCAATCTTTTAGCAGATACTTAACTAAAATGGAAACTATGTTTACCATACTCAAATGAAAAATAATGCAGTCAAACTAACTTGCAGTAGTAAGGATGTTGAGACTCAAACTTTTATTTATTTAGCACATCTTTACATATATTATCACTAGAAGTGCGGTAGTATTACAATATCTTTGTGAAAACATATTAAACTTGGAATCTTATTTTAACTCGTTAACTTTAATTGCAGTAATTCTATATTATATAGTACCGTTCTCCATATTTCAAAAAATGAAAGTTACCTGAGTTTTAGCCATATCCATCTCTTCCTCGACCATTTTAAAAACTTCACGGCTTTGTTCTTGAAACTGTGTTGCAATCCCAACAGCTGCAACACGATCTTCAAAACTCATTGGAAGATCTGCACTGCAGATGAATGGTGTTGTTATAGAAGAAAATGCAAAACTTCAAATTCATAAGATATTAGACAAATTGAAGGACTACTAAAATTTCAGATATACAAAATATATGAGAAGTCAAAATTTATTAATAACCATGAAATGTATTTTTAACTAACTCAAAAGTTGACAGTCAATCATACCTCAAATTTATTGCTATTCTGTCCAAAAGATGTTCCCTTACAGCTCCCTCCTCAGGATTGTAAGTCGCAATTAGAAGTGGTTTGCATGGATGTCGAAAGCTGATCCCTTCTCTCTCTACAATATTCACCCCCTCTGTCAAGACGTTAAGAAGCAAATTACTAATACCTTCATCCAAAAGATTAATCTCATCGACATATAAGACTCCTCTATGAGCCTCCGCAAGAAGACCAGGTTGGAAAACTGTTGTTCCAGATTTCACAGATTCCTCCACATCAACTGAACCAATTAGTCTATCCTCTGTGACACCAAGAGGAATCTGAAACATAGATGTTACAATAATTTTAAAAGAACAAAAATTATGAATTGTCATTAACATCTTTTTCTTCTAGATATTACCTGAACAAAAGGTGACCTGACTATTTGGGCCTTTACAATACCAGCAAAGTCATACTCCACTCTATTATCAAGACAATCTTCCCACCTTCAAAGATATAGGCATTCGTTAATTTAGTAGCAATTAATAGTTCAACAAAATAGACTTTTTTTTCTCACATCATACTGTTATGTCAAACTTCTGTTTCCAATTAAAAATCTTTAACTAGAGAAAAACATGAATTTTGAAAAATATCCTGAGGACACTTCTTCATGCCAATATCATAGGGTACTTTAACCTCCTTTATAAAATTTCTGAGGTAAACGGAAGTTGTTGAGTAAAGATCATCATTACTCTCAACTACTTGTTTCCGTTTTCACCTATTCATATGTAGAAATCAAATTGAGTTTAATTTTAATTACAAGGTGAAGATATTTGACGTACTAATTAAGAGTCTCGTATACAAGAAACTATGATCAGTAACTGAATAGTTTGTAAGACGTAGAAATCTATTGCCAGTAACAACACAACCTTATGAGTTGTATAGTTATATATCCTCGCGTTAAAATAAATTATTCTGAGCTCACATTTAAATAATGATTCGCTACATATATTCAAGACAATATATATAGCATCTATAAGAGGTTTCCAAATTCACTGGGCCTTACTCTTCAGGTTTTGCTGGGTCGGCATTCGAAATTGATCCACTAACTACTTCAATAGGTGGAAGAATAGCATGCAATCCACGTGCCATGATTGTTTTTGCAGTTCCTCTCTTTCCAGATATTGCTATTCCTCCTATCTCACGGTCTATAGCCCCAAGTAAAAGAGCAGTCTTAATAGCATCCTGCATAGAATATTTAAAGTTTACATCTAGTAAAAAACTAAATACTACTGAAATTATGACAAACAAGTTTTTAGCTGATTGGAATATGAAATGAAGCAGTCATCCAAAATTAATACTCACTTAACCCTAAGTAAAAATCAAACCAATACAACAAACAGGGGGTGGGTACCTGGCCAACAACAGCAGCTAAAGGGAAAAATTGTCTTCCGTAGGGAGTTGAAGAATTTCTTTCATCTTCCTTCTTTTCTGGTGAGATTCCAACAGCACCATTGGTGGAATCAAGAGTTGCAGTGGCTTCAATTCGCAGTTTCCTCCTACATATTGTTGTGTGTAAAGAATGTGGTGTTTTTATACTCAAAGAATGGGAGAAAAGAACTGGATTCAGTGGATTTAGACATTTCAAGCTTGAATATGATGCTGTTGATGGAGAACGCAATGCCATTACCAAATTATTATCATCAAACTTGAAGAAAAGAAAGAAGGGAACTTCTCTCGCCTATTTTCTTATCTTATCTTTTTCTTTCTGATTTAATAAAGCTGGTGTCGCATTTCTTGAACCGAGGTTTAGTGCTCTTAAGTTAGACTATCGATTTTGGGTCAAATAGCATTATCATATAAGTAGGAGGACTGTCAATTGAGTCGGGCCTACACGAAGTCGGATGGCTCGACCCGATTAAAATCGGCTCGAACCCGAATATTTGTGAGTCGGGTCGCGTTTGAGCCATTATATTTAACTCGATCAATTTATGAGCTGCTAGCACAGCTCAACCCGAATAAAGCCCGAATATATAATTGTTTTAAATATTACGATTAATTATTTGTACTGTAGTTATATTCACTAATTACTGTTTTTATTATGAAACAAATAAACTTTACAAAAAGTTATATGTAAACTCACATATATGTTAGCATATCAATTGCATACTTAAGGCCAAAACCCAAAGGAAAAATATTTAATCAAAAATAAAAGAAGACAAAAGTTAATCAAACATATCTTAAAAAATATGGGCAAATAACTCGATCTTTCAGTTAAGACATTATTTAATGATATATGCTCGTGTATTAAAAAATAGTAGTCTCTTCATATGTGTATCGGCAATCTAAATATTTTATTTGTCAAGCAATTTTTGCTTATATTAACAAACCCGATATAAGCCCGATATAGACCCGAAACCCGAAAAATTGAATGGGCCGAGTTTGAGCCAGAGAAATTAAACAATTTATGAGTTGAGTTTGAGCCTATAGCTATGAAACCCGACAGTATTTGAGTTCGAGCTATTTAAAGCTCGGCTCACAAGGCCCGATTGACAGTCCTACATATGTAGTTGTTGGAGTAGCGATTTTGGGTCAACCGATAGTATTAAGGAATGGTAAATAAAGTATATCCCAAATCGGGTCCGATCGAAATCAAGGTTTTCATATAGCATGTGTGTATTTGAATTTCACCCAATTTTTTTTTTTTTTTTGGAGCTCTCATAATAACATTCCACTTTATTTACAAACCAAATACATCGCGCAATAGCAGCGAATGGTAGTTAAAATGTCAACTTAAACCATACACATCAACACTTAACTCATATATTTTATACATTAGCTAGAGCTCTGTAGGTACATATTTTTTAAAGCTATTTATTCACGGAACGTGAGCGCATCAATCCATCCTTAAACCTGTCTATACGAGGAGTATGTCTCGTTAGACTTAGTGAGGTTCTTTTAAAGGAAAAACAATTGAATCAAATGTCAATAGACGAAGCAAAATATGCAATAGAGAGGTTAAGAATAACCAAGTGAGTACAAGAAAAAAGTATGATAGCTTTTCTAATCTAAGATGAAATAATCATACTGAACCCTCATCATGACTTCCATGTTAAACGGGACAATCTATAGTGACTCTTGCCCATTCAAGAGTCACGGTGTTGTGAATTTTTTTGTTTATTTGTATAACAATCATAAATCACAAGTGTAATGAAATCAGTAATTTAGACAAGAATATAAAGAATATAAAACTTAAAAGTAAAACGGCTAGCCTGATTTGGAGTCACGTCAGTAGACGCTTGTCCTAAGAAAACGATTGCCTCCCCTCGTGCAGGTATTGGCGGCTGATTGATTCCCCAAGATAAAACCTTTGCATCGCCGGAGTCTTCTCGTAAGCACGTTCACGAGAAAATGATGAACCAAACTTTGTCTAAAGTGCCCAAGAAATTGTAAAGAATAATATAGTTTTTGTGATGCAAGTTAAGCTAGTGAGGTGTGTGTTTTTCCTAGGACATCTAACCCAAATTTATAGTGTGGATGAGACCTCTAAGGTCAAATTATTTTGAATAGCCACATAATGGCAATAAAGGGGAATTATGGCATTTAGGTTACACAATCAATTTGATTGTTACAAATCATTATTTTGAATTTTAAAAACTTAAAATTCCAACAATCCCCCACAAGATTTTAAAATTCAAGAATGCATATAGAAAATAATAAGGCACTAAAATATTGTGCAATTGGTGCAGGAGCCTTCCGGGCTTGATCCTACACTTAGTGTTGAAAATATTCATTTGAGGAAACCGTAATGGCGCAAGCGCTTTGAATTAGGTTCCTTGGCCAAACTTCAATACATCACACACACAATATCGACATCAGTTTTAGTTCGCGGGTTAGCGCGTTAACGGTCGTGCGCTCTAATCTTGATTATCATGAGAGTTTCTAGGGTCAGCCCAAACCCATAGCCACGGCCCCATGGCAACTCTCATTTAGGTGAAACCTCCAAGGGTACGTGCGACCTATACCCTGCAGAATTCTGCCTTGATCTCATTAAGGGGCAAAACCCAACCGTAATATCACACTTTACAGCACTGTCACCATAGGGATGGGAAGGATGTGCACTCCTATAGATAGTGCTAAACGAGTCACGCGGTACGGATTGTTTCTACGCATTGAACCTTCTTCATGGGATCTCCAATCACAAAGGTTGGGTTGTTCCCAGAGGTGACTCCCTTATGGGCTTAAGCCCATCCCCTTCGATAATTCAAATACACCTTTAGTGTATAAACCTTTGGTTAAATTATCAGCCAATTTTTTCTCTGATTTTACAAAATCTAGAAATATTACATTTCTCTTTAGTAAGGATTTCACACTTTTACATCTCGCTTGTAAGTGTCTATTAATTTTATTTTTTGAATGAGATTGTTTCATAAGTTCTATTGCATCTTTAAAGTCACAGTGTATAGAAATAGTTGGTAATGGTTTCTTTACTAAAGGTATATCAAGCATTAAATCCCTTAACCATTCAGTTGTTGTACAAGTTGTATCTAAAGCTATTATCTAGCTTCCATAGTACTTTTAGATATAACAGTTTGTTTTTTAGAGCCCCAAGTTATTGCTGCACCACCTAACATGAATACAAAACCACTAGTAGATTTAATTTCAGAGCTATCAGTGATCCAATTCGCATCACTGTAACCTTCAAGTACATTTGGAAAACCTTTATAACATAAATGATAGTTTAAAGTTCCTCTGAGATACTTAAGAATTCTTTCTAAGGCATTCCATTGATCTTTACTAGGATTATGGGTGTACCTACTCAGTCTCCCAACAACATAGGCAATGTCAGGTCTAGTTCTATTAGAAAAGTATAAATGAGATCCTATTATTTGAGAATATTTCAATTGCGACACAGGTTCACCCAAATTCTTTTTTAAACTAACAATTGAATCATAGGGAGTAGATATAGTCTTGCAATCAAAGTAATTAAATTTTCTCAAAAACATTTCAATTGCAGTAGATTGATCTAATAAAATGCATTCATTTATTTTACTCACTTTCATATCTAAGATTATATGAGCTTCAGCCAAGTCTTTCATCTCGAAACTGTTAGATAAATAGTTTTTCACATTATTTAAGAATCTATTGTAGTTCCAAAGATTAATATATCGTCTACATATAAATATAATATCACACGTTAACGATTTTCTTCCTTACAATATACACATTTATCATGTTCATTTGATTTAAATCCAAAACTAAGTATAACTTCATTAAACTTTTCATGCCACTGTTTTGGAGCTTGCTTTAATCCCTATAAGGATTTCACTAACTTACAAACTTTATGTTCTTGTCCCTTAACCTTAAAACCTTGAGGTTGATTCATATAAATTTCTTCATCGAAGTTGCCATTTAAGAATGCGGTCTTTACATCCATTTGATGAATTACTAAGTTATTTATCGAAGCTAAAGCCAACAAAGCTCTAATAGTTGAGATTCTAGCTACAGGAGAATATGTATCAAAATAATATATTCCTTCTTGTTGTGTAAACCCTTTTGCTACTAGCCTCGCTTTATATTTATCTGTAGATCCATCAGCTTTTAGTTTCTTTTTAAACACCCACTTGCATCCTATTGGTTTACTACCGGTAGGCAAATCAGTTAAAACCCAAGTATTATTTTGAATTATTGAATTATACTCATCATTGATAGCTTCTTTCCAAAAAGGTGCATCTATAGAAGATATTGCATCTTTATAAGTTTGAGGTTCTCCTTCTACTAGAAATGTGATAAATTCATCTCCAAATTAAGTTCTTTTCTATTCTACCTCTCTTACTTTTTCTAAGTTCGGTAGGTTCTTCTATTCTACTATCTAGAGTTTGTTTATCGTAGGAACTAACACTAGTAGATTCAACTTTTGACGTAGAAGGATTCTTAGCAACTCTAGTTTTAAAAGGGAAAATATCCTCAAAGTATGTAGCATCTCTAGCCTCAATAATTGTATTATTTGCAATTTCACTAACTTCAGAATTAGTTATTAAAAATCTATTTGTGCTACTATTTTGAGCATACCCAATAAACACGACATCTACAGTTTTAGGACCTATTTTCTTTCTTTTAGGTTCAGGTATAACTACTTTTGCTAAACACCCCCACACTTTAAGGATTTTAAGATTTGGAGCCCTCTTTTTCCACAATTCATATGGAGTTTTATCACTATCTCTAACCGTTACATGATTAAGAATAAAACAAGAAGCTAAGATGGCTTCCCCCCACAAGTTCTCGGGTGCTCCAGAATTTAATAATATTGTTTTAATCATATCCAATAAAGTTCTATTTTTCCTTTCCGCTACGCCATTCGATTGAGGTGAATAAGGAGGTGTTAATTCATGTAAAATACCATTATTTTCACAAAACTTTTTAAATTCATTAGAAGTGTATTCCCCACCTCTATCTGATCTAAGTATTTTAATTTTCTTTTCTATTTGATTTTCAACCTCGGTTTTATAAACCTTAAACTTATTAAATACTTCATCTTTAGTTTTAATAAGATAGACATAACAATACTTAGAATAATCATCTATAAATGTTAAAAAAATATTTGTTTCCACCTCTAGAGGGAGGTCTATTTGAATCACAATGACCACTCTGTACAAGTTCTAGGATATTTGAATTTCGGATAATTAAATGATAAGGTCCTTTAGATTTCTTTCCTTGTACACATACTTCACACTTTTTATTTATATCTACTTGAGATTTTGGAATCAAGTTTAAGTTCATAAGTTTTCTAATTTTATTTTTACTTACATGACCTAAACGCTCATGCCACAAAGTGCTAGACTCTATATTTAGGATTAAAGGACTTTCAATAATATTATTCAAAATATTCAACTTAAACAAACCATCACTTACAAAACCTTTTCCAATAAATGTATTATTTCTAGTTATTACAACTTTATTTGATTCCATAACAAGTTTATAACCAACTTGTACTAAACATGAGCCACTAACTAAATTTCTTCTACCTTAGGGTACATGTCGGACTCCTTCAAGAGTTAGAATTTTCCCCGAAGTCATCTTTAGATCAACACTTCCTATTCCAACTATTTGAGCCAATGAATTATTTCCTAAAGTTACGCTTCCTCCACTTGAGTTATGATAGGATTTAAATATCGATTTGTCAAAACAAACGTGTATATTAGCTCCCGAATCTAACCACCAATCATTATTAAGATTTGTAAAATTTACTAAAGATTGTGAGAATTCCAACCTAATAGAGGGTTCACCTTCAACTATCATATTCACTTGACCTTGGTGATTATTAGGCTTAGAGTTGTAGCTAAGGTTAACCGCATAATCAATTCTATACTCCGATTCTAAAGTATCCCATAATTTTTTTAGTAGTTTTAGTAGATTGATGAACATCATATAGTCTATTAGTGTCTTCATGTAACACCATTTTTCCTTTTCCCTTTTTCCTTTTCTTTCTTTTTAACTAAGAATTGATTCAAGCAAATAGGAGATATAATAACAATACAATATCACTTTATATATAATAAGCAATGAATGATATATCAAACCAAATGCTACATCTAGTTATTTAACAGATGAGGAGTTGTAGCCAATTGATACGAAACGGCAAATAATTAAGGCTAATAAAATATTCAAATTGAAACAAACGTCTCAAATGATATCAAACAGGAAGGAATTGACAAGAATGGGTTAAATGCTTACAATAATTAGCACTATAAATGATTGAGTATTGACCGAAAATAACAAGTCGTTTCTTTTATTTGGTCTGATAAAGTAGTAATAGTTTTAGTTTTAATATAGGGAAATTTATGTAGACACTCCCTGGCTATAACCCTAATTACATGATTTTACCTTCCTGTTTTAAAAATTACAAAGACACCCCCTTGACTTAACGGCCGTTAGTCAACTTTAAGGGAACACTTAAAATGTCCAAAATGCCCTTAGTTGTTTTTAATATTTACAAAAAAAATTTAAAAAAAAAAAACTCAACGGCCGCCGCTCTCAAGCTCCACCACCTCCATTTTTTTCACTTTTCCGGCGACTCCGGACACGATTTGAGCTCTCTTTGATGGCTATAGACTCGTCTTCACGTCCTCTACAAATCCCAAGCATTAATTATCAGTTCCAAGTTTATCCCGTCACTCTATTTTCAGATCTACGAATTTTAAGTTTTTTCGATTTTACACCGCCGTCGGCGGTGGAGCTTGACCCGCCGCCTCCCCTTTCAGCCGTAGACTCCCCTCGGTGTGGCGGTCATTTTGGTACCAACCTTGTCCAATTTGGTGCTGAATTGAAGATTCCCCATTTCCAAGCTCACGTCAATGGCAGATGTTTCCATCTTCGCAAAATTAGCCCCTCTATCCTAATTTGCAAATTGACCCTTGTACTTTCCCACCTTTATTATATGTCCCTATATTTGTAGAAATACTCAAACTTCCCCTTTGATTTGGTCAAAATTCACCATTTATATGTCACATGGCCCGCACACGGGCGATTTCAGGCTAATTTTGAAATTGGGCGTCAATTTGGAACAAAATTGCCACTGAAGTTGAAGGTGTGGCACCAAATGTGCCAGCCCAAAAAGATATGGGGTAAAAATGCTAGTGAGCTTAAGTTGTGTTATTGTAAAATAAATTATTAAATTTTAAAAGGGTTTTTTTTTAAGAAAATATATGTTATTAAATAATTGTGTTATTGTAAATAAATTTATTAAATTTTAATTTGGTTTGTTTGATTTTTGAATGAAAATAAACGTTATTAAAACTTTATTTACCATATTGAGTTATTGTAAATAAATTTATTAAATTTTAAATTGGTTTATTTTATTTTTTAAGGAAATATATGTTATTGATATTTTATTTATCGAATTGTGTTATTGTAAAGTTATTAAAGCTTTATTTATTGAATTGTATTATTGTAAATAAATTTATTAAATTTTAAATTTGTATTATTGTAAATAAATTTATTAAATTTTAAATTGGTTTGTTATAATTTTAAAATTTAATAAATTTATTTACAATATTTATTAAACGGTTACAAAGACACCCCTCGTAACATAAAATATACTACAAATACACCCCTTGGGGCAAAATTGGAAAAACATTAAATATTTTTGATGACATCATCATCTACCGTCAAAAGTTGACGCCGTAAGGGGTCTTCTTGTAATATTGTTTTGTTCGAGGGGGGTGTCTTTGTAATATTTCAAACATGAGGGTAATTTCTTGTAATTAGGCTTATAGTCAGGAGGTGTCTATGTAAATTTCCCTTTAATATATTAATGAATTATTTTCTGAATGTAACAGAATGCAACAAATTAAATATATGTTCCAAAGTAGTGAGCACTTTGAACAATTTAACGGTAAATAATATTTTGTCAAATGAATTATTATGAAAGCTTCCGTATACACTACTAGACTTGGATAGTTTGATATAATGATCCTTTAAAATAATATGAAATCGTTTGATTTGTTTAGTTTACTAATTCCAACAAAATCACACAAATTATAAATTATAAAAGTGTTCTGATGAAACTATCTAGCGAGTAAAACAACTTTGAAATATTGTAGATCTTTTCAAGTTAGAACTTTGTAATCAATAATTCATCTATATTGAATCTTATAGATTCAAGCAATACGTAGAAACACTTCGAAATGATATAGTAAACTTTGGAGTTTTGTTAACCGATGTTAAACTTTATCACAATCGTTTTCTCAGATTGTTGTGAATATTTTTGTTTATTTGTATAACAATCACAGATCACAAGTGTAATGAAATCAGTAATTTAGACAAGAATATAAAGAATATAAAACTTAAAAATAAACGGCTAGCCTGATCTGGAGTCACGTCAATAGACGCTTGTCCTAAGAAAATGATTGCCTCCCCTAGTGTAGGTATTGGCGGCTGATCGATTCCCTAAGATAAACCTTTGGCCTCGCCGGAGTCTTCTCGTAAGCATTTCTCTCTCTCTTAACCCTAAACTCATTTAATTTTGACAATACCTTCTCGTAAGCACGTTCATGTAACAAATTGACAAAAACACCCATTACAAGTCTTTTTTATTTCCATTTTACCCCTCTCATTTAATTTTGCATTTCTCTCTCTCTTAACCCTAAACTCACAGCACCGCCTCACACCTGGCCGATCCGGTGGTGACGTGAGTGGCAAGCCTTTGTCGCCGTTCTCGTGTGACAAGAACGACCCTCTGTTGGTCGATTTGGTTTCGTTGAAACTTGTTAATTTGTCTCCATTTTTTCAAGAATCCTATTTCCAGATTTCGATTTCTTGAGCTTTAGCAAGAGGACCCGATATTGGGGGCTGATTTGAGTAAAGAAAAAGGGAATTTTGAGTTAATATCTTCGGTACCTTCAAGAATGGTTGTCCTTCACCAGTGAAGGCGAAGAAGATGAACATTTACTCTCTTTTTTTTCCTGAAATTCATTTTTCTTATATTTAATTATATAAAACAATTCTTTAACTGATTTGTAGAAAATAGGCAATGACATTAAGATATTTAATGATACGCAATTATGTTAAAAAAATATTTAATTATAGGAAAATATATATTTATATTTTATTAACAAATAAATTAAAATTTTATTATTTTTATTATTCTTGTACTTGGGTTGATAGAAAATTAAATATTATGTTAATGAATTTCAAATACCTATATCAGTTCCTCTTTTTTTAATGACATGCAATTATGATAGAAAAATATTTCAATGATTAATATATCTTTATATTTTATTAACAAATAAATTAAGATTCGATTTTATTATTTTTAATATACTTGTACTTGGGTTGATAGAAAATCGAATATGAGTTAATGAACTTAATCCCGTAGTATTATTAATCCCTCCGTAAATCAATAATTAGTGAAATTTGATGTTTTTTGTCACAAGTGACTCCAAACGAAGAACTAAATCTCGTAGTATCATCAACCCCTCCGTAAATAGATAATTAGTGAAATTTGACATTTTTTGTCACAAATGACTCCCGACGGAGAACTTAATCTCATAGTATAATTTACCCCTCCGTATATCGATTATTAGTGAAATTTGATGTTTTTTTTTAATCACAAATGACCGCAAACGGAGAACTAAATCTCGTAATATCATTAATCCCTCCGTAAATCGATAATTAGTGAAATTTGATATTTTTGGTCATAAATGACCGCAAACGGAGAACTAAATCTCGTAATATCATTAATCCCTCCGTAAATCGATAATTAGTGAAATTTGATGTTTTTTTGTCATAAATGACCCCAAACGGATGACTTGATCTTGTAGTATCATTTAACACTTCGTAAATTGATTATTAGTGAAATTTGATGTTTTTGGTCACAAATGATCGCAAACAGAGAACTAAATCTCGTAATATCATTAATCCCTCCGTAAATCAATAATTAGTGAAATTTGATTCTTTTGGTCACAAATGACCCAAACGGATAACTTAATATTGTAGTATCATTAACCCCTCCGTAAATAGATAATTAGTGAAATTTGAGTTTTTTTGTCATAAATGACCCCAAACGGAGAACTTAATCTCTTAGGACTTCGTTTATTTATATATTATCTTGTAGTCTATTAATCAAGCCAATTATCGATTTCATTCATATTTATAATATTAGTTGACAGTAATGTTGACTTTGTAATGTTAAAAATATATTATACTATTTAGAACTTTGATGTCATTTGTAATATCACATAAGATTATAAAATTGACTATTATAATATTTGTTTCAATATTAAAATTTTATTATCGCCAATAATAGTTTAGTAGTAATTAAATAAATTGAAGTAATATCATTGATACCTAAAAAAATTAAATAAAAAAAGATATTACAAATATATCAATTCAAAATTAATTAGTAAGATGTAATTATAATTAAAATTTGTTGGATTTTTTTTCTTTACATTTATGAATATTTTTAATTTGTTTACATATTTATTAACAATTATAAATTAAATAAAGTTATAATATAAATATAAAAATATTATTAATACATAATTGAACACAAATATATTAATTTTGTGTATTAATATAAGAAAATTTTAATATTTTTTAAAAAAAAGGTACTGAACCTCCACCCTGCCGTCAACTCTCCCCCTTTCAGGCGGCGGCCTAGAATCGTCGATCCCAGGTCATCTCCCACGACCTGGAAAAATGGTGGGCGACGGTGCAGATTTTGGTGGAGTGGTGGAAAGAGATTAGGTTTTGTTTTTGTTTTTGTTTTTATTTTTTTAATAAAAGGGGCATTTTTTGTATTCTTGCATTAGAAGAGTCGTACACCCTCCGTGACTTTGAACGAGAAAAAGTCATTATAGAGTATCCCATGTAACATGTTAATCAGTCAGAACATAGTTCTAAAACTATTCTTTAGTCAACTTGCTAAAAATATCAAAAAATTATGAAAACCGAATACAGCTATTACGGAATATTATATTTTGTTTTCCCTCATTATATCAAAACAAAAGAATGGTTATGCCATTCTACTAAAAGGACAAAAGTTAAGTACTATAACTACTTCGCAGAAAAATGAACAAAGAAAGTTTCATTATATCAATGTTAAATCAGATAAGGGTTTCTAAAATTTAAACGAAAGCATTTATAACTAACCCAACACATATTCCAATTTGAATTTTGAGACATTTACGACTAAATTAAGAAAGAACATTAAGATAAATTTTTTTCTAATAAATAGTGGACAGCTAATGAGAACAGATCTCTCTCAGTTCTGGCTTAATAGAAATCAATGTACGCCATCAATCTATTCGGACCTAGAATACTTGAAAAGTTCAACCGAATTATCAAAAATGTTTGCCTTGAAAAAAAAAAGTCAGAGATAACAGAAATAAATTATAGGAACAAGAGGATTTATCATATCCGCAGAAAAAGAAAATGCATTTTTTTTTTAAATTTATTTAGACCCAAATCATTTTAAAATTGCAAGTTTCAGCTAGTATTTCAAGTTGAACAAAAGGATTTAAAATCTATAATATTAGCACAATGTCTTGTAAGAAGAAAAGTATGAACTGCAAATTTAATCTGGAGTTTCATCTCCCATCATACAGCATATCGCCTGATGAGCAAATTGCTGGTGGGGACGATTACTTGTATGCATCATAAAGAGTTTAACTAGAAAGAGTTCTTTTAGCTACAGACTCGAGAAAACTATTGTTTATCAAACCATTACTCAGAAAAGTATGCATTAATTAAGCTTCCTAATCAACCTTCTCAGACTGGGAAATGGCAGATTCAGGTCCAACCTCTCTTTTGTCTTTCCGGTCTGACTCGGGTGTGGATCCTGGTGACTATTTCTCCAAATTAACAGTAAAAAATATCCTTGGGTTCATCATTTGACTCAGATTTCTGACCTGTTGAACTTTCGCCTATGTGAGGCAAACCATTAAAATCTTCATCGGTGGCGATGGTAATTTCTGAAACAAGTTCAGCCTTGCTGCTTATAGATGGACAAGGATGAGGGCAGACGGGAGACCTATTATTGAGACACTTGTGGCACTTAAAGCCAATAAGGCGATCGATTTTATCTTCTGTGAGATCCAAAGCATCTCCATGAAACCAAACTGCAAGTGGAGCCAAAAGGAAATATAGTAAGTATGATTAAATTTAACAGTTGAATAAAGAGAATCAAACATCAATTAAGAATTTTTTAACCCCTAGGAACTGTCTTGCCAAATGAGGTGTGTTGAAAACTTCTTTCATAATGAAACAGCAGCTATCAGGAATGTTTCTGAGCACTCAGGTAGAAAGAAGGGCAATGTAGTCAACTATAGGTGGCCTCTACCTTTAATTTTTCTCAACAGTTAATTCAATGGGGTAGGTACTCATCTCCCACAGTATTACGTATGAACGTTTGTGTTAAAAAGTAGATATATGCTGAGTGAAAAGATTGTTACCTCCGCAAATTTCACAAGCCACGTAACATAGGTTAGATGCATAGTTTAGTTCGCCACAGAGGCTGCATTTTGGTTTATCATTGACAGAAATCACCCCCCCAGGGCTCACAAGAAGCATTTTACTCCTGAAATGCATCAACCTTTCATCATTCGGCCTTCTTGACAGTTGTAGACCATTCGACCAGAAACTGCTATTAATAGGTGTCCTCTTCTTTTTCCGAATGGTATTGGGCTCTGGAAACTTGCCCATTTCTGATTTAGCTTGCTTTCCCTTCTGTCCCTTCTTTCCCTTCTTTCCCTTTTTTCCCTTAGCAATCTCCAAAGAAAACTTTACAACGCGTTTAGCATTTCTAACAGAACGCCGCGAAGGTGCAGCCAAAGGAACTATCTTTTTGTTTTCAGGATTCACTTCTTGCTTCCCTTTCCCTAGTTTCTTCACTTTTCCTGAGTGTAATTGCTTCAGTCCTTCAAATTCTATCTTAGGTTCTGAGACCTCAGATTTCCCCTTCCTTGCATCATTTTTCACCAAATTACCCTTCTCGCATTTATGACATGTATATATGCACGCAGCCGTGACAGATCCAGCAGATTTCTGAACATGTCTTTCATGGAAAAACCCTGGCAAGTTGCTTCAAGTATCACATTATTTGCCATTTATATATTTATACACCAGGAAAAGGCCCAAAGAATCTGACAAGTAAAACTAGACAACTAGCTTAAGCCAAAACCACACCATATAAGGAAAATTAAGATATAAAAATATTATTTGTTATTGATTTCTGAGCAGTGTCGCGAAGAATTAAATATACCACCAATATGAATTCTAGGCAAATTAAGAATGTCATACCTTTGCAATCCTGGCAGCTCACTGCTTCCCTGAAAATCAACAGAAGTAAGCTGATCACTGACATTGCAAAATCAAAGGACAAAGAAAGATTAACAAGCAAAAATAATTGCCTCAGAGAAGCATGTTTGCTTGTACAACATAAAAATAAGAAAAATACCAATAAGTATATTACCATCCAGCCAAGCCAATAATTTTTTGACTTAAAGGGAAAATTTGAGTATGCATAAAAAAAGGTCTTTGCTTACAATATGACAACCAGTATTCCAACTTTAACAATAGAAAAGTTGGTTGCCATTCAATGCTCTAGGATTCCTTTTCTTTAGTTATAAATTTTGGTTGTTTTGAAATACTTATAACTTGCAACAATTAAAGTTATATCATACCTCATGAGGACATTGCAGTTGCACTGCCCACATAGATAATGCCCTGTTTCTTCTAGTTTAGAAAAAAGGTATTCAAAGACCTTTTTCTGCTTTCTAGTTACTTTAATGCTCGGCGGAAGGTCTGTAGGTTTCGTCTTACTTGCTTTACGAGCAAGTCTTTTTTGTTCGTACGCTTTCAATATATGCAAGGGAACGTGAGACTCCTCCAGCCAATATTTCTTCCTTCCGCTAGATAAGTCTTCAATAATTGATCCATGTTTCACAACAATGTTGGGGATATGTCTTCTTTTGCCAAAATCCAGAAGATACTCTACTAGTGTTCCATCAGAGCGCTTCCTACGAACTGTAGCCTTTTTAAATGATTTGACTGATTTGTTCTTCGAGAGAATGTTAGAATTCCCAATATCATTCCATCTAATATTTGCATCAAGCTCCCTAATCTGCACACAAGGAAAATATTCATCAACACCTCCTTTCATTATATCACTGTAAATATTAATATTGTCTCATTTATACAGAACTGAATATTGCTACTGTTTCATCTCTAGTTCTACCCATTTTTCACTTTCCATTGATAGGAGAAATTATGGGCATTATATGATTGGGCAACTGCCTTGCAATCTACACTATCCATATGCCTTCAGAATATTGTCCTTTATTGTATGTGCTATATTGTACACAATCAGACCAGATCTCTGAAAATAACTTAGAAGGATAATACAAATCTCAAGGATAAAACCAACTTACTTTTAAAAGCAGTGTTCTAGCACTCGACACTAATATTTCTTCATGCTAGAACAATAGGTAATACCCAAAACATGGAAAATATAAATAATATAAAGACTTGCCTGAAGAGCAAGCTGCTCCACGCTTCTTGATGTCTCAACGGCAGCCCTCCATGCATCGTATCTAGACCTCTTCACGTTTACTCCACTTTCAGGGTATAACATGCCTGGTATCTTCTTACATCCACCTATAACAATGCAAACTTGCAACATTATTCAGATAACGGCTTCACTCAGAGATCACAATTTTAAGTAGAGGAACAATAATATAAATTTTGAACCTTGTCGGCCAGCTTTGGAAGCCAAATTGCGAGGCAAAACCTTCCAATTAAAGAGCTTGCGTGAGCCCGTTCCACCTCTCCACCACAATAAACGCAGCCCAGGATCAGCTTTTGAAGGTGGGGAGATCCCCGGCTCAGAAGACATTGCATTTCTTGAAGACGCTCGCGTAGAATTGATCACGATATGAGAAGCAGAACCCATTGTAGCAACAGAATCCACATGTTTTCGCCAATCAGAAGAAAGTGCTAGATGATACAAATTGGACTCCAGCTGGTGGTAAAATTGGAGACAATCAGCTAAATAAAACAAGGTACAAAGTGGAGAAAGACGGAATTAAGCAACAAAATCTACAGGTTCAATAAGTACGTACATTTAATAAATATCCTAGGGAGTAGAAATGCTGCGTACCTGGAGAAGCAAAATTTTCAATGAACCAATGTTGGCCGCTTCACCAACACTTTTACGCCAAGCAATGGAATAATGTGGAGTTAACCATGGGCCCAAAAGAAGACCTTGCAGATGATCTTCAATGCATATCATATGGCACATAACATCAATAAGATGGATTTCTCTATTCTTATCAAACCCAATACCTAAAGCCTCACTCGTAAAGTTTTCTACAGATGGAAATCTATCACTCATAATGAATAAGCAGTCCCTTTCCTCTTCAGGAGCTTTGCAATAGAAGCACCACCCACATTTTTCTTTCCTATAGTTCATATTTGAGTTTTGAATATTTGACCAAGAAAAATTAGCAAACCTATTAGTTATTAACTTTATTTGCCTTGCTACAGATTCCTCGAAAGATCTTGGGGCAACTTCAGAGATCTTATCTGATGATTTAAATGCCAATTTTCCCAAAACCGATGATGCTATTTGAGCAAATTCATAAGAGTTGACATAATTTGTCCTAAAATGCACTTGAGACTTGAATCTTTTGGAGTTTATGGCAGAAAGTGCATAGCTATAATTTTCAGAATTAAGATTATTGCCTTGTTCAACATCTAAGATAGTTGATGCTAAACAATGATCTGCAATTTCACCAAGCTTCAATGGAATTTGCGAATCATCTGGAATCTCGGGGCGTGCTTTTGAACATCCAAACACACTCTCCTTTAAGGCATCCGTCTTCATGAATGCTTGAGAGACTTCGGTTGATCCTTCAGAATTTGCCAGTCGATTTTCCATTTTTGCTCCAAGGTTGCCCGTCTCCAGTGTGACAGTAAAGTTCCCTGCATTTTCAGTTTCTAATTTACTAAAATAAGCAGTCACAAAGGACTTATTATCAGACCACTTTTCAGCAACAGCCTCATCAGTTTCCAATGTTCTTTGATGCATATCTGACGGTTGCCTTTTTTCAGGAAAAGCTGACTGTGTAGAGGACCTAGAATCGAAACCATTTTTGGTCCCAACAACTCCATGTACTATATTCCAATTCTTACGTATAGCACTTATTATCGTGTCGTAGACAAATGGCGGCGACTCTAGAGCTTTAATAAGAGTAGGCAAATCATTTTTATTGTACGACCAACTCTGGACATCGTCATTGTATGACTCCAACCTGCACAGAAGCAAGATCCGAAATCAAATATGATATAGTTGAAGTCATGGGCACATTTACTATAGATATATGGTCATGAGTAATTAGAATCAGATATGTCAGAAAACAGAATATACGAGTAGATTATATAAAAAGTAACTGATAAAGAAGTATAACAATAGCGTATGCTACTTTCTGGGCAAGCTAGCTAAGCTAAATGAAGATATGATAAAATATTCTCATTTAAATAAGAGTAGTAAATTTATATTGGCATCTACTAATCATATAGCACAAAGAAGTTATAGCATATTAGGCAACCGAAATACCTCAAAAGGATAGAAAAATGATGTCATTTTATGACGTAGCCCGGGAAATGTGAGAGAGATTTATATTAATGACGGTTTTTAACAAATGAGAAAAGACACGAAGACGAGACTTAACTAATTCTATTTTCTGAACTAAAGTAGACCAATCTCTTAAATAAATTTGTAGATACACATCAACATTGACGACAAAACTATTAATTTAAATAAGAAAAAAAAAACATAAAATCAGTTAGTATGATTACAAAGGGAAAAAAAGGTAGGTTAGCATATATAGTTAATTAAGGATGAGATTTCACTGTCTATAAGCACTCGGGTGAAAATTGTTTTCAAATTAAATTATTTTTTTACATTTTTAGCAAAGTCATAGTTTCCACCTAAATTTATTCAATGTAATTGAGGTACTAGACTGATTAAAGTCCGACCAAAAACAGAAAAATAGAGTTATATCATGAGAAACACATGAAAGCGGGGAAATAAGTAATACAACATTAAAGTTGTAAAGGATCTCAACAAGGAAGACCACCTCCAGTCAAACTGCATGTATTATGATGAAGTTAATTCGACAAGGTCAAAAGCATGAAACTAGTGAAAGTAAGACTAATGCATGTGGATTGAACCCACAGGACATTCACAGCGAAAAATTGACGGTAATAAAAAAATTGTTACTCAAAGTTAAGCATGTAAAATTTTTAACATATTATAACCAAGCTGTCAACACCCAATTAAAGTTTTACACAAGTGGGGCATGATCATCTAAATAAAATATCAACGCTTGCATATTCGAATACGCACATTGAGCCGACGTAGTCACAATACTTGCTCGGTTGGCATTAGCGAGTTAGAGGTGTTTTCCATGAAAACTAAGAAAAATCTAAAAAAAAAAATGAAGGTTTGATGTGAACCTAATTTTCCCCGATAGGATCATGATGTTAATCAGACAAACAGGTTCAACAAAAGCATGAAGGTACAACAAAATCAAGAAAAGTATGAATTCACATGATCAACAATTCTTACTAAAGCATGAGAATTTGAAGGCACGGAGCTAGAAAATCCAACGCTTTTATGTACCCTCATGGTCAAGTCTTTATATAAAGCAAGATCTCTGATATTAGGAAATAAATCTGAGTTTGCGTCAACTAAGGAAACTCAAAACAACAAGTTTGATCCTTTAGATATAACTCCCAAAGAAACCAATAGCCACATACTCTACTAATTTACTGTTCAGTATTTTGTTAATCTTTAGTAATTAATAAGGCTTCTAGATACTAACTGTCTAACTCCTTTCCATGCATAACGAGAAATGTCATTTTCTGAGACATCCTAATTGAATTGAAAGTCACATATATTCTAAGCTTGTACTATTTTCAGTGCATAGATATTAAGATTCATGCAATCAATATCAACAAATACATGTCATGTACTATGTAAAAAAAATAACATGGGATTACGTATACTATTATAGTGCTATTAGATTCCAATGATTGTTAATATGTTATCTTGATCCACTTTATTGCTCGAATAATCAGCAAGAAAAGCAAACAGCATAGATTCATTTTTTCAATATTCCTCGTTATTTCTATAAGCAGTCTTCATATGTATGATTTAAACTACCAAGAACAAAGTAAATTATGTGTGTAAATTTAACTCATAGAAATGTCAAAACTTTTCAGAGCTTTTCTCAATATGAACAAGTCTCAAAAATAATTGTGCAAGGAATATAATAGCATGAAAGTGGTAAAGGACATTTTTACATATTAACTTAAGTTTAATACAGATCAACTAACATAGTTGATCATCCATCTTTTAAATCAAGAACGTTTATAAGTTTATAAAATTAATGTGCAAAGTAAATTAAAATTTAGTGTCGAAAGTAATTTGTAGCAAAGGCAGCATAAAATTCATTTTTTAAGGAAAAACGTCAAATAAATACAAAGGTAGTATAACTAGTTATTTTGGACCATAACATATGCGCTTAATATATTGAAAAACGTAAAACTGCACAGCTTGAAAAATTTGAATAGATTCCAAATATATCATGTCGAGTGTTTCTTTGTACGTTAAAAGTAATATCGAAGTTTGAAGAAAAATTAAAGGTTTTATTAAGAGGGGAAAAAAAAATGGAAGTAGAAGAAGAAAAGTACTACTCCTGTTTTGGCACACTCATGTATAGTGCTCATGTAGAAGTAGAATATTGATTTGATATCAACTACATCAATAAATTTTGAGGAATATTTAAAAGTACAACAATTAGAAAATGAACAAGACTTCAAAATTTGGTAATATACTTATACAAAGTATAACAATTTTATCTTGGGGGTGGGGTTGGGGTTGGGGTGGGTTGAGTATATATCAAACAGTGGTTTCAGTGACATGTCAAATGGAGAAACCAAACTTTAGCTATCGGGTTCTAACTAATAATATATATAGTCCATACATTCCAAGTTTTTTGAACTCTAACATCTGATGAAAAAATTAGATCTCTTATTCTAATGCTATCAATGTACATGTCGGGTTATAATTAAAATGCACAGTCATAAGCAGAGAACGATAATAAAAAGGAAAAGGAAAAACAGAAGAGCTAAGAGCAACTAGTATAAGATCAACACCCAAAGGTTTTAACTTCATCCACATTGGTAGGGATAAGATTTACCTTGTAAACACAGCCCTGTTCCAATCAACTAGCAAGTTTAGAAAATAAGAAACTGAAACATGAATAAGTTTAGTCTACAAACTTTGTGATACGTCTTATCAAAGTATTAAACCACTAATCACTTATTCCGAAAACCAAAGTCATATAATTTGCTTAGCTAACTTATAAAGAGAAACTTACACCAACAGGTAACCACAGCTGCTATAATATTGTCGGCCATAAGGATCAGTACCCAACACTTCTGCTCCTCGAATTAACTTCCCCATTTTCAACCAAGGCTTATCCTTCTCAATCACACATTCAGGGCAATACCAATCACCCTCTGGCAACAGGCTACTGACGACCCCTACACACCTCGCATGAAATGCTGCAGGGCAACCATCGCAGCATATTAAGTTCCCATCCATTTTACAGAGGCAACATTCTTCACCATTATAATCTGTAGGTTCATTAGGATCCTCTTCAGTAAGGCAAGAAGAGCTAGCAACATCCATCACAGCCTTTCTTTTTCTAGAATTTTCAAATTTCACATTCCTTTCCAAATCCTTGATCCTTTCTGTTGAATCGGTCCTTCTATTGAGCTCTGACCTGAAGGCTTCCACTTCAATCACATCATCGCAAAGGAGACGCAGTATATCAACCTTTGCTGAAACAGGCAGTTTGTAGTAGTCACTCTGAAGAATCTTCGAATTACAGAGATCTACACCAGGTATATATCCAGGACTGTGCAATAACAAATACTCGACCACAAACGTGGGCCATGTAATCCAGTCGAGAAAATCCCAATTAAGACCCCTAAAAAACATCAAATATGAAAAATAGTAAGTGCCGTGAAATGAAATTTTATATGTAAAAGCTTTTCGGCAGAGTAAACTTAATACCTGAGACACTTAGATGCAGACACAGAACCTTCATATGAAAGGGACTCCAAATGCTTCCTCAATGTTTTCAGAAGGGAAACATGGATAGAGTCAAACAATGACGTTGCGCCATCACATTTAAGACATGCCACAAAACCATCCAGTTCAAAGGGGCTTAATAACAATAAAGTACTAAAAGACCTCAAAAATGCATAAACAGAAACCAACTTAAACGCAGAAACTCCAGGAATATCCAGATTGCTGGAAGAAGGCGGCAACTCTACCTTTGGTGGAAGCATCACGTTTTCTGCAGATTTCCCCCGAACATTTTCGTTAGACACAGCACTAATCCCTGGAGAGCTCATCTGATCATTGATAGCATACAACCCTGTTGCACGATAAACATGACCTTGACCAGAAGGTGCATTCAATTTTGCTCTGCGACTGCTCCTTCTTAACCCTGTCTCTGGAGTAGATATGGGGATATCATTAGCTGGTAAATCTATTATCTTCCTACCTCTTCTCCCTCTCGATGAACTGCCTAATACTCTATTAGCACCATCTTCCAATGTATTACAAATTCTCAATGGGGTTTTGTCCCTACTTTCCAGTAATTTCAATTTCCCAGATTCAACATCCACTATTATCTCTTCTTGTGTAGCCATTTCATTATTATTATTCAATGCTCCTTTTTTCTTCCTACTCCTACTCTTCCTTGGTGCACTTACTAAAGCCACATTCTGACTACTTACCACAGAAGCCCAGTTCTTGATCGGGTTCTCTCCTTCGTTCTCCATATTTGATACCCCATTCCCCTCATCATCATCCGAAATCACTATAATCTCCTTATTATCATTCTCCGCAAAATCTTCACTCATTTGTACATCAACCGTTTCATTTACTCTCGATTGCACCTCACCATCATCCAAATTCTTAACCTCTTCTTCCATCAAGTCTAAATTCAAGTCAAAACTTCGCTCCTTCTTCTCACCACCCAAATCTTCAAAAACCTCATTTATAGCCACATTCAAATCAATCATTTCTTTCTTCACCCCAGAACTCTCCTCCCCAAACAACCCCTTATTTAAATCTACACCATCTAGAAAATCCAAATTCACCCTCTTATTCAAATCCAAGCCATGCAGCTTAGCCCCAACACCACCACCCCTAACTTCTCTACCCCCATGATCATCATTTTTATTTAAGTTACTTAAACCATCTTCATTCAAATTTAAGTCAAATTTCCTAGATACGCCGCCTTTATTCACCAAACTACCAAAAACATCACTTTCAATAACAGAATTGTCATTAAATGTACCTTCATTATCAATGAGCGAGTGAAGTTCAGCCAACTCCAATTCTTTACAATCTCCGTCGTCGTACACGATCCTAAATAAACCGGTGGACTGTTGGTAAGCTTCAACTGAACCAAAGGAAGTTCCGTTTTGCAGTTGGAACTTCCTCTTCACCCTTCTCCCCACATACTCCATTTCACAGATTTCAAAAATAACGCTTCAGAAATAAAATCAATGAATGAGGATTACATTCAGAAGAAAGAAAATTGAATTTGAAGAGTAGAAAAGAAATGAAAATTGATCAGCAAAAACCCTTTGAATAGAGAAAGAATATGGTTTTCCTCTCTCTCTCAAGAGACGGAAAAAAGTTCGGTGTGCATATGTGTTGAGAGTGGTGACTACACACAATGACAACTTGATGCTGCGTTTTTTATGTGACTTTGGAGAGTACAACTTTCGAGGGTGATTGTACTACTAAATTGGTTTGGGTTTCTGAAAAGGGTAAAATAAAATTTACTCCCATACTAATGTTCTTTTTATTATTTATTTCAAAAAAATAAGGTACAACTTGTAAAGAATAAAATAAAATTTACTGTTAGGATGTTTTGGGAGAATATTTTCCTTATTAGGGAGAAATGAGATTTTGACTATCTGTTGTTGTAGATTACAGTAATATTATTACAGTGGCTTTTTGAAAGAAAAGAATTAGGTAAGTAATATTATTACAGTGGCTTTTTTTTTTTTTAAATGGGTAAGGAATATTTATGACAAACGGAAAATAGGGAAAGTTGTTGAAATCTCTTGGACTCACTCTTCCTTGAAATTTAACTTTCAACCTCTTTTTGAATTTTTTTGGTTTTATTTACCTAAGATATTACCAACTTTTGTCACTTTTAAATGTGAAGTCATTTCAAATACTACTGCAACGTGTCAATGAAGTGGATACACATTTATAACTCAGGTCATTTGAAATATTATTAAAACGTGTCGATGAATCGGACATGCATTCAAACATGTGTATAATATTTGCAGACATTGATAAATTGCACATAAAATATTATATATTTATTGCTGTAAATCTATACAATATAGTACCGTTGTACTTCATAATTCAAAAAATGAAAGTTACCTGAGTTTTAGCCATATCCATCTCTTCCTCGACCATTTTAAAAACTTCAGACTTTGTTCTTGAAACTGTGTTTCAATTCCAACAGCTGCAACACGATCTTCAAAACTCATTGGAAGATCTGCACTGCAGATGAATGGTTTTGTTATAGAAGAAAATGCAAAACTTCAAATGCATAAGATATTTGAAAAATTGAAGGACTACAAAAAATCCAGATATACAAACAATAGAAGTCAAAATTTATGAATAACCATGAAAAGTATTTTTAATTTACTCAAAAGTTGACAATCAACCATACCTCATTTTTGTTGCTATTCTGTCCAAAAGATGTTCCCTTACAGCTCCCTCCTCAAGATTGTAAGTCGCAATAAGAAGTGGTTTGCATGGATATTTGAAAGCTGATCCCTTCTATCTCTACAACATTCACCCCCTTTGTAAAGACATTAAGAAGCAAATTACTAATACCTTCATCCAAAAGATTTATCTCAACGACATATAAGACTCCTCTATGAGCCTCCGCAAAAAGACCAGGTTGGACAACTATTGTTCCAGATTTCACAGATTCCTCAACATCAACTGAACCAATTAGTCCATCCTCTGTGATACCAAGAGGAATCTGAAACATAGATGTTAAAATAATTTTAAAAGAACAAAAATTATGAATCGTCATTAACAGATATTTTTCCAGGAATTACCTGAACAAAAGGTGACCTGACTATTTGGCCTTTACATTACCAGCTGAGTCATACTCCACTCTATTATCAAGACCATCATCCTACCTTCAAAGATATAGGCATTCGTTAATTTAGTAGCAAATTAATAGTTCAACAAAATAGACTTTTTTATCATACTGTTATGTCAAACTTCTGTTTCCAATTGAAAATCTTTAACTAGAGAAAAACATGAATTTTGAAAAATATCCTGAGGACACTTCTTCATGCCAATATCATAGGGTACTTTAACCTCCTTTATAAAATTTCTGAGGTAAACGGAAGTTGTTGAGTAAAGATCATCATTACTCACAACTATTTGTTTCCGTTTTCTTATATTCATATGTAGCAAATCAAATTGAGTTTAATTTTAATTGCAAGGTGAACATATTTGATGTACTAATTAAGAGTCTCGTGTACAAGAAACTATGATCAGTAACTGATTAGTTTGTAAGACGTAGAAATCTATTGCCAGTAACAACACAACCTTATGAGTTGTATAGTTATATATCCTCGCGTTAAAATAAATTATTCTGAGCTCACATTTAAATAATTATTCGCTACATATATTCAAGACAATATATATAGCATCTAAAAGAGGTTTCCAAATTCACTGGGCCTTACTCTTCGGGTTTTGCTGGGTCGGCATTCGAAATTGATCCACTAACTACTTCAATAGGTGGAAGAATAGCATGCAATCCACATGCCATGATTGTTTTTGCAGTTCCTCTCTTTCCAGATATTGCTATTCCTCCTATCTCACGGTCTATAGCCCCAAGTAAAAGAGCAGTCTTAATAGCATCCTGCATAGAATATTTAAAGTTTACATCTAGTAAAAAACTAAATACTACTGAAATTATGACAAACAAGTTTTTAGCTGATTGGAATATGAAATGAAGCAGTCATCCAAAATTAATACTCACTTAACCCTAAGTAAAAATCAAACCAATACAACAAACAGGGGGTGGGTACCTGGCCAACAACAGCAGCTAAAGGGAAAAATTGTCTTCCGTAGGGAGTTGAAGAATTTCTTTCATCTTCCTTCTTTTCTGGTGCGATTCCAACAGCACCATTGGTGGAATCAAGAGTTGCAGTGGCTTCAAGAGAAGAACTGGATTCAGTGGCTTTAGACATTTCAAGCTTGAATGTGATGCTGTTGATGGAGAACGCAATGCCATTACCAAATTATTATCGTCAAACTTGAAGAAAAGAAAGAGGGGAACTCCTCTCGCCTATGTTCTTATCTTATCTTTTTCTTTCTGATTTAATAAAGCTGGTGTCGCATTTCTTGAACCGAGGTTTAGTGCTCCTATAAGTTAGACTAGCGATTTTGGGTCAAATAGCAGTATCATATAAGTAGGATTGTCAATTGAGTCGGGCCTACACGAAGCTCGATGGCTCGACCCGATTTAAATCGGCTCAAACCTGAATATTTGTGAGCCGGATCGTGTTAGAGCCATTATATTTAACCCGATCAATTTATGAGTTGCTAACACAGCTCAACTCGAATAAAGTCCGAACATATAATTGTTTTAAATATTACGATTAATTATTTGTATTGTAGTTATATTCACTAATTACTGTTTTTATTATGAAACAAATAAACTTTACAAAAAGTTATATGTAAACTCACATGTATGTTAGCATATCAATTGCATACTTAAGGCCAAAACCCAAAGGAAAAATATTTAATCAAAGATAAAAGAAGACAAAAGTTAATCAAACATATCTTAAAAAATATGGGCAAATAACTCGATCTTTCAGTTAAGACATTATTTAATGATATATGCTCGTGTATTAAGAAATATAAGTCTATTCATATGTGTATCGATAATCTAAATATTTTATTTGTCAAGCTATTTTTGCTTATAATAACAAACCCGATATAAGTCCGACGTAGACCCGAAACTCGAAAAATTAAATTGGCCGTGTTTGAGCCTATAGCTATGAAACCCGACAGTATTTGAGTTCGAGCTATTTAAAGCTCTGCTCACAATGCCCGATTGACAGTCCTACATATGAGTTGTTGTTGTAGTAGCGATTTGGGTCAACTGATAATATTAAAGGATTGGTAAATAAAGTATATCCCAAATCGGGTCTGATCGAAATCAAGGTTTTCATGTAGCATGTGTGTATTCGAATTTCACCCTTTTTTTTTTTTTTGGAGCTCTCATAATAACATTCCACTTTAATTACAAACCAAATACATCGCGCAATAGCATCGAATGGTAGTTAAAATATCAACTTAAACCATCAATATCAACACTTAACTCATATATTTTGTACATTAGCTAGAGCTCTATAGGTACATATTTTTTAAAGCTATTTATTCACGGAACGTGAGCGCATCAATCTATCCTTAAACCTTTCTATACGAGTAGTAAGTCTCGTTAGACTTAGGGAGGTTCTTTTAAAGGAAAAACAATTGAATCAAATGTCAATTGATGAAGCAAAATATGCAATAGAGAGGTTAAGAATAACCAAGTGAGTACAAGAAAAATGTACGATAGCTTTTCTAATCTAAGATGAAATAATCATATTGAACCCTCATCATGACTCTCCATGTTAAACGGGACAGTCTATAGTGACTCTTGCCCATTCAAGAGTCACGGCATTTTATGCCTATTTTTGGTGTATGGTGTGCATGTGTGTATGAACTACTCTCTTATTAATTTATCATGTGCACAACAAATTGACAAAAACACCATTACAAGTCTTTTTTTATTTCCATTTTACCCCTCTCATTTAATTTACATTTCTCTCTCTTCACCCTAAACTCATAGCACCGTCTCACACACCACCGCCTCACACACCTGGCCGTTTCGGTGGCCACGTGAGCGGCAAGCCTTTGCCGCCGTTCTTGTGTGACAAGAACGGCCCTCTGTTGATCGATTTGATTTGGTTGAAACTTGTTAATTTTTCTCCATTTTTTCAAGAAACTTATTTCCAGATTTCTATTTCTTGAGCTTTAGCAAGAGGACACGATATTGGGGCTGATTTGAGTGAAGAAACAGGGAATTTTGAGGTAATATCTTTGGTACCTTCATTAATGGTTGTCCTTCACCGTGACGGCGAAGAAGATGAACATTTACTCTTTTTTTTCTTTTTTCTTTTATTTTTTCTGACTTTCCTTTTTCTTATATTTTTTTATATAAAATAATATTTTAAGATTCGATTTTATTATTTTTAATACTCTTGTACTTGGGTTGATAGAAAATCGAATATTATATTAATGAACTTAATCCCGTAGTATCATTAACCCCTCCATAAATCAATAATTAGTGAAATTTGATGTTTTTGGTCACAAATGACCACAAACAGAGAACTAAATCTCGTAATATCATTAATCCCTCCGCAAATCGATAATTAGTGAAATTTAAAATTTTTGCTCACAAATGAACCCAAAAGGATAACTTAATATTGTAGTATCATTTACCCCTCCGTAAATCGATTATTAGTGAAATTTGATTTTTTTTTGTCACAAATAACCGCAAACAGAGAACTAAATCTCGTAATATCATTAATCCCTCGATAAATCGATTATTAGTGAAATTTGATGTTTTTGGTCACAATGACACCAAACGGGTAACTTAATCTGGTAGTATCATTAATCCTTTCGTAAATCGATAATTAGTTAAATTTGATTTTTTTTGTCATAAATTACCCCAAACGGATAACTTAATCTCGTAGGACTTCGTTCAATTATACATTATCTTGTAGTCTATTAATCGAGCTAATTATCGATTTCAGTTATATTTATAATATTAATTGAACAATAATGTTGACTTTGTAATGTTAATAATATATTATACTATTTAGAACTTTGATGTCATTTGTAATATCACATAAGGTTATAAAATTTACTATTACAATATTTGTTTCAATATTTTTTGATAAAATTTTATATTTGCCAATAATAGTTTAGTAGTAATTAAATAAATTGAAGTAATATCATTGACACCTAAAAATTTAAATAAAAAAATTGCAAATATATCAACTTAAAATTAATTAGTACGATGTAATTATAATTAAAATTTGTTGGAATTTTTTTTCTTTACATTATTCACAAACTTATATTAGCATAGCATCTTATGAATATATTTAATTTTTTTACATATTTATTAACAATTATAAATTAAACAAAGTTATAATATAAATATAAAAATATTATTAATACATAATTGAACACAAGTATATTAATTTTGTGTATTAATAAAAGAAAATTTTAATATTTTAAAAAAAGGTACCGAACCTCTACCCCGCCGTCAACCCTCCCCCTTTCAGGCGGCAGCCTGGAATCGTCGATTCCAGGACGTCTCCGGCGACCTGGGAAAGTGGTGGTGGTCATTAGGTGGCGGCGGTGCAGATTTGGGCGGGGTGGTGAAATTTAATCTAGAGTTTCATCTCCCATCATACAGCATATCGCCTGATGAGCAAATTGCTGGTGGGGACGATTACTTGTATGCATCATAAAAAGTTTAACTAGAAAGAGTTATTTTAGCTACAAACTCGAGAAAACTATTGTTTATCAAACCATTACTCAGAAAAGTATGCATTAATTAAGCTTCCTTATCAACCTTCTCAGACACACAGGGAAATGGCAGATTCAGGTCCAACAACATTTCACACATCTCTTTTGTCTTTCCCGTCTGACTCGGGTGTGGATCCTGGTGACTATTTCTCCAAATTAACAGTCAAAAATATCCTTGGGTTCATCATTTGACTCAGATTTCTGACCTGTTGAACTTTCGCCTATGTAAGGCAAACCATTAAAATCTTCATAGGTGGCGATGGTAATTTCTGAAACAAGTTCAGCCTTGCTGCTTACAGATGGATAAGGATGAGGGCAGACGGGAGGCCTCTTATTGAGACACTTGTGGCACTTAAAGCCAATAAGGTGATCGATTTTATCTGACATGAGATCTAAAGCATCTCCATGAAACCAAACTGCAAGTGCAGCCAAAAGAGAAAATAGTAAGTATGATGAAATTTAACAGTTGAATAAAAGAGAATCAAACATCAGTTAAGAATTTTTTTGGGTAGGAACTGTTTTCCCAAATCAGGTGTGTTAAAACTTCTTTCATGATGAAACAGCAGCTATCAGGAATATTTCTGAGCTCTCGGGTAGAAAGAAGGGTAGTGTAGTCAACTATAGGTGGCACCTACCTTTCTTAGAAAATAAATTTCTTAACTTAGGTTACCTCTGCAAATTTCACAATCCACGTAACTTAGGTTAGATGCATAGTTTAGTTCGCCACACATGCTGCATTTTGGTTTATCATTGACAGAAATAACCCCCCAAGGGATCACAAGAAGCATTTTACTCCTGAAATGCATCAACCTTTCATCATTCGGCCTTCTTCACAGTTGTAAACCTTTCGACCAGAAACTGCTATTAATAGGTGATGCAGCGTACGTAGTGAGAAAGATGAATATGGTCAATAACCCGTTGATTCTTGAACAAGAATACCGTGAGATTGAAAGAATTGAGAAAACTCAAAATTTGCATAAACTTCATAAACTGAAAAACTCCTCCAAGTTTACAATGCTTAAATAAAACCCTAAAAGCAGAAATAAACTAAAATGACGAAAAGGTCCTTAATTAAATAAAAGGCATAACAAGTAATTAAATTCCTCCAAAACTAAAAATAAGTCTTCTTAAGACTTAGGATCGGCTACACCATTAATGGTGTAGTGCGATTCAAGATTGACAAAGAAGTCGTAAAAAGTCTAATTTAAGAGTTTATTAGGTCATTTATAAGTTTTGATATTTTAGGGACCTTTTGGTAATTTTTATTATTTTCTATCTCTAGGGTTTTCTCTTATATATATAGTTATTGTTATACTTGTGAGACAATTCAGTTTAGTTTTGTTTATATCAGAATTTGAGTTTTCTCAGTTCTCTCAATTTCACGGTATTCTTTATAGAATCAACGAGTTATTGAATTCCTTCAAATTCACGGTATTCTTTTATCAAGAATCAACGGGTTTTTGATTATATTCATCTTTCTCACTACGTACGTTGCATCAGAGTGGTATCAGTAATCAGTCCGATCTTGTTATCATGCTGTCAAGAAAACACGTAGATGCAATTCGTAGGGACGAAATTATTTTGTTACATCAACAGATAGACCAATTGGCACAACGATTGGCTGTCTTTTATCAACCGCAACCACAGTACGATTCGGATCATGAATCGGAAGATGCTCCATCTTTTGACGAAGAAACTTATGAAAGATCCCCTATATATGATGAGTCCGACGAAGAAATTTATGACGTATCCACTATATATGATGAGTCTGGCGAAGATGATGATGGGTTTTATTTTGGCGATAGCAATCCAAAAAAGCCCTCAACAAGAGAAGAGAACGATTTATTTTCGAAATCTGCCTTTCTTCCTATAGTGGAAAATACTCATGAAACTTATATGCCGATGGTGTTCGAGGTGGTTGAGGAAAATTGTCAAAGTCTTCTTGAACTTCAAGATTCTTTGGATAAAGAAACTCTTGTTGACATCTCTTTAATGGGATACCAACACGACATCGATTTTGTCATTGGTACATTTAATTTTGATGAAACTCAATTTAATTCAGAATGTTATCATACAACTTTGGAGGATTACGTCAAGTCTTCAACATTAATGTTGTGCTCAAGTCTAGATTCTCTTATTAATTTAGTGAAGTATTATTTTTCATCAATGAAGAAGCTTATCAAGATTCGAGGGAGGGTTTACTCCTACCAAGATTCGAGGACGAATCTTTTCCATCCTGAGGAGAATGGTGTAGTGCGATTCAAGATTGACAAAGAAGTCGTAAAAAGTCTAATTTAAGAGTTTATTAGGTCATTTATAAGTTTTGATATTTTAGGGACCTTTTGGTAATTTTTATTATTTTCTATCTCTAGGGTTTTTTCTTATATATATAGTTATTGTTATACTTGTGAGACAATTCAGTTTAGTTTTGTTTATATCAGAATTTGAGTTTTCTCAGTTCTCTCAATTTCACGGTATTCTTTATAGAATCAACGAGTTATTGAATTCCTTCAAATTCACGGTATTCTTTTATCAAGAATCAACGGGTTTTTGATTATATTCATCTTTCTCACTACGTACGTTGCATCATGGCTCCTCTTACTGATTGCATGAAAGGTACCAAATTTCACTGGACACCTGATGCCGAGGCCGCGTTCGCAGAAATCAAACATAAACTAACTTCAGCACCTATTTTGATCCTACCGGATTTTACCCAACCGTTTGAACTTCACTGTGATGCATCGAAAACTGGGATTGGGGCGGTTCTCAGTCAAGCAGGCCGACCAGTGGCCTTCTTTAGCGAGAAACTTTCTGGTGCCAAACTCAGGTTCAGTACTTATGATGTGGAATTCTACGCGGTGGTTCAGGCAGTTAAACACTGGCGACACTATCTTTTTCAGAAAGAATTTGTTTTGTTCACCGATCATGATGCACTCAAGCACCTTGCTAGTCAAGATAAGATTTCTTCTCGGCACGCTTCTTGGCAGTCATTCTTACAACAATTCACGTTCGTGATTAAGCACAAAGCCGGTATTTCGAACCGCGTGGCAGACGCACTCAGTCGTCGTCATAATATGCTCTTAGATATGCGGGTTACCGTCCCTGGGTTTGATTCCTTCGTGGATTTATATGCAACTGATCCTTTCTTTGCCGTTGTTTTGGGGAAGATACAAAATAATGAGAGGACGGATTTTATCCTGCAAGATGGATTTCTTTTTCGGGGCCTTCAACTTTGTATTCCTGAGTGCAGTCTGCGAGTAAAAATTATTCAGGAACTACATAATGAGGGACATGTTGGCCGTGATCGTACCTTGCAATTAGTTGCTGGTTCCTATTTTTGGCCATCTATGCGCAGGGAGGTGGGTAAATTTGTTGATCGTTGTCGGGTATGTCAATTGGCTAAGGGCACTTCTACTAATGCCGGTTTATACATGCCTCTGCCAATTCCAACTCAGCCTTGGACGGATGTTAGTATGGATTTTGTTCTTGGTCTTCCACGTACTCAGCGTGGCAGTGATTCTATCTTTGTAGTGGTTGATAGGTTCTCCAAGATGAGTCACTTTATTCCTTGCAAAAAGACTACAGATGCGGTTCATACGGCTCAATTGTACTTTCACGAGGTTTATCGCTTACATGGTCTCCCTACTTCTATTGTTTCTGATCGTGATACTCGTTTTTTGAGTCATTTCTGGCGGAGTCTTTGGCGTTCTGTTAATACCACATTGAACTTCAGCAGTGCTTATCACCCCCAAACTGATGGGCAAACAGAGGTGGTCAATCGTTCACTTGGTAACTTATTGCGTAGCCTAGTGGGTGACAATATTAAATCTTGGGATCTGAAACTTTGTCAGGCTGAATTTGCCCACAACCACGCTATCAATCGTAGCACAGGCTACAGTCCTTTTCAGATTGTGTACGGGATAGTCCCACGGGGACCTCTTGATCTACTTCCTTTACCCGACAACGTTCGTCCTCATGCCACCGCAGCAGATCTAATCGACCAACTCCAGCTGATCCACCAGCGTACCCACTCGCACCTTGCAGCGGTTGCTGTCAAATACAAAGCCTCGGCTGACAAGAAGCGTCGTTTGGTTGAGTTTGATGTCGGGGACATGGTATGGGCTGTCTTGACTAAGGATCGTTTTCCACCGCGTGAGTACAATAAGCTTAAAGCTCGAAAAATCGGTCCAGTGGAGGTTATCGAGAAGATCAACCCGAACGCATATCGTTTGCTCCTTCCCAACAACATTAACACGTCGGATGTTTTCAATGTAAAGCACCTCATTCCATTTGCGGGAGATAATGCAGCCGACCATGAAGACGATCTCGATTCGAGGTCGAATCTTCTTCACCCTGGGGAGAATGGTGTAGCCGATCCTAAGTCTTAAGAAGACTTATTTTTAGTTTTGGAGGAATTTAATTACTTGTTATGCCTTTTATTTAATTAAGGACCTTTTCGTCATTTTAGTTTATTTCTGCTTTTAGGGTTTTATTTAAGCATTGTAAACTTGGAGGAGTTTTTCAGTTTATGAAGTTTATGCAAATTTTGAGTTTTCTCAATTCTTTCAATCTCACGGTATTCTTGTTCAAGAATCAACGGGTTATTGACCATATTCATCTTTCTCACTACGTACGCTGCATCAATAGGTGTCCTCTTCTTTTTCCGAATGGTATTGGGCTCTGGAAACTTGCCCATTTCTGATTTAGCTTGCTTTCCCTTCTGTCCCTTCTTTCCCTTTTTTCCCTTGGTAATCTCAAAAGAAACCTTCACAACGCGTTTAGCATTTCTAACAGAACGCCGCGAAGGTGCAGCCAAAGGAACTATCTTTTTGTTTTCAGGATTCACTGCTTGCTTCCCTTTCCATTGTTTATTCCCTTTTCCTGAGTGTAATTGCTTCAGTCCTTCAAATTCATTCTTAGGTTCTGAGACCTCAGATTTCCCCTTCCTTGCATCATTTTTCACCAAATTCCCGCCTCGCATTTATAACATGTATATATGCACACAGCCGTGACAGATCCAGCAGATTTGCGAACATGTCTTTCATGAAAAAAACCTGGCATGTTGCTTCAAGTATCACATTATTTGCCATTTATATATTTATACACCAGGAAAAGGCCCAAAGAATCTGACAAGTAAAACTAGACAACTAGCTTAAGCCAAAACCACACCATATAAGGAAAATTAAGATATAAAAATATTATTTGTTATTGATTTCTGAGCAGTGTCGCGAAGAATTAAATATACCACCAATATGAATTCTAGGCAAATTAAGAATGTCTTACCTTTGCAATCCTGGCAGCTCACTGCTTCCCTGAAAATCAACAGAAGTAAGCTGATCACTGACATTGCAAAATCAGAGGACAAAGAAAGATTAACAAGCAAAAATAATTGCCTCAGAGAAGCATGTTTGCTTGTACAACATAAAAGTAAGAAAAATACCAATAAGTATATTACCATCCAGCCAAGCCAATATTTTTTTGACTTAAAGGGAAAATTTGAGTATGCATAAAAAAAGTCTTTGCTCACAATATGACAACCAGTATTCCAACTAACAATATAAAAGTTGGTTGCCATTCAATGCTCTAGGATTCCTTTTTTTAGTTATAAAAATTGGTTGTTTGTAAAACTTATAACTTGTAACAATTAAAGTTATAGCATACCTCATGAGGACATCGCAGTTGCATTGCCCACATTGATAATGTCCTCTTTTCTCTAGTTTAGAAAACAGGTATTCAAAGCCCTTTTTTCTTGAAGAGCTTTCCAGTTACTTTAATGCTCGGCTGAAGGTCTGTAAGTTTCGTCTTACTTGCTTTACAAGCAAGTCTTTTTTCTTCGTACGCTTTCAAAATATGCAACGGAACATGAGACTCCTCAAGCAAATATTTCTTCCTTCCGCTAGATGAATCTTCAATACTTGATCCATGTTTCACAATAATGTTGGGGATATGTCTTCTTTTGCCAAAATCCAGAAGATACTTTACTAGTGTTCCATCAGAGCGCTTCCTACGAACTGTAGCCTTTTTAAATGATTTGACTGATTTGTTCTTCGAGAGAATGTTAGAATTCCCAATATCATTCCATCTAATATTTGCATCAAGCTCCCAAATCTGTACACAATTATTTTCATAAACACCTCTTTTCATCTCTAGTTCTACCCACTTTTCACTTTCCATTGATAGGAGAAATTATGGGCATTATATGATTGGGCAACTGCCTTGCAATCTACACTATCCATATGCCTTCAAAATATTGTCCTTTATTGTGTGTGCTAATTGTTCACAAGTAGACCAGATCTCTGAAAATAAATTGGAAGGATAATACAAATCTGAGAAACCAACGTACTTTTAAAAGCAGTGTTCTAGCACTCTACACTAATAGTTCTTCAAGCTAAAACAATAGGTAACACCCAAAACATGAAAAATATAAATAATATAAAGACTTGTCTGAAAAGCAAGCTGCTCCACGCTTCTTGATGTCTCAACGGCAGCCCTCCATGCATCATATCTAGTCCTCTTCACATTTTATCCACTTTCAGGATATAATATGCCTGGTATCTTCTTACATCCACCAATAACAATGCAAACTTGAAACATTATTCAGATAACGGCTTCACTCAGAGATCACAATTTTAAGTAGAGGAACAATAATAGATATTTTGAACCTTGCTAGCCAGCTTTGGAAGCCAAATTGCGAGGCAAAACCTTCCAATTAAAGAGCTTGCGTGAGCCCGTTCCACCTCTCCACCACAATAAATGCAGCCCAGGATCAGCTTTTGAGGGTGGGGAGATCCCCGGCTCAGAAGACCTTGCGTTTCTTGAAGACGCTCGCGTAGAATTGATCACGAAATGAGAAGCAGAACCCATTGTAGCAACAGAATCCACATGTTTTTGCCAATCAGAAGAAAGTGCTAGATGATGCAAATTGGACTCCAGCTGGTGGTAAAAATGGAGACAATCAGCTAAATAAAACAAGGTACAAAGTGGAGAAAGACGGAATTAAGCAACAAAATCTACAGGTTCAATAAGTACGTACATTTAATAAAGATCCTAGGGAGTAGAAATGCTGCGTACCTGGAGAAGCAAAAATTTCAATGAACCAATGTTGGCCGCTCCACCAACACTTTCACGCCAAACAATGGAACATGGGCCCAAAAGAAGACCTTGCAGATGATCTTCGATGCATATCATATGGCACATAACATCAATAAGATGTATTTCTCTATTCTTATCAAACCCAATACTTAAAGCCTCACTCGTAAAGTTTTCTACAGATGGAAATCTATCACTCATGATGAATAAGCAGTCCCTTTCCTCTTCAGGAGCTTTGCAATAGAAGCACCACCCACATTTTTCTTTCCTATAGTTCATGTTTGAGTTTTGAATATTTGACCAAGAAAAATTAGCAAACCTACTAGTTATTATCTTTAGCTGCCCCGCTACAGATTCCTCGAAAGATCTTGGGGCATCTTCAGAAATCTCTCCTCTTCAGGAGCTTTGCAATAGAAGCACCACCCACATTTTTCTTTCCTATAGTTCATGTTTGAGTTTTGAATATTTGACCAAGAAAAATTAGCAAACCTACTAGTTATTATCTTTAGCTGCCCTATTACAGATTCCTAGAAAGATCTTGGGGCATCTTCAGAGATCTCATCTGATGATTTAAATGCCAATTTTCCCAAAACTGATGATGATATTTGAGCAAATTCATAAGAGTTGACATAATTTGTCCTAAAATGCACTTGAGACTTGATGGAGTTTATGGCAGAATGTGCATAGCTATAATTTTCAGAATTAAGATTTTGCCTTGTTCAACATCTAATATAGTTGATGCTAAACAATGATCTGCAATTTCACCAAGCTTCAATGGAATTTGTGAATCATCTGGAATATCGGGGCGTGCTTTTGAACATCCAAACGCACTCTCCTTTAAGGCATCCGTCTTCATGAATGCTTGACAGACTTCGGCTGATCCTTCAGAATTTGCCAGTTGAATTTTCCATTTTTGCTCCAAGGTTGCCCGTCTCCAGTGTGACAGTAAAGTTCCCTACATTTTCAGTTTCTAATTTACTAAAATAAGCAGTCACCAAGGACTTTTCATCAGACCACTTTTCAGCAACAGCCTCATCAGTTTCCGATGTTCTTTGATGCATATCTGGTGGTTGCCTATTTTCAGGAAAAGCTGACTGTGTAGAGGACCTAGAGTCGAAACCATTTTTGGTCCCAACAACTCCATGTACTATATTCCAATTCTTACATATAGCACTTATTATTGTGTCGTAGACAAATGGCGGCGACTCTAGAGCTTTAATAAGAGTAGGCAAATAAATTTTATTATACAACCAACTCGGGACATCGTCATTGTATGACTCCAACCTGCACAGAAGCAAGAATCGAAATTAAATATGATATAGTTGAAGTCATGGGCACATTTACTATAGAAATATGGTCATGAGTAAATTAGAATCAGATATGTCAGAACACAGAATATACGAGTAGAATATAAAAAAAAGTAACTGATAAAGAAGTAAAAAATTAGATTATGCTACTTTTGGGCAAGCTAGCAAAGCTAGATGAAGATATGGTACAAAGAAGTTATAGCATATAATGTCATTTTATGACGTAGCCCGGGAAATGTGAGAGAGATTTATATTCTAGACGGTTTTTAACAAATGAGAAAAGACACGAAGACGAGACTTAACCAATCTGAAATAAAGTAGACCAATCTCTAAATAAATTTGTAGATAATCCTACTAATCAACATTGACGACCAAATCCGTTATTTTAAATAGAAGAAAAAAATTAAAATCAGTTAGTGTGATTACAAAGGGGGAAAAAAGGTAGGTTAGCATAAGAAAACAAGTTAATTAAGGATGAGATTTCACTGTCTATAAGCACATCCAATCAAACTGCATGTATTATGATGAAGTTAATTATACAAGGTCAAAAGCATGAAACTAGTGAAAGTAAGACTAATGCATGTGGATTGAACCCACAGGACATTCACAGCGACAAATTGACGGTAATAAAAAAATTGTTACTCGAAAGTTAAGCATGTAAACATTTTTAACATATTATAACCAAGCTGTCAACACCCAATTAAAGTTGTACACAGGTGGGGCATGATCATCTAAATAAAATATCAACGCTTGCATGTCATTTGAATATGCACATTGAACCGACGTAGTTACAATACTTGCTCGGTTGGCATTAGCGAGTTAGAGGCGTTTTCCATGAAAATTAAGAAAAATCTCAAAAAAAAATGAAGGTTTGATGTGAACCTAATTTTTTTTCCGAGAGGATCATGAAGTTAATCAGACAAACAGGTTCAACAAAAGCATGAAGGTACAACAAAATCAAGAAAAGTATGAATTCACATGATCTACAATTCTTACTAAAGCTTGAGAAGTTGAAGCCACGGAGCTTGAAAATCCAACGCTTTTATGTACTCTCATACTCAAGGCATTAGCTAGATCTCTCATATTAGGAAATAAATTTGAGTTTGCGTCAACTCAGGAAACTCTAAACATCAAGTTCAATAGCCGCATAGTTGTATCCGACACTCTACTAATTTACTGTTCAGTATTTTGTTAATCTTTAGTAATTAATAAGGCTTCTGGATACTTAACTCCTTTTCATGCATAACGAGAAATGTCATTTTCTGAGACATCCTAATTGAATTGAAAGTCACATAAATTCTACGCTTTCACTAGTTTCAGTACATAGATATTAAGATTCATGCAATCAATATCAACGAATACATGTCATGTACTACGTAAAAAAATTACATTGGGATTCTATTATCGTGTTATTAGATTCCAATGATTGTTAATATGTGATCTTGATCCACTTTATTGCTCGATTAAAATACTACCACATTTCCTCTACTCATCTAATCAGCAAGAAAAGCAAGCAGCATAGATTCCTTTTTTCAATATTCCTCTTTTTTTAATAAGCAGTCTTCATATGTCTGATTTGAACTACCAAGAACAATGTAAACCATTTGTGTACATTTAACTCATAGAAATGTCAAAACTTTTCTGAACTTTTCTCAATATGAGCAAGTCTCGAAAAGAACTGTGCAAGGAATAAAATAGCATGAGTGGTAGAAGACATTTCTACATATAAAGTTTAATATAGATCAACTAACATAGTTGATCATCCATCTTTTACGTCAAGAACGTTTATAATGTGCAAAGTAAATTAAAATTTAGTGTCGAAAGTAATTTGTGGCTAAGGGAGCATAAATTCATTTTTGAAAGGAAAAGCGGCGAACATATACAATGATAGTACAACTAGTTATTTTGGACCATAACACATGTGCTTAATATAATAAAAAAACGTAAAACTGCAAAGCTTGAAAATTATTTAATAGATTCCAGATATATCATGCCGAGTATTTCTTTGTACGTTAAATGTAAGATCGAAATTTGAAGAAAAGTTAAAGGTTTTAATAAGAGGGGACATAAAAAAGGAAGTAGAAGAAGAAGAGTACTACTCCTATTTTGGCACACTCAGTTATTGTGCTAAAGTAGAATATTGATTTGATATCAGCTACATCAAGAAAATTTGAGGAATACTTAAGTATAACAATTATACATGAAATGAACAAGACTTCAAATTTGGTAATATACTTATACAAAGTATAACAATTTTATCTTTCGGGGGTTTTGGGGAGGGGGGTGGTTTTGCTGCTGAATATATATCAAACAGTGATGTGTCAAAGGGAGAAACCAAACTTTTGCTATCGGGTTCTAATTAATGATATATATAGTCTATAAATTCCTAGTTTTTTTGAACTCTAACATTGTAAATTACTAGAGAGTGGTGTATAAGGACCTTAGGTGAAATAACCACATCTGGTGAAAAATTAGATGCTCTTATTCTTATAATTAACATATTGCAAATGAGTTTCTTTTTTTCACTAATGCACGGTGATAAGCAGAGAAAAGATAAAACACAAAAGAAAAAACAGAAGAGCTAAGAGCAACCAGGGTATAAGATCTACACCCCAAAGGTTTTAACTTCATCCACATTGGTAGGGATAAGATTTACCTTGTACACACAGCTCTGTTCCAATCAACTAGCAAGTTTATAAAATAAGAAACTGAAAGATGAGTAAGTTTAGTCTACAAACTTTGTGATACGTCTTATTAAAGTATTAAACCACTAATCACTTATTCCGAAAAGCAAAGTCATATAATTTGCTTAGCTAACTTATAAAGAGAAACTTACACCAACGGGTAACCACAGCTGCTATTATATTGTCGGCCATAAGGATCAGTACCCAACACTTCCGCTCCTCGAATTAACTTCCCCATTTTCAACCAAGGCTTATCCTTCTCAATCACACATTCAGGGCAATACCAATCACCCTCTGGCAACAGGCTACTGACGACCCCTACACACCTCGCATGAAATGCTGCAGGGCAACCATCGCAGCATATTAAGTTCCCATCCATTTTACAGAGGCAACATTCTTCACCATTATAATCTGTAGGTTCATTAGGATCCTCTTCAGCAAGGAAAGAAGAGCTAGCAACATCCATCACAGCCATTCTTTTTCTAGAATTTTCAAATTTCATATTCCTTTCCAAATCCTTGATCCTTTTTGTTGAATCGGTCCTTCTATTTAGCTCTGACCTGAAGGCTTCCACTTCAATCACATCATCGCAAAGGAGACGCAGTATATCAACCTTTGCTGAAACAGGCAGTTTGTAGTAGTCACTCTGAAGAGTTTTCGAATTACAGAGATCTACACCAGGTATATATCCAGGACTGTGCAATAAGAGATACCTGACCTCAAACATGGGCCATGTAATCATGTTGAGAGAATCCCAACTAAAATTGCTAAAAAACATCAAATATGAAAAATAGTAAGTTCCGTGAAATGAAATTTTAAATGTAAAAGCTTTTCTATAGAGTAAACTTAATACCTGAGACACTTGGATGCAGACACAGAACCTTCATATGAAAGGGACTCCAAATGCTTCCTCAATGTTTTCAGAAGGGAAACATGGATAGAGTCAAACAATGACGTTGCGCCATCACATTTAAGACATGCCACAAAACCATCCAGTTCAAAGGGTCTTAATAACAATAAAGTACTAAAAGACCTCAAAAATGCATAAACAGAAACCAACTTAAACGCAGAAACTCCAGGAATATCCAGATTGCTGGAAGAAGGCGGCAACTCTACCTTTGCTGGAAGCATCAAGTTTTCTGGAGATTCCCCCCGAACATTTGCCTTAGACACAGCACTAATCGCTGGAGAGCTCATCTGATCATTGATAGCATACAACCCTGTTGCACGATAAACATGACCTTGACCAGAAGGTGCATTCAATTTTGCTATGCGACTGCTCCTTCTTAACCCTGTCTCTGGTGTAGTTATGGGGATATCATTAGCTGGTAAATCTATTATCTGCCTACCTCTTCTCCCTCTCGATGAACTGCCTAATACTCTATTAGCACCATCGTCCAATGTATTACAAATTCTCAATGGGTTTTCGTCCCTACTTTCCAGTAATTTCAATTTCCCAGATTCAACATCCACTATTATCTCTTCTCGTGTAGCCAATTCATTATTATTATTATTCAATGCTCCTTTTTTCTTCCTACTCCTACTCTTCTTTGGTGCACTTACTGAAGCCACATTCTGACTACTTACCACAGAAGCCCAGTTCTTGAACGGGTTCTCTCCTTCGTTCTCCATATTTGATACCCCATTTCCCTCATCATCATCCGAAATCACTATTATCTCCTTATTATCATTCTCCGCAAAATCTTCACTCATCTGTACATCAACCATTTCATTTACTCTCGATTGCACCTCACAATCATCCAAATTCTTAACCTCTTCTTCCATCAAGTCTAAATTCAAGTCAAAACTTCGCTCCTTCTTCTCACCACCCAAATCCTCAAAAACCTCATTTATAGCCACATTCAAATCAATCATTTCTTTCTTCACCCCAGAACTCTCCTCCCCAAACAACCCCTTATTTAAATCTACACCATCAAGAAAATCCAAATTCACACTCTCATTCAAATCCAAGCCATGCAGCTTAGCCCCAACACCACCACCCTTAACTTCTCTACCCCCATGATCATCATTTTCATTCAAATTATTTAAACCATCTTCATTCAAATTTAAGTCAAATTTCCTAGATACGCCGCCTTTATTCACCAAACTACCAAAAACATCACTTTCAATAACAGAATTGTCATTAAATGTACCTTCATTATCAATGAGCGAGTGAAGTTCAGCCAACTCCAATTCTTTACAATCTCCGTCGTCGTACACGATCCTAAATAAACCGGTGGACTGTTGGTAAGCTTCAACTGAACCAAAGGACGTTCCGTTTTGCAGTTGGAACTTCCTCTTCACCCTTCTCCCCACATACTCCATTTCACAGATTTCAAAAATAACGCTTCAGAAATAAAATCAATGAACAAGGATTACATTCAGAAGAAAGAAAATTGAATTGAAGAGTAAAAAAGAAATGAAAATTGATCAGCAAAACCCCTTTGATTAGAGAAAGAATATGGTTTTCCTCTCTCTCTCAAGAGATGGAAAAAAGTTCGGTGTGCAGATGTGTTGAGAGTGGTGAATACACACAATGACAACTTGATGCTGCGTTTTTTATGTGACTTTGGAGAGTACAACTTTCGAGGGTGAATGTACTACTAAATTGGTTGGGGTTTCTGAAAAGGGTAAAATAAAATCAACTCCCATACTAATGTTCTTTTTATTATTTCTTTCAAAAAAATAATGTAAAAACTTGTAAAGAATTAAAAAAAATTGACTGTTAGGGTGTTTTGGGGAGAATATTTTCCTTATTAGGGAGAAATGAGATTTTGACTATCTGTTGTTGTAGATTACAGCAATATTATTACTATGGCTTTTTGAAAGAAAATAATTAGGTAAGTAATATTATTACAGTGGCTTTTTTTTTTTAAAAATGGGTAAGGAATATTTATGACAAACGGAAAATAGGTAAAGTTGTTGAAATCTCTTGGACTCACTCTTTCTTGAAATTTAATTTTCAACCTCTTTTTTGAATTTTTTTGGTTTTATTTACCTATGATTCTACCAACTTTTGTCACTTTTAAATGTGAAGTCGTTTCAAATATTACTGCAACGTGTCAATGAAGTGGATACACATTTATAACTGAGGTCATTTGAAATATTATTAAAACGTGTCGATGAATCGGACATGCATCCTAACATGTGTATAATATTTGCAGACATTGATAAATTGCACATAAAATATTATATATTTATTGCTGTAATTCTATACAATATAGTACCGTTGTTCTCAATATTTCAAAAAATGAAAGTTACCTGAGTTTTAGCCATATCCATCTCATCCTCGACCATTTAAAAAACTTCACGACTTTGTTCTTGAAACTGTGTTTCAATCCCAACAGCTGCAACACGATCTTCAAAACTCATTGGAAGATCTGCACTGCAGATGAATGATTTTGTTATAAAAGAAAATGCAAAACTTCAAATGCATAAGATATTTGACAAATTGAAGGACTACAAAAATTCCAGATATACAAACTATAGAAGTCAAAATTTATGAATAACCATGAAAGTATTTTAACTTACTCAAAATTTGACAATCAACCATACCTCAAATTTATTGCTATTTTGTCCAAAAGATGTTCCCTTACATACAGCTCCCTCCTCAGGATTGTAAGTCGCAATTAGAAGTGGTTTGCATGGATTTTGAAAGCTGATCCCTTCTCTCTCTACAATATTCACCCCCTCTGTCAAGACGTTAAGAAGCAAATTACTAATACCTTCATCCAAAAGATTTATCTCATCGACATATAAGACTCCTCTATGAGCCTCCGCAAAAAGACCAGGTTGGACAACTATTGTTCCAGATTTCACAGACTCCTCAACATCAACTGAACCAATTAGTCCATCCTCTGTGACACCAAGAGGAATCTGAAACATGGATGTTAAAATAATTTTAAATGAACAAAAATTATGAATCGTCATTAACAGATATTTTTCCAGGAATTACCTGAACAAAAGGTGACCTGACTATTTGGCCTTTACATTACCAGCTGAGTCATACTCCACTCTATTATCAAGACCATCATCCCACCTTCAAAGATATAGGCATTCGTTAATTTAGTAGAAAATTAATAGTTCAACAAAATAGACTTTTTTTCTCACATCATACTGTTATGTCAAACTTCTGTTTCCAATTGAAAATATTTAACTAGAGAAAAACATGAATTTTGAAAAATATCCTGAGGACACTTCTTCATGCCAATATCATAGGGTACTTTAACCTCCTTTATAAAATTTCTGAGGTAAACGGAAGTTGTTGAGTAAAGATCATCAGTACTCACAACTATTTGTAAAAACAGAATAAAAGATGCATTTGGCTGAATACCTTTCTTGTATTCATGTACATGTATTTATAGGTCTATTCTAGGAGACAAAGAAGATACCTTATCTCCCTAATAAAAAATAAAATAAAACTGATTTCTAAGATCTCTATCCCTGCCCAAGAATCACTCTATAGACCTAAAATAGCACCTAATCAAATATTTACATAATCACAAATATTCTAGGAAATCTTTCATCACTCCCCCTCAAGCTGGCATGAAGATATCACTCATGGCAAGCTTGCTAACTAAATTATCGTGCTGCGCCTTAGGAAGTCCTTTGGTGAGTATGTCAGCTGATTGACTTGCAGTAGGTATGTAAGACATGCATATCACACCACTGTCTATTTTCTCCTTGATGAAATGTTTGTCTACCTCTACATGTTTTGTTCTATCATGTAGGACTGGATTGTGAGCTATAGAAATTGCAGCCTTGTTGTCGCAATAAACTTTAATAGGTATTGGTATCGGAACCTTTAACTCTTCCAGGAGTCTCTTGATCCATAACACTTCACAAAATCCATGTGCCACGGAGCGGAATTCTGCTTCAGCGCTACTTCTTGCTACGACACTTTGTTTTTTGCTTCTCCACGTAACCAAATTTCCCCCTACGAATGTGCAATAACCCGATGTAGATTTTCTATCGGTTACATTGCCTGCCCAATCTGCATCCGTATAGGCCTCTACCTGAAGATGACCTCTGTTTTTGAACAAAAGTCCTTTTCCCGGAGTCCCCTTGAGATATCTCAAAATTCTGAACACAGCTTCAAAGTGAGTAGGTCCAGGTGAATGCATGAACTGGCTAACAACACTTACTGCAAAGGCTATGTCAGGTCTAGTGTGTGCCAAATAGATTAACCTCCCAACCAGTCTTTGATAACGTTCTCGGTCCATCACTTCATTGGTTGCCGCTGCTTTTAGTTTCACATTAGGCTCGGTAGGAGTATCTGCTGCCTTACAACCTGTCATTCCTGTTTCTTTGAGTAAATCAAGAATGTATTTGCGTTGGTTGATGAAAATTCCTTCCTTGGATCTTGCGAACTCCATTCCAAGGAAATACTTCAGCTTTCCTAGATCCTTAATATCAAACTCAGCTTCAAGCTTCCTTTTCAAATTGCTGATCCCAAGAGAATCATCCCCTGTCATGATTATATCATCAACATATACTATTAGAATAGCCACTTTACCTTCTGTGGAATGTTTGAAAAATAAGGTGTGATCAGCTTGGCTTTGTGAGAAACCATGTCTCCGAATAACATTTCCAAAACGCTCAAACCAGGCTCTAGGGGACTGCTTCAACCCATATAGAGCTTTCTTCAACTTGCACACTTTACCTCTTCCCAATCTATCTTCAAATCCGGGCGGCAGGTCCATAAATACTTCTTCTTGTAAGTCCCCATTCAAAAAGGCATTTTTAACATCAAATTGATGAAGTGGCCAATTTGAGATAACTGCAAGAGAAAGTAGTATTCTGATAGAGTTAATCTTAGCAACAGGAGCAAAAGTCTCTTGGTAGTCAATACCATGAGTTTGAGTAAACCCTTTTGCTACGAACCTTGCTTTGTATCTCTCCACACTTCCGTCAGCTTTACATTTCACTGTGAACACCCACTTGCACCCAACTGTTTTCTTGTTTTTGGGTAGATCAATGACACTCCAAGTGTTATTTTTCCTAAGAGCATTCATCTCTTCCATCACAGCTAATCTCCAATTCAAATCACCTAATGCTTCCTGAACATTTCTTGGAACAAACAGATTAGAAATCCTAGACACAAATGCTCTATGAGTGTTTGACAATTTTTTGTATGACAAATATTTCGCAATAGGGTGTTTAGTACAAGTTCGAGTTTCTTTTCTTAATGCAATTGGAAGATCAAGATCAGAAATAGAAGATAAATTCGGTAAATCAAGAGATAAAGAAGGAAAAGAGGTGGAAGGAAGATTACCTTGAGTGTTAGGACCATTACTCGGAACATTGGATTGAATATCTGCTGGAGGAATAACTGGAGCAGTACTACGTTTGTGAAACCTTTTTCTTGAATAAACTCGAGGCTCAGATTGAGGGTTGTTATCTGTTTGAAATATTTCTCCCCCTGTATCTGATAAAATAATGCCTGGCAAAGTAGGATCGCAAGTACTACCACTAGTTTTCGTACTCCCAATAGGTGTTTCCAGAAAATGCTCATTAGAATTAATCAAAGGCATAGACACCTCCGAAATAGGTAAAGTTTCCCAAAACATATTTTCTTCTACTACCTTCTCCCCCTGAAGAAAAGTTTTTTGAAAGAAAGGTTTTTCCTCAACAAAGCTTACATCCATACTCTCAAAGAATTTCTTTGTGGCTGGATTAAAACATTTATATCCCTTTTTATTAGACGCATAGCCAATGAAGACACATTTTTCAGCTTTTGGGTCTAGTTTTGATCGAAAATTATTTGGTATGTACACATAACAAATGCAACCAAATACTTTTAAAGGAAGATCTGCAGTTAACCGAGTTGTAGGAAAAAAATCTTTTAAAACCTTTAACGGAGTTTCAAATTTCAAAGCTCGAGAAGGCATTCTGTTTATTAAGTAGCAAGCAGTCAAGAGCGCATTACCCCAAAGATATTTAGGAACATTCATTGAAAACATAATGGCCCGAGTAACTTCAAGTAAATGTCTGTTTTTTCTTTCGGCAATACCATTTTGTTGTGGTGATAACACCTTTTTCCAAAAGAAATGTTCCTAGATATTTATTGAAATATTCAGTCCCATTATCCGTTCTTAAAATGCCAATTTTTGTTTGAAACTGATTTTCAATCATAAGAAAAAACTCTTTAAATCGTTCTGCAACTTCTGACTTTTTTCCCAACAAATAAACCCAACATACTCTTGTGTGATCATCAATAAAAGTTACAAACCATTTTTTGCCAGAAAGTGTGTTAACTTTGGATGGGCCCCAAACATCACTATGAAACAAATAAAATGGTTTTGAAGTAGAATAGGGTTTTATGGAAAAAGACACACGATGTTCTTTAGCCAAATGACAAGCTTCACAATGAAATTTTGAGCAATCAATTCCTTTAAACAATTCAGGAAATAAATGTTTAAGATATGGAAAACTAGGATGACCTAATCTCTTATGCCATAACATAACTTGATCATAGACAGAGTTTGAACTAGTGCTACCTAACCCATGAGCAAGTTTATTCTCGAAAGCAATTTCATCAAAATAGTACAACCCATTTATCTCCCTAGCAGTTCCAATCGTCTTCCCCAAGTTCCGGTCCTGAAAAACACAAGAGGAAGAAGAGAAGAGAATTGAACAGTTAGAATCTTTAGACAGTTTGCTGACGGAAAGGAGATTACAAGCAAGTTTTGGAACATGTAAAACGGATTTAAGAGTAATTTTTTCTGAGATTTTAATATGCCCTTTGCCTGCAATAGGTGAAAAACTACCATCAGCTATTCTAACTTTTTCGATGCCAGAACACGGATAATAGGAAGAAAACAATTGTGAACAACTAGTCATATGATCGGAGGCTCCTGAATCTATGATCCAAGGGCTAGTTCTTCCAAGAACAGAAAGAGCTAAAGGATTGCTACCTGTTTGTGCCATAGAACCGAGAGGAGCATTAGGTGACGAATGGGATTTTAGTAGTTTAAGAAGATGATCTAATTGCTCTTTACTGAACGGAGATGACTGAGCCTCATTTGCTGCAGGTGTGTTATGTTCAGTGTATTTGTTTGCCCTACCATTAGATGGTCTACCGTGCAACTTGTAGCAATTCTCCCGAGTATGCCGCGGTTTTCCACAATAATCGCAGCGCAGGTTGTTTTTGTCTCCTGAACGCTGGTTTTGGAACGCTTTGCGGCTGATTTGAGCTTCAGAAATGGCTAAGGCTGACCCTTCTACAGATTCAATTGTACCAGCAGCCTTCTTTCCCAACATCACATGTCTCCGGCTTTCTTCTCTCCGTACTTCAGCAAATACTTCCCCAATTGTAGGTAGGGGATTCCTTCCAACTATTCGGCCACGGACCTCATCATATTCAACATTCAAACCTGCAAGAAATTTGAAGATTCTGCCAACATCCACCATCTTCTTATATTGATTGCAGTCCTCGGATGATTTCCACTCGTAATCGTTGAATAAGTCCAGATCCTGCCAAATCATTTTAAGAGAATTGAAATACTTTGTCACAGAGTCCTCACCTTGGCGAACTTCCGCAAGTCGTAAGGTTAACTCGTACACTTGGGATTGATTCCCTAGGTCGGAATACATCTGTGAAACATTGTCCCACAATTCCTTGGCTGTAGAGTAACATAGATAGTTAACACTTATCTCTTCGGCCATGGAATTGACCAACCATGTCATCACCATTGAGTTTTCAGCATCCCAAATGGCATAGGCTGGATCCTTCTCGTCGGGCTTCTCTATATCTCCTGTGAGATACCCGATCTTGCCTCTCCCCCTTATGTACATGCGAACAGATTGTGACCAGCGAAGGAAATTGTCACCATTTAGTCGGATTGTTGTAATCTGAATGGGGTGATTTTCAGATAAATTTCTGACTGTTTGATGAGTGGGCTGGTTTGTCTTAGACATTATAAAGTGGATTTAACCATTGTTTTCAACCAATGTGGGACATTTAGTCCCAATAATTTGTTTCCGTTTTCTTATATTCATATGTAGCAAATCAAATTGAGTTTAATTTTAATTACAAGGTGAACATATTTGACGTACTAATTAAGAGTCTCGTGTACAAGAAACTATGATCAGTAACTGATTAGTTTGTAAGACGTAGAAATCTATTGCCAGTAACAACACAACCTTATGAGTTGTATAGTTATATATCCTCGCGTCAAAATAAATTATGCTGAGCTCACATTTAAATAATTATTCGCTACATATATTCAAGACAATATATATAGCATCTAAAAGAGGTTTCCAAATTCACTGGGCCTTACTCTTCGGGTTTTGCTGGGTCGGCATTCGAAATTGATCCACTAACTACTTCAATAGGTGGAAGAATAGCATGCAATCCACATGCCATGATTGTTTTTGCAGTTCCTCTCTTTCCAGATATTGCTATTCCTCCTATCTCACGGTCTATAGTCCCAAGTAAAAGAGCAGTCTTAATAGCATCCTGCATAGAATATTTAAAGTTTACATCTAGTAAAAAACTAAATACTACTGAAATTATGACAAACAAGTTTTTAGCTGATTGGAATATGAAATGAAGCAGTCATCCAAAATTAATACTCACTTAACCCTAGGTAAAAATCAAACCAATACAACAAACAGGGGGTGGGTACCTGGCCAACAACAGCAGCTAAAGGGAAAAATTGTCTTCCGTAGGGAGTTGAAGAATTTCTTTCATCTTCCTTCTTTTCTGGTGCGATTCCAACAGCACCATTGGTGGAATCAAGAGTTGCAGTGGCTTCATTCGCAGTTTCCTCCTACATGTTGTTGTGTGTAAAGAATGTGGTGTTTTTATACTCAAAGAATGGGAGAAGAGAAGAATTGGATTCAGTGGCTTTAGACATTTCAAGCTTGAATGTGATGCTGTGATGGAGAACGCAATGCCATTACCAAATTATTATCATCAAACTTGAAGAAAAGAAAGAGGGGAACTTCTCTCGCCTATGTTATCTTATCTTTTTCTTTCTGATTTAATAAAGCTGGTGTCGCATTTCTTGAACCGAGGTTTAGTGCTCCTATAAGTTAGACTAGCGATTTTGGGTCAAATAGCAGTATCATATAAGTAGGATTGTCAATTGAGTCGGGCCTACACGAAGCTCGATGGCTCGACCCGATTAAAATCGGCTCGAACCTGAATATTTGTGAGCCTGATCGTGTTAGAGCCATTATATTTAACCCGATCAATTTATGAGTGCTAACACAGCTCAACTCGAATAAAGCCCGAACATATAATTGTTTTAAATATTACGATTAATTATTTGTATTGTAGTTTTTTTTTTTTGAGATGGTGAATACATTGTTACATCAAACACTATATCGAATCGAAACTATTACAATGATCAAAGTAAACTAATTACTAGTATTAAACTAGAGAAAAACTAGTATGAAACTAGAGAAAATACCCACATATATGTTAGTATGATGAAATTTAACAGTTGAATAAAAGAGAATCAAACATCAGTTAAGAATTTTTTTGGGTAGGAACTGTTTTCCCAAATCAGGTGTGTTAAAACTTCTTTCATGATGAAACAGCAGCTATCAGGAATATTTCTGAGCTCTCGGGTAGAAAGAAGGGTAGTGTAGTCAACTATAGGTGGCACCTACCTTTCTTAGAAAATAAATTTTCTCAACAGTTAATTCAATGAGGTAAGTACTCATCTCCCACAGTATTACGGATGAATGTTTGTCTTAAAAAGTAGATATATGCTGAGTTTAAAGACTGTTACCTCTGCAAATTTCACAAGCCACGTAACATGTCTTTCATGGAAAAAACCTGGCATGTTGCTTCAAGTATCACAATATTTGCCATTTATATATTTATACACCAGGGAAAGGCCCAAAGAACAAGTAAAACTAGACAACTAGCTTAAGCCAAACCCACACCATATAAGGAAAATTAAGATATAAAAATATGTTGTAAATAGTATATATTAGTGGGTATTCCTATTAAGTATTAATATAGTTTAGGGACTTATTTTGTAATAGTTATCCATTATCCCACATCCCATATATTGTGGGATTGTAACTTCTCCATGTAACAGACTTGGTTATTAATAATATCTCTCCCCTCCCCAAACCAGATCTCCCAATTTTCTCTACACGTTTATTTTCTCTGCATTTTCATATCTCTCTTTACAGTTATCATAATTATGTCCATCAATCTCTTCACATATAATCACTAAAATTAAGAGCTATAACAAATAATTTACAACAAAATATTATTTGTTATTGATTTCTGAGCAGTGTCGCGAAGAATTAAATATACCACCAATATGAATTCTAGGCAAATTAAGAATGTCTTACCTTTGCAATCCTGGCAGCTCACTGCTTCCCTGAAAATCAACAGAAGTAAGCTGATCACTGACATTGCAAAATCAGAGGACAAAGAAAGATTAACAAGCAAAAATAATTGCCTCAGAGAAGCATGTTTGCTTGTACAACATAAAAGTAAGAAAAATACCAATACGGATATTACCATCCAGCCAAGCCAATATTTTTTTGACTTAAAGGGAAAATTTGAGTATGCATAAAAAAAGTCTTTGCTCATAATATGACAACCAGTATTCCAACTTAAACAATATATTCAATGTTCTAGGATTCCTTTTCTTTAGTTATAAAAATTGGTTGTTTTGTAAAACTTATAACTTGTAACCATTAAAGATAGCATACCTCATGAGGACATCGCAGTTGCATTGCCCACATTGATAATGTCCTGTTTTCTCTAGTTTAGAAAACAGGTATTCAAAGCCCTTTTTCTTGAAGAGCTTTCCAGTTACTTTAATGCTCGGCTGAAGGTCTGTAGGTTTCGTCTTACTTGCTTTACAAGCAAGTCTTTTTTCTTCGTACGCTTTCAAAATATGCAACGGAACATGAGACTCCTCCAGCCAATATTTCTTCCTTCCGCTAGATGAATCTTCAATACTTGATCCATGTTTCACAACAATGTTGGGGATATGTCTTCTTTTGCCAAAATCCAGAAGATACTTTACTAGTGTTCCATCAGAGCGCTTCCTACGAACTGTAGCCTTTTTAAATGATTTGATTGATTTGTTCTTTGAGAGAATGTTAGAATTCCCAATATCATTCCATCTAATATTTGCATCAAGCTTCCTAATCTGTACACAAGGAAAATATTCAGCAACACCTCCTTTCATTATATCACTGTAAATATTGATATTGTCTCATTATACAGAACTGAATATTACTACTATTTCATCTCTAGTTCTACCCACTTTTCACTTTCCATTGATAGGAGAAATTATGGGCATTATATGATTGGGCAACTGCCTTGCAATCTACACTATCCATATGCCTTCAAATATTGTCCTCTATTGTGTGTGCTAATTGTTCACAATTAGACCAGATCTCTGAAAATAACTTGGAAGGATAATACAAATCTGAGAAAACCAACTTCCTTTTAAGTGCAGTGTTCTAGCACTCTACACTAATAGTTCTTCATGCTAAAACAATAGGTAACACCCAAAACATGAAAAATATAAATAATATAAAGACTTGCCTGAAGAGCGAGCTGCTCCACGCTTCTTGATGTCTCAACGGCAGCCCTCCATGCATCATATCTAGTCCTCTTCACATTTTCTCCACTTTAAGGGTATAATATGCCTGGTATCTTCTTACATCCACCAATAACAATGCAAACTTGAAACATTATTCAGATAACGGCTTCACTCAGAGATCACAATTTTTAAGTAGAGGTACATTAATAGATATTTTGAACCTTGCCGGCCAGCTTTGGAAGCCAAATTGCAAGGCAAAACTTTCCAATTAAAGAGCTTGCGTGAGCCCGTTCCACCTCTCCATCACAATAAACGCAGCCCAGGATCAGCTTTTGAGGGTGGGGAGATCCCCGGCTCAGAAGACCTTGCGTTTCTTGAAGACGCTCGCGTAGAATTGATCACGAAATGAGAAGCAGAACCCATTGTAGCAACAGAATCCACATGTTTTCGCCAATCATAAGAAAGTGCTAGATGATGCAAATTGGACTCCAGCTGGTGGTAAAATTGGAGACAATCAGCTAAATAAAACAAGGTACAAAGTGGAGAAAGCCGGAATTAAGCAACAAAATCTACAGGTTCAATATGTACGTACATTTAATAAAGATCCTAGGGAGTAGAAATGCTGCGTACCTGGAGAAGCAAAATTTTCAATGTAACCAATGTTGGCCGCTTCACCAACACTTTTACGCCAAGCAATGGAATAATGTGGAGTTAACCATGGGCCCAAAAGAAGACCTTGCAGATGATCTTCAATGCATATCATATGGCACATAACATCAATAAGATGGATTTCTCTATTCTTATCAAACCCAATACCTAAAGCCTCACTCGTAAAGTTTTTACAGATGGAAATCTATCACTCATAATGAATAAGCAGTCCCTTTCCTCTTCAGGAGCTTTGCAATAGAAGCACCACCCACATTTTTCTTTCCTATAGTTCATATTTGAGTTTTGAATATTTGACCAAGAAAAATTAGCAAACCTATTAGTTATCGACTTTAGCTGGCCTGCTACAGATTCCTCGAAAGATCTTGGAACATCTTCAGAGATCTTATCTGATGATTTAAATGCCAATTTTCCCAAAACTGATGATGCTATTTGAGCAAATTCATAAGAGTTGACATAATTTGTCCTAAAATGCACTTGAGACTTGAAACTTTTGGAGTTCATGGCAGAAAGTGCGTAGCTATAATTTTCAGAAAATAGATTATTGCCTTGTTCAACATCTAAGATATTTGATGCTAAACAATGATCTGCAATATCCCCAAGCTTCAATGGAATTTGCGAATCTTCTGGAATCTCAGGGCGTGCTTTTTAACATCCAAACGCACTCTCCTTTAAGGCTCCGTCTTCATGAATGCTTGAGAGACTTCGGCTGATCCTTCAGAATTTGCCAGTCGATTTTCCATTTTTGCTCCAAGGTTGCCCGTCTCCAGTGTGACAGTAAAGTTCCCTACATTTTCAGTTTCTAATTTACTAAAATAAGCAGTCACCAAGGACTTTTCATCAGACCACTTTTCAGCAACAGCCTCATCAGTTTCCGATGTTCTTTGATGCATATCTGGTGGTTGCCTATTTTCAGGAAAAGCTGACTGTGTAGAGGACCTAGAGTCGAAACCATTTTTGGTCCCAACAACTCCATGTACTATATTCCAATTCTTACATATAGCACTTATTATTGTGTCGTAGACAAATGGCGGCGACTCTAGAGCTTTAATAAGAGTAGGCAAATCATTTTTATTATACAACCAACTCGGGACATAGTCATTGTATGACTCCAACCTGCACAGAAGCAAGAACCGAAATCAAATATGATATAGTTGAAGTCATGGGCACATTTACTAAAGAAATATGGTCATGAGTAAATTAGAATCAGATATGTCAGAACACAGAATATACGAGTAGAATATAAAAAAAAAGTAACTGATAAAGAAGTATAAAATGAGCTTATGCTACTTTTGGGCAAGCTAGCAAAGCTAGATGAAGATATGGTACAAAGAAGTTATAGCATATAATGTCATTTTATGACGTAGCCCGGGAAATGTGAGAGAGATTTATATTCTAGACGGTTTTTAACAAATGAGAAAAGACACGAAGACGAGACTTAACCAATCTGAAATAAAGTCGACCAATCACTAAATAAATATGTAGATAATCATACTCATCAACATTGACGACCAAATCCGTTATTTTAAATAGAAGAAAAAAATTAAAATCAGTTAGTGTGATTACAAAGGGGGAAAAGAGGTAGGTTAGCATAAGAAACAAGTTAATTAAGGGTGAGATTTCACTGTCTATAAGCACTCGGGCGAAAATGATTTTCAAATTAAAATATTTATATATCATTTTTAGCAAAGTCATAATTTCCACATAAATTTATTCGATGTAATTGAGGCACTCGACTGACCAAAGTCCGACCAAAAACAGAAAAATAGAGTAATATCATGAAAAACACATGAAAGCGGGGAAATAATTAATACAACATTAAAGTTGTAAAGAATCTCAACAAGGCAGACCACCTCCAATCAAACTGCATGTATTATGATGAAGTTAATTAGACAAGGTCAAAAGCATGAAACTAGTGAAAGTAAGACTAATGCATGTGGATTGAACCCACAGGACATTCACAGCGACAAATTGATGGTAATAAAAAAATTGTTACTCGAAAGTTAAGCATGTAAACATTTTTGACATATTATAATCAAGCTGTCAAAACCCAATTAAAGTTGTACACAGGTGGGGCATGATCATCTAAATAAAATATCAACGCTTGCATGTCATTTGAATATGCACATTGAACCGACGTAGTTACAATACTTGCTCGGTTGGCATTAGCGAGTTAGAGGCGTTTTCCATGAAAATTAAGAAAAATCTCAAAAAAAATGAAGGTTTGATGTGAACCTAATATTTTTTCCGAGAGGATCATGAAGTTAATCAGACAAACAGGTTCAACAAAAGCATGAAGGTACAACAAAATCAAGAAAAGTATGAATTCACATGATCTACAATTCTTACTAAAGCATGAGAAGTTGAAGCCACGGAGCTTGAAAATCCAACGCTTTTATGTACTCTCATACTCAAGGCATTAGCTAGATCTCTCATATTAGGAAATAAATTTGAGTTTGCGTCAACTCAGGAAACTCTAAACATCAAGTTCAATAGCCGCATAGTTGTATCCGACACTCTACTAATTTACTGTTCAGTATTTTGTTAATCTTTAGTAATTAATAAGGCTTCTGGATACTTAACTCCTTTTCATGCATAACGAGAAATGTCATTTTCTGAGACATCCTAATTGAATTGAAAGTCACATAAATTCTACGCTTTCACTAGTTTCAGTACATAGATATTAAGATTCATGCAATCAATATCAACGAATACATGTCATGTACTACGTAAAAAAATTACATTGGGATTCTATTATCGTGTTATTAGATTCCAATGATTGTTAATATGTGATCTTGATCCACTTTATTGCTCGATTAAAATACTACCACATTTCCTCTACTCATCTAATCAGCAAGAAAAGCAAACAGCATAGATTCATTTTTTCAATATTCCACTTTTTTTAATAAGCAGTCTTCATATGTATGATTTGAACTACAAAGAACAATGTAAACCATTTGTGTACATTTAACTCATAGAAATGTCAAAACTTTTCTGAGCTTTTCTCAATATGAGCAAGTCTCGAAAAGAAATGTGCAAGGAATAAAATAGCATGAGTGGTAGAGGACATTTCTACATATAAAGTTTAATATAGATCAACTAACATAGTTGATCATCCATCTTTTAAGTCAAGAACGTTTATAATGTGCAAAGTAAATTAAAATTTAGTGTCGAAAGTAATTTGTGGCTAAGGGAGCATAAATTCATTTTTGAAAGGAAAAGCGGCGAACATATACAATGATAGTACAACTAGTTATTTTGGACCATAACACATGTGCTTAATATAATAAAAAACGTAAAACTGGAAAGCTTGAAAATTATTTAATAGATTCCAGATATATCATGCCGAGTATTTCTTTGTACGTTAAATGTAAGATCGAAATTTGAAGAAAAGTTAAAGGTTTTAATAAGAGGGGACATAAAAAAGGAAGTAGAAGAAGAAGAGTACTACTCCTATTTTGGCACACTCAGTTATTGTGCTAAAGTAGAATATTGATTTGATATCAGCTACATCAAGAAAATTTGAGGAATACATAAGTATAACAATTATACATGAAATGAACAAGACTTCAAATTTGGTAATATACTTATACAAAGTATAACAATTTTATCTTTCGGGGGTTTTGGGGAGGGGGGTGGTTTTGCTGCTGAATATATATCAAACAGTGATGTGTCAAAGGGAGAAACCAAACTTTTGCTATCGGGTTCTAATTAATGATATATATAGTCTATAAATTCCTAGTTTTTTTGAACTCTAACATTGTAAATTACTAGAGATTGGTGTATAAGGACCTTAGGTGAAATAACCACATCTGGTGAAAAATTAGATGCTCTTATTCTTATAATTAACATATTGCAAATGAGTTTCTTTTTTTCACTAATGCACGGTGATAAGCAGAGAAAGATAAAACACAAAAGAAAAAACAGAAGAGCTAAGAGCAACTAGGGTATAAGATCTACACCCCAAAGGTTTTAACTTCATCCACATTGGTACTAGGGATAAGATTTACCTTGTACACACAGCCCTGTTCCAATCAACTAGCAAGTTTATAAATAAGAAACTGAAAGATGAATAAGTTTAGTCTACAAACTTTATGATACGTCTTATCAAAGTATTAAACCACTAATCACTTATTCCGAAAAGCAAAGTCATATAATTTGCTTAGCTAACTTATAAAGAGAAACTTACACCAAAGGGTAACCACAGCTGCTATTATATTGTCGGCCATAAGGATCAGTACCCAACACTTCCGCTCCTCGAATTAACTTCCCCATTTTCAACCAAGGCTTATCCTTCTCAATCACACATTCAGGGCAACACCAATCACCCTCTGGCAACAGGCTACTGACGACCCCTACACACCTCGCATGAAATGCTCCAGGGCAACCATCGCAGCATATTAAGTTCCCATCCATTTTACAGAGGCAACATTCTTCACCATTATAATCTGTAGGTTTATTAGGATCCTCTTCAGCAAGGAAAGAAGAGCTAGCAACATCCATCACAGCCTTTCTTTTTCTAGAATTTTCAAATTTCATATTCCTTTCCAAATCCTTGATCCTTTTTGTTGAATCGGTCCTTCTATTTAGCTCTGACCTGAAGGCTTCCACTTCAATCACATCATCGCAAAGGAGACGCAGTATATCAACCTTTGCTGAAACAGGCAGTTTGTAGTAGTCACTCTGAAGAGTTTTCGAATTACAGAGATCTACACCAGGTATATATCCAGGACTGTGCAATAAGAGATACCTGACCTCAAACATGGGCCATGTAATCATGTTGAGAGAATCCCAACTAAAATTGCTAAAAAACATCAAATATGAAAAATAGTAAGTTCCGTGAAATGAAATTTTAAATGTAAAAGCTTTTCTATAGAGTAAACTTAATACCTGAGACACTTGGATGCAGACACAGAACCTTCATATGAAAGGGACTCCAAATGCTTCCTCAATGTTTTCAGAAGGGAAACATGGATAGAGTCAAACAATGACGTTGCGCCATCACATTTAAGACATGCCACAAAACCATCCAGTTCAAAGGGTCTTAATAACAATAAAGTACTAAAGGACCTCAAAAATGCATAAACAGAAACCAACTTAAACGCAGAAACTCCAGGAATATCCAGATTGCTGGAAGAAGGCGGCAACTCTACCTTTGCTGGAAGCATCAAGTTTTCTGGAGATTCCCCCCGAACATTTGCCTTAGACACAGCACTAATCGCTGGAGAGCTCATCTGATCATTGATAGCATACAACCCTGTTGCACGATAAACATGACCTTGACCAGAAGGTGCATTCAATTTTGCTATGCGACTGCTCCTTCTTAACCCTGTCTCTGGTGTAGTTATGGGGATATCATTAGCTGGTAAATCTATTATCTTCCTACCTCTTCTCCCTCTCGATGAACTGCCTAATACTCTATTAGCACCATCTTCCAATGTATTACAAATTCTCAATGGGTTTTCGTCCCTACTTTCCAGTAATTTCAATTTCCCAGATTCAACATCCACTATTATCTCTTCTCGTGTAGCCAATTCATTATTATTATTATTCAATGCTCCTTTTTTCTTCCTACTCCTACTCTTCTTTGGTGCACTTACTGAAGCCACATTCTGACTACTTACCACAGAAGCCCAGTTCTTGAACATGTTCTCTCCTTCGTTCTCCATATTTGATACCCCATTTCCCTCATCATCATCCGAAATCACTATTATCTCCTTATTATCATTCTCCGCAAAATCTTCACTCATCTGTACATCAACCGTTTCATTTACTCTCGATTGCACCTCACAATCATCCAAATTCTTAACCTCTTCTTCCATCAAGTCTAAATTCAAGTCAAAACTTCGCTCCTTCTTCTCACCACCCAAATCCTCAAAAACCTCATTTATAGCCACATTCAAATCAATCATTTCTTTCTTCACCCCAGAACTCTCCTCCCCAAACAACCCCTTATTTAAATCTACACCATCAAGAAAATCCAAATTCACACTCTCATTCAAATCCAAGCCATGCAGCTTAGCCCCAACACCACCACCCTTAACTTCTCTACCCCCATGATCATCATTTTCATTCAAATTATTTAAACCATCTTCATTCAAATTTAAGTCAAATTTCCTAGATACGCCGCCTTTATTCACCAAACTACCAAAAACATCACTTTCAATAACAGAATTGTCATTAAATGTACCTTCATTATCAATGAGCGAGTGAAGTTCAGCCAACTCCAATTCTTTACAATCTCCGTCGTCGTACACGATCCTAAATAAACCGGTGGACTGTTGGTAAGCTTCAACTGAACCAAAGGACGGTCCGTTTTGCAGTTGGAACTTCCTCTTCACCCTTCTCCCCACATACTCCATTTCACAGATTTCAAAAATAACGCTTCAGAAATAAAATCAATGAACAAGGATTACATTCAGAAGAAAGAAAATTGAATTGAAGAGTAAAAAAGAAATGAAAATTGATCAGCAAAACCCCTTTGATTAGAGAAAGAATATGGTTTTCCTCTCTCTCTCAAGAGATGGAAAAAAGTTCGGTGTGCAGATGTGTTGAGAGTGGTGAATACACACAATGACAACTTGATGCTGCGTTTTTTATGTGACTTTGGAGAGTACAACTTTCGAGGGTGAATGTACTACTAAATTGGTTGGGGTTTCTGAAAAGGGTAAAATAAAATCAACTCCCATACTAATGTTCTTTTTATTATTTCTTTCAAAAAAATAATGTAAAAACTTGTAAAGAATTAAAAAAAATTGACTGTTAGGGTGTTTTGGGGAGAATATTTTCCTTATTAGGGAGAAATGAGATTTTGACTATCTGTTGTTGTAGATTACAGCAATATTATTACTATGGCTTTTTGAAAGAAAATAATTAGGTAAGTAATATTATTACAGTGGCTTTTTTTTTTTTAAAAATGGGTAAGGAATATTTATGACAAACGGAAAATAGGTAAAGTTGTTGAAATCTCTTGGACTCACTCTTTCTTGAAATTTAATTTTCAACCTCTTTTTTGAATTTTTTTGCTTTTATTTACCTATGATTCTACCAACTTTTGTCACTTTTAAATGTGAAGTCGTTTCAAATATTACTGCAACGTGTCAATGAAGTGGATACACATTTATAACTGAGGTCATTTGAAATATTATTAAAACGTGTCGATGAATCGGACATGCATCCTAACATGTGTATAATATTTGCAAACATTGATAAATTGCACATAAAATATTATATATTTATTGCTGTAATTCTATACAATATAGTACCGTTGTTCTCAATATTTCAAAAAATGAAAGTTACCTGAGTTTTAGCCATATCCATCTCATCCTCGACCATTTAAAAAACTTCACGACTTTGTTCTTGAAACTGTGTTTCAATCCCAACAGCTGCAACACGATCTTCAAAACTCATTGGAAGATCTGCACTGCAGATGAATGATTTTGTTATAAAAGAAAATGAAAAACTTCAAATGCATAAGATATTTGACAAATTGAAGGACTACAAAAATTCCAGATATACAAACTATAGAAGTCAAAATTTATGAATAACCATGAAAGTATTTTAACTTACTCAAAATTTGACAATCAACCATACCTCAAATTTATTGCTATTTTGTCCAAAAGATGTTCCCTTACATACAGCTCCCTCCTCAGGATTGTAAGTCGCAATTAGAAGTGGTTTGCATGGATTTTGAAAGTTGATCCCTTCTCTCTCTACAATATTCACCCCCTCTGTCAAGACGTTAAGAAGCAAATTACTAATACCTTCATCCAAAAGATTTATCTCATCGACATATAAGACTCCTCTATGAGCCTCCGCAAAAAGACCAGGTTGGACAGCTATTGTTCCAGATTTCACAGACTCCTCAACATCAACTGAACCAATTAGTCCATCCTCTGTGACACAAAGAGGAATCTGAAACATAGATGTTAGAATAATTTTAAAAGAACAAAAATTATGAATCGTCACAGATATTTTTCCAGGAATTACCTGAACAAAAGGTGACCTGACTATTTGGCCTTTACATTACCAGCTGAGTCATACTCCACTCTATTATCAAGACCATCATCCCACCTTCAAAGATATAGGCATTCGATAATTTAGTAGCAAATTAATAGTTCAACAAAATAGACTTTTTTATCATACTGTTATGTCAAACTTCTGTTTCCAATTGAAAATCTTTAACTAGAGAAAAACATGAATTTTGAAAAATATCCTGAGGACACTTCTTCATGCCAATATCATAGGGTACTTTAACCTCCTTTATAAAATTTCTGAGGTAAACGGAAGTTGTTGAGTAAAGATCATCATTACTCACAACTATTTGTTTCCGTTTTCTTATATTCATATGTAGCAAATCAAATTGAGTTTAATTTTAATTACAAGGTGAACATATTTGACGTACTAATTAAGAGTCTCGTGTACAAGAAACTATGATCAGTAACTGATTAGTTTGTAAGACGTAGAAATCTATTGCCAGTAACAACACAACCTTATGAGTTGTATAGTTATATATCCTCGCGTTAAAATAAATTATTCTGAGCTCACATTTAAATAATTATTCGCTACATATATTCAAGACAATATATATAGCATCTAAAAGAGGTTTCCAAATTCACTGGGCCTTACTCTTCGGGTTTTGCTGGGTCGGCATTCGAAATTGATCCACTAACTACTTCAATAGGTGGAAGAATAGCATGCAATCCACATGCCATGATTGTTTTTGCAGTTCCTCTCTTTCCAGATATTGCTATTCCTCCTATCTCACGGTCTATAGCCCCAAGTAAAAGAGCAGTCTTAATAGCATCCTGCATAGAATATTTAAAGTTTACATCTAGTAAAAAACTAAATACTACTGAAATTATGACAAACAAGTTTTTAGCTGATTGGAATATGAAATGAAGCAGTCATCCAAAATTAATACTCACTTAACCCTAAGTAAAAATCAAACCAATACAACAAACAGGGGGTGGGTACCTGGCCAACAACAGCAGCTAAAGGGAAAAATTGTCTTCCGTAGGGAGTTGAAGAATTTCTTTCATCTTCCTTCTTTTCTGGTGCGATTCCAACAGCACCATTGGTGGAATCAAGAGTTGCAGTGGCTTCAATTCGCAGTTTCCTCCTACATATTGTTGTGTGTAAAGAATGTGGTGTTTTTATACTCAAAGAATGGGAGAAAAGAACTGGATTCAGTGGATTTAGACATTTCAAGCTTGAATATGATGCTGTTGATGGAGAACGCAATGCCATTACCAAATTATTATCATCAAACTTGAAGAAAAGAAAGAAGGGAACTTCTCTCGCCTATTTTCTTATCTTATCTTTTTCTTTCTGATTTAATCAAGCTGGTGTCGCATTTCTTGAACCGAGGTTTAGTGCTCTTATAAGTTGGACTAGCGATTTTGGGTCAAATAGCAGTATCATATAAGTTGATCAAAGGGGTGGATGGGATTTGGATAAAATTGGTAGCAATCTTCAACCCGAAGCCTTGGATGCTATCCTTAATACTCCGTTGCCCCTACACTGCACAAACGAGGACCTTTTGTACTGGGGAGGAACCACGACGGGTGAGTTTATATGTAAATCTGCATATCGTTATGCAAAGGAGCTTGAAAGGAAAAATAACCAAAGTAGAGAAGACTGGACTTAGATTTGGAAGTTAAAATGCCCCTACCGCATCCAACATTTCATATTGCTTTGCACTCATGGAAGTATTGCTACAAATGAACTCAGAAAATATCGTCATTTATCAGATTCAGATTTATGTCCAAGGTGCCTTGGTCACACAGAATCCATCACTCATGCTCTTCGGGACTGCGTTTGGACGAAAAAGGTTTGGGAATTACTCATTGCTCCAACCCAATTTTACCAATTTGTTAGCCTGAACGGTAATTCTTGGTTGAAAGATTATCTGACTAAACTGAAGTTTGATAACATTTTTGCACCGGATGTCCCGTGTGATAAAATATTTTCAGCTACGGTATGAGCAATATGGAAATCCAGGAATAAAATGGTTTTTGAGAACAAAGCAGAAAGGCCGCAACAAGTAATTCTCGCTGCTAAAATGATGGCTTTGAACATAAACATGGCTCTTCCGGGTACGGGAAAAAAGCATCCAAAATCAAAGAAAATGGTTTTATGGAAAAAACCAGATGAGGGGTGGTACAAGATTAATACCGATGGAAGTGTTTTGACCACTAAAAATAGTGCAGCGGCAGGAGGACTTATTAGAGACGAAAAGGGAGTTTGGATAGTTGGTTTCACTAGGAGCTTGGGTAACATCTCCATCACTATGGCTGAACTTTTGGCGGCTAGAGAAGGATTGGCGTTGGCTTGGGAAAGAAGACTTCGTAGGGTGGTGTTGGAGTTAGACTCGGAGGTTGTCCTAAACTTGATCAAATCAGCTGATACGAAATCTCACCCACTTGGTTTCATAGTTGAAGATTGTAGAAGACTTATTGGTATGCCATGGGAATGCATTACAAGACACACGTTGAGAAGCGGGAATGCTTGTGCCGATGCACTTTCGAAGATGGGACATGATTGTGGGAGAGGAGGGCAGTACTGGGACATACCCCCCCAGTCTTTGATGCCACTGCTTGAAGGGGATATATAGCCTTTCTTTTGTTAGTTTTTTGTTTTTTTTTTCGTTTTGTACCAAAAAAAAAAAAAATATAAGTTGTAGTTGGAGTAGCCATTTTGGGTCAACCGACATAATTAAAGGAATGGTAAATAAATTATATCCTAAATCGGGTCCGATCGAACTCAAAGTTTTCATATGGCATGCGCGTATTCGAATTTCACCCATTTTTTTTGGAGCTCTTATAATATCATAATACTTTATTTACAAACCAAATACATCGCGCAACAGCAACGAATGGTAGTTAAAATGTCATCTTAAACTCTCCACATCCAAGCTTAACTCATATATTTTATACATTAGCTAGAGTTTTATAGGTACATATTTTCCAAAGTTATTTCTTCACGGAAAAGTAAGCGCTTCAATCCATCCTTAAACCTGTCTATAGGAGGAGTAAGTCTCGTTGGACTTAGTGAGATTTTTCTAAAGGAAAAACATTTGAATCAAATGTCAATAGACGAAGCAAAATATGCAATAGAGAGGTTAAGAATAACCAAGTCACATAAAAGAATTCACGTTGTACCATGACTAAGAAATAATGGCTCCATTTAAATAGTGATACTAATAAAAATGGAATTCAACAAATCAAGGTTAACGGATAAAGTGGCTAGCTCGCAATGTAACGATTCAACGAATTGAAAAGCTGAAAAAATAACCATTTCAGAAGGAAAAACGTGAATCGATTTAGATGTGAAATGATAACAATTAAGTAACAAATCATTTCATTTATTTTGTTGGCCTCTCAACTTCTCGGCTCAACACCACCTTATGTCTCCAAATCAGGGCGCCACGCTGCGACCAACGATCAATAACGTTTAGGCATGCCCACGTGCATGTCCATTCAGTCTCGAACACAGTTAACCTCCAACTGCTTTGAGGACTGAATCCAACTGGGTACTAATCACAAAGCAAGTACAATTTATTTGTTTTGTGGCAGGATATGTTTTTTCGAGTCAGATCCGAAAAAGAATTAGTCCACCTCAGCATCTACCGAATGAGATGGATTTTAATCATTTACTTTCTTATTTTCACATATATATGCCAGACTAGATCCGAGACATATAGTGAGGAATTCATACCCCTAATGGTGGTGTACTGCTTTTCATTGTTCAAATAAAAATTAAATTGTCATTCACAGAAACTGTAGCCGTAAAGAAAAGTTTGATGAATCAATAACAATAGTCAACACACTCTATTTTACGACCCAAAGAGTAATGCGTGTAAAACATTGGACATGGTTCAAAAGAAAAACTTTCTAAGATACCTCAATATAAATGTGACGCAAATGTTGGTATTCAAGTATTCAACATTTAAGAATAAAAGATATCACAACCAATAAGCTTTCTCAAAGTTCTCGCAGAAAAAGAAAAGAAAAAAAGGAAACTCCTACAGATTTAGAAAGTAAAGTTTTATTGAATCCAAATCAAATAACAAATTACATGTCAGCAAATTGGTGCTGATCTTCAGTCACCATCTACTATGAGTCCTATCCAAACTTTACTTCTGTCTATACAGATAGTCCTCAATATAGCAGTTACGGTACAAATCAGGAGTCTTCAATATTCAAATAACGAGCAGGGCAAACTTCAGCATCTTTAAACTGTCAAAATATGCCCAAATTCTAAGAATATAATCACAACTGTCAAGTATTACAAACTAGTACGTACCTGTACCTACTTACACACACACAATAGAAAAAGAACAGTACAAAGAAGATAAAGAACGGAACATTCTTGACTAAACCAGGTCTAGGAGATATTTCCTAGACCTTGTGGTTGAGAATGTACCACATCACCACAATCAAATGAATCAATGGTGCGATGCATTCTCAGCACAAGGTCTTGAAAATATCTCCAAGACCTGGTCTAGTAAAGAATTTCCCATAAATAAGCTGAAGTCAATAGTCACACAACTTCTTTCCTTGAGCTTTTGTGTGCATTAAAGAGCCATCCATTGATTCTTCGAAGATCTACATGCATTCTCATTTAAGTTTTTCCTATACCAGGATCGAGGGACCTTCAATAACTAGTGAACCCAAGTTAGAAAAATAACAAACTGCCAGACACAACACATGGAAAGTCAACAAAAAGAAACCACAGCATTTAACCTGTTTTAATTCTTTACAAAGATGAGCAGACTTGTGGTTGTTTCTATATCAAGAAGCTTACCAAAAATGTATCCACCATTCCACTCGCTCAGAGTTGCCATCTTCCAATAAATCGGTGAAAACAAAAGTAAACAGTCTCTTCTTGCTACTTCAAATGCATCAAAATCCAACTTCCAAGTTTGAAAAAAATGAATAAGATCATGAGAATTCATAGCTTAGTGACCAAATAACAGTGAAACGAAAAGATTCCATCCTTTCACATAATTAAATGAACTCTCTATTATTTATAACTGCAGAAAATCAAGAGAATAACTAAAACTAGAGCAATTAAATCATAAAGAAAGGGATGCAAGAGGGTAATGAAAAACAAGTATAAGGTATCCATTGCACACCAATGTCATAAGATTAAACATTTTGCACTATTAAATATATAGGAAAAGTTATTTTTAATACCCTTTTTCTCTCTCCGCTTGGCGTTGTCTTCTTCCTTCTTCTTGGTATTCATAGTGATATTAAAGCCTACAATACAAAACCATGTGGGACCACCTTTAAGAAAAACACAAAACCAGGGACCAAAAACCAGGTATCCAGGGCGGTCAGACACTTGTTCCAGCAGAAGAACTGAACTTTACAAGAGTATGTTCTAAGAAATATAATCTTAACACTTAAGTTTTCAGCATCAAGCATTCCATTACACCTTATAACCACATGTTTATTAGTTTATCCCTCACCTTTAATATAAAATTTAAGCTATACCAAAAAAGTTACGAAATTTGGTAAGTTGCCCCACAGGAAAATTTCGTTCATTAATACGAATGTTATTTGACAGTTGGCATTTAAAGCGCTTATCTGGAAAGCATAATTTATACAAATAGGACAAAACACAGGTTACGTGGGAAGAAAAACGTACCTCTCGACAACATAAAGGGCCAGTTGAATATTTAGCTTTAATGAACTGCGATTCATACTCCAGTGTACGCTGTTTCTATCTTCCAAATTTCTAGCAACATCCTAAAATTAGACCAATTACATCACATGAGTGTACGTAAGGGGCTTGCTGGAGATATAATCAAAATCAACACTAATTAATAAAAAAAAAAATGCTTAATAGCAATCAAATATCAGATATGCTTTACAATAAATTCTTCTAACTCCAATGCAGGTCAAGCGTTCAGTTTGCTTGCATGGTCTTTCTAATGTGCTGACTTATTAGTAAGATTTTTTTATGTAATTTTGATGCAATTCGAGTACATTTATTTAACTAATCATCTCTAATAAAGTGAGTTCAAGAGCAAAGTACAATGGCTTTTCTGTTCTAAGATGAAATAATCATACTGGACCCTCATCATGACTCTCCATGTTAAACTTTTCTTTAGTCAACTTGATAAAAATATCAAAAAATTATGAAAAGCGAATACAGCTACTACAGTATATACTATTTTGTATTCACTCATTATATCAAAACAAAAGAATGGTTATGCCATTCTACTAAAAGGACAAAAGTTAAGTACTATAACTACTTCGCAGAAAAATGAACGAAGAAAGTTTCATTATATCAATGTTAAAACAGATATGGGTTTCTAATTAAGTGAAAGCATTTATAAAACCTAACACACATTCCAATTTGAATTTTGAGACAAGTACAACTAAATTAAGAAAGAACATTAAGACTCATTTTTTTCTAATAAATAGTGGACAGCTAATGAGAACAGATCTCTCTCAGATCTGGCTTAATAGAACTATCAATCTATTTGGACCTAGAAAACCGATACTTGAAAAGTTCAACCGAATTATCAATCCCTCTAAAAAATGTTTGCTTTAAAAAAGAACATGTTCCAAAAAACTAGTAGTATACAGGACCTACTATCACATCTTAAACAAGTCAGAGATAACAGAAATAAATTATAGGAACAAGAGGATTTATCATATCTGCAGAAAAAGAAAATGCATTTTTTTTAAATTTATTTAGACCCAAATCATTTTAAAATTGCGAGTTTCAGCTAGTATTTCAAGTTGAACAAAAGGTTTTAAAATCAATAATATTAGCACAATGTCTTGTAAGAAGAAAAGTATGAACTGTAAATTTAATCTATAGTTTCATCTCCCATCATACAGCATATCGCCTGATGAGCAAATAGCTGGTGGGGATTACTATTCAGATGCATCATAAAGAGTTTAACTAGAAAGAGTTCTTTTAGCTACAGACTCGAGGAAACTATTGTTTATCAAACCATTACTCAGAAAAGTATGCATTAATTAAGCTTCCTAATCAACCTTCTCAGACTGGGAAATGGCAGATTCAGGTCCAACAGCATTTAACACCTCTCTTTTGTCTTTCCGGTCTGACTCGGGTGTGGATCCTGGTGACTATTTCTCCAAATTAACAGTAAAAAATATCCTTGGGTTCATCATTTGACTCAGATTTCTGACCTGTTGAACTTTCGCCTATGTGAGGCAAACCATTAAAATCTTCATAGGCGGAGATGGTAATTTCTGAAACAAGTTCAGCCTTGCTGCTTATAGATGGATAAGGATGAGGGCAGACGGGAGGCCTCTTATTGAGACACTTGTGGCACTTAAAGCCAATAAGGTGATCGATTTTATCTTCTGTGAGATCCAAAGCATCTCCATGAAACCAAACTGCAAGTGGAGCCAAAAGGAAAAATAGTAAGTATGATGAAATTTAACAGTTGAATAAAAGAGAAGCAAACATCAGTTAAGAATTTTTTTTTTCCCTAGGAACTGTTTTGCCAAATGAGGTGGGTTGAAAACTTCTTTCATAATGAAACAGCAGCTATCAGGAATGTTTCTGAGCACTCAGGTAGAGAGAGTACTCATCTCCCACAGTATTACGCATGAACGTTTGTGTTAAAAAGTAGATATATGCTGGGTTAAAAGATTGTTACCTCCGCAAATTTCACAAGCCACGTAACATAGGTTAGATGCATAGTTTAGTTCGCCACAGAGGCTGCATTTTGGTTTATCATTGACAAAAATCACCCCCCCAGGGCTCACAAGAAGCATTTTACTCCTGAAATGCATCAACCTTTCATCGTTCGGCCTTCTTGACAGTTGTAGACCTTTCGACCAGAAACTGCTATTAATAGGTGTCCTCTTCTTTTTCCGAATGGTATTGGGCTCTGGAAACTTGCCCATTTCTGATTTAGTTTGCTGTCCCTTCTGTCCCTTCTTTCCCTTTTTTCCCTTTTTTCCCTTACCAATCTCCAAAGAAAACTTTACAACGCGTTTAGCATTTCTAACAGAACGCCGCGAAGGTGCAGCCAAAGGACTATCTTTTTGTTTTCAGGATTCACTTCTTGCTTCCCTTTCCTTAGTTTCTCCCCTTTTCCTGAGTGTAATTGCTTCAGTCCTTCAAATTCATTCTTAGGTTCTGAGACCTCAGATTTCCCCTTCCTTGCATCATTTTTCACCAAATTACCGCTCTCGCATTTATGACAAGTATATATACATGCAGCCGTGATAGATCCAGCAGACTTCCGAACATGTCTTTCATGGAAAAAACCTGGCATGTTGCTTCAAGTATCACATTATTTGCCATTTATATATTTATACACCAGGAAAAAGCCCAAAGAATCTAACACTAGACAAACTAGCTCAAACCAAAACAACTCTATATAAGGAAAAAGAAGATATAAAATTATTATTTGTTATTGATGTCTGAGCAGTGTCGCGAAGAATAAATATACCACCAATATGAATTCTAGACTAATTAAGAATGTCTTACCTTTGCAATCCTGGCAGCTCACTGCTTCCCTGAAAATCAACAGAAGTAAGCTGATCACTGACATTGCAAAATCAGAGGACAAAGAAAGATTAACAAGCAAAAATAATTGCCTCAGAGAAGCATGTTTGCTTGTACAACATAAAAATATGAAAAATACCAATAAGTATAATGCCATCCAGCCAAGCCAATAATTTTTTGACTTAGAGGGAAAATTTGAGCATGCACAAAAAAAGTCTTTTCTTACAATATGACAACCAGTATTCCAACTTTAACAATAGAAAAGTTGGTTGCCATTCAATGCTCTAGGATTCCTTTTCTTTAGTTATAAATTTTGGTTGTTTTGAAATACTTATAACTTGCAACAATTAAAGTTATATCATACCTCATGAGGACATTGCAGTTGCACTGCCCACATAGATAATGCCCTGTTTCTTCTAGTTTAGAAAACAGGTATTCAAAGACCTTTTTCTGCTTTCTAGTTACTTTAATGCTCGGCGGAAGGTCTGTAGGTTTCGTCTTACTTGCTTTACGAGCAAGTCTTTTTTGTTCGTACGCTTTCAATATATGCAATGGAACGTGAGACTCCTCCAGCCAATATTTCTTCCTTCCGCTAGATATGTCTTCAACAATTGATCCATGTTTCACAACAATGTTGGGGATATGTCTTCTTTTGCCAAAATCCAGAAGATACTTTACTAGTGTTCCATCAGAGCGCTTCCTACGAACTGTAGCCTTTCTAAATGATTTGACTGATTTTTTCTTCGAGAGAATGTTAGAATTCCCAATATCATTCCATCTAATATTTGCATAAAGCTCCCTAATCTGCACACAAGGAAAATATTCATCAACACTATATAACTGTAAATATTAATATTGTCTCATTAATATTTTCACTTTCCATTGATAGGAGAAATTATGGGTATCATATGATTGGGGCAATTGCCTTGCAATCTACACTATCCATATGCCTTCAAAATATTGTCCTTTATTGTGTGCTATATTGTACACAATCAGACCAGATCTCTGACAATAACTTAGAAGGATAATACAAATCTCAAGGATAAAACCAACTTACTTTTAAGAGCAGTGTTCTAGCACTCGACAGTAATAGTTCTTCATGCTAGAACAATAGGTAATACCCAAAACATGGAATATAATATAAAGACTTGCCTGAAGAGCGAGCTGCTCCACACTTCTTGATGTCTCAACGGAAGCCCTCCATGCATCATATCTAGTCCTCTTCACATTTTCTCCACTTTCAGGGTATAATATGCCTGGTATCTTCTTACATCCACCTATAACAATGCAAACTTGAAACATTATTCAGATAACGGCTTCACTTAGAGATCACAATTTTAAGTAGTTAAGTAGAGGAACAATAATAGTTTTGAACCTTGCCGGCCAGCTTTGGAAGCCAAATTGCGAGGCAAAACCTTCCAATTAAAGAGCTTGCGCGAGCCCGTTCCACCTCTCCACCACAATAAACGCAGCCCAGGATCAGCTTTTGAAGGTGGGGAGATCCCCGGCGCAGAAGACCTTGCATTTCTTGAAGACGCTCGCGTAGAATTGATCACGAAATGAGAAGCAGAACCCATTGTAGCAACAGAATCCACATGTTTTCGCCAATCAGAAGAAAGTGCTAGATGATGCAAATTGGACTCCAGCTGGTGGTAAAATTGGAGACAATCAACTAAATAAAACAAGGTACAAAGTGGAGAAAGACGGAATTAAGCAACAAAATCTACAGGTTCAATAAGTACGTACATTTAATAAAGATCCCAGGGAGTAGAAATGCTGCGTACCTGGAGAAGCAAAATTTTCAATGAACCAATGTTGGCCGCTTCACCAACACTTTTACGCCAAGCAATGGAATAATGTGGAGTTAACCATGGGCCCAAAAGAAGACCTTGCAGATGATCTTCAATGCATATCATATGGCACATAACATCAATAAGATGGATTTCTCTATTCTTATCAAACCCAATACCTAAAGCCTCACTCGTAAAGTTTTCTACAGATGGAAATCTATCACTCATAATGAATAAGCAGTCCCTTTCCTCTTCAGGAGCTTTGCAATAGAAGCACCACCCACATTTTTCTTTCCTATAGTTCATATTTGAGTTCTGAATATTTGACCAAGAAAAATTAGCAAACCTATTAGTTATCGACTTTAGCTGGCCTGCTACAGATTCCTCGAAAGATCTTGGGGCATCTTCAGAGATCTTATCTGATGATTTAAATGCCAATTTTCCCAAAACTGATGATGCTATTTGAGCAAATTCATAAGAGTTGACATAATTTGTCCTAAAATGCACTTGAGACTTGAAACTTTTGGAGTTCATGGCAGAAAGTGCATAGCTATAATTTTCAGAATTAAGATTATTGCCTTGTTCAACATCTAAGATATTTGATGCTAAACAATGATCTGCAATATCCCCAAGCTTCAATTGAATTTGCGAATCTTCTAGAATCTCAGGGTGTGCTTTTGAACATCCAAACGCACTCTCCTTTAAGGCATCCGTCTTCATGAATGCTTGAGAGACTTCGGCTGATCCTTCAGAATTTGCCAGTTGAATTTCCATTTTTGCTCCAAGGTTGCCCGTTTGCAGTGTGACAGTAACGTTCCCTGCATTTTCAGTTTCTAATTTACTAAAATAAGCAGTCACCAAGGACTTTTTATCAGACCACTTTTCAGCAACAGCCTCATCAGTTTCCGATGTTCTTTGATCTGGCGGTTGCCTATTTTCAGGAAAAGCTGACTGTGTAGAGGACCTAGAGTCGAAACCATTTTTGGTCCCAACAACTCCATGTACTATATTCCAATTCTTACATATAGCACTTATTATTGTGTCGTAGACAAATGGCGACGATTCTAGAGTTTTAATAAGAGTAGGCAAATCATTTTTATTGTACGACCAACTCGGGACATCGTCATTGTATGACTCCAACCTGCACAGAAGCAAGAACCGAAATCAAATATGATATAGTTGAAGTCGTGGGCACATTTACTATAGAAATATGGTCATGAGTAAATTAGAATCAGATATGTCAGAACACAGAATATACGAGTAGATTATATAAAAAGTAACTGATAAAGAAGTATAACAATAGCATATGCTATTTTTTGGGCAAGCTAGCTAAGGTAAATGAAGATATGGTAAAATAATCTCATTGAAATAAGAGGAGTAATTAAAATTGGCATCTACTAATCATATAGCACAAAGAAGTTATAGCATATTAGGCAACAGAAATACCTCAAAAGGATAGAAAAATGATGTCATTTTATGACGTAGCCCGGGAAATGTGAGAGAGATTTATATTAATGACGGTTTTTAACAAATGAGAAAAGACACGAAGACGAGACTTAACTAATTCTATTTTCTGAACTAAAGTAGACCAATCTCTAAATAAATTTGTAGGTACACATCAACATTGACGACCAAACTGTTATTTTAAATAAGAAAAAAAAACATAAAATCAGTTAGTATGATTACAAAGGGAAAAAAATGTAGGTTATGAAAACAAGTTAATTAAGGATGAGATTTCACTGTCTATAAGCACTCGGGTGAAAATGATTTTCAAATTAAAATATTTTTTTTACATTTTTAGCAAAGTCATAGTTTCCACCTAAATTTATTCAATGTAATTGAGGTACTAGACTGATTAAAGTCCGACCAAAAACAGAAAAATGTAATATCATGAGAAACACATGAAAGCGGGGAAATAAGTAATACAACATTAAAGTTGTAAAGAATCTCAACAAGGCAGACCACCTCCAGTCAAACTGCATGTATTATGATGAAGTTAATTCGACAAGGTCAAAAGCATGAAACTAGTGAAAGTAAGACTAATACATGTGGATTGAACCCACAGGACATTCACAGCGACAAATTGACAGTAATAAAAAAATTGTTACTCGAAAGTTAAGCATGTAAACATTTTTAACATATTATAACCAAGCTGTCAACACCCAATTTAAGTTTTACACAGGTGGGGCATGATCATCTAAATAAAATATCAACGCTTGCATGTCATTTGAATATGCACATTGAGCCGACGTAGTTACAATACTTGCTCGGTTAGCATTAGCGAGTTAGAGGCGTTTTCCATGAAAATTAAGAAAAATCTCAAAAAGAAATGAAGGTTTGATGTGAACCTAATTTTTTTTCCGAGAGGATCATGAAGTTAATCAGACAAACAGGTTCAACAAAAGCATGAAGGTACAACAAAATCAAGAAAAGTATGAATTCACATGATCTACAATTCTTACTAAAGCATGAGAAGTTGAAGGCACGGAGCTAGAAAATCCAACCCTTTTATGTACCCTCATACTCAAGTCCTTATATAAATAAAGATCTCTGATATTAGGAAATAAATCTGAGTTTGCATCAACTAAGGAAACTCAAAACAGCAAGTTTGGTCCTTTAGATATAACTCCCAAAGAAACCAATAGCATATATTCTAAGCTTTAGTAATACCCTCATACTCTACTAATTTACTGTTCAGTATTTTATTAATCTTTAGTAATTAATAAGGCTTCTGGATACCAACTCCTTTTCCATGCATAACGAGAAATGACATTTTCCGAGACATCCTAATTGAATTGAAAGTCACATATATTCTAAGCTTTCGCTATTTTCAGTGCATAGATATTAAGATTCATGCAATCAATATCAAAAAAATACATGTCATGTACTATGTAAAAAAAATTACATGGAATTACGTATACTATTATCGTGTTATTAGAATCCAATGATTGTTAATATGTGATCTTGATCCACTTTATTGCTCAAATAATCAGCAAGAAAAGCAAACAACATAGATTCATTTTTTTCAATATTCCTTTTTTTTTCTATAAAGCAGTCTTCATATGTATGATTTAAACTACCAAGAACAAAGTAAATTAAGTGTGTGAATTTAACTCATAGAAATGTCAAAACTTTTCAGAGCTTTTCTCAATATGAACAAGTCTCAAAAAGAATTGTGCAAGGAATATAATAGCATGAAAGTGGTAAAGGACATTTTTATATATTAAGTTTAATATAGATCAACTAACACAGTTGATCATCCATCTTTTAAATCAAGAACGTTTATAAGTTTATTAAATTAATGTGCAAAGTAATTTAAAATTTAGTTTCGAAAGTAATTTGTAGCAAAGGCAGCATAAAATTCACTTTTAAAGGAAAAACGTCGAATAAATACAATGATAGTATAACTAGTTATTTTGGACCATAACATATGTGCTTAACATAATCAAAACGTAAAACTGCACAGCTTGAAAATTATTTAATAGATTCCAGATATATCATGTCGAGTGTTTCTTTGTACGTTAAAAGCAATATCGAAGTTTGAAGAAAAATTAAAGGTTTTATTAAGAGGGGAAATAAAAATAAGCAGAAGAAGAAAAGTACTACTCCTGTTTTGGCACACTCAGTTATTGTGCTAAAGTAGAAGTAGAATATTGAATTGATATCAACTACATCAAGAAATTTTGAGGAATACTTAAAAGTATAACAATTAGAAAATGAACAAGGCTTCAAAATTTGGTAATATACTTGTACAAAGTATAACAATTTTATCTTGGGGGGGGGGGGTGTTGAATATATATCAAACAGTGGTTTCAGTGACATGCCAAATGGAGAAATCAAACTTCAGCTATCAGGTTCTAATTAATAATATATATAGTCTATACATTCCTAGGTTTTTTTTAACTCATTGTAAATTACTAAAGAGTGGTGTATCAGGACCTTTGGTGAGATCGCCACATCTGGTGAAAAAATTAGATCTCTTATTCTAATGCTATCAATGTACATGTCAGGTTATAATTAACATAGTGCAAATAAGTTCTCTTTTTTTAACTAATGCACAGTCATAAGCAGAGAAACGATAAAACACAAAATAAAAAAGAAAAGAAAAAACAGAAGAGCTAAGAGCAACTAGGGTATAAGATCTACACCCCAAAGGTTTTAACTTCATCCACATTGGTGGGGATAAGATTTACCTTGTACACACAGCCCTGTTCCAATCAACTAGCAAGTTTAGAAAATAAGAAACTGAAAGATGAATAGTCTACAAACTTTGTGATACGTCTTATCAAAGTATTAAACCACTAATCACTTATTCCGAAAACCAAAGTCATATAATTTGCTTAGCTAACTTATAGAGAGAAACTTACACCAACAGGTAACCACAGCTGCTATAATATTTTCGGCCATAAGGATCAGTACCCAACACTTCTGCTCCTCGAATAAACTTCCCCATTTTCAACCATGGCTTATCCTTCTCAATCACACATTCAGGGCAATACCAATCACCCTCTGGCAACAGGCTACTAACGACCCCTACACACCTCGCATGAAATGCTGCAGGGCAACCATCGCAGCATATTAAGTTCCCATCCATTTTACAGAGGCGACATTCATCACCATTATAGTCTGTAGGTTCATTAGGATCCTCTTCCGTAAGGCAAGAAGAGCTAGCAACATCCAATACAGCCTTTCTTTTTTTAGAATTTTCAAATTTCATATTCCGTTCCAAATCCATGTTCCTTTCTGTTGAGTCGGTCCTTCTATTTAGCTCTGACCTGAAGGCTTCCACTTCAATTACATCATCGCAAAGGAGACGCATTATATCAACCTTTGCTGAAACAGGCAGTTTGTAGTAGTCACTCTGAAAAGGCTTCACATTACAGAGATCTACACCAGGTATATATCCAGGACTGTGCAATAACAAATACTCGACCACAAACATGGGCCATGTAATCAAGTCAAGAAAATCCCAATTAAGACCCCTAAAAAACATCAAATATGAAAAATAGTAAGTGCCGTGAAATGAAATTTTATATGTAAAAGCTTTTCGGCAGAGTAAACTTAATACCTGAGACACTTAGATGCAGACACAGAACCTTCATATGAAAGGGACTCCAAATGCTTCCTCAATGTTTTCAGAAGGGAAACATGGACAGAGTCAAACAATGACGGTAAATCGTCAAATTTAAGACATGCCACAAAATCATCCAGTTCAAAGGGGCTTAAAAACAATAAAGTACTAAAAGACCTCAAAAATGCATAAACAGAAACCAACTTAAACGCAGAAACTCCAGGAATATCCAGATTGCTGGAAGAAGGCGGCAACTCTACCTTTGGTGGAAGTATGACGTTTTCTGCAGATTTCCCCAGAATATTTTCGTTAGACACAGCACTAATCGTTGGAGAGCTCATCTGATCATTGATAGCATACAACCCTGTTGCACGATAAACATGACCTTGACCAGAAGGTGCATTCAATTTTGCTATGCGACTGCTCCTTCTTAACCCTGTCTCTGGTGTAGTTATGGGGATATCATTAGCTGGTAAATCTATTATCTTCCTACCTCTTCTCCCTCTAGATGAACTGCCTAATACTCTATTAGCACCATCATCCAATGTATTACAAATTCTCAATGGGGTTTCGTCCCTACTTTCCAGTAATTTCAATTTCCCAGATTCAACATCCACTATTATCTCTTCTCGTGTAGCCAATTCATTATTATTATTCAATGCTCCTTTTTTCTTCCTACTCCTACTCTTCCTTGGTGCACTTACTGAAGCCACATTCTGACTACTTACCACAGAAGCCCAGTTCTTGAACGGGTTCTCTCCTTCGTTCTCCATATTTGATACCCCATTCCCCTCACCATCATCCGAAATCACTATAATCTCCTTATTATCATTCTCCGCAAAAACTTCACTCATCTGTACATCAACCGTTTCATTTACTCTCGATTGCACCTCACAATCATCCAAATTCTTAACCTCTTCTTCCATCAAGTCTAAATTCAAGTCAAAACTTCGCTCCTTCTTCTCACCACCCAAATCCTCATGAAAAACCTCATTTATAGCCACATTCAAATCAATCATTTCTTTCTTCACCCCAGAACTCTCCTCCTCAAACAACCCCTTATTTAAATCTACCCCATCAAGAAAATCCAAATTCACCCTCTCATTCAAATCCAAGCCATGCAGCTTAGCCCCACCACCACCACCCCTAACTTCTCTACCCCCATGATCATCATTTTCATTCAAATTTAAGTCAAACTTCCTAGATACGCCGCCTTTATTCACCAAACTACCAGAAACATCACTTTCAATAACAGAATTGTCATTAAATGTACCTTCATTAGCAATGAGCGAGTGAAGTTCAGCCAACTCCAATTCTTTACAATCTCCGTCGTCGTACTTGATCCTAAATAAACCGGTGGACTGTTGGTAAGCTTCAACTGAACCAAAGGAAGTTCCGTTTTGCTGTTGGAACTTCCTCTTCACCCTTCTCCCCACATACTCCATTTCACAATTTTCATAAATAATGCTTCAGAAATAAAATCAATGAACAAGTATTGAATTCAGAAGAAAGAAAACTGAATTTGAAGAGTAAAAAAGAAATGAAAATTGATCAGCAAAAACCCTTTGAAAAGAGAGAGAATTTGGTTTTCCTCTCTCTCTCAAGAGAACGGAAAAAAGTTCGGTGTGCTGATGTGTTGAGAGTGGGGAGGGATTGTCTATCGTGACTCTCGGCTGTTGAGAGTCATGAACGACGTCAATTAAATTGTGCCATTTGTCACAACGTACGTACCCTACTCAAGCATAAAATACCCAAAATACCCATACAATTAAAAAAAAAAAAAAAAAAAATTGCATCCATCTTCCCCACCCGACCCGCCACCACCCCCCCCACCGCGCCTCCCTCCATCTTCCCAGGTCGTCGTGACGGCCTGGGAACGCCGGATCCAGGCCGGCGACTACCTGGGGAGAAGCTCCCAGGCCGTCGCCGGCCTGGAACGAACAATCGGAGGCCTGCGACGGCTGGCCGTCGCAGGCCTCGGGAATTTACTTCCAGGCCGGCGACGGCCTGGGGACTTCTCCCCATGCCGTCGCCGGCCTGGAATCGTTGATCCCAGGCCGTTGCCGGCCTAGGATCGGCCGTTCCGACGGCCTGGGATAGAGGGAGTGGAGGCGGCGGCGGGTTGGGTGGGTGGGTTGGGTTCTAGGGTTTTGGTTTTTTTTTTTTTTTTTTTTTAATAAAAAACAAAATAAATATTTTTATATTTAAATTTAATTATAAAATTAAAATGTTAATAAATATTTGTAATTTGAAAATTGTTGTATTGTAAATTAATGAATAATTTAAAAAAAAATGAGCCAATAAAGAATTTTTGTAATTACTTTTTTCATCACAACAATAAAACTTGAGTATATATTTACAATATTTTTTATAAAAGATACTTGCAAATTGTAATCAAGTTCGTTTCAACTACTTTGCAATTACTTGAGTTGATTTGTAAAAATATATGTCAAAAATTATAACATTAAATATTGAAAATGTTGTAACACTAAGTACTCCGTAATTTGAAAATATATCGATATTTTTTGAAAAAATTGATGATTCGGTCATTATTTCGATCACCGTAATTTTAAAATATATCGATATATTTTCAATTTACGGAGGACATAATATTACATAACCATCTAATAGACAATATGATCGGAATAATGACTTAATCATCAATTTTCTAAAATTATCGATATATTTTAAAATTACGGAGAACTTAGTGTAATATAACCATCTAATAGACAATTTGATCGGAATAATAATCGAATCATCATTTATTTTTAAATTATCAATATATTTTCAAATTACGGAGGACTTAGTGTTACATAACCATCTAATAGACAATTTGATCGGAATAATTACCGAATCATAATTTTTTTTTAAATTATTAATATATTTTCAAATTACGGAGGACTTAGTGTTACATAACCATCTAATAGACAATTTGATCGGAATAATGATCGAATCATCATTTTTTTAAATTATCGATATATTTTAAAATTACGGAGAACCTAGTGTTACATAACCATCTAATAGACAATTTGATCAGGATTATGATCGAATCATCATTTTTAAAAAATTATTGAGTTGATCGAAATAATGACCGAATCATCAATTTTTAAAAAAATTATCGATATATTCTCAAATTACGAAGGACTTAGTGTTACATACCCATCTAATAGACAATTTGATCGAAATAATAACTCATCTCTTGAATATATCGATAATTTAAAAAAAACAATGATTCGGTCATTATTTCGATCAAATTTTCTATTAGATGGTTATGTAACACCAAGTCCTCCAAAATTTTAAAATATATCGATAATTATTGAAAAAATTGATGAAAGTGTATCTTTTTAAGTTAAATATATTCAATTTATATATATAAACATTCAAATTTGTTTATGTTTATAAATTCAAATAAACATAAACATTGAAATTTGTTTTTATTATTTTAATGTTTTTATATTTTACTTGATAAAAAATATTTTCTATCAAGTAAAATATAAAAACAAATTTGAATGGTTATGTTTATTTGAATTGATATACGTAAACATTCAAGAGATGAGTGATCAAGAGTTGAGTGAGTGATCAAGAGATGAGTGATCATGAGTTGAGTGAGTGATCAAGAGATGAGTGGTCATAAGCTGAGTGAGTGATCATGAGCTGAGTGAGTGATCAAGAGTTGAGTGATCAAGAGCTGAGTGAGTGATCAAGAGCTGAGTGAGTGATCAAGAGATGAGTGAGTGATCATGAGCTGAGTGATCAAGAGATGAGTGGTCATAAGCTGAGTGAGTTATCATGAGCTGAGTGAGTTATCATGAGCTGAGTGAGTGATCATGAGCTGAGTGATCAAGAGATGAGTGGTCATGAGCTGAGTGAGTTATCATGAGCTGAGTGAGTTATCATGAGCTGAGTGAGTGATCAAGAGATGAGTGATTATGAGTTGAATGATCATGAGCTGAGTGATCAAGAGATGATTTTTTTTAAAAAAAATATCTCTTGAATGTTTATGTATATAAATTCAAATAAATTGAATATGTCATTATATTTTCTATCAAGTAAAACAATAAAAACAAATTTGAATGTTTTTATATTTTACTTGTTTTTATTATTTTTAATTTTTAATGTTTTTAATATTTTTAATGTTTTTATAAAAAACAAGTAAACATAAAAATTCAAATTTGTTTTTATTATTTTTTATGTTTTTATATTTTACTTGATAGAATATATAATGACATATTCAATTTATTTGAATTTATATACATAAACATTCAAGAGATAATTTAAAAAAAATCCATCTCTTAATCACTCATCTCTTGATCAATCATCTCTTGAATGTTTATGTTTATAAATTCAAATAAATTGATTATGTCATTATATTTTTTATTAATTAAAATAATAATTTGAATGTTTTTATATTTTACTTGTTTTTATTATTTTTAATGTTTTTATTATTTTTAATTTTTAATGTTTTTAATATTTTTAATGTTTTTATAAAAAAAGAAGTAAACATAAATATTCAAATTTGTTTTTATTATTTTTAATGTTTTTATATTTTACTTGATAGAAAATACAATTACATATTCAATTTATTTGAATTTATATACATAAACATCCAAGAGATAATTTAAAAAAAAAATTATTCTCTTGATCACTCATCTCTTGATCATTCACTCATCTCTTGATCACTCAGCTCATGATCACTAATCTCTTGAATGTTTATGTTCATAAATTCAAATAAACATAAACATTCAAATTTATTTTTATTATTTTTATATTTTTATATTTTACATGATAGAAAATGCAATAACATATTCAATTTATATACATAAACATTCAAAAGATAATTTAAAAAAAAATTCATCTCTTGATCATTCACTCATCTCTTGAAATACACTTTCCTAAATTTAAATATTTTTCACAAGCCTTGCACATGTTTATAAAATTTTATAAAAGCCAATAATGTTTTAGAAAAAATATTACCAATATATCAACTCAAGTTTTATTGGTATGATGTAAAAAATAATTAAAGAACTTATTTGTTGGAACATTTTTTATACTATTTATAAATTTAACATAAATTTTTTTTTAAAAAAATATACATAATAACATTTTATTTTTTAAAATTAAATAAATATATTTATTTTGTTTTTAATTAAATAAATTTTTTAAAAAAAAAACCCTACCCCCCATCCACCCCACCCCACCCCGCCGCCCACATCACCCCGCCGCCCACCCCACCATCCCCATCCTCATCTTCTTAGCCTGGGTTCATCGGATCCAGGCCGGCGACGACCTGGGGATAAGTTCCCAGGCCGTCGCCGGCCTGGAGTTAAACTTCCGAGGCCTGCGATGGCCTCCGACTTGAGGCCGTCGCAGGCCTCAAGCTTTACTTCCAGGCCGGCGACGGCCTGGGAACTTCTCCCCAGGTCGTCTCCGGCCTGGAATCGGCGATCCCAGGCCGTCGGCGACGGCCTGGGAAGGTGGTGGGGGTGGGGTTTGGTGGGGTGGGGCGGAGAAGATGAAGTAGTTTTTTTTTTTTTTTTTTTTTTTTTTTTTTTTTTTTTTTAATTGTGAGGGTATTATTGTCAATTTAGGGGTGTACGATTTAATTTGTGGGTTCATACTCTTTTACCCCACTTCTTATACCATCATACACCCATGTACACCTATGTACAATTTTAATAGCCTGAAGTACAAATTTCTGAAGCATGATTTATTTTGACTCTTGAGCAGCCAAGAGTCAGGATAGACTTCCCGGAGTGGGGACTACACACAATGACAACGTGAAGCTGCGTTTTTTATGTGACTTTGGAGTGTACAACTTTCGTGGCTGAATGTACTACTAAATTGGTTGAGGTTTCTGAAAAGGGTAAAATAAAATCTACTCCTATACTAACGTTCTTTTATTGTTTATTTTTTTCAAAAAAAATTAATGTACAACTTGTAAAAAAAAAAAGTACAATTGGCTCTTAGGGTGTTTTGGGGAGAATATTTTCCTTATTAGGGATGAATGAGATTTTGACAATCTATTGTTGTAGATTACAACAATATTATTATAGTGGCTTTTTTAAAAGAAAAAAATTTGGTAAGTAATATTATTACAGTGGCTTTTTGAAAAAAATTGGGTAAGAAATATTTATGACAAACGGGAAATACGGAAAGTTGTTCAAATCTCTTGGACTCACTCTTTCTTGAAATTTAATTTTCAACCTCTTTTTGAATTTTTTTGCTTTTATTTACCTAAAATTCTACCGTCTTTTGTCACTTTTAAATTTTAAGTCATTTCAAATACTACTGCAACGTGTCAATGAAGTGGATACACATTTATATTTGAGGTCATTTGAAATTTTATTAAAACGTGTCGATGAATAGGATATGTGTGTACATGCATTCAAACGTGTGTATGATATTTGCAGACATTAATAACTTACACATAAAATATTATATATTTACTAAAAAAGAAAAGGAAACCAAAAGAAATTATTTATTTACTATAACACATAAAATATAGACATGTATATTAATTCAACGAAATTACATGAATCTTCATAAAACTGATTTATTATATTTTGGTAAGCTACAGTTATGAATGCAATAAAAGTTGAAATTGCACTAAAACCTCTTATTAATAACTTTATATATTGAAAATTTTGATTCTCAATATTGTGATAAATTATTATACAAAAATGAAAGGATTGAAATTAAAATCTCAACTAGATTTTATATTCTATAAGATAGATTTTCAACATTTTGAAAAGTTATTTTCTGCTTTGTGGCCTTTAATTCATTCACCTAAGTTACTTTTTTTGCTTTTAGTTATTTCAAACAATGCTACGATACATGTGTTCTCTAAAACTAGGGTTATATACTCTTTTTATCGAAATTTAATTTCAACCACTTTTTATGTTATTTGGTTTTATTCACCTAAAATTAGTCTACCGTCTTTGTCCTTTTAAATCTGAGGTAATTTCAAATACTATTACAAAGTGTCAATGAAGTCATTTGTAATATTATTACAATGTGTTCATGAATCGCATGTGTGTAGATGCATTCAGTATGTGTATGATATGTCCAAAACATGACTAACTTGCATATAAAATATTACATATTTACTTAAAAAAGAAAATGAAACCAAAATAAATATTTATTTACTATAACGGAAAATATGGACATGTATGTACGTATATTAATTCAATGAAATTATATGAATCTTCATAAAATTGATTTATTGAATTTTTTGTAAGCTACATTAATGAATACGATAAGATATGAGAATGCATTAAAATCTTTTATTGATAATTTTTTATATTTAAATTTTTTTATTCTCAATATTCTTTTTTTTTTGGGGGGGGGGGGGTATTTAATTACCTAGATATTATCAACATTTTGTTTTACAGTTGAATTTGAAAAAAAAAATAGGTAAGTAATATTATTACAATGGCATTTTGAAAAAAAAAATTGGGTAAGGAATATTTATGACAAAAAGAAAATAGGGAAAGTTGTTGAAATCTCTTGGACTCACTCTTTCTTGAAATTTAATTTTCAACCTCTTTTTGATTTTTTTTGGTTTTATTTACCTAAAATTCTACCCATTTTTGTCACTTTAAATTTGAAGTCACTTCAAATACTACTGCAACGTGTAAATGAAGTGGATACATATCTATATTTGAGGTCATTTGAAATATTATTAAAACGTGTCGATGAATTAGATATGTTTGTACATGCATTCAAACGTGAGTATGATATTTGCAGACACTAATAACTTGCACATAAAATAGTATTATATATTTACTAAAAAAGAAAAGGAAACCAAAAGAAATTATTTATTTACTATAGCATAAAATATAGACATGTATATTATTTCAATGAAATTACATGAATCTTCATAAAATTGATTTATTATATTTTGGTAAGCTACATTTGTGAATGCAAGAAGAGTTGAAAATGCACTAAAACCTCTTCTTAATACCTTTTTATATTGATTTTTTTTATTCTCAATATTGTGATAAATTATTATACAAAAATGAAAGGATTGACATTAAAATCTCTACTAGATTTTATCTTCTATAATTAAGTTAGATTTTCAACATTTTAAAAAGTTTTTTCTGCTTTGTGGCCTTTAGTGTTACCACATTTTGCTTTTAGTTATTTCAAATAATGCTACGATACATGTGTACTCTTAAACTAGTGATACTCTCTTTCTTAAAATTTAATTTCAACCACTTTTTTATGTTGTTTGGTTTTATTACCAACTTTTTTCCTTTCAAATATGAAGTCATTTCAAATACAATTACAAAGTGTCAATGAATTGGATACACATTTAAATTTGAGATAATTTGAAATATTATTACAATGTGTTCATGAATCGCATGTGTGTACATGCATACAATTATGTATGATATGCCCAAAACATGACTAACTTGCACATAAAATATTATATATTTACTAAAAAATAAAATGAAACAAAAAGAAATATTTATTTACTATAACGGAAAATATAGACATGTCTGTATATTAATTCAATGAAATTAAATGAATCTTCGTAAAATCAATTAATTGATTTTTTCGGAAGCTACATTAATTAATACAATAAGAGATGAGAATGCATTAAATCTTTTATTGATAATTTTTTATATTTAAAAAAATTGATTCTCAATATTTTTTTTGATATTTAATTACCTAGATATTATCAACATTTTGTCATTACAGTTGAATTTTGCTTATATTAACTATTTCTAGTGTTTTCATGCTCTCAAACTGGGGGCATGGGACGTTCGACACATTACTAACATGCACGTATAATATTAGCACGTTCTTGTCATTTTTATTCAACGTATATATTTGTGTTATGAGTTTGGCTTAGATGTCGAAAAGTAATTATAGAAGAATTAATTTTACTAAAATAGATTTTGACAATAATTGATTATAATAAAAATTAATTATAGAATAATTATTTTTGTATAATAGATTTTGCAAAAGTAACACTTTATGAGCTTTTAAAATAAGTTGATGATTTTTAGCTTCTGGATACTCCAAAAGTGATTACGACATTGGGGGCCAAACACCATGAAAATCACGATTGACCAAAAGTAATTTTTATAATTGGGGGCTTGGGGCCAAATACTTTAAAAATCACAATTGAGATCTAGAAGTAGGGGTGGGCGTTGGGTTCGGGTAACCCAAGCCCGACCCATCCCGTTTTTAAAATACCCGAACGGGACGAGTATTTTTTGGGTTTGGGTACCCGAACTTGAAAACCCGTATTTTTTTACGAAAATACGGGACGGGTTTGGGATTAGCCTCTCCAACCCCGAATACCCGAACCCGCCTATATCTTTTTTTTTTATTATTATATAATTATACACTTTATTTATGTATCAATTAATTTAATATCATCTAATAAAAAAAAAAAATTACTTTACCCTAATACATTTTTTAATCGTTCACTAGTTATTAATATTTTTTTCATTAAGTTTGTCTCAGTTATAATAACTCACATAGTCTCCATGATTCTACCACTTCTTCTTCTTCTTCCCACCTATGCCACGACATACAATAATTATTTTTTTGAATTTTGTTTGCTCTACAAATTAAATTACTATTACTACTAGTCTAATACATACAAAATTTTATATGAAATATTGTAATTTAATGTTGTTAAGTGCGTGAAAAATTAATGATTTAAAATAATATGGGACCCGTAATCCCGTCTCGTCCCGTCCCGTAGTATTTCGGGTACCCGCTTCCGGGTACCCGAATTATTACGGGGCGGGTTTGGGATGAAATGTGTCAATCCCGAAATTTATTATACCCATATCTCTAACCCCAACCCCGCCCCAAACCCGCCCCGTGCCCACCCCTATCTAGAAGTGCTCCCACCGCTGGACCAAACTCACTCTAAAGACATTACATAAACCTTCTCTAACTTTCTATTTTTATTCAACGTGTATATTATCACGTTACTAACTTTTTTTAATTATTTTTATTCACCCACATATTACCACTTCTGTAATTAAATTTCGTTCATTTCAGATACTATTATAACTTGCCAGTGAATAGGATATGTCTTATATGACATATTCAACACATAATTAAAATGAATATATATATTATCATTGTTAATTTGTTATTAGTTTTATGAAAGGTATATAATTAGTGCATTGAAATTGCGTGAAATCTTTTTCAAATTGTTTTTCATTAGAATTTGCTACACAATGGAAGGATTGATATTTTACTAAATTTTCTATTCTACAAGATAGATTTCAACATTTGAAAAGTTTGTTTTTGCTTTGTGGCCTTTAATTCACCTAAAGTATTAACACATTTTTTTTTTGTTTATTTCAAATAATACTACATGGACATGAATTATCTCTCTTTCTTGAAACTTAATTTCAACCTCTTTTTAAGTCTTTTGGTTTTATTCACCTAAAATTGTAACGTCTTTTGTTCTTTTTAAATTTGAAGTCTTTTAGAATATATATTATTACAATGTGTCAATGAGTCGTATAAATATTTAAATCTAAGGTCATTTGAAATAAAAGTGTCGATGAATTAGAATGTGTGAACAGACATTCAAATGTGTGTATGATCAGGGGCGGATCCGAATTTTTGGTCGGGGGGCTAAACTTATTAAAAAAAAAAAAAAATCTATCAAACAGTTAAACTTAAAGTTTATATTATTCACGAGAAAATATATGACGCAATACAAAAATGGGGAGGTGGAGTTGACAAAAATAAACCCCACGAGATATTTTAATTACATATGATACCCCGTTGTAGTCCAAAAATATCTTCATATTTACTTTAATAATTGACCACGACGGTTTTTCATCTTTTGAAATCGGTCCACAATAGCGTCGTTTGAAATAGTACTAAATATGTCTCTCTCTATAAAGACAATTAAACTATCATTTAGCCATTGACCTCCCATTAACGTTTGCCGAAACTCAAGGTTGTGTGGTTGACATGGACCTTCGAGCAAGTATGCTCTACAAACTCTCTCTCTAATATTAGAATTATATAAAGTTATATGAGGTCGTAGACCGGGATCACTCGGAAGCTCGGTCAAGTTCGTTTCAATATGAAAGTTTGGAAGCTCATGCGGGTCACTTTGAATGTGAACGTTACTTGAAGACTCCTCGCGAGGTGTAGGTGTAGCCTTAAAGTATTTATCCATATTTCTAACCATAAAATGTACAAAACATAACTATTTCAAGAATAATGATATACTAAAGAAGTAGAAGTTATATATAATAGAAACATAATAATGACAAGACTTATTTTTTATTCCATTTGATAAGACAAGAGAGGTTGAATCCCAATAGACCAATACATGCTAATAAAAGACTATTAAGAATATAAGTTTAGTGTTTGACATTTCAATAAAAAAAAAACTATTAACCATCTAAGATTAGTGTCTGATATGTAAATGAATATTATTAACTGTATTGTATCTTGATTTAATCATCATATTATTTTAATATAATAGTTATCATCATATGTTAATCTAATACTTATGAAAATCTTAACAAGTATATAACTTTAAGCACAAAAATAAAACTTGAATCTAAAAATCGATTTTGGGAAGCGAATATAAACACAATAATGAATATATAACACTATTAGTTAATTACATAAGCACAATTGCACAAACATATATATAGAAAAAAATTGGGCTTTTCATTGGGACTTATAAATTGGATAGAGTGAGTTATTATTAGAGTGGGTTGTGTGATATTAATTGGACTAAGATTATATTTGGGCTGAAAATTTTACATTGGGCTAATTTATTGAACTGAAAAAAAATACACCACTACTACATTAAAAAAAAAAAAAAATCAGGGGGGCTATAGGCCCCACTTGTCCCTGTGTCCGTCCGTCCTTGTGTATGATATGTTCGAACATGACTAACTTGCACGTAAAATATTATATATTTACTAAGAAAGAAACGGAAATCAAAACTATAAATAAAATATAGAAATGTATATTAATTCAATGAAATTACATGAATCTTTGATTTATCAATTTTCGGTAAGCTACATTTATGAATACAAGAAGTGTCAATTCATTAGAATTAGAACCTCTTATTGGTAATAATTTATGTTTAAAAATTGATTCTCAATATTGTGATAAGTTATTTGTATTTATTTACCTAAAGATTACCAACTTTATTGTTTGTATAGTTTGAAATTTGCTTGTATATATGTTTTCATGCTATCAAACTATGGGACGTTTGACACGTCACTAACATGCAAGAGTAGTATTACTCTGGTCTTGTCCTTTTTATTCAATGTTTATATTTGTGCTCCCGAACTTGCTTTTCAAAATTTTGGTAAATGGTAAGCAACATGTTGAGAATATTTTGAAAAACCGAGAGTGCTTTAATATCTCTTAATCAAATTCTCCTTTTTCTGAAATTGTTATTAATGCTTTATTGAGTTTTAAGGTCCCCTATTAGCAATAAGTGTAAAATATATTCAACGTAACAACATAACTCAAATGAATATAAAATATGATCTCTCTCATTCTAATTAGTTTTATTAAACATATATACATATATTATATATAATTTCTGTAGTGAAATTGCATGAAATTTTCTTTAAATTGTTTTTCATAAGCATTTTTTACAAAACTGGAAGGATTGATATTAAAATCTCTCACTAGATTTTCTCTTCTACAAGGTACACTTTCTACATTTTGATAGATTTTCTCACCTTACGGGCAAATTTTTGCATATTCGTCCCTCTTAAATTATTGTAGCAAATTTGTCCCTCTTATCAATATAGTGTAACACATTCGTCCCTCTTAAATTTTTCGTAGCAGATGTGTCCCTCTTAAATCCAAAATACGTCCTAAAATAGACGACAATTGATGTATTTTGTATTTAAGAGAGACGAATGTATTACACTAAATTGATAAGAGGGACGCATCTGCTACGAAAAATTTAAAGGGACAAATGTGTTACAATACATTGATAAAATGGACGAATCTGCTACAAAAAATTTAAAAGAGACGAATATGAAAAAATTTACCCATAAGGAGGACCAAGAATTAATGCTATTTATGTGTGTCTCTCTTAAACTAGTGTGATTCTCTTTCTTTAAATTTATTTCAACACCTAAAATTCTACTTTCTTTTGTCCCTTTTTAATCTGAGTCACTTCAATACTATTACTCACTCCATTCCATTTATTTTGCTCCATTTGCTACAGTATCGAGTCAAACTTTTTAATCTTTTAAGTGACTTATTATATTAAATTATTCATATATGTGGTGTATTAAACCTTTTAAATATTTATATATATGGTGTCATAAGATATTATCAACTTATTAGTGAAATATATTAATTAAATTATTTATTATAATTTTTATAAATTTAGTCAAGTTGACCAGTTGACCGTACCAAAGGTGCAAAAATAAATAAAATGGAGGAAGTATAATATATATCAATGAATTAGAGACACGTTTAGATCTGAGGTCATTTGAAATATTATTACAACACTCGATGAATCGGGTATGTTTGTACATGCATTCAAATATATGTGTGTATGATATGTCCAGAATATGACTATTGCACAAATATATCATTTATATTTATATAAAAAAATTATTGTCATGTATATAAATTCGATAAAATGACATGAATCTTCATGACTTACCAAATTTTGGCAAGCTACATTGTGATTACAAGAAAAATGAGAATGCGTTGAAATCTTTTATTCATATTTTCTCTTTTTGTCCTAAATTGATTTTCAATATTATGGTAAATTTTATTTCTTTATTTACATAATGTTTAGTCGATCATTAACCTATTTATTTTTTATAATTGGATTTCTTTAAATAATTGTTTTGTGTTCAAGAATTCAAACTGTGTGCATGGGACATTTGACACGGGACTAACACGAGCCTATTAGGGCTCATATGGATGTAGTTTGGTCCAGTCTGGTTTCACCCAGATTGGGCCAAACCCAATTTGAATAAAGGGTCTAGACGGGTTTCAGTCTAGACCCAAGTTTCAGCCCATGACCGAAATCTGTCCAAACCAAGGTTTATGGGCATGTGTACGATGCTGAGTATGCTAACAAATTGTCAGCATCTGTCCCTTTTCATTGTTCTTTGTTAATCTTGGTTTTTTGTTTTCTATTTGTTTTCTCTATTTCCATGTCACCATTTCCCAATAGAAGTATTATACTAATATTTAAATTTCGTCAATTACATTAATAATTTTTATTATAGCATTCCTAAAGGAAGTATTATATTTAAATTGTATCAATTACGCTTTTAATTTTTATCATAGTATTTGATTTTTGCATTATCATTTTTTTACATTTATCAATTCTTATTAAGATATTTAATTGCAATTTTAAATATTATATTCGTTTATATTAGTTGGAGCAAATTAAGTTCATTTTAATATTGTATATATATTTTTCTCAAAATAATAATAATATATATTAGCAAATAATTATTATCATAATCATAATAAAATTATTACAATTATTTCTCAATCATCACTACAATATATAATAATTCATCATCTCAATCATTACGCAATATAATATACTATTTTAAATTTTATAAAATTATTAATTTGACACTTATCACTTACTTTTCTCCTCAAACTCCAACATCCAAACATCAATTCAAATCAAATCTCAAATTTTTAAAATTCACTAACTATTATTTAATAATATTTTACAATCTCAATATTTCGTTGAAACCATTATCCAAATCGAATTTCAACGGTTTCGCCGAAACCTCCGAAACCATTTGTTAAAACCAAACCCAGTCAAACTATTTCCATATTAACCCTTAGTATTCCGTTCTTGTCATTTTTTATTCGAAGTGTATGATAGTGCAGTAAAATTACATGAACTTCAATTCTTGGACAATAGAACTTGCTTTTTGAAATTTCGGTAAGCAACAAATTTAAACAAAAGAAAATGTGAGAATGCTTTAAAATCTCTTAACAGGATTTCCCCTTTTTGAAATAACATTTAATATTTTGACAAAAAAAATTATTTTATTCACCTACTTATTATTAATTTGTTTGTTTTATATATAAATTTCGTTCATTTCAAATACTGTTACAACTTGATAATGAATAAGATGTGTATACATGCATTTAAATATGCGTATACAACAAATAACTAAAATGTTCTAATGATATTATCTCATTTAAAGAGGAAAAAATACTTTTGATATCAAATTTTAGTCCAAAAAAAATAGGGATTAATCGTATAAACAAATTTATTTATGGCCTTGTAAATCGCTCAAATTTGACCTCTGAAAATCACGATTTAGAAGCCCTAAGTTGCCTTCGTTTTTTCAAATTTTCGGCAACTCCAGGCACGATTTGAGCTCTTATTGATGGCTATAGACTCGTATTCACCTCCTCTACAAACCTCAAGCATTAATTGTCAGTTCCGAGTTTATCCCGTCACTCTATTTTTAGATCTACGAATTTTGCATTTTTCAATTTTACGCCACCGCTGGAGGTGGAACTTGACCCTCCGCCTCCCCTTTCAGCCGTAGACTGCCCTCGGTGTGGCGGTCATTTTGGTACCTACCTTGTCCAATTTGGTGTTGAATTAAAGATTCCCCATTTCCAAGCTCACGTCAACGGCAGAGCTTCTATCTTCGTAAAATCAGCTCCTTGATCTCAATTGGCAAATTGACCCTTGTACTTTTTCACCTTTACAATATGCCCCTGCATTTATAGAAAAACTCAAAACCCCCTTTGATTTGGCAAAATCCCCAATTTACATGTCACATGGTCCACACATGGGCGATTTCGGGCTAATTTTAAAATTGTGCCTCAATTTAGACCAAAATTGCCACCAAAGTTGAAGGTGTGGCACCAAATGTGCTAGCCCGGAAATATATGGGGTAGAAATGCTACTGAGCTTAAGTTGTGGCATCAAAAATGCAATAATCCCAAAAAAATATTAGGAACCAAACTTTTCAAAAAAAATACATTTCATACCATAATTCACACCGTCTTGACACATTTAGTTTTGCCGTCAATTTTCAGATTGAATTCAACATGTGCCGCTCACGTGCCCGTTAAGTTGACAATGGGTGAGAAAACAACCACGAGTTTTAAAGACACACCATTGTTAATTAACTTAACGGGCACGTGAGCAACACGTGCTGAATTTTGTCCGAAAATTGACGGCAAAAACTAAATGTGTCAAGAGAGTGTGAAACATGATATGAAATGTGTTTTTTTTCAAAAAACTTGATATCAAATGTATTTTTTTAACTAAAATTTGATATTAAAAGTGTTTTTCTCTCCTCGTTTAAAATACCATTATAACTTTACAATGAATAAGATACGTCTTAATATGTGTACATAATTCAACAAATAACTAAATGTTCATATGATATATCATCTATAAAAAATGACATTTTTATTAGCTTTCTATTCTCCCGAAGCGCATATAATTCAGTGTTTAAATCACACTTATGATCCACCAAGTATAAAATATTTTACACTTATATCCCTCTTACCAAAAAAATTATATTTAAGTCCTTATATAAAATGCGTTACTTAGATCAATTTTCGACACTTTTTCGACGAAAGTGCAATCACTTACAAGTCACGTGACTTGTAGTAAGGGTATTTTTGAGTTATTATGTTTTATAATAGTTTGATTTGATCGGTGTAACACATTTTATCAGTGTAATTTACCCGAAAAGTGCCTGGAATTTGATCGATGTAACACATTTTATATAAGAGGGACTTAAATGTAAATTATTTGACAAGAGGGTTATAAGTGTAAACTTTATATTTGATGGACCATAAATGTGATTTAGCCTAATTAATACTACAATGAATTTACACGAATCTAGACCTGGCAACTGTTTTTTATAAAATTTTGGTAAGCATTTGGTATACAAAAATGGGAAGATATAAAAATCTCTTACTAGATTTTATATAATAGCTTTTCAACATTTTGATAAGTTTTTTTTTTTAATTAACTATTATTATTTTACCTAAATTGTTACCAACCTTTTAATTTGTTTTTCATATATGTGTTTTGTTAATTTCATCCGATACATGTATAATGTATTCATTCAACCAAATAGAAGCATGAGACATTTGAGTTTGACACATGACTTACATGCACATAATATTTCATATCATGAGCTTCTTTTTAGGCATGTAAATTGGTGCATAAAATTACATGAACTTTCTAACTCATTTAATTTTGGCAAGAGATATTTCTATATTATAAAAAAATAAGTAATAGGGGGTAATAATCGCTTAATTACTAAGAATTTATCTTTTATTTTGAATTGATTTCACATATCTAGATTTCTTTTGGGTTTTAATTCTGTACATACCAAACTTTTCCATCCAATTATTGAGTTTCGTTTATTTCGGTCACTATTAAGGTGTTGATGCATCTGGATATGTGTTTATGCATCAAGCTTGTGCTTGAGATGTCCGAAACTTGGCTAATATCTTTCTAATTAAATCATTTTTATGGACTATGTGTGAATGAACTTATTGTATTGTTTTGAAATTTTATAATCTAACATTTATTTTATTCACATTAACTTATATATTGTGTTGGCGATGCATGCATCAATATGTGTGTTCTTGCACCAATATTATATATGTCTAAAATTCCCCACACACGGTTAATTAATATGTACAATAGTATTACCTCATTTGAATTTACAAAAATATTATTGTATTTTTTGAAATTTTGCTTTTTTTTCTTTTTTCTTTTTCTTCTAATAAATTGTATTTCAACGTCCTAATGAGTAATCGTAGTTTATTTACATATTACATGTATACTTCCAATTATGTACCACTCCACTGACTATGTACTCGAAAAACAAAATGACATGTATATAATATAGTTTATTTATATATATAACAATCAATCGACCATATATGTTTGTTCGTCCGCCTAGAGGTCTAAGAGTAGTTTTTCTTCTCTTTGTAACAAAAGAAGAAGAAGAAAAAAAAAAAATCGAGGGAATGTGTCTCATTTATTTATTTAATGGTGCAACCAGAAGAGAATAATTAGCAGATTAATCTCATTTATTTCTCTTGAAAATAGTATTATTATATAAGAGAAATGAACTAGCTTAAACTCGTGCTAAGCACGGAATTTCATGAACAATCTTATATTATAATATAAAAAATATGAACAATTTATTTAGAATTTTTGAAGATTTAACTGAATATATATAAATAAAACTGAATTGGTAAGTAAAATTAATGTAACCTTAACATAGTCCCTTAAAGATTTTCTATGATAGTCTTTTTAGGCATGTTCATAAAATCTCAAACTCCTCCACCCTATTGCACATCTAGCTAAATTCTCAATATACCGTTGAAATAAATAGTAGTTAAGTAAACTTTAGTGTTAACTGATTTTCGATTCTTGCAAGCAACATTTATGTACCATTGGACTGAATAGGGATACTTTAAAATAGGAAGAGCCCAAATTACATTTAAAAGGTTATATGGGCTCTTATGGATAAATAAACAAGACTTTAAATTTTGGACTACCGGGGACGTAGTTCACTTTATCCAATTGCTTTTTATCCAAAATGACCTATGAGTCCAAGACTATTCATGCTTTGAAATAAATTTGGATTGTCAATGGGACCAATTAGAATTTGGACTATATATTCGAAATTTGGAATATAGATTTAAGTCGATCTATTTCATTAAAGATATATATATATATATATTCGACAATAATTAAAAAAATTGACATGTACATAATATTCTATTTGATAAGTAACACTAACAATGTTGGTTTAATAAGACATTAGTTAATAATACAATTCATAATATCATTTTTATGATACTTGATCTAACAACATGAATTAATTTGGATATATGAGTATTTAATATCAATATTATCGTTTTCCAGCATATATAGTTTGTTGTAAATCATTTGAAGTAAATAATTAAATTGGTTGAGATTTTATATTTTCAATGATGAACTCAGTGAGTGAATTATGAAAAAACTCGAACACATCGGCTAAATTAAATGAAAATAATGTCAACAAACATGTTATAGAAGAAATAATAGTGTGAATTTTAAAAGTGGAGATTCTTTTGGACTTGGCAAAATTTAATATCCGATCGAATTCAAACAGGATCTGATAGATCTAAAAATTCATTTTCAGGCAAAATTCAGAATAGACATAGATTCGATACGACATAAATGGAGTCAGACCTGAATCGAACCCGATATCCCATTGAGTCCTAAAATAATGTAACGAACATAAAACTAATTGATAGAGTGAAAACAAATTCCAAAATAAATGAAAGAACACAAAATTAACAGACAGAATGAAAATGAAATTTTAATAAGATATGAATGTGATCGTTTTTAAGTTATATATATAAAAAATAATGAGATCTTTTATTATGGGCTTCAGGTCACATTATATTTCTAAGATCCGAATCCAATATCTACTCTTCTTTGAATTGAGATTGCAGTTTAAGGGTTTCGAATTTTTTTTTATAACATGTCATTGACTAAGCATAAACTCAATTAAATAATTATTCGATCTGAATCTTTTTTCAGAAAAAAAAAAAAAAATTCATGAATTGGAATTATATCAGACTGTCCCCTTTTTATCTTCATCCCTTATAACTGCATATAGCTAATGAATTAGTGTGTTACCGTATCAGCTCTAAATTATTTTCGTTGTAAAGGCAATTAATTGTATGTTCCTCATATACATCATCCCCTCTATATATTCTAATGCCTCATTATATTGTATTCTTTCTTCAAACATAAGCTAATAATATACTAAAATAGATTTAAAATAATTACAAAATTGAAGTCAACAACATACACAAAAGATGCAATGCTAAAACTACAAACTCCATTCACTAACAAATTCTGCATTTTAAAAGGGATAAACCTTCATTCTACAAAAACAAAAGAAAATTTTCTAATAAAAACATGAAGAACCGGCCTCGATTTCACCTCCTAAATCTCCAAGCAGATACCGAAAAAAGAGGTCGATCTTGCCAACATATCACCACACAACCATTCTCTTCTTTAATCTTATAACCATCACAATTACAACTTTGTAGCAATCTCTTCGCTTGTAACATAGCATAATAGCTCAATGGAACAATCGCAAAGCCAGTCGAGTCAAATCTTTGGCTCCATTTCTCGAGCTTTTCGTGTCTTTCTTTCCTCTCAACTCCTTCACATGCTATAATGTTCTTGATCTCCTCACCTAACAACATTTTCTCCATTTTGAATCTTTCTAAAGAAGCTCTTGGTAAAGCCGACTCCAAGCTATCAAACAATGCCGCATAAAAGTACAACGATTCCGACAGCCTTTCCATTAGGTTTTTACCATTATGGTCAGAATCTTGTTCGGTTACAACGATAACTTTAGGAGACAAACTCCATAAAGCACTAAGAAAACTATCGATATTTGGTGAGTGAACAGAAGAAAGTGGTGATGAAGAAGTTGAGTCATTACTCGGACTAAAGCCGTTAACTACATCTTTCTCGAGCAACTCCCCTAACGTATTTCGATTCATTTGTGCAACCCTTTGCAAGTGAAGGTTAAGAGCATTCATTGGGGTCGGTGGAGACTTTTTCCTAAGATCATTATCAGAAGACAAAAGGGAATGTAACTGTAAAATTGAACTAATTGCTAGAGCCTCCCCTGTTTTGACACGCAGTTTCTCGATATCAAGATTTTCTAGTTTGCTAACTATAGGATTGAACTGAAAGGGTAAATCTAACTTTTCCGCTTCTTCGGTTAACACATGAGCCATTTGTTCTAACACCTCCTTTTGCTGATGAATACCCGTAATCTTCAAATGAGGCGGACCTTCTGGTCGTGCACTCAAGTCTCGTATGAGTGCACACCACTGCCCAGGCTCAGTGGCATTTAAGTCAATAACATGAACCATTTTTTCACCTTCCATAGCTTCAATTATAGCTTGGTTACTAATCACAAAGGCCACTTTCATGAAAGGCAAAAACTCGAAAAACATTTTCTTTACAAGGATTTCTTCAGAAACAATTGAAAGTTTGGTGGAATGAAAGGCTTTATAAACACCAGGCCAGCTTCTAAGGATCCTATCAGCTAGAGCCTCGGAGAAATAAGACGCGATTCGCTGCATAGTATCGCCATCGGGTGAGGCTAGATGGGAAATTTGATCAAGGGCTATATTTGCATTTTCAAGGCTACCTGATGCCACATGATTTGCACATGTAACTAAAAGATGGATTAAGTAAAGCCCTCTCTCTTCAGGTTTTAGCTCCTTTAGCCATGGATATGGAGACATACCAGGTGATAATGACATCATAGGAAACATTTGGAGAGGTGATGAAGTGACAGATGATGATCCGTCTTCTTGAAACATTTGTGCAAACAAAATTTTCTAAGAATTGATTGCAGGAACAGATCCTTTTCCTAGAAAATCAAAAAATAAATTCAAATTAACTACAAATTGTTGAGACAAACATGCATTAAAAGCTACTCGATCAAGAATTAACTAAAACAGGGGAAACAGAGGAGTACAAGTTCAAGTTTCAAGAACTCACCGACAAAGCCAAGATTTCTAAATTGCTTTAAGGGATTTTCAATTCTCCAAAAACCCACAAAAATCCCCTTGGGTATTGCCAGAATCAGCTAAGAAAGCTTAAGCTTTTTCTCTAAATTGTGTTTAAAAAAAAAAGGGGAAGAAGGAAAGAGAGGAGAGAGATAGGAGTAGTTTGGATTGAATATAAAGACAGAGGGTAGAGAGTTTAAAAGATTAGTCAAGATTGTGGACGATGATGCGTGAGAGGTGTTTTTGTCGCGACTGATTTGGTGTCCTTTTGCCTGTTGAAAGAATATGGAATTTGTGAGAACCAGTGCCCATTTGTACCTTTTATTTTTTGCTCTTTTACTAAAGTTAAGAACCCTTGTCTTGAAATTTGGTTTTATTCTTTGTCTATAGGATATGATCACTTGTCATTTTCTTCTCAAATGGGGAAGGAAATATGAGGTTTGAATTACTTGGGGATTGAGAATTTTTATAATTTTATTTTCAAATATAGTACCTTTTTATGTTTTATGGTTTTGAATTTTTTTTTTGCCAGAATATCTAAGAATAGGTTTTGTTTTTTTAATTTCAGATTTTTTTGTTAGAAATTTTTATCATGTTTCTGGATATTATTTTTATTTTCTTTGTATGATGGGTAAAAAAGGTACCTAAATGGCCTTTTTATGTTTATTAAAATATACGTGATCTCTTTTCTTTTCTCAAACTCAATCTTGATTAAAGTAGAAGTATTGTACATTTAGTGATTGTTTTGGAAGATTTCACAAAACTCACATTTTTCCAAAATCTTTTCTATGTTTGATTCTTGAATAATGTTTTCTTATCATTAAATGATATATGACATTGAGCTTCAATTTTATTCATTTCGGTTTTCGTCATTATTTTACTCACCCAAATTTATGAACCAAACATTGTCTTAGAGATATAAATTCATGTTTTTATCGATACTAAAAAGAAAATAAACTTTTGCTACATATTTCACCAATTTTGCTATGAACATATTTTTACTCAAACTTTGCATTTCACTTAGTTTTAGAAATGAAACAATATTTATCTTGAAATTACTTAAGCCTTGTAAGTTACTATTTCGTAAAGTCACAACATAATTCAACAATGAAAGATGCACTAATCACCATTGTCATCTAATATTCTTGTTTTCTAATCGCTTTCTCAAGATCATCAACACTCTCCATATGTAGAAAAAGACTTATATGTCTTTCTTTAGAATTTGGAGCAACCTTTTTGTTGTATTCTTGTCATGACATTAGGTGGATGGGGAATCAATTGCTGCCTAAAGTCTTTAATATTCTTGAAATTTTACTAAAGTTCAAACATGTCCTAACAAAGCCAAACAATGGGCCATCAGTTTTTTGTTCTCTAGTGTGTGTAAGTGTGGGAAATGCAAGAAATTCTCCCACATAATTCCAAACAGTGGTTTTTGTCTTCTTCTGCAGAGCCCAAGAACTTGAAATTGTTATTATCTTCTCCTTTGAAGAAAAAGAGGAAGAGGTTAAGGAACCATACAAATGTAAACATCACAGTCTAAGATTTTGGTAGTCATCCGATTATTGATGATCCCCTTTTCACCTACTTTGAAAAAAATAAGGAGAAAATAGGTGAACAATATTTACTATGTTAAATTAAATAGTCGGTAGCTAATTATCAAAAAAAAAAAAAAATTAAATAGTCGGTAGCTGATATCAATGAAGAAGAAAATGGAGGTGACTTGTCAAACATCCGTGACTTTGATTTCTTGCTACAAATTATAATAAATAATCAAGTAATTTATTTCACAATGTTACATATTCAAACTTAACCGAATCAATTTTGACCCGGCAACAGCTTTTACATTTAAATTTAAGTAAACTCTAATAAAATACTAGTTTTTTAATGGTTCTAAATCCCAAGATTTGCGTTAATTTACTTATTTTCTTATTATTTAAAAACGAGTTAGATAATCAAAAACTAAAATAACTATTTAAGTATATGTGAGTACTAAAATTGCATTTCGAATAAACTAAAGTATCGTTTCTTAATAATTAATTCAATAAACTACATCATACACGTTGATCCATCCCGACCATAACCAGACCTGCATTTGACCAGGCTTGTTTTTTATCCTAGAAACGACAAACATACCCTACTCATAAGTTAAATTATAAGAGTTTTGTTAAAATTATTACTAAAGTTGTTCTCCAAGAGTACATGTATAATTTATGTGTTGTTAAAATTTATGGGTTTGGATGGCCAAATGCAAATTGTTATTTGCAATGGTTTGTACTTTCCTGCAAAACAATAAATTATTCTGGACAAAATTCAAATGCATACAAATTTAAATTGAAATTGTAAATTCAAATTTTATAATTTGAATATCACTACAAGAAATTTGTCAATATTGACAATTAGCGAAACCTCTTTAGCGACATATTAAGGATAATTAATATTGTCACAATGATTTAGTGATACTACTTTGATTATCATTTTTGGAGCATCACCTAAATGCCAATAATGAAATTTTTTCTCTAATTATTGTCACTAATATATACGAAGTGACAATACCTAATTTATTGTTACTTAACAATTATAAAAAGTGACAAGTTTGACCTTATAACTTAATATATTATAAAAAAAAATCAGTTTTCTTGTAGTGCCCGTTGAAATTTAAACGTTGGAATGTTTTTTAAATAATAAAAAATAATATTTTTTTTTGAAAAAACTATTTTTTATTATGAAATTAAATCAATTAGTATTATAAATATATCATTATTATTTATATAAAATAATAATTAAAAGTAATTTATTAAAATATAAACTAGCTGTTGGAGTGAAATGGTATGGTTGTTAAAAAGTAGTCTCTTAAAATATAAACTAGCTGTTGGAGTACAGAGTAAAAAGTGAAAGTATATAACACGGTTCATTAGTTATATTTTAAGATAAAAGGCTGAAATTTAACAGAGCTGTTGGATATGGCCTTACAAGAAATGAAAGAAAACTAGCATAACATTGACTAGCAACAAAATTTTGAGTTTTACATTGTTATTATTGGTAGCAAAGAGCAGTTCAATATCTAGTAATAAATTAATCTACACTTGGCAGTCCAACCCCAACAAAAAACATAAAAGGAGAGCAGTTGAAACAAAAACAGGAACTGAATCAAATAATAAACCTTAAAGTGTATCCATCTCTTCCATGTTTTTGCAAAGTCTGTCTCTCTGAATAGTTGTTGGCTTCTCCAAACATGGCCAGCTGCTCCACTGTTATCTGCTCCGTTATGTACCTGCCACGGTCAAACATTAAAACTTCAATGACAGATTTTCCTTAATAGAACAAGGATATAGAAAGGTTAATACTCACCTCGATTAGCTTTTCTCTCGGAGCCCAGAAAGGGAGACAGCAATCTGAGCACCTATGCGTGCATTATTTTTCACAAGGGCAATGTCTGATTACACGATTAAGGAAATCCATGTAATGGAATAAAACATATAAGAAGTTAGTAATTGATGCATATAATAAAAATACAAGGGATCAAAGGTTTAGAATCGTTTGGCCTTCCTTTAAGAAAAGATCATTTGGTAAAGGATACTTGAAGCAAGGGAAGCTCCTTCTGTTAGCTCATTAACTCTAGCAAGTAAGAAAGGAGTTTCGGCACTTCCAGTCACATTTTGCTCTCTGTGTCAGAAGTCAAGTTCATATCAAGCTGATAGTATGTATTGTGTATAAAAAATCAAAGGCATAATAATTGCATTTATAGTCCCACATAACTGGTGGAACTTCAACATTTTTGGTCCGTGAGAATCTCAATTCCTTCTAGAAGATCCGTCTTTTTATATTTCTAAAACTAGGATTCGACCCACGCTTTATGAAATTGAGCTTTTGGTCCCATTTTTCCAAAATGTTTTTGCACTTTTGGCCCTATTGTCCCATTTCCATCCAATTTAGGACCCAAAGTGCGAAATTGGGACCAAAAGTGCAAAACAATTTAACATTTTGGGACCAAAAGCGTAATATCGTAGAGTACGGGACCAAAAACATTGAGGAACCAATGTTGTGGGACTAGAGACACAGTTTTGCAAAAATGAACATAACAAACATGGTAATAAAAATATTTCATTCAACAGATGATTGATCGTGACAAAATAATACCTACCGTGCCTCCTTAAGAGCTTTCTGTATTGCTGATTCAATTAAATTTCCAGCAGCAGAATGCTCGCTCGGAATAGGGACTGCTATTAGAATTCCAGCCCCAAGAGTAAGTTTCATGTTTGAATCTGTGATACCCAAGAACACCAAATAAGAACAATAACACAATATAAATAAAAAATGATAAGGTAGTAAGGTCCACACCAATTAATCGAGCACAATCCTCAGGTGAGTCAACACGACAAGGTGCCTATGCTTGTTAAAGGAAAAACATATCACTGTCCAATAATAAGAGAAAAAAAAGAGTGAACATAAATCAATCAAAAACCTGAAATGAGATTACCTTGCAGCCACTTGTTTCAGTGAAAAAGGCAGGGAATTCGTTAGTCTTATATGCAGCAACACAAACTCCTTGAGTTTCCTGTAGCATACCAATTTTAATTTTTTAATTCATTACAGCAAAGACTATAGTATTTTGTAATTAAATTGGAGGTAAAGGATGGGTACCAGATACTCCAATGTCCTTGGTATATCTAATATTGATTTCACACCTGCTGAAACTACAGCTACAGGTGTCCTTCCCAGCTCTGTAAGATCGGAAGAAATATCCATCGCTGTAACAAGAATTAATACAAAGAATATTAATCTTTTTCTATTGAATAATCTAATAATCAAGCAATTTTTTGAGTTCATATTTAAACGCAAAAAGTAACCATGCTGAAAGTCGTTTTAACTGTTCCAAAATAGACATGCTCTTGGTTATCCCAAATCAATGTAGTGAAATATTGATGCAATCGAGAAAATACTTCACAAATGAAGGGATTTTATCAATCTAAAGTAAGAGGGGCACCGCTTACTTGAATATTGACTAACAAAGAAAGAAAGAATAAACTTTAAAAGTTAAACAAGAAAACAATGAAGTCTTCAAAGTGCAATTAATCTTTATTTGACATCTTGTAAACAAGACGGGCACCACTTAACAGTGCAAATTATTTCTGTTATCGGTAGATACATATTAAAAACACTAAACGTACTATTTTCTCCATGTCTATGCACTCCACCAATACCCCCAGTAACAAATATTGGAATGCCAACCTGCAAACAATTAAAGTTTCATAGTCAGCAAGCACAGTTTACTTTTGAGGTGTAATTAGGAGGTTAACAAAGGAAAAGGAGAAAAAGAAAAAAAGCTTGATAAGCAGCACATTATTACCATGGAAGCAAAAAACATTGTTGCAGAAACAGTTGTTGCGCCATTTCCACCAGTAGCAACCTAGAAATGTTGCTTATAATCAAATGTAAAGTCAAAGCTTTGTGCATGAAAAAAAGGCCCAACTCTATAAAATGCAATATGCATTACATTTAAGCTAATAATGACATAGAATATGCAAAAAAGATTATTCAGACATTAGATGGTCAATTTGGAACCGAGCACTTATATAGCCTACAGCCCTTGTTAAACATCACTTTTTTTTTTATGTGAGACATTTCCTCGCGAATTTTAATCTGAATCTATGATTGTCAACCCAACTACTTAAAGTTCTGCTCTGCTGTGGTGAAATTGAAGATTATAACACTTTATTGCATAAATTATGCGAGGACATTCAAATATCACATAGCTTTAAATAAATACACACAACATGTGCAATGTCTCTGCGAGCTGTCTTCCGAGCTTTTTTTCCTAGAATCGCCAGCCTCTCAAGTTCTTCCACAGATAAACCTAAAAATTAAAACCATCATGCATTAGACACTCTTTATCTATTTCCTTATTCAAACTCAGAACAAATAACCGGAAAGAATAAAAAAGCATAAATCACACATTCAAAACAGATCCAAGAATCCACTGCTACCATCCCAAATAAGAAAGAAGAGGTAACTTCCACAACCCAACCCTTCTTCAATAAAATTATCAGTGAATATAACCATTTCCCAATGGTATTCAGGTAATATTATAGTTATGGCTTCCCAAAAGGATCTTACGGCATATTCTATTGGTCGGATATTACTAAGAAACGCGAGTTAGAAGATCAAAGCAACATAAGAGTTATGTGAATACAAAGTTTTTGAACAAACACCTACGCACGGTACACCATCCAAGATAGCGATAGTGGCAGGTGTAGCTCCATTCTGCCTTACTGTGGCCTCCACCTCTTTCGCTGTCTCCAAATTCTGAGGATACGGCATTCCTAAGTATATGACAAAAGAAAATGGATGAATTCCAGTATTCATTTTATAAATGTAAGAAGTATAATAAAGTTTTATATCATCAATAATTACAGCAATGTGCGCATGAAGATTATAAAACACAGTATCCTATGAGCAACACTTTAATAATAATAATACCAGCAATAAATCTGACTCAATATTTTTTTGTATAGCCGATTCCAAATGATCGATAGGAACTTGATTTCTTCCAAATTATTTACATCCACACTGATGAAGCAAAAATAATATATGTAAATAGAATTTCGTAATTTGTGTGTACCATGAGAAATTATGGTTGATTCAAGAGCAACCACCGCTTTTCCACTCGATAAAGCTTCAGATACTTCTGGGTTTATCTTAACAATCTTTTCACCCTATAAAATAAAAGCAAATAGCAATGAGTACGGTACTGTTCTTATGAACTAAAATAAACGTTCTTGAAATACCAAAATTTCATATTGCAGAAGTAAAATTGCAGAAAAATAGGGTACCTTACCTTTGACTTGGGATTTTCCGGATTCAAATGATTCTGGAGGTTAGTTAATCTGGAGAGAGCCCAAGAAGCCATCGTTTTCTTTTTCGAATCTTTTTTGTTGCGAGTTGGACTGTGATTGTGAGAGTGATGCGATACTTTTGGGTGAAGCTGGTTTTGTTCATTTGGCAAACAGTAGAAATCGCATTGGCCTTTCAAGAAAATCGCTTAAAAAGTTAATTTATTTTATTTGTAACTAATTGCAATTTAATTTATTCTAATTCCTTAAATTTATCTAATTGCATCCATGTATATTTTGAGAATATTTGCATTCGCAAACATTGTTTTAACGTTGGAAGCTAACGTGGACAAATTTGATGTTCATTTAAGTTTCCAAACTACCATAAAATTCAAAATATGATTTTGTAACCGACGGAAGATATTTGTTGCGGTATTTAATTGCTGGAGTAGATGAATTTCACTACAATTTAAATTTCAAAAAAAAAAAGAATTAGTCTTAAGATACTTGGATGTATATGGATCGATTTGAGCATGATTTCAATGAGTTTTGGATTTAAAATATTGGTTTAGATGTTTTCGGAACCATTAAAACAATATTTGGATTATGTTTGAATGTTGAAATTTGAGTGTTTTGGAAATTTGAGATATGATTTGGATGGAGTATTGGGGTTAATGATAATTTACCTCCCTGTGATATTCATAATGTTCAATTTAACTTATCGTGATTTGCAAAGAGCAATTTACCCCCTGTGAAAAATTTAAAAAAGTAATTTTACCCACTTGAATTGTAGAGTGTAACTTATTTGCCGGAATTGAGAGTGGGCATGGAAAGTGTTTTGTAACATAAGAGAGTAAATTGCCACATTTATCATAAGACATGGGGGTGAATTGCCACATTTATCATAACATAGGGGGTAAACTGCCATATTATCATAACACAGGGAGGTAGAATGTCAAATATAAAAATATTAGAGAGGCAGTGTGAAACTTTTATAAAATTTCAGGGGGGTAAAATGCTCTTTCTTAAATTACGGATAGGTAAAATGAATATTATGAATATCACATAGGGTAAATTTTCATCAACTCAGTGTATTGATATTGGAGTTTGGGGTGTATATGTATATGTTAAGTCAATAGTTTAAAATGAGAGGAATTATATGATAGTTGTCAAACTAATGACTTATCTATACTATTATAAGGAGAAATCATAGTGTAACAATTTTTTGATATTTCTATATTTAAATAAAATTTACTTTTACTTTTTTTCTTAAATAAATCCATATTTTTTGTGTTTAAAATTTTAATGCACATGGAAACTCGTGTTAATGACATCGTAAATTGAATCGGTTGTGACCTAACTTTTCAATTTGACGAAGTCGATCCAAAATAAAATGGTTAAACCTTTATCTTTATCTCAGTGACATAGTCTCCTTGTTTTCTACCTAGTTTTTTCAATTCAATCGATTTATTTTGTTTCTTTTAGAATACAACAAAACATTCATCATCAATAATTAAATCAGAAATTATTTTAATAACTGTCGAACTACAAAAAATTATTTACACTAATATTAGACTAGAGAAAAATTCACATTAGTAAGAGTTGAATCAATAACCTTTTGATCATGAAGCCTCAGTCTTATCCGTGATTATCACTAAATTATGACTTCATTGGCCAATCTAATTTAATTACTATATAATGAAAATTGTTGGTTCTTATTTACATACAAGTTACTAGTGAAATCGAAACATCCATCAAATGGGCCGATTCAAATTCAACCCGACACAACACAAATTCTTCAAAGATCAGATATAAATCTAACCATATAAAAATGGATCAAATAAATATATACAATTTATTAGATAAAACAGTCCACGTTACCATGGAGGAACTGGCCCAACCTAAACTAGGCCCATTTTCAATGGTTTGATAACTTTGCGTTAGATGGAAGAGTTTTCGTTTGGTTTCGCTTTGTCTGTGTTTGGTCTATGGATTTCAGTGACTAAAATGATAAGTAAAATGCAAATGAACAAGAAATGAAGTTCAACGTTGCGTTATTGGATGCAAGGGAAAACATTTTTCTTAACGTTTTGCTCACTGAAATTCAAGAACCAAACATTTGAAACTTCATTTCGTATGAAAGTAGTTTGGTTAGATTTGATCTTACTCAAATAAAGTCAAACCCCGTTAAGTAAATAGTTTCAACTTTCAAGATGTCTCAGTTAAAATTCATTTTAATTCAACCCAAATTAAAACCTACAAAACCCTATTTGAGATATATAAAATTATTAATTTAACATTTGACATCTCTTTTTTCCACACATATTAAAGTTATTGATTTGACATCTACCACATATTTTTCTCATTCAAACCCCAACCAAAAATTCAATCCAAATAACATTTCAAGTTTTCAAAACCCGCTAACTATTTTTAATTTTAATAATATTTCAACATCTCGATATTGAATTGAAATCAATCCAAATCGAGTTTCAAAGTTTCGCCGAAAACTTTTAAACCGAGACGGAACTCAACCAAACTACTTCCATAAAAGTTTGTGGTTTTAAAAATTTGAAACCTCATTTTAATTGAGTTTGAATGTTAGAGTTTATAGAGAACAAAATAAATGGTAAATGTCAAATCACTTTCATTTATATGTATCACTTTTAAGAGATTTGAGTTCTAGTTTCAAGAAATCTCACTTGAGTTTTAACACATACACAATTCGCTATAAAACTTAAATATATAGCACAAAAATATCATATAATGAAATGGAAAAAAGTTTTATTATATAAAGAACACAAAATTGTGAAGACTCCTACTACTAGTGTAATATTCGACTTTGGTATTGAGAATTTTAAACGTACTAATTGGTACAATTAATACATTTTTATAAACTAAAGCGCTATATGTTAGTGGGATTAATGTTAACTACGACGATGATTACTTTTAATTAATTAAACATTTGCCATTTCAATAATCATTGTCGACATAGATGACACTGGATAGGGCTGTCAAAGGGTCAAGATTCAGGCGGATGAGACCCTGTCCGGCCATTTAGTATTCCCGTATGATCTTGCTCGTATTTTGTCAAATTCTGAATCTTCTACAGATTTAATATAAGTTTCACTTTTAAAATTGTCATTAATGTCGTCTTTTACAATAAATTTGTCAGTGTTATGTTTTTATTTAACATAGCTCACGTGTTCAAACTTTATTAAGTCTCGACACAATTAGATCTTTGAAAATCAGTGGTATCAATTTTAAAATATTAAAATTAATTCATGTTAGATGAAAATATACTTAAAAATGAGATTACTACAAGAAATATTAATGTCACTTGTAAAAATAAAATATTATGTCAACAGATCGATCTAAATCAATGCAACCTCAATGAGTTTTAAGTTATGAATTTTAGTGAGCTGATCAGATAAATCAAATCTCTAGACTAGTCCACTTAAACTTGGGATTAAAATCCAACAAATTGACAATCCTAATACTAATGTCTGAACGGGTGGGGTTTTGGTTTGGGGTTTCAAAGTAAAATCATTGGTGAGGCCGAAACGAGCTCTCTTTAAATCGAGTAGCTAGGCTCAATTTGACCTTTGAATATTACGTATGTATGTATTGTATTCCAATAGTGTAATACTTACTATTTCTATTTAACTATCTACTGACTGTCAGTGTCTGATCATCATTATTAATAATGTAATAATATTGTTGTATTCTAATCAACTTGACTAATATGCTTAAGTTTATATTGACAAGTAGATGTTGATCAAATATTTATTAACCATTCAAACAATTCATTCATAATCAATGTGGGATTGGGGCCGGGTGGTACAAATACCGTGTCAAAGCAGCTTCAATACTTGTGACTTGTGAGCGACTTCCTTTTGTACAATTTGATATTTGATAATTCGCAACTGATCATATCAATAGGAAGCTAATTAATTACAATAAAGTCCTTATTTAATTAATTAAAAGTCCGTGATTATCATTTATAATAGATAATTAGATTGGCCAATGAAAATAAGCTAAATAATCTGATCATATTGTGTTAAAATTGAACCGCGTTGGGTTCGGGTTAAGAAAATTGTATCATTTCTTTTCTTTAGATGAAAATTTTAGTATCATTAATTTGGACAATAGAAAATATGTTGAGTTAGGCGGGTTGGATTAGAAAACAAAAATTCTTTTAATATGATAGTCCTCGATCCTCCTATAATTGATCGATGGAAGTTTATTTTAAAAAGTGTTCAATATTATATATGACCTTGATTCGGTATATTTAAATTAGCCTCGATCGTTTATTTTTAGCTCAATCTAAGAAAGTAGAAAATGTAAAGTTATATCAATATGGCCTTAACAGAATATTGAACCACAACCATGATTTGGACCATGAATTGTGTCCTAATTTACTAACACTAATAGTCCTTGGACCATGAAATACAATATCCAGATATATAAATAGGACATATATTCTTTTCTTCTAAAACAGAAAACATAATTAAGTTTTGTATGTATAGATAATAAAAACAAAATTCTTGAAATTAATTATGAGATGAGAACAAAATGGAAACCTTTGTGTGGTTTGGGTTCCCATGGAGTAGGGTGTGGTTCAAAGCCCTTTATCTCTTTATCTTCCACACGCCGTTTCCCACCTCACCTTCGTCAACCTTTTAATTTCTATGGTGTATATTAATTAAGCATGTATTTTTAATTCCTAGTCATTTTGAACCTTGTATTTTTTTCTTGTGCTATCCTATTTTTAACTATTTTCACTTACCAATCAAATTGTTTTCAATTGTGTTCTTCTGGCAACTCAATAGTGTGGATCTAATTCGTAATAATAATATTCATACTTCTATTAGACTTAATTGATTACTTGAGAAATCTATTATTACGGATTTTTCTTCTCTTTTGCTTGGATAGTACTCACTTCGTTTCAAATTAATTGACACATTCCTCGTTTTCACACAAATTAAGAAACCCGCATCGAAAGGGATTAAACCCTTGGGAAATAAAAAAAAAAAAAGAAACCTCATAATTATATACTTTTTTTATGCTTATATGTCTCAAATACCATTTTTAATGGTGACTACATTTTTATTTTTTTATTAGTGAGTGATGACGATTGAGTTTTCCAACTTCAGAGAAAGACAAAAACACCCCCTATGCTTTGTTTAACTCCCAATAAACCCCCCTCTGTCATTTTAAATCCCCAAACCCCCCCTGTGTTTGGTTTTAAATACCACACTCAATCCAAGTAGTATATGCCTAGGTTTTCAGAAAGAATAAATAAATTTAAAAAAAAAAACAAACACATAGGGGTAATCTTGTCATTCCGCCAAAAGTCAAAAGTAAAATTCTACTTGGGTTGAGTGTGGTAATTAAAATCAAACACATGGGATTTTTGGGAGTTAAAATAACACTGAGAGTTTTTTGGGAGTTAGACAAAACATAGGGGGTATTTTTGTCTTTAACTCTTTCCAACTTAAATGTGAGAAAGGGGCAAAATTGGAAAAAAATGTTTTGAAAACCCAAACAAACCAATTAATTAAACAAAAATATTTGACAAATGTGCCAATTAATTTGATACGGAGGGAGTAACAATTATCTTATGAACAGCCTAATAAATTAATCAAAGTACTGGGGTCGAAAAAGATATATGATTGAAAAGCAGTGCCATAAGTGCAAATCTGAATAGTTTGTCGTACCAATTTTCCTATATATTCTCTGATGATGAAATTCATTCGTGGCCGCAGGATTCACATTTAGGTAATTCTTATCTGCCACGTGTGAATGCCAATGTGGGACCCACACAGAACCGTGATTGGTCATCCGCCTCTTATAAAATTTTGCAGAAACATTATTTGGCTTTAGCCTTTTCATTCGTTCCTATTTTAATTACACTCCTATTTCATTTCCTTTGGAAAAGTCGCTGTTTCCACAGATTGTACTACGACTAAGGTACCACTCATTTTTTTTCTCTGAGTTCTAATTCAGCTTTCTTGAATTTAATCTGTTCTTTGAAGACTGCATGTGAGCATGCAATTAATATTCATGCACGTAGAATTAATTGTGTTTTGATCGATATAATTTATTTTCTCTATTTTCTTTAAGTTGGTGTATTTGATAAAAGATTCTTTTTTTATTATCCGTATTAAAGATTGTTGCTTGTTTAGGGCCGGGAATTTGGTGTATGTGAATTTGGAGTATATGAATTTACTTGCTCATGCATATGTGGAAATTGAGAGTTTAGGCAGAAGGGGTGTTGACCATAAATAAGTTAAGATCCTTGAAAAGTTTTGCTTGCCATATTCGAAAAAGCTTATTCGAGCTTAATGTTTTATACTTTAATACTTAATCAATTGAGCTTGAGCAACGTGTACTGTCTGCTTACATTTAGAGCGTGATTTGAGTTTGTAAACAACGAATTTAAGGTTGTCGAGCTCGACTTGTGTTCTGCTGATTAAAACTTGTTTGAGCTTCATATATTTAGATATCAAACCAATCTCAAACTCGATTACAAAATCAAACCAAACTCGAACTATATGTTGTTCCACTTACTTGGGTCATTTACACCCATACTATTTGGTTAATTCAAGAAATTAATTGTATGATTCTGTGCAAAAATTGTACATACATGAGCTCTAATTAATCCTATATCATATTTTGTTCACAAGATAACTCTGTCTTTGATAATCGAAATTCGGGGGGTTGTTTTCGTCAATTTTGAAGCCAAATTTCAAAGAAAAATATGGAATCGGCATTTTCTTTAAATTCCTGAATTGCCAGTAAGATGCAGCCTAAATAGTATATTACCAGGTAAAGATCAATTGCCTGGCCAGTTATATTGCTTTCAATAAATTAGTTTGTTGTAGAAAGATTCGATTATGTTTGTAGATATTAATAATAAAGTATTATTAAGAATGGGAAGTTGTGAAGAGAAAGAAAAACTCGTTACCATATAAACTTCGTAATATTCTGGAATGTTCTCTTGTACAGGTTTCCGGGGATTGTGCAATTATAAAGCTTCAATAACTTTTCACATTCTGTTACTTTCCGAGGTGTTTCAAAGGAAGAAAATGGATTATGTTTATGGACCAGGAAGGAACCACCTATTTGTTCCCGGACCAGTCAATATCCCGGACCAAGTCCTTCGTGCAATGAACCGAAACAACGAGGATTATCGCTCTCCAGCCATTCCGGCACTTACAAAAGTCCTCATAGAAGATGTCAAGAAAATTTTCAAAACCACTTCTGGAACTCCTTTTCTCTTTCCAACCACAGGTACTATTTTGAGTGTCCAGTTCTGTGGGACTAAAAATTGCACTTTTGGCGATTATAATTAGGGACTCGTAATTTTCTAACTAAAGTTGTTGTTTTTGGACAGGGACTGGTGCATGGGAAAGTGCACTTACAAACACATTGTCTCCTGGAGATAGGATTGTCTCGTTTCTGATTGGACAATTCAGTTTGCTTTGGATTGATCAGCAACAACGTTTGAAGTTTAATGTTGATGTAGTTGAAAGTGAATGGGGTCAAGGTGCTGATCTTGATGTTTTGGCTTCAAAAATTGCGGAAGATAAAGAACATACCATTAAGGCCATTTGTATCGTGCACAATGAAACAGCAACAGGAGTTACCAATAACTTGGCTACTGTAAGAAAAATACTCGGTAAGCATTTACACTAGTACATTTTCCCATATCTTCCATTAAAATAAACAAGGTTGAAATTATAAGATAATGATCGGTTTTTGAATGACTAAACAGATCACTATCAGCATCCAGCACTCTATCTTGTGGATGGGGTATCTTCCATTTGTGCACTTGATTTTCGTATGGATGAGTGGGGTATAGATGTGGCTTTAACTGGTTCACAGAAAGCTTTATCTCTTCCTACTGGGATGGGAATTGTGTGTGCGAGCCCAAAGGCTCTTGAAGCTAGCAAAACTGCGAAGTCGGTTAGAGTTTTCTTTGATTGGAATGATTACTTGAAGTTTTATAAGTTGGGAACTTATTGGCCATACACCCCTTCTATCCAACTTCTTTATGGGCTTAGAGCAGCTTTGGATCTCATTTTTGAGGAAGGACTTGACAATGTAATCGCAAGGCACACTCGCCTTGCCAAAGCAACACGGTACTATACTTTATATAATTTAAATAATGACTAAAATACCCTTAACTCTAATTGGTTTCTACCATTTGGTTTGGTAATGTAGGCTTGCTGTGGAGGCATGGGGCTTGAAGAACTGCACCCAAAAGGAGGAATGGTTTAGTGACACAGTCACTGCTGTGATTGTCCCTTCATACATTGATAGCTCAGAAATCGTCAGAAGGGCATGGAAGCGATACAACTTAAGCTTAGGCCTCGGACTTAATAAGGTGGCTGGGAAAGTTTTCAGAATCGGACATCTTGGTAACCTCAATGAGGTATGAATTTTAATCGTTATATCTCATTTTTTATCGATTTTTTTTTTTTAATGATATTATTATTTGTGAGATATGTGCAGTTGCAACTATTGGGCTGTCTTGCTGGAGTGGAGATGGTATTGAAAGATGTTGGCTACCCTGTAAAGCTTGGCAGTGGGGTTGCGGCTGCTTCTGCATATTTACAGAACTCGACTCCTTTGATTCCTTCCAGGATTTGATTCTATGCTTGTAACTATTTTCATTCTCATATGATATGGTTGGTTATACTGTAAAAAATTTCACAATCATCTCCTCTTGGGTTCACCTGGGATTTGTATTTGGTTAATGTTGTTTTATGGACCTTTTGTATTTATAAACTTTGAAATTTAACTATTGTTCTTCTGATGAACTACTCTTGATCTATAAACATAAGGTTCTTAAGTTATTGAATGGGAAAATAACTGTGATAAAATCAATCAATCAAATAATCTGAAGTCCACAAATGTTGTGACAATAATATAACTAGATAGTGTTGAAAACCAAACATCTATACAGACTTTTCTTTTGGTCGCATAATACCCAAAACTGAGAAAAAGAAACAAATCCTAATAACGGTCATGAATTCAGGCTACTTCAAAAAAAAATCCAGTAGATGCCAGCTCTCTGAGATTCTGGTCTTAAGATCATCATTATCTCGTTTGAAGCTGAAGTTTGACTGACAATAATCCACTTTACGCTGAGATGTCCCATGTACGAAGAATCTAGGAACTACTTATGAACACAAAAAACTCCTCACTTGTGTGAACTTTAACTGCGTTTTCATTTTCATGGTTGAGGAAAATGAAAAGAACAAATCATTTATGTGTAGAGTTCATGACTTCTTGAGCAAACCTCGTCAGCACAGAGCTCATCTTCCTCGTCATGTTTCAGCATTTCACCATTTCCACTACATAATCGTGTAGATAATGTAGGGGATAACGGTGTATAATTACCTGTAATTATGTTGAATAAAACATTGTTAAGCATTGAAGTCTAGAAATATAACCAGTTTAGATGAGTTTAAATATGATGAATATGTTGGAAAAACTTTGGACTGAAATTTGAGGAAGAATGTAATATCGTAAAAGAGAACATAATCATTGCAGACCTCTAAAAGATGAACTTCTCTCGAAATCCTTGGTTACATGCAACAAGATGGTTCCAGAGAGCACTACGACAAAGGCACATACTTCTGATACGATGTTCCCAGCACTTTGGCCCTCCCAATCCTATTACAATATCATTTATTTAGCACATAAAAGAACATCAGACTATTTAATAACTAATTATTTATGGCCTAAAAAACCTATGATCTTGCTTATTGAGGCCAAAATCAGAACGTAGCTACATCAAACGGGGAATAAAATAACATACCATGGGATGAAACTGGAAAACATTACCTTAAACATAATTACGCTGGCAAGTATTGTAAGAGATGTAAACATTGCATAGTATATCGGTGAAACAATGGCAGTGTTGAAGGTGTCGAGAGCCTGTCCATGGTGGAAAACATTTCCTTTTTTAGTAACTAAAAAATTAACTCAGATGATCAGTGTTTACTCACAATGTCTCTTCTTCAGCAATGATCAACTTTTGAATACAAAGAAAACTTCCTATCAGGTTTATTTTAATAAAATTCATGCAAGCCATGAATAAATAACAAGAGACATTATAAATAAACCAGCAAACAAAACACAACATTCAGCGGAAAATAAATAGAAAGCAATTGAAAATAATAGTTAACTTTTGTCTATTACTTGCCTTGTTTAGGTAATTCATTTGTGTTATGACACAAGTTGCCACAACAAACGTAAAAATCCATGTCTCTGGGTAGATTAACTGGTTATTTCCCTCAAAGGTCAATTTTAGAGAAGTTCCAAGAGCTTTTACACTCATAACCTGCACAATAGATGGAAAATTTAATCCTCAAATTCAGAAAAGAAAATTCAAACCTTAATCATAAAAAATAATTAATCAACAAGTGATAGTTCCTTGCAGGCCACGAGTGATATATAACATGTCATATAACAAGTGTTTTTTGCAGTACTCCAGTTGATCTTTTTTACTGTACCATGCTTTAAGGAGAAAATTGGAAATTGATCCACATGATTCCATATAAGCAAGATCTAAACTTCTGTATGTTCACTTGTACAACCTAAATAAAACAACTAAGAAACATTGACTCGTACTAACAAATGAAATGAAATTAGAAGAGAATTAAATGTACTAATCTAGAGAATATTCGACTTTCAAGAAGTTGAGTTGTTAAAGAGTTGTTGTTTTTGCCCAGAATCTTCAAAACAAAATTTGAGAGTGATTTAAACCAAATATTTCAAGAAAATGTACAACCTTTGGGAGTATTTTTAAAAAGTCTAAATAACTATGCTAACACTAACATGTAGGTACTCATAAAACAAAAGAAACATGTAAGTCACAATATTGGCAATTGAGGGCATACCGAGAGAGAGCCCATGAGCGAACAAATGCCGGTGAAAACAAGTACGTTTGTGTGTCCATATTGGGGTGAGAAATGGAAAACAAGAATGAACACCAAAACGATGACTGATCCCACATAAAGTAAGAAAGCTGAAATCAAACAAAATGAATTGTCATTAAGTACAAGTTACGAACTCAGAATTCAACAGAACAAGATAATGGTGGCTTCTTACTACCTGGCTGTGTTGCCATACTCCATATTTCTTGGACAGAAGAGATTGCCTGCTCTTGTGGTGCATGTATGACAACTATGATAGAACCAGTAATACACAACACACAACCCAAAATTCCTAGTTGATGCAGCTTCTCATTCAAGATAAATTGAGCTAATACGGCACTGAAATGTACCATTTGGACATGCAAGGAAAAACAAGCTACATTACATAACTATTAGTAATTATTCTCCATAAAAGGGAGAAAATCAAGAGATAAGTTATTGAACTAAATTACCTCACAATAATACTCAATGCGCCAAGAGGTGTGACAAGAACTGCAGGGGCAAATGCATATGCCACAAAATTTGCAGCTTCTCCAATGATCACTGGAAAAAGGAGAAAAAAGTCAAACATATCACACAATGATCTCTTTTCATTTGATCATTCGGTAACTACACCGGCTAAGCTGCAGAGCAATAAATTCACATAGATATCTTATTTATAAAATGAAATCTTCAAATAACTCATCTTTAACTACTTAAAGCAGAATTGGATAATGAAATAACAACTCTAATGTATATAAATTCCAAATAGTGACTCTAAAGATCATCAAACCTATTGCATATTGCAACTGTCATATGACGTGTAATCCATATTTGTAATTCTAGAATTAAGCTCATTCTACAAATTTCACTATCTTCCAGAAAATTCCCTCCACTACTAATTTTACATCAGAAAGCTAGATTCAAACACAGTCTTAAATAAAATAATAAACAGAAAAGGGAAATAACACTTACTCGTGATCATGCCAATCCACCATAGAGGCTCCCATAGATATGAATAACCACCAACACCTTACCAGATTGCAAAAATAATAAAATAAAATAAAATTTGCCGATCATACACAGAAACGAAAACCCAGATTACTATTTAAAGAAAAATCAATCGAAAGTGCATATAAGATATAGTACCAGCCCTAACACCAGAGACGGCAGCTGCTCTTCTGAGGCCTTTCTTTTTGATAATGAAACTTGCTCCAATAAACCCACTTGATATAAGGGCCAATACAAAGCCTTTGAGATTGTCTTGAGAGAAACCCATATCGTTCTAATCTACAATCTCTCTTTCTCTAAGGTTAAGGTTTTCTTCTTCATGGAAATCGTCCAATAATCAATTGTTTTGCATCATCATTCACATGTCATGTTCAATCATGAACCCCTGTTTTAATTCTTTTGTTTAATGTCAAAAAATAATGGAATTTAATACTCCAGTATAATGCTGCCACTGTTCTCCATTTATTTATGTACATTATTTGTAATTACTAAAAACTTTATTCATTTATAGTTTATATATTTATTATTCTTTTGCGTGCCACCGGCATGGTGGTTAAGCCCAACGGTTGTTGACTGCACATTCTGAGTTAAAAAAAAAAAAATTGTTTATAGTTTTCTTCTGTTTAATTTTATTACTAAATATATTTTAACTAGTGTGTATTCGATTATAATTGGGGTTGCCAAATTAAACTAATCCATCTCATCCAATAGATAAGATTTTGATATTCAAAATACGTGAAAATAGATCAATTTCAGCTATTTTTAGATTTGATAATTAATAAGATATCCTATATAATTATTTTATTTCTATAAGTAAAATTAATAATGTTATAACTTGTATCATCAATTTAATAAAATATGAATAAGTTTTGATCTCATTTTATGGATACTAGCTTAATCCCGTGCTACGCACAAAACCATGAACTCGTATTTTTATTTAGTAAATTACTTTAAGTGAAGAGATGAAACACGTTACACACTATTATTTTCCGAAACTTGCCCGAATCCCCTTGTGTATTAGAAAATATTGAATATAAGTGACTTTCAATCACGTTTTATAAAACTGAAATTTAATTTTTGTCTATTTAAATTAACAAAATACTAAAACACCCTAACTTCAAAAATAAATTATCTTCTTCTCGCACCCCCTCCCATCCCAGTAACCCCCCCCCCCCCCCCCCCCCCAAAAAAAAAACGGAGAGAATTTCTTCAGAGATGATACCAAGTATTTTTCTTTTCTTTTTTTAATATATTTTAAACTATAATAATTCTATTAATAAAATAAAACTATAAAATTCTACTAATAATATGTCAAATTTATTTATTTTAATAAATATTAAGTAGGATAAGTGATATATAGATATTAGATGATATTTTTCATATTTCAGATTAAAATATTATTTAATATTTTAATATCATATTACTTCAACAGTAAAAAAGAAAGTGCAATTAATATATAGGAGCCATATTTTTTCTCGTGAATGGGTATCTGCAAGTTTCCCAAAAGTGAGTTATAATTTTTTTGGTATCATAGAAGTTCGTTCCCATGGGTTAAAACGCATGTAAAAAGAGAATGAAACACACATGTCATTGTATTTTAAAATATTAGATCTTTTGTTTTATCTGTAATACAACATAAATTTAATGCAGATAAAATAAAATCAAACAAATAAAAAATATCTTTAAGAAAATACTAAAAGTGTAGAAAACCAATATAGTTCACATATTTAAGTAAAAATAATTATTAAAAAAATTCTCAAATGATATTAATTTTTGTATTTAAGACTTATATGATACATATATGTCTTAAAGTTGTCACCAAATACCATGTCCAAAAAAACAGGAAAAAAAAAAGTTGTCGCCAAATACGTATCGATCATGCCATATATCAGTAAAAGTATATTGGTAAATCAAATAGGAATATGTAAAGTAGAAAACAAATCACACAATAATAGCAAAAACAAATATTGTACTCCAATTAGTTGAAGCTTGCGAAGAAAAAGAAAAAAGAAAAGCCATGTTTTCATTACATTCCACCTCAATCTACACATTTCTTTATAATAATTATACCGCTACATCAAGAATAAAATACAATAGCAAATAAGTATATAAGTGAATCATACGAAGTTAAAATGTAATACATTGACAATCAAAGATTTATGGAATTTGGGTTAGTCACGGTCCATGAAAAAGTAGAAAAAATAACAAAAAATAAATATACCTAATTTTTTTTAAAAGCTTGCGAATGACAAAACATATGGTTGTCATTCTCCACATCTCACCAACAATCTACACCAACAAAAAAAAAATTAAAAACAAAAGATAAGAAAAACGAACATCGTATAGAGAAAAAGATGCAATATACATTTTCATTCAACTTACGCTTTTAATTTGATAAAAAAACCTGTGCAATTCTCGAACAAAAAAGATCTTGTTCTTCGTCCGTTGCATTTTGTCACACTCTACACCAACAAAAATTAGAAGAGAAAAAGAAAAAAGAAAAGTCATGTTTTCATTACATTCCACCAATCTACACATTTTTTTATAGTAATTATACCGCTACATCAAGAATAAAATACAATAGAAAATGAGTATATAAGTGAATCATACGAAGTTAAAAAATTATGGAATTGGGGTTAGTCACGGTCCATGAAAAAGTAGAAAAAATAACAAAAGATAAATATACCTAACTTTTTAAAAAGCTTGTGAATGACAAAAAACATGGTTGTCATTCACCAACAATCTACACCAACAAAAAAAAGAAAACATTAAAAACAAAAGATAAGAAAAACGAACATCGTATAGAGAAAAAAATGATACAAAAAGATGCAATATACATATTCATTCAACTTACTTTTTTAATTTGATAAAAGAACTTATGCAATTCTCGAACCAAAAATATCTTGTTCTTCGTCTGTTGCATATATCAGTCAAATAGAATAAAATATTAAAAACAAAAATTAGAAGAATTTAAAATTGAGTTTCATCTGAACCTTGAGAAGTAACCTTTTGTCTTTTGACTGAACTGAAAAGAGATGTGGTCTTTTATTTTTAGATGAAAAAAGAGAGGTGGTCTAGCGAATATAAGATGAGAAAAAATGAGATATATAATTAGTTTTATAGATAAAAAAGTGGGTAATTTTTTTTTTGGTAACCGAAAATGTGGGTAAGTTATTGGGATGATTTGCATTCTATTAATGAGGCATTAAATCGTGCCATTTAATAAGGAAACCACAATTTTTCAAATTCATATAGGCTAGGAAAGATATGTATATGGTAAAGTATAACATTAAGCCTATAATTTGAAATCATATATTTGATTCCCTAATTTACGTGGGTTAGTTTAATTATGTCTATATAACAAAAACTGAATAAATTTGTGAATTGTTATTAACCAATCATAATTATTAAGGTAATAAAAATAATTCAAAATTAGGAGAAAAAAGAATTTCAGTCCAAATTGGTCAAAGACCATTCTCCTATATATATATATATAAGATATGCAATAGACGAAGAACAAGATATTTTTGGTTCGAGAATTGCATAAGTTCTTTTATCAAATTAAAAAAGTAAGTTGAATGAATATGTATATTGCATCTTTTTGTATCATTTTTTTCTCTATACGATGTTCGTTTTTCTTATCTTTTGTTTTTAATGTTTTCTTTTTTTTGTTGGTGTAGATTGTTGGTGAATGACAACCATGTTTTTTGTCATTCACAAGCTTTTTAAAAAGTTAGGTATATTTATCTTTTGTTATTTTTTCTACTTTTTCATGGACCGTGACTAACCCCAATTCCATAATTTTTTAACTTCGTATGATTCACTTATATACTCATTTTCTATTGTATTTTATTCTTGATGTAGCGGTATAATTACTATAAAAAAATGTGTAGATTGGTGGAATGTAATGAAAACATGACTTTTCTTTTTTCTTTTTCTCTTCTAATTTTTGTTGGTGTAGAGTGTGACAAAATGCAACGGACGAAGAACAAGATCTTTTTTGTTCGAGAATTGCACAGGTTTTTTTATCAAATTAAAAGCGTAAGTTGAATGAAAATGTATATTGCATCTTTTTCTCTATACGATGTTCGTTTTTCTTATCTTTTGTTTTTAATTTTTTTTTTGTTGGTGTAGATTGTTGGTGAGATGTGGAGAATGACAACCATATGTTTTGTCATTCGCAAGCTTTTAAAAAAAATTAGGTATATTTATTTTTTGTTATTTTTTCTACTTTTTCATGGACCGTGACTAACCCAAATTCCATAAATCTTTGATTGTCAATGTATTACATTTTAACTTCGTATGATTCACTTATATACTTATTTGCTATTGTATTTTATTCTTGATGTAGCGGTATAATTATTATAAAGAAATGTGTAGATTGAGGTGGAATGTAATGAAAACATGGCTTTTCTTTTTTCTTTTTCTTCGCAAGCTTCAACTAATTGGAGTACAATATTTGTTTTTGCTATTATTGTGTGATTTGTTTTCTACTTTACATATTCCTATTTGATTTACCAATATACTTTTACTGATATATGGCATGATCGATACGTATTTGGCGACAACTTTTTTTTTTCCTGTTTTTTTGGACATGGTATTTGGTGACAACTTTAAGACATATATGTATCATATAAGTCTTAAATACAAAAATTAATATCATTTGAGAATTTTTTTAATAATTATTTTTACTTAAATTTGTGAACTATATTGGTTTTCTACACTTTTAGTATTTTCTTAAAGATATTTTTTATTTGTTTGATTTTATTTTATCTGCATTAAATTTATATTGTATTACAGATAAAACAAAAGATCTAATATTTTAAAATACAATGACATGTGTGTTTCATTCTCTTTTTACATGCGTTTTAACCCATGGGAACGAACTTCTATGATACCAAAAAAATTATAACTCACTTTTGGGAAACCTGCAGATACCCATTCACGAGAAAAAATATGGCTCCTATATATTAATTGCACTTTCTTTTTTACTGTTGAAGTAATATGATATTAAAATATTAAATAATATTTTAATCTGAAATATGAAAAATATCATCTAATATCTATATATCACTTATCCTACTTAATATTTATTAAAATAAATAAATTTGACATATTATTAGTAGAATTTTATAGTTTTATTTTATTAATAGAATTATTATAGTTTAAAATATATTAAAAAAAGAAAAGAAAAATACTTGGTATCATCTCTGAAGAAATTCTCTCCGTTTTTTTTTGGGGGGGGGGGGGGGGGGGTTACTGGGATGGGAGGGGGTGCGAGAAGAAGATAATTTATTTTTGAAGTTAGGGTGTTTTAGTATTTTGTTAATTTAAATAGACAAAAATTAAATTTCAGTTTTATAAAACGTGATTGAAAGTCACTTATATTCAATATTTTCTAATACACAAGGGGATTCGGGCAAGTTTCGGAAAATAATAGTGTGTAACGTGTTTCATCTCTTCACTTAAAGTAATTTACTAAATAAAAATACGAGTTCATGGTTTTGTGCGTAGCACGGGATTAAGCTAGTATCAGTCAAATAGAATAAAATATTAAAAACAAAAATTAGAAGAATTTAAAATTGAGTTTCATCCGAACCTTGAGAAGTAACCTTTTGTCTTTTGACTGAACTGAAAAGAGATGTGGTCTTTTATTTTTAGATGAAAAAAGAGAGGTGGTCTAGCGAATATAAGATGAGAAAAAATGAGATATATAATTAGTTTTATAGATAAAAAAGTGGGTAATTTTTTTTTTGGTAACCGAAAATGTGGGTAAGTTATTGGGATGATTTGCATTCTATTAATGAGGCATTAAATCGTGCCATTTAATAAGGAAACCACAATTTTTCAAATTCATATAGGCTAGGAAAGATATGTATATGGTAAAGTATAACATTAAGCCTATAATTTGAAATCATATATTTGATTCCCTAATTTACGTGGGTTAGTTTAATTATGTTTATATAACAAAAACTGAATAAATTTGTGAATTGTTATTAACCAATCATAATTATTAAGGTAATAAAAATAATTCAAAATTAGGAGAAAAAAGAATTTCAGTCCAAATTGGTCAAAGACCATTCTCCTATATATATATATATATATAAGATAAGATAAGATTTTCAGTTAACAGCATGAATTTATTCTGACATTGATATCAAAATTAATTTTATTTTCATCCAAATCTGTTAAACCATATAAAAAGACCAGGAGCTGACCGTATCCCGATATGAATTCTAAGTCTGATCCAATCTATATCAGATCAGATCACCCCTATCACCAGCTCGATCAAATTTTAATTTTCATCACGCACGCGGAAATTTTCTTAACAGAAAAGAAAAGGACAAAGGTTAAATAATTCATTATTTAGACACACACACAAATCTACTTTACAATTATACATACAGAAAATGGAAGCTAAATTCGGGAGATTTTTTGATTCGGTTGGCAGCTTTTTCACCGGAGGCGATCAGATTCCTTGGTGCGAATCCAACATCGTCGTTGTGAGTATTATTTTATTTCAGTTTCTATATATTCGTGTACGTATGGGTAGAGTAAATTTTTACTGAATTAATTAATTGTTACATCGCTAGGGTTTAAGAGGTAGTTTGGAAGTAACAATTGTTAGCAGAGCATGAACGCAGGTGGAGTAGAAGGGGAAAATACTATTAACGGAATCATGGAAATATTTTGTTGTTGGCTTATTGCTTTTCCTTTTTCTTTCCTCTGCTGAGAGTATGTAGCATTTATTCATGTAATCGTGTTTTTATGGTAACGAAATGTTTGATTCTATTGGCACCACTTCTTATGCCCCATGGCCGGATTGCCATTTTCCATATATAGTTGTAATATTTTGTTGAGCTCTTGATGAATACGAGGTTTCTTATTGATTAATGGCAGAGTTTATTATGGTCATTGGCTCATTACAGTTTGTCTTCTTTTGAGTTTTGAGAAGTCTAAACTTCACAACATGAGCAATTTACTTGGTGTTGTTTGCAGCTTATATGATCATTTTCTATTCTATGGCATGTATTATAAGGCTGATTTGTATGGAGTTTGAATTTCTTTGGTTTCGTTAAACATATCTTCCACACTAAAAAAATGTTTAATTTGAGATTTGTACTCGAATACAAATATGCATATCCAATAGTTGGAAGCAACATGTGATGTCCTGTGAATCTGATTCTGACTTCTTCCTAAAAGTCTAAGTGAATGCACTTCTTGAGGTGGTGGTGTAATTGCACTGGGGAGATGGTAGTTTGTGTGCGTGTTGACATTGCTTTGTCCTATTTCTGAGAATTATGCATCTGCAGGGTTGTGAGCGCGAGGTTGCTGAAGCTTCCAGAGGTTCTTCTGATGAACTAAAAAATGAATGCATCATGCGCTTGTCTTGGGCCCTTGTTCACTCAAGACGGGCAGAGGATGTACAACGTGGAATAGCTATGCTCGAAGGTAAAATCTGGACAGCAAACTCTCTCTTCCTCTCTCCCTGTCTCTATGTTTTCTTGATGAAAGCATTTTCTTTTGGAAGTTCAAAATTTAGAATGCTCTTTAGTTCTTTGATCAATAAATTTAATGTACCTAATATGTTGTTGGTGTCTCATCATTGCTCTCCTTCCCCCTTCTATGTGTGGAAAATAAGTTTACACTTTGTGATTTTGGAAACTCGTCTTGCAGCTTCTTTGGCTGGCTCCAGCAGCCCATTGCAGATGAGAGAAAAGCTTTATCTTCTGGCAATTGGATATTTCAGAACTGGGGACTACTCCAGAAGCAGGCAACTTGTGGAACGTTGCTTGGAGGTTTTATATTTACATTATCAAAATCCTTCAAAATTTATTAGACTTCTATTTTGTGTGTACACATTTTCATTTCAAACCTTGTGTCATCTGGTAAAGTTTGTAATTTAAATTTTGGGCGTAAAACAACAGATTTTACCTGAATGGAGGCAAGCCTTGACCCTCAAGAAAGCAATTGAAGATAAAATCAAAAAGGGTAAACACATGTCAAAACTTATTACCCCTTAATATATGTGTATATTGCTTTGCTGGAAGGTTCTAAGAACTGATTTGTTCATTTTATCTATTATTTTTCTTGATATTAGATGGAGTAGTTGGTATTGGCATTACTGCAACTGCTGTTGGGCTTTTGGCCGGTGGGATTGCTGCAGCACTATCAGCTCGCAAAAAGTGATCATGGAAACAATGTAAATAATGAATTCAACACGTTAATGGCTTCTCTATATTGACTCTCAGTTCTCATGTTGTAGAGTTCATATCAACCTAATTTGTATCTCCTCACAAAACTTAGCTCTCTATTTTGTACTAAAAGTGATGAGCTCTGCATACTGGCTACGTTTCGCCGAAAGGGTTTAACTATATTTTGGATCAATTTGACTCGGTTTCGTTGTTGATGTTTCTGATTTTGATCTATTATTTTCAAGATCCCATATATGTTTGTGCAAATTATTTGAAACGTAATTTCTTGGCTACAATTTTCAGAATACAGTAGACAAAATAATGGGGTTTGCAATTCTAGACATGCTTTGGATATAGTATGTTACTGTTTTAACTCATTATGCTTGTGGACTTGGTGTGTATTGAACGGGCCACTTAACATAATTGCTTTTACGCTGAGAATTTACATCTCAGTGTTATTTCTTAATCATGAAATTTTTAATAATCACGTACGTCTATAGTATATTCATTTGAGGAGCCATTGAGCTAGATTCTTTTTATGAGGCAATAATCTCGGGAAATTAGGAAATGACTTATAAACTTTGAAATGTTGAATCTCGCAGGTTTAAATGACGGGTATCTCTATATTAGTAATCTTAATGACTGGAGAATTAGAGTGCAATTATGATTCTTTAGTGGATTGAATTGTAGTTTATGAAATTTCTATTTGGTTGGGGCGGAACTATAATTCAAAATTTGCATATAGATTTGTGTCAAAATTATCTGAGTTTGGATCAGTTCATTCTACTATTCTACTTAAGAAGTTAATTACGACTTAAATTATTCTTGTTATGAGATAAGGAAAAAAAAAAATTACGTTAACTTAAGAATTTTTATATTAACTTGTAAATTTAATAGCTGCAAAAATATTCGTAGAAGCAATCTTACACTTGCGTCGAAGTTTTGCATCCAGATCATACAACATAAGACCGTGAGGATCCACTCCATTTTAAAAGCTAGTCCCCGAAGTGAAAATCTTCATACTTATACTGGCTAAATATTCCAGCTTCTGGACTATTTTCGAACTGGTTGATTAAATGTTACAGAAATATTGAAAGTTTGTATCTTATGGTTTCGTTTCTTTCAATCTTCTTCTGATAAGTTGGTATTCATCTTGTGTCTCCATGTTAATCACTAATCTGTTGCGGTTTTAATTTTTGCGATTTTTTATAATATTTTAGTTATGGCTTTGGAGGTCGATTTGAACTTGTTTTGGGCCAAATTTTGGCCGTGTGCCTTACTTTATTTTGTGCTTCAAACAAGTTTAATTTTTAATTTTTTTTCTATTTTTTTTCTGTTTTTGACATATTTTTACTGTTTTACCATTATTAGATATTTTGTCCGGCTTGAGGACAATTTTCAACTGGTTGGTTATTTGTTATTGAAATATTTAGAGTTTGTCCTTTATGGCTCCGTTTCTTGCAATCTTCTTCTGGTAATTTGGTATTCAACATGTTAACCATTAATCTGTTATGACTCCAGTTTTTGTCATTTTGGTAATATTTGATTTATGGTTTTGGAGGTCGATTTGATCCCCATTTTTTTCCATTTCTGGCATATTTTTATTGTTTTACCCTTATTAGTCATTTTTTCGACTTGTAGACTATTTTCAACTGGTTAGTTATTTGTTAATGAAATATTGAGAGTTTGTCCATTTTGGTTCCATTTCTTGCAATCTTCTTTCATCTTGTGCCTGTATGTCTATCACTAATTTGTTTCGGCTCCAGTTTTTGCCAAGTTTTTAAATATTCGAGCTATGATTTTGGAGGTCGATTTGAACCCTATTTGGGCCAAATTTTGGCCGAGTGCCTTATTTTATTTCGTGCTTCAAACATGTTTAGTTTTCGATTTCTTTTCCATTTATTGCATAGTTTTACTGTTTTACCCTTATTAATTATTTTGTTTGGTTTGTGGACTATTTTCAACTGGCTGGTTATTTGTTATTGAAATATTGAGAGTTCGTCACTTATGGTTCTGTTTCTTGCAATCTTCTTCTGGTAATTTAGTATTCATCTTGTGCCCACATACACTAATTTGTTCCGACTCTAGTTTTCCCATTTTTGATAATATTTGAGTTATGATTTTGGAGGTCGATTTGAAGCCAATTTGGGCCAAATTTTGGTGGAGTGACTTATTTTATTTCGTGCTTTAAACTTGTTTAGTTTTTGGATTTTACCATTTTTGGCATATATTTACTTTTTTTTACCCTCATGGCTATTTAGTCCAGCTTGTGAAATATTTTCGAACTAGTTGATTAAATATTATTGAAATATTGAGAGTTTTAATCTTATGGTTTCGTTTCTTGCAATCCTGTGATGATAATTTGGTATTAATCTTGTGTCTCCATGTTCATCTCTAATCTGTTCCAGCTCCAATTTTTGCGATTTTTGGTAATATTTTAGTTATGGTTTTTGAGGTCGATTTGAACCCAATATGGGCCAAATTTTGGCCGAGTGTCTTGTTTTATTTAGTGCATCAAATAGGTTTAGTTTTCGATATTTTTTTCCATTTTTGACATATTTTTACTGTTTTACCCTTATTAGTTATTTTGTCCGGCTCGTGAACTATTTTCAACTGGTTGGTTAATTGTTATTTAAATATTGAGAGTTTGTCCCTTATAGTTCTGTTTATTGCAATCTTTTTCTGGTAATTTGGTAATCATCTTGTGCTTGCATGTTAATCACTAATCTCTTTCGGCTCCAGTTTTTGTCATTTCTTATAAAATTTAAGAAATGATTTTGGAGGTCGATTTCAACCTGATTAGGGCCAAATTTTGGTTGAGGGACTTATGTTATTTCGTACTTTAAACTTGTTAAGTTTTTGGATTTTTCTATTTTTGGCATATTTTTACTGTTTTACCCTTATTGGCTATTTAGTCCAGCTTATGGAATATTTTCGAACTGGTTGATTAAATGTTATTGAAACATTGAGAGTTTGTATCTCGTGGTTTCGTTTCTTGCAATCCTTTTCTGTTAATTTGGTATTCATCTTGTGTCTCCATGTTAATATCTAATATGTTTCGGCTTTAATTTTTTGTAATATTTTAGTTATGGTTTTGGAGGTCGATTTGAACCCAATTTTGGTCTAGTGTCTTATTTATTTAGTACTTCAAACCGGTTTAGTTTTCGATTTTTTTTTTGACATATTTATACTATTTTACCCTTATTAGTTATTTCGTCTGGCTCGTGAACTATTTTCAACTGGTTGGTTATTTGTTATTTAAATATTGAGAGTTTGTCTCTTATGGTTCCGTTTTTTGCAGTCTTCTTCTGGTAATACGGTATTAATCTTGTGCCTGAATGTTAATCACTAATCTGTTTCGGCTACTGTGTTTGCCATTTTTATAATATTTTAGTTATGGTTTTAGAGGTCGATTTGAACCCGATTAGGGCCAAATTTTGGTTGAGTGACTTATTTTATTTCGTTTTTTAAACTAGTTAAGTTTTTGGATTTTGCCAATTTTGGCATATTATTACTGTTTTACCCTCATTGTCAATTTAGTCCAACTTATGGAATATTTTCGAACTGGTTGATTAAAGGTTATTGAAATATTGAGAGTTTGTATCTTGTGGTTTCGTTTCTTGCAATCCTCTTCTGCTAATATGGTATTTATCTTGTGTCTCCATGTTAATCTCTAATTGTTCGGCTCTAATTTTTGCGATTTGTGGTAATATTTTAGTTATGGTTTTGGAGGTCGATTTGAACCCAATTTGGGCCAATTTTAGCCTAGTATCTTATTTTATTTAGTGCTTCAAACAGGTTTCGTTTTCGATTGTTTTTCATTTTTGACATATTTTTACTGTTTTACCCTTATTAGTTATTTCGTCTGGCTCGTGAACTATTTTCAATTGATTGGTTAATTGTTATTTAAATATTGAGAGTTTGTCCATTTTAGTTCCTTTTCTTGCAATCTTCTTCTGGTATTTTGGTATTAATCTTGTGCCTGCATGTTAATCACTAGTCTGACTTGGCACAAGTTTTTGCCATTTCTTATATTATTTAAGTTATAGTTTTGGAGGTCGATTTGAACCCGATTAGAGCCAAATTTTGGTTGAGTGAATTATTTTATTTCGTGCTTTAAACTTGTTAAGTTTTTGGATTTTGCCATTTTTGGCATATTTTTACTGTTTTATTCTTATTAGCTATTATGTCCAGCTTGTGGAATATTTTCAAACTGGTTGATTAAAGGTTATTGAAATATTGAGAGTTTGTATCTTGTGGTTTCGTTTCTTGCAATCCTCTTCTGCTAATTTGGTATCCATCATGTGTTTCCATGTTAATTAATCTCAAATCTGTTTCGGCTCCAATTTTTGCAATTTTTTGTATATTTTAGTTATGGTTTTGGAGGTCGATTTGAACCCGATTTGAGCCAAAATTTGGCTGAGTGACTTATTTTATTTAGTGCTTCAAACAGTTAATAATTAAACTGGTTGACATATTTTTACTGTTTTACCCTTATTAGTTATTTTGTCCTGCTAGTGAACTATTTTAAACTGGTTGGTTAACTGTAATTTAAATATTGAGAGTTTGTCCCTTATGTTTTTGTTTCTTGCAATCTTCTTTTGGTAATTTGGTAATAATTTTGTGCCTTCATGTTAATCACTAATCTCTTTCGGCTCTAGTTTTTGCCATTTCTTATAAAATTTGAGCTATGGTTTTAGAGGTCGATTTGAACCCGATTAGGGCCAAATTTTGGTTGAGTGCCTTATTTTATTTCATGCTTTAAAATTTTTAAATTTTTGGATTTTGCCATTTTTGGCATATTTTTACTGTTTTACCCTCATTGGCTGTGTAGTCCAGCTTGTGGAATATTTTCGAACTGATTGATTAGAGGTTATTGAAATATTGAGAGTTTGTATCTTGTGGTTTCGTTTTTTGCAATCCTCTTCTGCTAATTTGGTATTCATCTTCTGTCTCCATGTTAATCTCTAATCTGTTTCGACTCCAATTTTTGCGATTTTTGGTAATATTTTAGTTATGGTTTTGGAGGTCGATTTGAACCCGATTTGGGCCAAATTTTATTTCTTGCTACAACTAGGTTTAGTTTTCGATTTTTTTTCATTTTTGGCATATTTTTAATTTTTTACACTTATTAGTTATTTTGTCCGCCTTGTGGACTATTTTCAACTGGCTTTTTATTTGTTATTAAAATATTGAGAATTTGTTCCTTATTGTTCTGTTTCTTGCAATCTTCTTCAGGTCATTTGGAATTAATATTGTGCCTGCATATTAATTACTAAATTGTTTCGGCTACAATTTTTGCCATTTTTATAATATTTGAGTTATTATTTTGGAGGTCTATTTGATCCCGATTTGGGCCAAATTTTGGTTGATTGACTTATTTTATTTCAAGTTTTAAACTTGTTTAGTTTTTTGATTTTACGAATTTTGGCATAGTTTTACTGTTTTACATTTATTGACTATTTAGTCCAGCTTGAGAACTATTTTCGAAATGGTTGATTAAATGTTATTGAAATATTAAGAGTTTGTATCTTGTGGTTTCGTGTCTTGCAATCATTTTCTGCTAATTTGGTATTCATCTTGTGTCTCCATGTTAATCTTTAATCTGTTCCTGCTATAATTTTTGCGATTTTCCGTAATGTTTTAGTTATTGTTTTGGATGTCGATTTGAACCCAATTTGGGCCATATTTTGGCCTAGAGTCTTATTTTCTTTAGTGTTTCAAACATGTTTAGTTTTTTTCTCCATTTTCGACATATTTTTACAGTTTTACCCTTATTAGTTATTTCGTTCGACTCGTGAACTATTTTCAACTGGTTGGTTATTTGTTATTTAAATATTGAGAGTTTTTCCATTATGGTTTCATTTCTTGCAATCATCTTCTGGTAATACGGTATTAGTCTTGTGCATGCATGTTAATCATTAATTTGTTTCGGCTCCAGTTTTTGCCGTTTTTTTTAAATATTTGAGTTTTTGTTTTGGAGGTCGATTTGAACCCGATTAGGGCCAAATTTTGGTTGAGAGACTTCTTTTATTTCGTGCTTTAAACTTGTTAAGTTTTTTGATTTTGCAATTTTTGACATATTTTTACTGTTTTAACCTTATTAGCTATTATGTCCAGCTTGTAGAATATTTTCGAACTATTTGATTAAATATTTTTGAAATATTGAGAGTTTGTATCTTATGGTTTCGTTTCTTGAATCCTCTTCTGATAATTTGATATTCATCTTGTGTCTCCATGTTAATCTTATCTGTTCCGGCTCCAATTTTTGCGTTTTTGTTAATATTTTAGTTATGGTTTTGGAGGTCGATTTGAACCCGATTTAGAAAAAAAATCCACCGAGTGTCTTAATTTATTTTGTGCTACAACCAGGTTTAGTTTTAATTTTTTTTCCTTTTTGGCATATTTTTATTGTTTTACACTTATTAATTATTTTGTCCGGCTTGTGGATTATTTTCAACTGGTTAGTTATTTGTTATTAAAATATTGAGAGTTTTTCCCTGATGGTTCCGTTTCTTGCAATCTTCTTCTGGTAATTTGGTATTCATCTTGTGCCAGCTAATAATCACTAATTTATTTCGGCTCCAGTTTTACCATTTTTGATAATATTTGAGTTATGAGTTTGGAGGTCGATTTGAACCCAATTTGTGCCAAATTTTTGTTGATTGACTTATTATATTTCGTGCTTCAAATAAATTTAGTTTTTCAATTTTGCCATTTTTGACATATTTTTTTACCCTTATATTTTTCTTCTCACATTTTAGGATTAGATAAAATCTAAATTATAAACTATTTCGAATTAGTCAATGACTCAATGCACATTATTGAATTTTAGCTTTTAACTCTACCCTTCGCAAAGGTTCAAGCCCCTCAATTTTTGCTGAAGTGCCCAGTTAAAAAGAGAAGGAATAGATTAACTACTAGCAGATTTCAAAAAGAAAGAGAAGAAATGGCGAGGGATAGCTGTCTGGCACGTGTGACGGCGGGTGTCGCCGTCGGCGGTGCAATCGGTGGCGCAGTCGGTAAAATATCTCAACTTTTTCTTAAACCTTACCCCCCCTTTTTTTCCCCTTTCTCCTCATTTATAAACCCTAATTAAATGTTTCTTTTTTGGAAACTTTTTTTATGTCTTTCAATAAGTAACTTGGGTACTGATGAAGTTGCATAGATGTGCGAACAACTGTATATTCACTTTTGCATTGTTAAATCTTGATTAGAAGCAAAAAATTCGAATTAATTTTCGACTGGGGACAAAAAATCATAGTGAATTACATTTTCTATATTATTGCTAGTATTATTCATGCGGAAACAAATTAGACATATACTACTACTTCACCTTTTTAAAGGGCCCTAAAAATAATGGAAATGGAACTAAGAACTATATTTTACTCATTAAACAGTGAATGAGGTTTGAGCTAAACTTTTTTCTTGTTGTGATTTCTGTATTCGTGAATGATTTAAGAAGTTTTCATGTGCAGGTGCTGTCTATGGAACTTACGAGGCTATAAGATACAAGGTAGAGCTTCTATTTGCTTCAGAAATATTATTTAAATTCTGGTATTGGTTGGACTGGCATCATACAAATTTAAGTAATGCATGTAAATGTCAGGTTCTGTCCTTGTGTTGCCTTTTTCTTTACGTCTATCAATAGTCTGCACGAGTGCAAAAAAGATAAATTTTCCAAGTGGAAACTTTAAGAAGCAAATGTAACTTCAACCTATTCTTAAAACACTAATAGGATTTCGAGAGAAACTCTGATGATGATTTTTAGTACGGTCTGGATTTAGCAGTAGGTTGTTCTTTCTTATGTTTTTCCCCCACGATATAGGCTACTAGTATTGTTTCCTTTGGTCATCTTAATTAGGTGGTAGACGCTGATAATCTGATATCGTCATGGTTACTGATACTTAGATTTCAAAGCATGTCCTGTCTTGAATTCTCTAACAAAATATTGGCTGGACCGTATTACTTTACTGAACTCTGTTGCATGATCTCTTTGAGATTATTTACATATCAAAAATTTAATTTTAGAATTAATAGCTCTGCAATATCCTTGACAATATATCTCCTAACATATTCATTTCAAAGAGCAGCATGTTGGTACGGCTTTAATAATGATGAGAGGCATATTAACATCAGCATAACCATTACATAACTTCACTTATTTTGGAATTCAGGACATCCATATTCCATACCATGGAATTAGTACGTTCTGTTATTGCTGTGTTCCTTCCGACGAGCGATTAAAATAACTCTCTATATTGTGACTTTTCCAAATTTGACCTTAAAACAAATACAAACTTCCCCTCTCTTGTGAAGAACTCTCTGTGAGGATTCTTAGAAACTTGCATATACATGAGTAATTCTGCAGATGTTTATCTAATGCTTCAACGTGCATGATCTATTACTATTGGACTACATAGCTCCTACGGCATTTGTCATTTTGTATAACTGTGGTGATTTACTTTACTCAAGAAGTTGTTTTGGTCATTCCTAGTTGGTCTCGTCTTCCACCATTATTGTTTCTCATAAACATTCCGGAAGTAAATTTACCAGTGCAATGATTTTTAGTATATCAAAGGTGCTAGTGGAAAAAGGAGAATACAAAATCGAAGAAACCTGAAAGTTTCATTTCAACTTTTTTCGAATGATGTCCTTGTTATAGCTCAATCTCGGACTGGTATTGCTGTAAATATGTGCAAAAACCACACAATCTGTTCAAGCTTTATTCGATGTTTACCGTCTGAAAATGCAGGTTCCTGGTCTTCACAAAATACGATATATTGGACAAACAACACTAGGCAGTGCTGCTGTATTTGGGCTATTCCTGGGAGCTGGAAGCTTAATACATTGTGGGAAATAAATTACTAGCCTATTTTATTCGGTTTGCTAACTTTATCATTGTGTTACAGATATGGTTGAATCGGAGGATAGGCTATCGATGTTATTCAAATAAATTTTATTGTCCGTTTTTCTGCTTAACTTTCTGTTGTGTAATCGTAACTCCAAATCTGCTCTCAGATGGAGTGCCATTTTGACCATTTACCCAAAAAAAAATTATCTTCACATTACATTTACTTAAGCTTGCAGGTGAGATGATCTGGTTTTGCCTGAACTGTTTTAATATATATATATATCTTAATTCTTGTGTAGAAGCCTGAGGTCAGGTTCTATTGGTTCTAAGAAAATGTGTGAAAATCTGCTTATGCCTAGTCAAAACACATTCAGTATTTTTTTCTCAAAAAAAAAAAAAAAAAATAATCCCATTCAGTTTGGGCCATGTAAATTTTAACTCAACCCAATTCAATCCAACCTGACAAAGTAGGTTTGGTCAACCAGACTCAACCTGTATGCCATGACCCATCTTACCACCCACACCAGAAATCATATAAATCAGAAACAGCAGCAATATACATCAATGACAATAATTTTCAGATTGTTATTATGAAGTAAAACATAAGGTTTAACAAAATCAATTAACAAAACGGTGCAGGGTAATTCTCTAACATTAACTATTCCTAAAGGAGTTTTTTAAGTTTTCAGCCAATGTAATGTAACACAATTATACACTGCTAGTACGAAGATATTTTGCCAGTGAGATTGTTCCAAAACTTTTACCAAAAGGTACAAAAGAAACACATTCTACAACAAATTTCTTGCTTCTGAAATGCTCTAACAAAATACTTATATTAAAAAGGAGAAAAAGCTCCAACAATTGAAGAAGGTAGTAACCAAGTTTGAGAGTGCCTTCACTTCACATGGCACTCATCTTCTCTGAGCACCAACTCAACTGGGTGAAGATCCCAATCGAAAGGAGGAGAATCCCACAGTATTGGAGAAGAGGGAGGAGACTCAAACCAATCAGAAAACTCAGACATTGATAACTCTTCCAGTTCAGTATGGCAGTCGACGCTACCAATATCAACATCACTCTAAAACAACAGATAAAAGAAAGTCAGACTTTGCGATATATCTTCCCTTAAATATATAAGTACAAACATTATATGCATTCACACCTTTGCTTCATTTGTTTCCAAATCAGCAGAATCTGCACAATTTTTAAAAAAGAAAGAAGAAAGATAGATATTTAAATACTTCCCATTCATTCAAGTATATAGCTTTGGAATTTGAGAAATACTACTGAATACAAAACATCCATTCTTTTATTCTAAGAAGAATACTTTTACCTTTATGTTATCAATTAAATGGTGAACATTCAGAGTCACGGTTCCGCCTATATTGATCTCAAGGCCACATTGTGCTAATTTCTAAGAAACTAAACAAGGCCCGTCAAAGTCAACTAAACTACATAGAGTGTATAATGTTCTAACGTTGCTAAGAAATAAAGTGAACTACAACATAAAAAAAAAAAAAAAAAAAAAAACAGTATACATGATATAGCTTGAATTTTTAAAAAAGAAAGAAGAAAGATAGATATTTAAATACTTCCCATTCATTCAAGTATATAGCTTTGGAATTTGAGAAATACTACTGAATACAAAACATCCATTCTTTTATTCTAAGAAGAATACTTTTACCTTTATGTTATCAATTAAATGGTGAACATTCAGAGTCACGGTTCCGCCTATATTGATCTCAAGGCCACATTGTGCTAATTTCTAAGAAACTAAACAAGGCCCGTCAAAGTCAACTAAACTACATAGAGTGTATAATGTTCTAACGTTGCTAAGAAATAAAGTGAACTACAACATAAAAAAAAAAAAAAAAAAAAAAACAGTATACATGATATAGCTTGAACAAATTACCATGTCCAGGAAGAACTGTGTCCCAGAAATTGAGCTCCATTGATGCTTTTTGTGCCTCAACGCACTTACTGTGATCGTGCAAGAACCCCTCTTCCGCAATATTAACTTTTTCTTTTATCGAAGTCTTTTTCTTCAAATGAACTTCAGCCTCAGACACATTATTACGCAAACATCCATCTTTAACAATATTACTCTTGTTCATTTGTAATCCCTTGTTAAGTGATGATGCTTCATTATGAATGGATGACTTGTTTGTAATATCGTTCAAAGCTTTACGACTCTCAAGCGCTGCTCCACCCTTTTTAGGAATTGGTTTGGAGCTCTTAGATTTACCATCAACAATGGATTCTACAAAATTGAACCAAATATATATTACATTTTTATTTTAATATCTAATCCTGAAAGAGAAAGGTAGATTGTAGCAGAAACATTGTATAATTGTGAACCTAGGCACTTGAGATTGCACTCAAAGCATATTCAATCTGCAAAATGCACTAAATTAAAAGGGAATTTTCTCATACAAATAGAAGCTTATTTTGGAGTAAAAATTGAAAACAAAACACAACACACACCGAAGTAGTAAAATGGATAAATAAAGAGCATTACTTTTACGGTTGACAGCAACATTTTCATCTTGGATGTTCAGCGGTCTTAGAGCGAGAGGTCTTTCCATAATTCTTACCCACAGAAAATAATTTCACAGCTTCTGCATCAAGTAAAGTGAGTTTAGAAATAGATTTACAAGGGGAATGCATAAATCAGTGAAAAAAAATCAATCAAAGCCTGTTAGTGTTTAAAATATCATCATTCACAAATGGGTACTAGATTTTGAGAAGGATCGAGAAAAAGGAAAATTTACCCTTTTTGAAGAATTGAAACGTCGCGAAATCGTCCGTTCAGGCGCTGCGATTGCAATTTATAATTAATTATGGGCCAATTAGTTCAGCAGGTTTCTCCGAACCGGGAAGCTATGATCCAAAGACCCGAATGGGCCGTATATTGGGCATTTTGTTGTAAGAAAATAATTACATTAGTAAAGAGCTTTATATTGTTTGGTTTTTAGAAATAAATCAAGGATAATAAATTATTCTTTTAGATATTTTTCATGTTTATGTACTTTAAAAAACCGCAGGTCTTAGATCTATGGATCAAAAATTTAATTTTTTTCTTTTCGTTTTATTGTTTCTAAACTTTTTCAATTTTTTTTTGTAATATTTAACTGATCGTAACATACTCTTGATCCATGCTTATATCACTTAGTATTTTTTTAATTTTCATTTTTAGGGGAAAAAGATTACATAACACATGTTATCGTTGTGCATAATTAAAAAAAAAATGCATTATTCCATCAACATATTATTGTATTTTTCTCTTTTTTACCTTATCAAAATTCATTATTCCTATGGCACATTACCCACAAAATTGCTACACAAAATAATTTTTCCGCATCTCTGATCAGATCCATCTTTTCATTTTTCTTCCCTCAAATTTCTACGGAGCACCTCTGTTAATGTGAAAGAAGGTAATTATTTGGGCGTTCGGTCAAGGGAATTATTTAGTAGAACTAGTGCTAGGCCTCGTTTGGTTGGCCCAAAGATTAATAACTTTCTTTACCATTCACAAATCCCTCACCATTTTCCAGTTACAAACACAAAATCAGATAAATGTAAGAGAGCGAGCAACTTAGAGCAGAAAAGAAAATAATAAAGAAAAGCAATAGAGCTGAATATGCATTCATTGCTTATGAAATTTACATGGTGAGCTGCTCATAACTAGAGCCAGCACCCTAGCAAGAATTTACATTTCTCACCCCCAACCCCCCAAACAAAGCGGATCTAGGGAAAAAAATGATAAAGCATATTCTAGCCATAAAAATAACAGAGGGTTAAAAATCAAAATAAAAAAGAAGAATAGGTAAAAAGAAGGATTATTATAAATCCCACAAGAAAACCTCTATTATTCTCTCTTCATATGGCAACCCTGGCTTCCAATCCTTGGAGCATGAATGGACCAACCTACTTAATAATCGATATGAACTTTCCTGTGACTGAAGCACAAGGGTAAAAATTAAAAACAAAAAATTTCATATACATACTACATCAACTTGTTGTTATGCTAAGCTTCACTTCCTACACCAATACTTGATTTGTCTGCCATCCGGACATTGTACAGTTCGTATACTCTTGCCCGATTTTCTGCCCACCATTGTTCTGCTTGCTTCTCACTAAATCGCTTCCGACTGCATTTAACCATTTTAAAACATGTTCATTTTTGCACATTATACTGTGACAATTTTACCACAGTCCAAGCAACAAACGGTGTATTGCCTTTTGTCTTCAATATTCAATCAGCAAAAGAAAAACAGGAGCAAGAAGCTTTGAGCTCTAAACTCTAGATATATATACACTTGATCCAATCTTATATTTATCTAAGAGTCTTTGAAACATTAACAAATGAAAAACTAGATTATTATTTTACGTAATTTATTATTTTTTTGGTTTTCCAAAGGTGTCCAAGTCTAAAGCCTCACTAATCACTTTTAGAGGCACGGTCGAGAACATTGAAGAGACAACTCTCTCAGCGGAGTTTCAAATTTGAATTTGCCACATTATGGGAAACTATTTTTTCCATTAGACCAACCCCCATTGGTGTACATAACTTAGAATAATAGATACCATAACAATTGAATCTCAGACGATAATGCTATGAGCTTTCATAAACTCAAACAAGGGATGTAGAGATTATTGATTGTAGATAGGATACACAGACACAAATAGCATATGCATCAGATCACTATTTGCTCCAGCCCTAAGCCAGAGGCGCAGGCTCCAAAGAATGCTATGTGGCTAGACAATATCCAAATAACTGGTATCTAGTCTCTTTATGGATGACTATTCTATCAAATAAACAAATTTCCGGAAATTTAAAGAAATGCAAGTTTAAAATCAATAAGAAGGCAAGTTAAAGATTAATGTGAAATACCTGAAACGAACTCTCTTCAGATCTTTGAGCCCTCCAGGTAGGGAGGTAAGAGTAATATAAACACCAGGCTCATCTTGCTCAACCCATTCATTATCAGTACGCAGATCACTTTCTTTTGTTCTATTTCCATTTCTTATCGTTGCTTCAGTGTGGCCTTGTCTAAACTGACCCAAACTGCGATTACTTGCAGTGTTGGGTACAGTGGAAAGAATTAGGTTGTTTGACTCATTTGATTCCAGTTCCTGGCTGTTTATTTGACCATTCACCCGATCAACAGAGGCATTGGAAAAATCATTAGGCAAAGAAGGGGGGCCAAAAGAGGTCAAGGGCGGAGATCTGATGTTTCTAGCAGAACCCACAGGAAGCCTTTCAGCCATTTCCTTTAGCTACAATGACAAAAAAAAAAAAAAAAAACCCATCATGAGGAAGGGAATCTTTTGAGATTACAAAAGTTTAAGGTTCATTCATTATCATTGATCGGTAGCATGTAAAAATTCATGAAATTTAGAGATACTTACAATCGTTATTTTTTTAATTCTAATTTTGTTGCTCACTTTATCAGTTTCAGTCAGAGAATAAGATTATTTAAAATTGAAAAAGACGTAACCACAGAGACAAGGAAAAGAAGCAGTAAAATTGCACAACCATGACAAAAGTTATAGCAACAAGCAATATATAGAAATTTATTACTGGCATAGGGAGTTAAATCGTTGGAACGATCCAGTAGCCGATGTCCAACAAACAATTCATAAAAATTGTTTATTTAAGCAATCTGACAGGAAATGCTGCAATTATGATGTGTTTGCATACAGATTCATGCTTGTTGAATCCTAAATATCACATCATCTAAAGTTTAAGTAGTTAAGAGAGTAGACACATTTATAAGATTATGGTCTCTAACACCCCCACTCCACCCCTTCACGAAGAGAAAATATTCTTTCTTGAACCCAACACTTAGAACTTCACCAAAGGTAACACAAAGATTCGAACCTGAACCTCTTTTTGGCAGGATCTGAAACTATTCAATGACCAATTCATCAGAAAGCTTAAGCTATTTAGAACATGAGACATTTTATATTTGTCGACTCTTACACATCCCATCTTCAGTTAAACTTGAGAATGATGAATAAGCATTCAACAGAAAATGCATCACAGTAAAATAAGCAAAGCCCACACACAGCATATAAACTAGAGATGGATCAACTGAAGAAAAAAGATGTCAAATGTATTTCCTTCACATACATGATAACCTTGTCATATTGATAATGTTGTTTAAGAAGCTATGAAAGCATTTTGTTCAACAATTCATTCAAGGAAGTTTTCTCCAATTACAAAATTAATGACAAGAAGTATTTCTCTTACTTGTGCAGTAAGCGATTTAATCACTTCTTTTGCAGCTTTGCATTTGGCAGTCTCTTCCCCTGCAATTGCTATTGCCTCTTTCAGCTGTTTAGTTGATCTTTCCAGCTCTATCTCCTGAAGTTGAGCCTTGCGAGTAAGACTTTCCACCTGTACAAAAGAGAGGTAAGATTCTCAATATTTAGATACTATCGCATATGGTCATAATCACTGGACAGAAATGTAGATTTCTCCTGTTACCACAATTAAATCAACGAACTCAATGAATCAACTCACAGCCTTATTCTGTATAAGATAAGGTTAACCTAACCATTATAATCATTAATTAAATCTATCAACTCCGCATACATGCTTCCCAACCAATATTGAGAAGGACAAAAGGCAATTCAAAAATCTACTGTGGTTGAGGGAAGTCTACTGAGTACGGCAAGAAATTACTGAAAAATAGTTCCAAATCTAAACTTCCACTTGTAGTACTAGCATTACACAAGATATTGGAAAGAACCACTCAAGTAAATCCCACGAGTCCCAGGACCACTAACTCCTGGAGTGCCCTCGTCAGTTTACATAAAAGATGCAGATTAAGTGACTTGACTTCAGTCTCCATGGCCACAAAACTAAACTAATCGTAAAAACATGAAATTGCACCAGTGACCCCTCCCCAGCATTTTTCCAGATAAAAGGAAAGGATCATATGCATATATCGAATACAAAGTTTTACAGGACCTCCACCATCCACTATCAAAAAAAGCGTTAGCCAAAGAGGTACTTGTAATGAATGTGGATGGTTAGCCCTCTCTCTCGTTCTCTTTGTCAATGAAATACACAAAGGGAAGAAAACATAATTCTAAGATATGTTGGCAGGTGCCGCGTTCAACTTTGGAATAACCGAGCATTTTGAAACTTTGGCAAGAGACAAAATATAGCAAACAAAGCAAAAAAATAATGTAAGTTGTAGTGCAAATTAACGGCAGGCAACTTGGACAAGATGAGGTACCTGTGCTCTTAATTTAATAACTTCTTGGCTTAGGTTATTGTTAGTCATTTTCGCATCATCCAGAACAACTTTAGGTGATGTAAGACCTCCCAAAGTGGGTGTTGGTGTAGTAGATCGAGGAGGACTGGCCCGTCTAGATATTGGTGATGTAGCTCGAGAAACAATTCTTGATCCAGGAACAGAAGCCGAGAAAAACTTCTTGGACGAACCAAATACCGGATTGAAAGACTTGGAGATATTAAGAGCTCCCCATTGGGAGCTTCCATTTGGGATTGGAGATACACGACTACTATTGAATTCCAACTTTTTGTTTCTCTTCGAGGAACGGCTATCCCCTTGTTTCAAGGGTTCCATTGAAGGGAACCTAGCTAGATGGGGACGAGCTTTGGTATCCAACTTCTCATCTTTGTCTATAACATCATTCATACCCAGATTCATACTTCCTCTTCTACTCATGGAAGAATGAGATGGTGTTTCAGTTTCAATTGCTTTTTTCAACTTACTGAAACAATTATCACAAACACGGTACGGTTTATTTGGATTTGGTGCCATAGAAGCCCTCAGTGACTTCTTGCTGCTGCATGAATGACAAAACACAAGCCCACAATTATAACAATTGTGACGTTTTCTTTTGAAATTAAATGGTAAACGGCAGCCCGAACACATGGACTGATCAACTCCTGAGACCCACTTGTGAAGGCAGATAACTGCTGTGAAATTAGTACCACAAGCAATACTCTTTACTTGCTTGTCTTTCAAAGCCTCAACTAAAGTTGGAAAATTTCTGTCATCTGCATCTCCATGACCCAATCTCCCATTTGCTCCCTTCCCCCATGTATAAACTTCAGTTCTGGAAGTCAACACAGCCACGTGATAGGCACCACAAGCTATCTCCTCCACAAAACTCTTCAATAGTTTTCCTTCCACACGAGATGGCAGCTTCCCATCAACTTGAGGGTTTCCTAACTGTCCATAAACTGGACTACCCATGGTGTAGACATGGCCAGAGGTTGTAAGAGCCACTGTCAGGCTATGCCCACAGGCAACCTGGCAAAAGTTAGGTTCAACAAGAGCAGCAACACAAGTTGGAACAAGTTTTGATTCCTTGTCACCATGTCCAAGTCGACCTTTGTCGCCATCTCCCCATGTAAAAAGTTTACCTGAAGAACAGTTACTGGAACTTGAGCTTCCAACCATAACTTCAACAACAGCAGCAGTATGCCAGACACCACATGCTGCCCGCACAGTACGGAGACCCTTGAGGGATTCCACTTCCCTAGGCTTTGAAACACTTTCTCGATCTCCATGACCAAGAACCCCAAAAGTTCCATCACCAAAAGTAAGCAACTGCCCAGAAGAGGTGACAACAGCCGTATGCCAAGGCCCACATGAAATTGAAGAAACATGTATGCCTTCCAGAGGTCCATTTACTCTTTTTGGCACCCAATGACTCACTTCATTCCCGTGCCCTAGAAGACCAAAATGACCATCACCCCAAGTATACAAATCTCCAGAAAGTGTGACAGCACAAGAGCGATATTCACCACATGCAACGAACTCAATGTTTGTATTGCTCAGGGCATCAATGAGCTTTGGATGCAAGACATCAGAATCTACACCATGACCAAGCCTACCACCTGATTCCTCGCCCCAAGAAAATATCTCTCCTTGTTTGGTCACTAGGGCAGCATGTCGTCCACCACAAGCTATGTTCTGAACATCTAATACAACCGCAGATTCCAATGCCTTGGGCAACAATGAATCCATTTTGACTCCAACAAAACTTCCAACTCTCTGTGTGCCACCACCCATAACACCATCCCCTGTACCTTCACCCCAAATGAAAACATCTCCCATGGCATCACCATCATCATGACCAGAACCTTGACTTGATGAGCTTACAGCACTAGAAAGACTTACTCTGAATGCATCCGCTCCCATCCCTTTCATGTGACCATGTATGCCATCTGAGCCTCCAGATGAAATGGAATGGACAGAGGTATTGGCAGAATCTGAGGGGAAGAAACTCCTGGGAGGCACAGCATACGATATCACATCTGAAAAGACCTTGTCCAGACCATTTTTAGGAGGGCTTTCATAAGGACTATGGAGCCGAAGTTGATCAGGGCCATCCTGCTAAAATATTAAAGGTTTATATGCAGTTACTACAAGTTCATGAAAAATATGTGCTTATAAAGATGTCCAGCCAGTATATTTGAAACTTTGAAAGAGGATAATATATGGCTATGAATGTGGGGCAGAGGCAAATATAAGCACAACACCTTCTGCAAGCTACTACCACTTCCAAATGGGGAATTCAGTGGAGAACTCCTTCTTGTGTAAGTTCTGGGACTAGTAGCTCCAGATGAAATTCCATCACTCCTTGATTCCGTTCTCCACTTCCGCTCATGACCACGTGAAATCAATGCTTTAAGCCCACTAAACCATACCTCTGCTTCTTCCTTGTCCTTGCATATCTGACAAAAGAAGAATCAATCCAAAGGATAGAAATGCCGAGAACAAAAATAAGGACAAAATATTGTTTTGTAAAGAACTTGGAGATAACAAAATAACAAATGAGACTCTTACCAGATCAAGTGACCTGTCATTGTATATAAGAGAAAAGGATTGGTATTCTTTCTCAGGTCGTGGGTACCTTTGAAAGATTGGCTAAAACAGAAAATAATTAGAATTAGATATATTCTGAACAAAAAAAGGTGAATCAGAAAAGCTCAACATAAATATATATTAAGGCTCACAATATTTCTTTGCATCTATATTCTAAGCCTTTCTCGGAAAATTTCTTGTTCACATAGCAGAATCTCCAACAGTTGTGTTTAATATAGAATCAACCATGTCATCTTTATAACCAGGCTCAGCACAGAGGGATGAAGAATTTTGATCAAATTCAGTACAACAACGGGAATTTGATGATAATAAGCCTAGTCTTAAGGATGCACTATTATAAGACACTACTTGGGCAGAATAACAGGATCTTTATGCATCTAAAATAACAATTTAAAATGTACATTCACATGTTTGAAAACTATTGAGCAAGTTGCCATGGATTAGCAAACTTAACCTAGCCCAGCCTCCTAGTCTTTGCACATTCCTTTTTTGTGTCAGCTAGATAGATCCTAGTTGGTGCAGCACCAAACCACAACTAAGGAAACAAGTGAATGAATAATCATACCGATACGATATTGAAAACATAAAGAATGATCATCAAATGTATACCAATCAACAGACAACCAGTTCACTAGCTTATACTAGGCAATGAATGTCGGAAATTGGTGAGAAATGCGTTTCACGTTCAATAATGAGTAGAAGACTTACAGTCCGCTGGCCAGATATAATTCTCGAAACATGACTAAGTTTTAGGTGTTTCTCCTCTTTACCCGAAAACCATATCAGAACAGACTCATCCTGAAATAAGCAGACCCAAGCGTTAGGTGTTTCCATTATATTCTCAAGCTTTTCTATTTGAGCAAAGCCATACAAACAGATTTAGCATGGTAAAAGTTAAGCAAGAAAAATGGAAGACTGCTGAACATTATAGTATAAGAATCACAATTCTGCGAGGTTCGTGAACAAAGTCAATGTACTCGTTCTTTAACAATTTTGGCTAAATGCAGTGATCAGTGATGGGCATAAAGCCTTCACGGCCTACATATCATATTTTAAATCTTAGAAATTATTAAAGTTAGCACTGCTAAAAAAATTCAAATGAGGATTTTATAGCCTTGAATGCTTGGATATCAATAGTTTAAATATATTGACCTTAATGAGAAGCACCATTGTTGGTGCCACGAATATATATCTTTAAAAATAGTGTATCGATGATTTTAATCTCAAGTTACGTTAGAAGAACCTGATTAAAATCCAGCATTTAGTAACTAAGTCATAGTATGCATTCATGTTCGGCAATTGTTACATGAATGCATCCAGATTAAAACCGATTCAGGACATGACATGAATGATAAAAGGCTTAATGAAATTTTCTTTCACTATAAACAGAAAGGAAGATGTATGCAGCGATAAAACATCATCCATAGCTCATTTTTTTCTGAACATAATGTAAGACAATAATCAATAGTCAAAAAGCACATGACCTAGACAGTGACTCTGCCTTACATTTGCCAGGCGGAATGGACAAAATTTAGGCTTTCCCCTTCTTCCATACTTGAGTAAGTATGCACCTTTCTTAAGAGCAGTGATTGCCTGTGTAAAGATCAGTCAATAACTAAAATAAAGTGTAGCCAGCAAGCAGTTTTGCAAATAAAACAAACTAAATCAAATAATTAAGACAAACGCATAAGCCAGAGAAGAAACTGTCAGGAAATAGAATGCTTAATGATCATAAGATTCATAACAATATATTTAAATATCTATGGAATACATTCCTCTGGTGAAACCCAAAGGCAACAGATCAGCTGTACCATGAAACTTAAGTACATCATAATTAGAGGAAGATAAAATCCTTTTAGCAACATGATGGAGCATATGAAATGCATTTGTTCACTCACTTAGAACTCAAAAGAACAGAAAATCATCAATCACTTTGATTGTCTGAAGCTATGAGCTGACATGGACTTCACCGGGAGCTACGCAATAAGACTGATCCAACTGAACCAGAACGCCATGTCTCAAAAAGAAAAGGGTGATAAAGGTATTTCATGTGGTGATAGCACCAGTAGGCTAAAAATATTGATTCCAATTCTGCCAGAAAGCAGACCAACTTAACGCAGGAACACGTTTGGAGAACTGCCTTGAGCCAAAAATTTATTCAGTTGCAAGCATGTGATGTATACGTGTGTTACTGTGTTTTGATTAAGATTTAAGTTTTCCAAAAAATGAAAAACAACAACTAAAAGAAGCACACACATATCACAAAAGTAGTGAAGGTTCGTCATACACTGTATAAATTTAGTGTAACCCACCGTTTTCTATATTCTGAATTGTTTTTAGCTTCGTGACATTGGCTACAATTCTGTTTAAACCTGTAGACCTTTCCCAGAAATTTTAATGTAAATAGAAAAAGGATATGGAAAATAGAAGCAGCTGAATGCCCACGAAAAACTCAGATGGCCAGAGCCGGAACTCAAAGAATTGCATAAGGCATTACACAAAGAAATCTAAGCAATATCTTACAGAGACCATTCAAGAATTTTTTTGAAGAGATTGTCTGATTTCATACCACAAGCTTCTTAAATGATTCTCGTTTAAGTACCTTCACAATGTATCCAAATTTTTCCTAAAATTGGTCCATTTCTCTCTTCTAGAATGTAGTTCGGCAAATCACTTTCAGACTGTGAGTTTTGCGATGAATTTAAAAGAAACTTACTGAATTAACCCGAATAACTAGCCAAAACTAGCAATAGCAAAGGATTTCATAAATGGTCACCTCAGTCATCGGTAGTGTACTTGAATTCGGAAAAACTATCAATTACACAAGCCCGCACAACCACACACACGTGTAATAAGTATTAACTTAACTAGTTTGTTCCAACATATTTGGTAAATTAGTCGTATTGACATACTAATAAATAGCTTTCCAGAAAATCAGGAGGGGCATAGTATGTGCTTTCCATACATAAATGTTCATCAACCGGCATGCTTCTATAATTAAAACTCATAATAGTTTTGATGACCTTCAACTAAGAAAATTGAAATGGCCCTAATTCCTACTTAACACATACTTCAGCAAACAGCTAAATGAATACTACAAAAACTATTACTAACAAACACTGAAATTGCTAACTCGTAAACTAATCAACAAACTACAGCTTAATCGCACAACTTTAATTTTTTCAAAAAAAATAATAAAATAACCCAATGAAATTTCACCTGTTCAATGTCTCTCTCGACTGGCCCACCAGCTCTAGTGACGTCAGTGTTGCTCATTCTATCTCCGTTCCGTGACATCAGAAAACGAATTATAGCTTTCCCAAACAAGCCCTAAATCCAAAACCCCCATTCACCATTCACGTTCACCAAAATTGTCCTCCACAGCTGGCAGAAGAACCGCATGAATTGCATCGAATGTAACTGTAGAACTTGCTGATGCTTAACTAAGTTGAGGAATGAGGTAGTAGAGTAACGACAGTTGGACGGGAAATGCAGCGGGGAGGGGTATTTGCGTAATTAAACGGTCAGTTGACGGCAGTGATGAGCTCGAGGAGTACGTGTTGTGCGTGTCTTTTGGGAGATCAGAAAAGACAAAAACAAAGTGAAGGAGAAGAATCAAATGGAATTTTTGATCTGATAATTAACAGTCTCTGTAGCAGAGGTGTATAGAAGTATTCTTCTGTATAACAGATGTGAGAGAGAGAGGAAAAGGGGTGGACTAATGGAGTAGCATATTTTTTATAGTATTTCTTTTTCTCTTTTCTTTATTAAAGATTAAAAATGGAAAAAATTAATAAACAATTATTTGGAGAGATGGGTGAGTGGGAATGTTTATTTTAATTAATTACAACTTAGGTATTTTCGTTGATTTATTTATTTTTGGCATGTTTAATTATATGGATCATCATAGTGATTTCTTGATATGAAGTTCATGAATAATTTTGATGTGAAATTTGATTGATGTAGATATATAATACTCACACCTTGTCTACATTTTTGTAGATTGTTATATTTGTAATTATCGAGCTTTATTTTCATTATTCATTGGATAAATGTCTATAGTTTGATAAAGTCAAACACAAATATTCAATATATAGGAAAATGACGAAATTGTACAATATAAACCAACCAATTAAGTTAATCAAATTGTTTAGTAAAGTTTCAAAAATGTTACCAATTAGGTAGAAGTTAATCAAATTATTATTAGAGTTTCAAATACGTTGCATGTATCTCGTGTATGGTATTTTTTTGTTGGTTTACATTTATAATGTCCATATTGTTAATACTACATCGATATTGTTGTCATTAATTTCACAATATTTTAATTGACACTAACAAAATAAAATTATATTTTTCAAAAATATAAATTAGTATATCAAAACTAATTCTTATGTATTATTTTTTTTAAATAAAATTTCATTTTTACGGATATTATGAAAAAATTCCACGAAAAATATCATATAAGTGGGAAAGATCTTCTTTTTCCTTTATCTTTTGATGGGTAGAAGAGTAAGGAAAAAAAATCAAATTTTCTTGTAATACACATTACAAAAAAAAAAATTAGAGCAGAAACAAATTAGTATTACTAAAAGATTTTTAATTTTTCATGTTCATGGTATAGTTTATAGAAATTTGCATGCTACAAATTAAAATCAATACTAATACTAGCATGGCATCCATATAAATCCAAAAAAAATGAATAAAGTTGTTTTGTGCCCTGAAATATAAAGGAGAAAGTAATAACAAACTTCACATTTTCATAAAGGGAAAATATGTTTGGAAGCAGTTAAAATATTTAAATGAGAAATTCACAACAGTAAAATGGATAAAAAAAATTTAGAATCGTTCGGAGCTACCTTCTAGATAGTGCTTTCTGGACTCAATGAACAACATGTGTCAAATGAGTAATCAACAATATTCAATATATTAATTCAGGACTAATTAGAGATCAACACATGTTGCTCACTAAGTCCAGAAGGCACTACCTAGAAGGTAGCTCCGAACAATTCAAAAAATTGGGCAATTGATAATGAGTCATGACCAACGCCACGAGCCACATGCACTTTATTTGAAAAGAAAGAAAGAAAGAAAGAAAGAGCCACAAATGAAATCAAAATCATGTTCACTTTTTCTTCACCTTCTGGCCTGGAGGAGGAGGCCCCTTAGGACTTGACAACAATTTCTCAACTGGAATTGTATTTGTGGTCCTCAAAATAATTCCCTCTTTTTCTTCACATTGCATATATATAGTATTAGTACTAGCAATGAACATACACGTAAATTTCATGTGATGTCGAGATCTTAATCATTTTATGGTCACACTGAAATTATGTATATGGAAATTATACTTTTAGGTTTCTTGTTTTGATATAATTAGCTAGCTAGATAACTAACTTGCATGGAATAAATTAGGTTTGCATTAGTCGTGCCAAATATTACGTCATGCATGTATACACTAATGTTATGTTTGATAATAGAGCACCATTTTAGCTTTTAATGTGAGAGATTTCAATGGTTATGCACTTTTTATTTTTATTTTTATTGGTTTTTCAAGGGTTTTAATCTCTTTCGAGGCGCGTCACACACATTAAGAGGGAATCTTTCACAACAGAGATTCAAACACGAGTTCGCTATTTTGTAGAGACTAGTTCCTTGGTTATGCATGCACATTTGAAGAAGCTAAACTTTTGAGTCAACAGGCGCAAAAGCGAGAACCCTGTTTGGATGTATTTTATGTGTGTCTCAAGTTTTAGGTTTGGAATAGTGTGATGAATGAGATTTTTGTCAGTGGACCTGGACAACGAAGTAAGTACCACGTGGTGATGTTCTCCTGTCCTCATAATGAAATCTTTAGTCGATTAGATTGAACTCAACTCTACTTTAAAGAACCTAACCATGTGCTCAAAGAAACTCGTTAGGGCAGACCCTCCGGTGCTTAAGACATATCAATTCGAGGAGATAATCGAACTGTGGAGAATTGCAATTTTGTCTTCTTACGCAACACTCTATATTATTTATATTTATCAGTTTACCCCTTGTGTTATTATAATAGGACACTTTACACCCTGTATTATTTTACATAGAGAATTGTAATTTTGTCTTTTTATGCAACATTTTTTATTCTCACATTTTCTGCATGAGGTAAATTGATACATTAAATTTTTTCAAAGGATTAAAATACTCTTTTTCAAATTATAGAAAGATAAATTGAAAATTATGCATATTACAAGGGTAAAAGAAAATTAACCATATACTCGACCTAAGCCCACAATCCACTGTAGATCATTTGAATGCTGGACTACAAAACATGCCGACAATAGATTCAAGTGTGAGAAATTGAGGGATTATTTGGTTGGGTTCTAGCTCGGTCTCGCGAAACTGAGGCAGAACTCTTCCAAATGGAGTTTGACGAAACTCCTAAAACTCATCACAAATTTATTTAGAAACTCATATCCAAACTCTTCAAACCTATAAAACATTGATTTGACACATGCTAGATTTTTTCCCCTCAAACTCTATAAAAAAGACATTGATTTGACACTTACCACTACTTTTTTCCCCAAACTCCAACATCCAAACTCAATTCAAGTGGGGTTCAACTTTATTAAAACCACAAAATCTTGTTAGATTTTATGGGTATTAACCCAATTGAATTGAGCCCAATTGGAGTTAAGCCCATGAATGAAAATTGGAGATAAAATGCCTTCATCCCACATGGAGGAAATTGAAAAAGTTTTTGCCATTTATAATGCAAAAATTTGAAAAAGGGTTGAGCCCCTTGGAGGTACCAAGCTTTGTGAGGGGAGAAGACGTGCATAACCATTGTTTCACCACACGCGCGCGCCACCGCCGTCCGACCCGGCACTGGCTGGTCTCGGGATTGGGCTTGGGCAAAATAATAACTTTTTGGATAAAGTTTAATTATTTTTTTGGCCCAATACTTAAAAAGCCCAATAAAATTAAATTAGATCCGCGTAGTATATCCGGTTGACCCGAACAAGATCCGCGTAGCTGACCAGTCTCTTAAATCCGCGCGTCATTTTTTAAATTGGTGTGCCGGTTCAGTTTGAATCGAACAGGTTGCACCTGTTCGAACTGAAAAAGTGCTACTGGTTTAATCCGAACAGAGATGTCCCTCCAGCAAACACCTTTCTGCTGCTATTAATAGAGGGAGAATCTAACCAATTCTCTCATCCCACTTTCTAGCAATCTAAAGCAGAATCCTATTCTTTCTCTCTCTATTATTCTCTTAAATTTTGTTTAAATATTTTTATTTGTTAAAGTTCGTTGTGGACTTGTTCTTTGTGCAAAGAAACAAGTATCCGACTGTTGTATTTTGGGAGACTACTGGGACGAACTATTGCACCTTTGACAGCCCATAAATATTGTCTTAAGGATATTGCATTAGCAAGCCCCAGTCTTTATTTTCGGTTCAGAATTAATTCAGTAAGTAATTAAATTCTGATTAAAGTAATATTTTAATATTACTTTCGTTTGTTCTGCGAGAATAAACTATACTAAGATTTATAATTAGAGTTAATTATAAATAATTATTATGTGAGAATAATTTACTATAGTTTTAATTATAGTATTTAGGCATATAAAGTATTCATAATATTTTATATATACACAGATTGTTTTAAACATTTACAACAAATCCAACATCCAAAACTTAACCAAATGAGGTTTCAAAGATTTCACCGAAACCACTCAAAATCATATTTTTGAAACCGTGACCCACGAAATTGAGTCAAAACCCTTCCAAATACACCCCGAGAATACAATACATACATATTCAAAGAAAGGTTGGTGCCAGAAATTACCTTGAAAAAGAAATATACCCTTCTGTTGTCTTATTCCGACAATCGAGATTAAAAACTAGAAAATGCAAACTGTAACAAAAATGTAAAGAAAATATACGAAAAAAACATAACAAATAGAGAATATAAATACATACCCAGTTGAAAGGAAAAGAAAATTGTATGTATAGCAGAAAAACATAAACTTTTGTACTTCCCATTGTATTTTAAGAATTTAAATTTCAAGAGTACAGATTGTGATAGTGGAGATTGAAGAATACAATTCACCAGATAATTAAATTAATTAATGCTGCATAAAGTACAAGCCAACATTGCATCACTTCTCCAGGTGTACCACATGTTACATGCTTGGTTAATTAAATGATCTCTTCAACAAATGAATAAAAAGGAAAACTAACCCAAATTTTCCAGAAAGTATTTTGATTTTTTCTTTGGAATAAGATTGAAGATAACCATCGTCTGCATTAGCATCTTCAAGAGTTAACTGAACTTACTTTATGAAATAATTTAAGAATTTCAAAATCTTGTCAATTTAGCAGTTAATGTACTAGTAAAAGCCAACAGGCAAAATTGGAAATCAAAATACAAAATCAAAGTAAAAGGATAAGATATGCAAATCAAAGCTAAAAAGATGAAATCTTTTCACCTCTTGATATTCATATAGCTTAAGAAAAAGATTCCCTTACTTCCTCTCTCTAGGTTTTCTTGAATTTTACGCCAACTGGGTTTTGAAGAAATGTTAATGGGTCAATAGAGAATCAAACGGAGGCAGAAAATTCATGGAGGAAGGTATGCTTTTTGGGTCTTTGACTTTTTCATACCAGATCATCAATTGCCACTGGGACTTTCTTAACTTTCTTTGGAAACTATGTAAGAATATGGGTTGTTTGTTTTCTGTAGTTTAATTTTATTTAATTTCTGTGTGTATTATGGCTGGGCTTTGAATCTGCTATCTGGGTTTTTAATTTTAACTGTCAAAATTAGATTTTGTTTAAGCTAAATTTGAATTTTTAGCATTTTTTTGCTACAACTGATGTTTGTTTTCAATGATTTAGAATAATTTGAAATGCATTCTGAAGATGATAAAACCCTTGTGGAGAACAACAAGAAAAGAACAGTGAAGACTCGTGCTCAAGTTGAAGCATTAGAGAAATTTTATAATGGTAACTTTATCATCTTCTTGTTTGATCTTTCACAGTTTATAGTCTCATTACTCATAACTGGTTCTTTTTAACCCCAGAACATAAATATCCAAAACACTCAATGAAAGCACAATTTGCCGAGTCAATTGGCTTGACAGAGAAGCAAGTTTCCGGGTGGTTTTGTCACAGAAGGTTGCACGATAAAAGGTTACTAAATGGGGAAAACTGTGCAATTAAAGGGCAAGATTCTTGTGGTAGCACAAAACAGGGAGAAAATAGAAATTTTGATACGAGGCAAGTTGAAAGCGGAAACCATAATAATCATATAAATGATGCATCTTCAGGAAGTATTTCTTCATTGCGTAATGTATCTAACCATAGTAACGAGGATCCCTTTGATGTGGCAACTTCAAGGCACTCAATACCTAAATTTCCTTTGAATGTGAATGGTGTAAAAACAAAGTGTGGACCATCAGGGTATTTAAAATTGAAGGGTCGAGTTGAGAATGAAGCTATAACTGCGGTGAAGAGGCAGCTTGGAAAGCATTATCGAGGTGATAGTCCATCACTTGGTGTTGAATTCGACTCACTTCCTCCTGGTGCTTTCGAGTCCTCAATGCAGGATCCCTATGCTGGAAAAGCTGTTGCATCAAAAATTCACCAGCATCCCAAGTCCCGCAAGGTGAGTAAATTATGTGCATCATTTCTTCTTACATAATTTAAGCTTTACCTTTTTTGAATAAATTTTTGTTAATTTATTTTCTTGTGATATGTATAGCCATAGTGTTGTACTTAAATAGTGGTTACTTTGATTAGCCTTCAAAAAAAGGTTCTACAATGTCGAAGTGATGTGACAGTCACCAATTTAAGATTTTGAGAATAAGAGAGTTAGAAATTGAAATTGTATACTACAAAAATTTGGTCTTGGTCTTTGAATAGAAAATTTGAGTTGGCCACCTAAATTGTATTTCCTTTTGATCTCAATCCATACAGGGATGTGAAATCGCTTCTCGTAATTCAAATATGGATGGAACATGTTTTAGAACGACTCACACGCAAGAGTCTGATATTCCTGATAATTATAGTCACCAAAAGTTTAGTCATCAACAAGCTCTTTTGGCCTATAATGGTGCTTATTACCCGAGGAGGAACTACTATCCAGTAGAAGAATCTTCTCAAAGTTTTACTAAAGATATAGTACGAGGTAGTGAGAGTAGATATGACTATGTTGAGAGAGTGGGTTGTGTTTTGAGTCATTCTATGTACGAACGGCCTCCTGGGCAAACTTATGCCGAACAGAGGATAATAAATGGAAGTCGGGTCAATCTTCCCTTCAAGAATGACACAACTGTAAGTTTAACATTTATATTCTGATGTTTATGCAAGATGGTTTTGTAATAAATCCTTTTTGTTTTTCTTACCATATTTTCTTGTTCATAGGCTCCACAAAGATTAAGGGATGAATTTCCTCAGCTGCAGCAACGTGTGAAGAGATCATCTAACCCACCAGGAAGCTATCGAATCATGAGGTTTGACCTAAAAGCAACAGGGTGCTATGTTTGTTTCTGTTAGTTTTCTTATTTCCCGAGATTTGATCTATGCTTTGTTATGCTTCAGGTCCACCACAGAGGTGCCATCTAGTTATAGTGAAGATGAGGAGGGAAATGCAAGAACAAGTTCTTCAGCCGACTGAGAAAATGGCAGTCGCTATGGATGAGTTAAAGGATGATTTCTAGTTAAGTAACTTAACTCAATTGGTTCCCATCAAAGCTGCTTCAAGCATGTACAGTTCAAGGTTATTTCTAGTTTTGTAATAGTAGCAAGATTTGGTACGAACATTTTGCCAAGGACCTTTGTTAGTCATGGCCATTCCTTTTGTATTTTTTTTTTTTTTTTTGGCATTCATGTTAGATACCATAATCTTTGTTAAATGAATGATGACTTGTATTCAAAACCAAAAGGAAATCTAAACAAGTATGAAACTCAAATTTGGGTATGGATGCATATTCATAAATCTTAGATTGCCTGGTAATATTTTTGCTAATTAACAAAATCTGGTACAACAATCTGTGGTCCATAAGTTAGTCTTTGCCTATTGCGCTTTTAGCATGTCTGTCGTAAATGAATTTTAGTTCTTCACCTCCATTGCTGACCAATCAATCTCACTCTTCTTTCTTGGTGGAATCTGCATCAGTTTCTTCAGAGGATGTTGTTTTAGACTCATCAAACTCCAACAACTGCATTGAACATAATCAAACAATTTTAAGTTCATGATAAAAGACCAATTTCTTTTTATTGGTGTTCGCAGACAAATGAGCATATAAGAACTACTCCAAGAGAAATAAGAATTCAGAGTAACATAAAATTCATTAGTATAGAAGCACTCACAGGTTTGACTTCCCCATTCCATAAGCAATGTGCAGCCAAAAATCCAGTAACAGCGGGCACTATATATAACAGTGCAGGCTGAAAGAAGATTAAAACCCAACAGTATATAAGACCAAGAAAGAAGTATATTCCTAAGTTGATATCTTAGACAATCCAATCTTGTATAAAAAAAAAAAAAAAAAAGATTACCTGTGCAGCTTGAAACCAGTTCATTACAATGATAGTAAGGACCAAACCAACCGCATATCCTACGAAAGCACTTTTGAAATATCGACTTTCTTTCCCTCTGGAAACATCAAATCTTAGTGCCAATGCTACAAAAATTCCTGAAAAGTGAAAGTAAAGGTGAACAGTAGAAACTTCCTCATACATATGATAAAAAATGTTTATGCATTACGAATATTCCACTTGGTAGTTGAAAGAAGGCTCTGCATAAATGTTTTAGTAAAAAGTTGCTGTGCGTTACAAATCCACAAAAGAAAATGATTTTTTTTCTTTGGATGGAATAGGTCTGAAATTTATTGCTAATTTCATACCAGGAATTACTATATCACCAAGTCCTAACATGGAAAATGGACGTGCAGAATCTGATGTAGGGAATAAAAGCTGCAAAGAGTAGACCATGATTATATAATATAATTTGAACTATGAATCGGGAATACTAAAAGGCAGTGCCACCATGCCTGGTAGATAAGTTAATAGACTTAAGGTACAAACCTTAATAGGAGCGTCAAAAGATTTCGCAACGCTAACCATCACTGGGGTAAAAAACACCCAGAATATGTCATATACAAAAAGCCCAGCCTGCAATTTACGGAACATGAGTCAATTAAGGAACAATGTAGCATAAAATAATACTCTCGTGAATCATAAAGTAAATCCAAACATACAAGTCTCATATCATCATAAACTAGCATGGACTTATTTATAACACTAAAGAAGGTAGCATTATATGAAAATTTATAACATGCAAAATGGTGCAAACTTTCATAAAGCAACGCAGGTCATGTAATAAATTTAGAGCAAGTTAATATCAAGTAAGAACTTCAGCTTATAGAGAAATTCTTTAAAAAACCACATGCTTTACTGTCACTTGACTAGTAAAATAATACATTATTACCAAGAGAATAGCACCGGTCTTAAACGAGCCAAGTGAAAGCATTTCGATTCCCTGCAATACCAAAAAATGGCTATGAAAGGTCAGAAAAAGTTTAACTTCATCAAATTATGATGAAAAAAAACCGTGATATGTAATTTCTTGCATTTGCACGATCAAGCAATGCTGTTGGATGAGAGGGGGGGATAAGGCAAGGATAATAGAAATTGCGGCAATACAAAACCTGAATGCAAAAGGCGAGACCCAAAATATTGTTAGCAAGCCAGTGCTTCTTTGAAGCATACCAAGCACAAAAGAAGGTTCCAGGAATTGCAGCAATTATCTGTGATTTTGTAAACTCAAACTCCAAAGCTGCAGAACAAATAACCAAAGATAAATATCATTCCGCATATTTCGAGCAATATGATTTGAAGCAGACCAAGCAGAAAGCTAGAAGTAAAACCTATATTTTCAACTGATAGAGAAATTAAGTGAGACTAGAAGACTCACTAAACAAACAAACAAAGTTTGAATTTTATCACAAGATAATAACAGATCAAAAAACAAAAAATCACAGATAATAGAACTGGGAATAATATAATGACATGCTATTGTTCCAAATCATGCTTATAAAAAAGGATGCTATCCAAACAAGGAATTTAGAAAAGAGTATATATGTGTCAATTGGGAAAAAGTACCAACTTCATGTACAAATAACAGCACCTTTCCAGTCAATAAACCAACCAAGTCATAATTATTACCAAGTCAGGTATCCTTCAGATTAATACCTTCTAATTTTTAAAAAGCATGTCAGGAAATCAAATCTGATCTGTGTAAACTAAAGGCCTGTGGGTAACCAATTTAATTTCATCTCCAATTGCAAGTGAAGGTTGAAATTGTAGTAATTTTTGCTTCATCATTTCTTAACTTTGTATTTCCAAGTATGAGCCTCAATTATATTAGTCGTGTAGAAGAAGAATACCAATTACAAAAGAAAAATTCCAAAGTCGATGAATCAATTACCAACGTATAAATTTAATACAAACACGCAAAATAATCAGATACATAGTAGTTGGCGAGTCTATACCCTTGAAATATGGGAAACGCCAGATAATGAGATTATCATTCCACTCTTTTGGCAAAAATCTACTGATTGCAGGTAACAATGTTGCCCTAGAAAGTTAATACAACATAAGCAAAAATGATTAAACAATTATTATCTCTAACAAAAGAATAAAATATTACAAAGTTATGGAGGCACGTACGAAAGAGCTATGATCCCAAGCACAAAAAAGTAGCAAGTTAATACAGCATTAACCAAGTCTTTTGATAGAAATTTGAAAAGTAAAAACAATGACAACAACATCGCACTCCCAACCAATGGGAACCGCATGGCATGTTCATTGGACATAGTCTCCTGCAAAATAAAAACATGACAGAATAAAAAGGTCAATACAAATTCCTGAGAGCACAACTCTGAATTGCTGGAAAATGATTTGTCAACTTACTGATGGTGGAGTCGGCTTGACTGAACGATAGCAACCGACGTACACTGTTAGACAAGCCGTCAAAATGACATTCAAATTCGGGTCTACCTTCACGACAAGTGGGGCTAGGGTCAAGCCTGCAGTGAATGTTTCGGTCAATCACAAGTCATCCAATGAGATATGAGCACTAACCTTTCAGAGAGAAACATAAGAACTTACACCCAAGTTCAGAAAGATAAACACAATCCACAAGTTAATCATCTTAATAAAACAATTAGACAATGAGTAGGTTTTACATAGCTAATTCATCAACACTTGGGACTTATATAAGTCTGACATGCCTAAAGAGGAAAAATGAATTTCAAAGAATTGATTTTTCCAAATTGATTCATAACATATTAGACCCTCAGTAAATAATTGATTTTTCAGTTCTGATACAAAGTGTATGCCAATATAAGCAAAGCACTAAGCAATTAAAAGATACACAGATAACTCACCAAGGAACAATTAAAAGATATAAACTATATAGATAGTTCACCAAGAAAGAAACTGAGTAATGCAGATATAGTACCACGAGATATCATTGCTTCAGTTTGCAGTTGTAAAAACAAAAGAAAGAACAATTCTTTACCATCATAAACCAAATGAACTCACTGAAAAATGAGAAAAAAAAATATTGGTACCTGCTAGAGCCAAGTTAGCCAGACGCTCATTATTCTTCATTGTAAAATCTTATCTAAATTCTGCACCGTCCTTGGTTTTTTTCTCCAAACACACTACAAATTCAGAAACTCAAAAACATAAAGACAAGTAAACAAAAAAACCAACAAGATTATCAAGCTGTTATCTTCCCAAGATTCTTTGCAATAAGAAACAGATATATACTTCAATAAAACTCTAAAGTTTCGGCATTTTTCCTTTTTCCTACCAACATGGAATCTTAGCGGGATTCAGTCATCAAGGCAACAACAATGCTATCATCAAAATCATGTAATTCAATCTTCTTCATTAATCCTCAATAAATTCCAAATTGATCTCAAGATCACGTCACAAAGAAACATAAATATGAACAATTCATTTTCAGTCATTTCCTAAAAAAATTGAATTCATTCTTTCTAACGTAAATTCAATTCCGAAAAATAGGTTTCCAATAAAAAAATTAATCAAACAAGCATAAAACATATAAATACATATAAAAATAAAAGATTTGAGTATAATCGAGAGTAAGAAACCTTCAAAGTAAAGGAAAAATATGGGGTTTCTCTTTCCTCTCTCCCTGTAAGTTAATCTCGAATTTCAAACACAGATCAAGGGCACCTTCAGTGTGTGTAATATTCACACACACGGAAAGAAGAGGGTTTTAGATTTACAGAGTAAAAACAGAATGGGGAATGTTATAAAATCATAAATGGTATTATTAATGGCAACAGCATTAATTTTTTGGATTCACAAAATCTTCGTAAATCGTAATTTTCATTCAGTTGCTCTGTTGTATTGTACGTTTGACTAGCGACCTGTGTGCTTTTGATGTGTTGGTCTTACGTACAATGCACATAGCGTTAGGTCCTTCTGTAAACTGGAAACGTGAGATTGTAGTAACTGTAGAATAATCACATGTGCTCGGTAGAGCCACGTCTAAGGAGATGAATATATCCAATGAAATAACGCCACATCAGATTCGAAAATATCTTGTTCCACTTCTCTCGGAATAACTCCGGGGAAGGGGAATTATATCGGGGATTCGGGATGGTCTATGGTGACTCTCACTTCAAAGAGAGTCACCAACAACATTATTTTTGACCAATTAAATTTGGACACTTGTCCACATTACAACCCAATAAATTTATTTACAATCCCAATTAATTCTTAAACTACCCATTATACCCTTAGTCTTTATTTTACTAAATTCCTAACTTACCCTTTATATATTAGATTTTAGCTCAAATATCAAGTATATTAGATATTAATAATTGGGTTGAAATTATATTAGATTTTCTACCAAGTCAAATACAAAGCTAATAAAAATAATAAATTCAAATATATAATTCTTTTAGATAAATATAACATTAAAATGAATATTTTTATTTACAAAAATATACTATTCTCATAATGAAATATTTTTCTACAATAATTGTACATTATTAAATATTTAATATTTTAAGTCATTTCTTATTTAAAAAAAATCAAAAAAAAAAAAGAAATCATTTCTTAAAAGGATGAAGCTTCACCGCTGCACCGGTGAAGCCTCAGTGTTCTGGTCAGAGACCAAAACTGAGGGAGAAGGGCTGCGTCGTTCTGGTCGCGACCAGAGAGGCAGCGATGTGTCGCGTCCGTACTGGTCGCGGCCAGAACAACGACGAGTGATGTGCCGCCTCCGTTCTGGTCGCGACCAAAACGGCGACGACCTTTCGCCGCCATACTAGTGCGACCAGATGGGAGACGGTACTTCGCCATCGCCGTCCTCGTTGGAATAGGTACATAGAGAGGAGGAGGGTGGTGGTGGTGGTGGTGGTATGGGTTAGGTTATGAAGAGAATTTGGGGGAGATGAAAAGAGTGGGACATTTTGGTATTTTGAGTATTTTTATAAAGGGTAATAATGTAAAATTCATATTTACAATGTATTGTTTATTTAGTTTTTTAGTGTAATACACAAAATATAAGGGTGATACACATTTGTACACATTCAATGGACAAGATAAAGTTTTCTTTTTTTTCAATAGTTGAAATTAATTTTTTTTTGTGACTCAACTTTGAGTTGAGAGTCACAATAGAATTCCCCAATTCTGTTTTATTTTTCTTTTGAAGTAGGGCATGCTAATTTGAGATGCCACTAAAATTTGGTCTCACATATTTTTGGAGTGATAATTACGTTACATTACATATGAATAAATTTATTAGATGATAAGAAGAATGTTTTTTTTGTTTTTGAGTGATGATTAGAAGATTGTTCAACTAAAAATATTAGAATTTTTTTTAGGGGAACTAAAAATATTAGTATTTAACTAAAAGGTTATTTATATACTTTTGAAGAAATGAACACAAAACCTTGAAATCTTGGTCTCACATGGACTATGCAAACTTGATCATTTGAAACTTTAAAACTCAAATGGGACTATATATTTTTTGTACAACGATTGAAAATGTCCTAAAATAAGACATATGTAATTAATGATGTTAGAATATCGATGAAATTACCTTAATACCTACTATAAATTTGTCTAATAAAAGAAAAAATATATCTTCTCTACTTTTTCATGTGACCGTCACTTCCTTTATTCTTTTATCTCCATCGTGAAAAAAAAAACCCTCCCAACAATGGAAATATATAATCTTAAATCTATATTTAATTAATATTTGAATCATCAGCTAATATTAACAAAGTGATAATCTTATTTTAGTACTTATGGAGTTTTAAAACTATTTTTTTAACTCTAATTCATATTTAAAAAAATAATTATATTGTTAAATATGAGATTGATTTAAAATTGTGTGGTTTTTGTTAAGAAAACATGGGAACAACGTATTTTATTTGTTCGATAAAAGAAATTTCTTGTTATATTGAATCTATAACAGGAAAAAAAATAGTAAACTAAAAGTTTTTATATTGTTTTTAATATATATTAATTCAATGATATTGAAATATTTATGAACCCAGTCCCCCATAGTTTTCATTACCAATTTATCTTTTTTTTTCATTGTTCCGAGAGAGTGAAATATATATTCTTATCATTTATAATATGACATGTTTTCATTAATTTGGGAATGCAAATTTTAAAAGTGTATTAATCAAAAGGACAATGTATTTCATAAGTCACATGAGTATTTAATCTTTTCTTCAAATTTAAACCTATAAACGATGAAAGTATTTGAATTGAAAAACTAATAAACATTAATTAATTCATATTTTTAATTCACTAATAATACTTTGTAATTATCATATGTAATTTAAAATATTTATTGGATCAAAGTTTAGTTGTAGTTTGGATAAAAGTTTGGATCCGATCAAAGTTGCCCTCTTAAAATCTTCATCATTAGCCACAACTAAATTTTGGGTCACATAATCATATTAATCATTCAATTCAATTCCTATATATTCAAAATTCTGACTGCCACATGATATTAATCCACCACTTCACCTTGTCAAAATAAAATTACTTATTTTCCTCCATTCTTTCAATACCTACTAATTACTAGGACAAAAATGTTATAATGTCTCAATTAATTAATTTATGTGGCAATTTATAAACAATAAATTTAAATCCGAAGAATATATGACTAAAATTGCGGCAACTTAAAATACAAATGATGTAAATTACTTGTCGGAACTACAAGTGTCCCATTTTCGCGTCCTTGCCAAATTTAAAGGACTATTTTTGCTTTTTTGCCAACACTGATTGATTATTAGAATTAATATGTATTGTTAATAGCTTCTTTGGTTGTCTGGAAAGTGAAGGAAATTCAATTTTTATTTTCCGCATGATGTTTGTTTAGTAGGAAAGGTAGTTACTAATATTCATTCACTAGCCTGCAGGAAAATTTTTGATGGGAAAATTTTACTTTTATGTAGATTTTTTTTATTTTATCTATAATATTTTTGTAAGTATTTCTAATTTAATAATACAAATGAACTAAATTATCTAAAATGTCTTCAATTTTTCAAAATTGATGTAAAGTATATTCAAATTAATTTATAAACAAATTAAAATAATAGCAGTGATAATTATCGTTTATTTTAAGTTATTTTGATTTTATTTTAAGTTATTTTTAGTTTTTATTTGATACCATAACACATTATGTATTTTAATTTTTCTAGAGATTATTATGATAATATTGTTTTTCCAATCAATTTTAATATCTTTTTAATTTTAAAATTATTCATAATCAAACAATGATGTTTATAATATATAATTTTTCTAAACTCTATTGACAATCAAACATCTGCAAGATTTTTTTTTTTTTTTGGTTTCCCAAGGGTTTAATCCCCTTCGAGGCGCGTCGGGCACATAAAATGGAAACTTCTCCCAACAGGGATTCAAACCTGAGTCCGCTACTTTGTAGTGACTAGTCCCTTCCACTAAACCAATCACCCGTTGGTAGAAAATATTCTCTTGACAATCAAACATCTTAATGAAAATCAATTTATTTTCCTTTTATTTTTCCTACACTTTTCTCTCATTTTCATGACTATCAAATATGATCATTAAACATAACTCATAGTTACATATAAATGGTTCAGTCCTAATGATCTAATTTTGTAATTTAACTTTCATACATATGTTATGTGTAATATGTAAACAAATCAAGTAAATTTTAAATATTAAGGATATATTTTATTTAGAGAGAATTTCACTTTTGATACCACAAGTAACCCTACTTTAAGGTTACGGTACCATAATTTTAAAAACATACACATTCGGTACCACATATTAACTGCCTCGACACATTTGATACTTCAGTCAATTTTTGTACGGAAAAAATCAATTTTAGACGGAATATTGATGAAAAATTTATAGAATTGGTCCTATAGTAATAGATTGTTGCCAAACTTTGGCCCACATATTTTATGGACGATAAATTTACCCCACAATTCACAAATTTGAACCATTTCAGTCCCAATTGCAAATATAATTAATTATAAATCCTATAGATAAATTTATATATTATAATTATTAAATCTCTTACACTAATTAGATTTTATATATAATATATATAAACTAAATAATATCTTATATAAAATCCAAAAATATATCAATTAAATTTAATGGTGTTTTTTAATTTAAAAAAAATCTTAAACTAATTAGATTTTATATATAACACAAATAAATTAAAAATATTTTATATAAAATTTGAAAAATAAATATCAATTAAACTTATTAAATTGAAAAATAAAATCTTTTAAACTAATTGTATAATAATATATACAAATTAAATAATATTTATTATAAAGACTGAAAAAATTCTTTTTAAAACTTTATAAGTAATAATAATTCTAGTTATTAAATTTATTATAATTAAAAAGAAAAAGCCCTAAATCTAATTAGTTTAAATTTTTTTTAAAAAATTAAAAAAATTTAATAAGTATATTTATTTTTCAGATTTTATATAAAATATTATTTAATTTATATATATTACATATAAATCTAGTTAGTTTAAAATATTATTTTTCGAAATTAAATTTGTTTTAATAAATTTAATTTATATTTTATTAGATTTTATATAAAATATTTTTTAGTTTATATATATTATATATATAATCTAATTAGATTAAGAAATTTATAATAATAATATATAAAATTTATAAAACTTGTGAACTTTTGCGGTAAATTTATCGGCATAAAATAAGTGGGACAATCTTTGACAGCAATCTATAACTATAGGACTAATTATGCAAATTTTCCATCAACTTTCCGTCCGAAATTGAATTTTTCATCCAAAATTTGACGGAAGTACCAAATGTGTCGAGGGCAATTAACATGTGGTATCAAATGTGTATGTTTTTAAAGTTATGGTACCGTAACCTTAAAGTAGGGTTACTTGTGGTACCAAAAGTGAAATTCTCTCATTTTATTTAGGTACACACATTTTAGCAAGGAAAAATGATATGTTTAAATCAATAATGAAGTAATAAATTGTGTAATTACGTATTATTTTCATGGGTTAAACATTTTATCGTGTCTTAAAAACTTTAATTTTTCAAAGATGAAAATATGTGAATTAGACAAACATATGTTAACTACCTTTACTTATTGATGCGCAAGTGTGATACCATGGATCCTAAATCCGTTGTGCTCCACTTCAAGAATTGAATATCCTCTGCTCCTAGACAGCAAAGCAAAGATCACGCACCGATGTGGTGCCTGGTGGAACCTCTTCCAATGCTTAAGTCGGCAAAGTGTTGTCTGAAACTTAAGAGAATTTGTAGGAAAAGACTTAGAATATGTCTTTGTGCATTGATTATAGACCATACATTGGGGTATTTATATCTGATTAAGGAGATCTGGTTGGTTAGGAGAAACCCTAATTTGGGGCTATTGTGATCTGCATACATACATGATAAGTTACCAAAAGATAATTCCGACGTTCCCATAAAAAAGGAAGAGATTATGGCTTCTGACAAATCTTTAACAAAGATGAAACTCGTGGGTAAGGACCCAAGCTCACTGAAAGTTGGCATCACTTTATGTTGGTCTTGTTTGAAGACTTTGGTTCAATTGGGGGAGGTATTCGACCTCCACACTTATGACCATTGTAGCTAGGTTGGATATTTCGGTTCGATCTGGTGGATGAGGTCTTTTGTGTTCGCGTCCCAAGATCTTACTTCTATATCATTTATATATATTTAATTCAACAATTTAAATATGTTATGTTATAAAATGGATATATGTTTTCTTATGGGAAAATTGTTTTTTTGGTACCATAGGATAGACCTACTTGCAGTTTTGGTACCATTGGATACGAAAATGCAAATTTGGTACCATAGGATAGGTTTTCATTGCAACTTTGGTACCAAACCCAATGTTTCCCCAAAGTTAGTGATAATTTAACCCCTATGAAATGCATAATATTCAATTTATCCCCTCGTGGTTTAAAAAAAAAAAGCATTTTACCCCCTTAAATTTTATAAAAGTTTCACATCCCCTCCCTGATATTTTTATAGGCGGCACTTTATCCATTTTTATTATGATAATGTGGCATTTTACCCCCTGTGTAAATGTAGCAATTTATCCCCCTATGTTATAAAATAGTTTGCATGCCTACTCTCAATTTCGGCAAGTGAGTTACACTCTCCTGCTGAAGGGGATAAATTGCTTCATTAAAATTTTACAGGGGGGTAAATTGATTTTTTCCAAATTATAGAGGGGTAAATTGAACATTATGCATTTTATAGGGGGTAAATTGCTATTAACTTAGTTAAAAAAATGGTTTGGTACCAAAATTGCAATGAAAACCTATCCTATGGTACCAAATTTGCATTTTCGTATCCAATGGTACCAAAAGTGCAAGTTAACCTATCATATGGTACCAAAAAAATAAATTTCCCGTTTTCTTATTTACGAACATGGATCAAAATTTCCGTTTTTGAATTAATTAATGAAAACAAAAATAAGGTATATTTCCGAAACTCTTTATTTGCCTTGTAGCTTTCTGTTTTTCTTAATTTAGTAATATTTTTATAATTTTTCTTAGTGTTTCCGAAAAGTTTACAGAAACTTCTCGAATTTTTTTTAATATTTAGCTGACCGAAACAATCATATGAAACGATACTTTGATCCAAATTTATGAAATCTAATTGTTATCTAATAAAAAAAAATAGATGGAAATGTTATTTAAGGTGAGTTTATCTCTCAGTGATTGAAAAATAATTCTACTATAATTAATTTTATTATAATCAGTTATGAAAATAATTGATTATAATACAAATTAATTACTGAAAAAATTGTTTTTACAAGGTAACACATTTGTGACATCTGAAATAAGTCTTTTTTTTTTTTTTTTTGCTTTAGGGATCACAAAAGTGATTATCACCAAAAATCATAATTGACTAAAATGTGATTTTGATTTAGAGCCCCGAACACCTTTAAAATCACAATAAAGATCCAGAAATACATTTAAAGGCTACCCCTCCGAGTCAAACCTATCATAAAACTACTATATATATGTGTACGAGGTGGCGTTAATTAGGTTTCAAATTTTGACATTTTCTATATCATGACACGTACGTTCATGCTCGTAATAAATATAAAGATTCAAGCACATTAGTTAGTTGTATTTGCTTATTGTTTGAATAATCCCACTTCGGCAATTTGTAGTTGTTGAATTGAGACTGGCTCAATCATTGATCATTTCGTGATTTTACAAGACTGTCAAAATAAGATAATCCAAAATTGATTTGCTCTTTTGCCTCTCCAAGAGTTGTGCTTTGGATGCATATCATATCAGTTAAATAAACAAAAAGAGTGACATGGTAGATAATAACTTAATATGAAATTATACGAAAACTCCACTAGCCATTTACATTCTAAAGAGACGTGTAGTTGATGCATATATAAATAATATAATTTAACTAAACCATTTCTCAAATACATATATACACGCAAATATCTACTTGTGATTGGAATTAAGCTGCATGAGATGAACCTTTTGCTTGTTAATTTGTGCATATATGCAGCTCAATAAATGTATATATTCACATGATGCTCATAGTTTTGGACAGATTAAATCGAATCATTTTTAATATTCAAAATATGAATCAATCAATTAACAACTAATAAAATTATTAATTATTGAGTGTCCAACGTATGACCACTTAAAAGTTTAAGCTATTGATTAGAAATGAGTAATTGCTTCAAATGACCTTAGGAAATATTATATTTTTAAAAATGACTTCCGTTAAGCATAGTGTGAATATTCAATTTGTTTGAAAGTTTAAGATAATATGATAGAAGACCTCGAATAGCTTATACACATTTGGGGCTAACCCAAATGTTTATATGGGTAACGTGTTTTAACATCTGCACATGTTAATTGTATGAATATTGATATTTACTTACTTTATTTAATTATTCAATCTTCTTGCATAGATAAACAATAATATCTTTTTAAAGGTTTCCTGTCACGTGTTTCACATTAGAGTACTGCAGTACATGTTCTTGGATCTAATTGTCAATGTAACTACTTTAACTGTAATTTAATCGACGTAATGAAATTTATTTAGGAAAAGCCCAATTTGATTTTATTGGATCCGAGTTAGGGATTTGACTTATTTATTTCAGGTTTCAGATTTACCATGAAGTCTCCATGATCTGGCAAATTGAGATAATTGTACATGTAATTATCATTTCACTAGAAAATGCTACACAATTGACGAACCACTAGTCTCTTAGAAGGCTTTCTTAAAATTTAAAATCTCCAAAGAAAAAAAAACTACTTTTAACGCTTAAAAAGAAGAAACAAAAACAAAAACAAAGTAATGCAATCATAGAAGAAGACAGTTTCGACTATTAATAAGTCAACTAGATCATCTGTTGTAGATAGAACTTACGACAATTCAAAGTGGCCAAATTTTACATCTGAATCCAGAAATATTGTCATTATGGCACATAAAAAGTGCAAAGTTGGATCAAAGTACATGTACCAAATCACTATCAATCATTGATTAGCAAACTTGTAACTACTTATAAAAAACTTGACACATTTTGCAAAAAATGATATTATTAAAGTAATAAATTATTAAGAGTTACAATTGGACCCACGAAGTTTACCGTAATTACATAAAATACCATATGGTTCAAAAAATACAGATACTCATAGAAGTTGTAGGGAGAGTCATTGTAAGGATTGTTGAAGTTTTATAAGGGATGTTTTTGTACATAATTGAAATCAGAAATGGTTTCTTTGTAATTTTTTAAATGTCAAGAAATTTCTTGTAAGACGACTAAATCTCAGAGGGTCTGGTTGTAACTTACCTAGCTAATTATTAATTTAATAAAAAATAGCTCGATCAAGTTGACAAAAAAGATTAGTCATGCAAAAAGTCATGTTATGTTAGGTTGGCACTTGATGTCTAAAAGGGTTGAAATGATTGGTGGTTCCAATTAGCACCGTTCCATTTGTCAATTGTCCTCTTATGGAAAAATCTTATAATAAGGGGGGAAATGCATGATATTCCCATGTGTTATGAAAAATATGCACAAAATTTCCCTGTAAAAATTTTATTGAACCAAATTTTCTTGTACTTTCTGAATCCCCCGGCCGTCAACTTTCGTCAGTTTTTTGACAGGGTGTGCATAAAATTCACTTATACTTTTTAACTTTTCATTAATGCATAATCCCCTGGTACTTTTTTATTTTTATTTTAACACAACATCCCCTTGTAAAATATCAGATTTAAAAAAAAAAAACTAGAGGTAATTTATATGTATTAACTAAAATTTAACGGTGTTAGATAACTAATTGAGTAAGGGGAGAGCGTGCAGAGTTTCTGAAAGTACCAAAGAATTTGGGGCAATAAAAATTTCATAAAAAAATTTTGTGCAAGTTTCCTATAACACCAAAGAGTATCGTGCATTTTCCACAATATATGTAAAAACTTTCACAACACAAAGATGTTACAAATTAAATTGATATCGATGCTCCATTCTTAACTATGTGAGATTTAAATAAAACAATTAGTCACCAACAAACAAAATCCGAATTAAATTTTAAAAAATGTACGTGACAAATATTAGATCATAAAATATTAAATATCACATGACTTAAAAAATTGAGGATCTTATTAATTAGTTTGGATGTTGACCTAAAAATGTATGCACTAGATTCATATATAAGGTAAATTTTTAGAAACGAGAATTCAATATCATTTGTCAGGGCCGACATAAGCTTTAGGCTTCTTAATTAGATAGTTGTGGAGAGCTCCAAAATTAGGGGCTCCGTTATGTAGGGTACAATTCCTATTTTGATTGTTTAAGTTATTTAAAAAACTAAATCATTGGTAAACTATTGAAGTTTTGAAAAACTAAATCATTTGTGAATTACTTTTGAAGTGTTATGGTTATCGGCTTGTTACTTTTTAATTATCAAGTTATATAAATGATTTTTGAAATATTAGGCCACCTCCAATAATTAAGGGGGGAAACTGAAGGGATGAAGATGATCATCTCCATTAATTCAAGGGGATGTCCCCTTGATTCCACTCATCCATTGCTTCAAGGGGTGGAGCAAGCCTAACCATCCCTTGAGTCTTCTTCAAGCCAAGGTTATTTTTTTAGTTAGTAAAAATCTTTTTTTTTTTTAAATAAAAAATTCCTTTAATTTATGATTAATTTTAAAAAGATTCATTTTAATTTAAAAAATGTAACATTTATGTAAGAAACTTAAATAAAATTTAATTATTAAAAATTAAACATTAAAAAAGCGTAACTTTAATTTAAGAAATTTAACATTAATAATTTGTAAATTTAATAACATTGTAAGAAACTTAAATACAATTTATTATTATTATTACTATTATTAAGTGATAGTGGAAAAGAATGAAGATTGAAACTAAATGGAATAGATAGATTGAATCATTAAAGATTAATATAAAAAATAAAGGAAAACTGAATTTAAAATTTAAGGAAAAGTTGAACTTAGATTGATGAGTCACTGCATATGGTCTTACAGTGGAACATACAACAATTGCATAAATAACTATATATGACACTTCAGCTGCATAAATAACTATATATGACCCCGTCAATTTGCATTACTGGAATACATCTTCATATAGACATATACTACTATTATTAATCTCTAATTATTATATATAATCAAAAGATTAACATGATTGATCATAAGCAAAATATTTTCTATTTGTATGCACACATGCAATACAGATGGTTTCAACGCCGACGTTGCTGACCACCGTCCCCCCACCCCCAATACCCGATCCTTAAACGATACATACACGTATAGATACATACATACAATTCACAGACTTTCTAAAAAGTCAACCCGGCCCCCACCTTCCATTCACTAATATGTATGTATATATATATACACACACCAAATCTTCTAACCTTCGTCTTATGCATTAAAGTAAAATTGACAAAACATCAAAATTGAATAGATCCATGGGCAATGCAATACCTACAGCCTGTTTCCGACCCGAAAATCCAACCACCGCCGTCAAGCTAATATCCTACGGCGGCGCAACCAGAATCCTCACCGGAAAACACCTCGCCGGGGAAATCATGTTCGAATTCCCGGACAGCATGGTTTGCCACGCCGATTCATTCTTCATAGGGCACCCAATCCCTTCACTCGCCATTGACGACAAGCTCGTCAAAGGCCAAACTTACTTCATTCTCCCACTCGATCGCTTCACCACTCACAACGTGCTATCAGCTTCTTCGCTCGCGGGTTTGGGTCAGAACCGAAACCGCCCGGTTATTTTCAAGGAATGCCCGTTCGAGTATTTAAAAGGATCGAATGGCAGGGTTTTGATAAAGGTTGCGCCGGAGTTTATTATCAAATTAATTAGCAGAGATAATAATGATACAATTGGTAGCCCTGGAAATTATTTATGTAGTACACCGGAATTGCAGAAGCAATACAATCAATTGGTGGGGTCTAAAGAACAGATTTGGTCGCCAAAATTGGAGACAATTACAGAGTACAAAATCAGGTTTTCTCCGTGCAGATTTATTGGGTTGGAATGGAAGCAGACGGAGGTAAATTAATTAATTAATTAATTCCTTTAATTAATCAGGGTTAGTGTAGGGATATAATGTACTGCCTTTTTTTTCTTTTCTTCCAGTAATTCTTGAATTAAGATTTACCAACTGTATCATAAGTCAATTGTACATATTTATAATATTTGTTATATGTTTACATTTAATTAATTTGGGCATGCCTAGCTAGCCTCGTAATTTCCTTTTCACGGCATATTAATTGCATTGTTTATTCTATTTTGCTTCTTTCAATTTCCTTCCACGATATATATATATGGTTAGGATCGAAAATCGAACTAAAATATTCGATACTCGATTACAGCTTATTTGAGTTCAAATTTTTATATACATCAAATAAATTTGAATAACAGTAATTTGAAGTTTAGTTCGAGTTTAACTCGATTAAAATTTAACAAAGTACATATAAATGTACCAAGTTGCTTGATACTCGTTTAATTTCGAGTTCTTTCAATAATTCAAGTTTCGTTAACAATCAACAAAACTTGAACTCAATTTTAAGCTCAAAACAAATTTCAAACCAAGTTTGAACAATGAATTATTCAACGCGCGCTATTCGAAAAAAAAAAACACATACTACATAAAAAAACCAAAATACATAAAAAAGAGTTTTGTACCAAAATATCATTGTTCATAGGGAGCAGTTTAAAGATATATCATAAAAGAAAACGATAAATATTTTCTCATAATCATAGAATCCACGGTAAGTCAGAAAATGAGTTTATTGGATGATAGCTCTCCATATCATATCCATCACATCTCAATATAAGTTAATTTCATATGGCGACGCATTGGCAATTAAGTTACTTTATTTAATTTTATATTAGATTTTTATGAAGGAAAAAAACCAGTAGTGCATAAGCAAGGTAAGATTAATTACGTTTGTTGCAATCCTAAAACTCAAGTTCGAATCCCAATGGAAACACGACATTGGGAGAATTTATACCCAATGCACTGCACTTTCATAGTTTAATACTTCATATATATATAAAAAAAAAAGCAATTTCTACATCATTTTTAATTAGTCAACCAACCGTTCTGCCCTTATACCAACCACTACTACTGCCCGCGAACACCCCTAATTGTGTTAAAATTAATTAGTAATTTTTTATCCTACATAATGGTAAAATTGTTTGACAGATTAGTGGTTGGGCCGAAGATAAATTGTTACTTTTTAAGGGCTAGTATCACAAATGTAATTCCACTAGTAGAAAGTCAAATGCTCAAAAAATTAGGGGTGTCATGTCCCTCGAACTACGATTAAGGCTCTCAACAAGTTAGATTCATGTCCGATCAATCCTGATGCAAATCCAACTTTATTTATGTCGGATTGCATTCGGGTAAGATTTTGATCTGGCTTGAACTTGAAATTTCAAGCCTATCATATTTTGCTCGGATTCGGGCAGATCTCGGGTTTTTAATTTTCGGATTCAATAAAATACTTTTTTTCAAAATTCTCATTAATTTTTCACTAACCAATATTTTTCTATAAAATAGATTTATCGCATTCTCATTCAACTTAACTCAAGTGTTCAAACTTTCTCCATAAGTCACTAGGGGCTGTCTATTATTCCTCGTGGTCATTCTTGAGGAATCGTTTCATCCAAGATCACAACCACTCAAAATTTAAATTATTTAATCTTAACCATTCAATATTATACAAGAGTGTACATCATCAACTATTAGAAATTATGGTGTACAACATAAGTGTTTCGATCATACTTTCTATAATGTTACATTGTACACTGTCAAATAACTATTATATCCCTAAATTAATAAACCAAAAAGAAACAATATTACAGAAACCTTTCTCATTTCAAGGATGCTCTCCTCACCCATGGCACGCCGGCAAGGTTGGGATTAGCTCTGCAAGTTTAAGAAAGTATGAATTCAAATATCTAGTATAAAAAATAAAAATATGCATTAACCCCATCCCCATTTTCGTTGGAGTCATTCTGAATTATCTAAAGTTTGTTGTAAATTAAAGAGATTCAAAATTTCGTTTCTGGTGAAGCATGTTTAATTTTCAAAATTAAAATTCTTCAATTAGTAAAAATTAAAGCGAGACATAGATACCAATTCACTGAATAATTTTCATCTGAAATAAGACAAAATGTTGAAATATTGACTGAAATTGATATAAATCTGAATCTTTAGTTGTTGCTGCTCAAAATTGATGATGAATTCATTAGATTTTTGGATTTTGAAAATCGATTTCGAGCTCTCCGATTTATTTATTTTGGTCGGAAGCTTGTTCAGTATCCGATTTTGTCATGATGAAACGAACCTTTTTGATCGAAACGAAAACGAAATGCTTCTGGATTTACTGGATGTTATGTTCCTGGGTCTATCAAAAGATAATTATGAATTTTTGGGGAGGGTGATGGCGACGAAGGCCTTGAAGTGGGCAGTTGACGAAGATGAAGTAGGATTATTTCTTCACTGGCTTTGAAACCATAATATAAATGCAAGCACCAATCACAAACATAATGCAATTTCAGTGTTGGAAGTTTACCTATAGGTGCTGATGAAGGAGACGAACAAATGAATTGGAATTTTGGAGAAAGGAGGGACAGTTGGGAAAAGAGTTTAGAAATTATCGATGAAGAAGGTGGGGATATTTTGTGATAGCAGAAGGAATTAAAAATTATTTTGTTATACTATAACTATTAAAAAGGGTAAAAAAGTCTTTTTGAATTAAGTATTTAACATCTAGGGGTGTTGTACATGTGAACATGTGTCACAGTTTTATTGGATTAAACGATTCCTCAAGAATGACCACGAGGAATAATAGACAACCCCCACTAAGTTCCAACATTGAAAATATTTATTTAAACATGTTTAACCACTTTTGAACACATTGGAGTAGTTGATGTTAAGTAAAATATTAATGTATGAAAACTAATTAATTTATGTTGTTATGTTGCTACGTGAAAATATTATAAAAATAATTAAGATCATGAATGGAATATTAAGTAGTAAACATTACTAATTTTAGTTATTAAGTAGTAAACATTTCTAATTTTAGTTATCGAAATTAAAAAATATATACGTTCTCCATTCCATTAATTTTTATTCTCTGGTACAGATGACCATTCAACTTAACTAAGTTTATAAAAATCATAATAAATAATTTAATTAATAAATTTCAGTAATAATTTGATAATATTATATGACTATATATATATTAATATTTAAAATGTTTAATACACCACAAATGCTGTATCAAATGAAGTAAAAATAATGGGACAAAGGGAGTGTATAATTTATAATGAAATTAATATCTTTAAGGACCACATATACCTAAATCTATTTTTGCTCCATGTATTTAAATTACAGAATTTTTAATCAAATTAGATCCATCAAATATCTAATGACTAATGAGATAAAATCTTAATATATTATTCGTGCAAAATTCAGCCGAGTTATGTACTGCCTTGTTGGCTGAGTAAGTATTTTTCTAAGTTTTTGTTTGAGCCAAATGACTTGTTTGTTTGACATTTAGGCAATGTTATTAAAACCGGACCGGACTGGCCGGTCCGACCGGTTCGACCGCGAACCGGATGATACTCGATTCTGAATTTTTTTTTCTTTTTTTTTTTTCGGTTTTTTAAATTTTATTAATGTTAAAAATAAACTAAAAATTCTTGTAGAAGGTGGGATTTGAACACCTAACCTCTTGCATGAAACATACTTTTCTTACCATTTGAACTACATCATTTTTGTTTAATTTCTAGTACAAAACAAATTTATAAATTACAGAAAACCTGTAGCCAAATTTGTTTATAAATTAGATTATGATAACTCAAATTAACATTTTACACATTATCAATGAAAATTAATACTCAAATAATAATTTTTTATTAAAATTTGTTCTATAAAATATTTCTTTCCAATATTATTTTAGGATAAAGAGTGTCAAATTTTGAAAATCAAATCGATATATATATTATGCAAGTTTGATTTTGAATATTAGACTTTTATACATAATCATATTTTAAAATTATTAATCTCTTAGGTTGTTGTATTTTTAACTTACACTTTTAAATGTTTATAAAGAAATATAGTCATATTATATTTATATGAGCTTACAAATTAGTATCATATTACAATTATGATATAAGTTATATAAATATTATGTGATTTAATTTAAATATATTCTAAGATTTTATATATTTTTAATCAATTGTAGGATAATGTTTAAATTTTATGCATATTATATATACTTTAAAATTAAATATATTTATTATATTATTATGACGTCATCCGGTCCGACCAGCAGTCCGACAGTTTCGACCAGTAAAACCAGTGGCCAGTTGGCTCACCGGTTCACTGTCCGGTCCGGTTCTGAAAACATTGCATTTAGGAGAGTAGTTTGTGAGAGTGGTGGGAGTTTATGAAATAATCTTAATTTGCTTAATGATGTTTGTTTTGATTTTGAGAGAGTGGTTTGTGAAATTAAAAAGGTGATGTAGTTTTTTTTATTTTTGAAGAGTTTTAAGTTGTAGATATAAGATGTGTAAGATTTTATGTCACATGTTTGTATGTGAGATAAATTGTGTAAGAGATATATTATTTTATGTCAAATCAAAGTAGAGTTTGTGTTGGTTTTTTTTAGAGATTAGATAATTGTTGTTTATTTAGCTTTTGGGAGAGTAGTTTGGAAAAATTGAAAGATGATTAATTTATTTTAAAAATAAAAAGTAGAAATTATGTTTGTCTCGTTTTTCCCAAACACGAATTTTTTTGGGAGATGCCAAACAAACAAGCCCAAAGTTTCCTACATTGTAATATTTTCATTTGAATATAGTCTCCGAGCCTCAAATATAAAGTTAAAATGATTATTTCAACTTAATCATGAAAATTGACAAGTTTCGTCAAATGAAAATTGAAAACTGACAACCCTAATAGCCGACCATCTTCAACTGCAAACAACATTTCCTTGGACCTGTTTGGACCAAAAACTTCTTGGGCCAGTTTGTTTGGTGTTTGAAAAAGTAGTTTGAGAGAGTTGTGGAAGTTTGTGAAATAATCTCGGTTTGCGTAATGTTGTTTGTTTGAGTTTTGAGAGGGTGGTTTTAGAAATAAAGTAGGTATATGTTTTTTTTTTTTTTAAGAGTTATGTTGTAGGTATAAGCCTTTATGTCAAATCATGTTTGTTATGTGAGATAAATTATGTAAGAGATTAATTATTTTATGTCAAATCAAGGTAGAGTTTGTATATGTTTTGTTTAGAGATAAGAAAATTATTTAATTTGTTTGGATTTTGATATAGTAGTTTGAGAAATTGATAAGTGAAAAATTTATTTAAGAAAATAGAAAACATATTTGTTTGTCATTTTTCAAACGCGAAATAATTTTGGGAAACGTCAAACAAAGAGTCCCCTTCTTATTTGTCCCTAAATCAGATAAATATATTTACCATATTCCTAGCTTAAAATTCGAATTGTAAAACTAGGGTGAGTATCTTTATATAAAAGATTTTGTGCACCTAATACAAACATTTTAATACATAGAAAAGTAGTGTATCAGTAATAAAATATTATCTCTTAAATCATAAAAAAACATTACTATATAAACTAATTTGTAACATTTTTTTTGATAAATAAAACTAATTTGTAACATGTATCATAAAAATATATCATGTTATATTATTACAACCGAGACAAATAAATTCCCCTTACATACCAAGTTATTGACCGCGCAAAAAAAAAAAAAAAAAAAAAAAAAACATACCAAGTTATTGAACTCTACACGCCCTCTATACCAACCACTCAAATATAAGATTAGTTATAAAACATCTATAATACATATAAAAAATATACTTTGCCAAACACCTCTTTAACTCGGTCGATAAAAGCACAAGGAACTAGCATAAGGAACACATGGAATATCATAAGTTTCAAATGATTAACATCTCATCCTAATTCTTAGTATTGTTTAAATTTTTATGTAACACTCAAAATTTTGAATTTTTATTCTCATTTTTTATTTTTTAAATTGACAAATATTTATATTATAGTGTGTCTAGTGAATTACACAAAAACTGTAATATGAAACCTACAATTGCCGCTACTCAACTTCTTTTTTACCTAGAAATAAATAGAAAACTCGAAATACAAAATGCCACAGGTACAACATGGACAGGCTGAAGTACCTCAACTAAAACACAAATTTACTAAAACGGAAATTACCTATAATTTAATTTTAAATTTTTTACAATATAAAATTTTCATCGCAAGAGGAATATGCTTCGCCGTATATACGTGAACCAAAATCATTTTCTTCTTTGGTTTTTGCCCCCCACTCGTTTCCTCCTCTCTATCTGGAATCAGAATTGTTCTCCAGAATCTATAATCATTTTCTCTCTACTTTTTCTTTATTTGATACTCTCTTTATGTTCTTTTATTTTTAGCTTAAATAGAATATAGTTGTAAATATTTATTAACAGCTAGGGAGTAGATTCTTTTTTCTTCTTTAGATTAGAAAGAAATCATCATGTCTGCAGCAGTAGAACTCCTTCAGGATCTCGCCATACAAGATCAGGTGACGCCTTTTTGGGATTTTTTTAGGGTATTCAAATAGAATGATGAAATAGAAGATTTTTTAGTTAATTTAATGTTAAATTGTTTTTATGTTGAAATGGAGATTTATCTGATTTCATTTTATAGGATCTGTTTTTAAAGTTTACTATTCACCGAAGCTGGATCATGTTTTTGACGAATCTTGTTCATTGAATAGGAGAATACTGTTTTAGATTTGATTTTTGTCGTCCTCAATTGTTGAAGGTCCCTATTATTTATATTCTACTTTGAATATGAACAACCATTTTTTTTTATGTTGGTACCAATTTTCCTGAAAATGTTTCTGAAGATATAAGTAATTAGTTATGATAATGAATGATAGTTGTTTGTGTTTCTTTTTCAGAAGTTTATTTGTAGTTCGGGGTTGGGATTTTGAGTCCATGTTTTATTTTGCATTGTGCTATTGTTTTAGATGATTTTTTTCTATTGAATGACATGAATTATTCTGGGATCTTCAGACTGATACCAAAGGGAATAGTTCAGGAGGAGTCGAGTGTGACACTAATATATTTAACAGCAGCAGTCATCACGGAGTATGCGCTATATGTTTGAACAAGATTGTGCTTCAAGAAACTGCTCTTGTAAAGGGTTGCGAGCATGCTTACTGGTTTGTCTACATCTCTTTTTATTAAGTTGTACTATCTGCGAGATGCACAATCATATTCTATGATGAAGTGCTTTGTTTGTTTGTCCTCACTTGTGTGTTGAAGGATGTCGTACATGTTTACACTTGTCACTTGTAAACCATGCGAACGTCTCTTAAGTTTTGTACTTTCAATAAGTTCAGTTTGATGAGTTGATAGCGGTGCATTTATTAACTCAGGATGCTTAACATTTCTTTTCAAATACCTGCGGAGTAGGATATATTTACTATGTTTCCATATTGGTTAATTTCTTATCCACTGGTATCTTCTGAATGCTGCTTTAGACACTGAAGGGAACTAACAGTTGGAGGATTTCATTCTAAGAAAAAAATTGGGTCCGTATTGATCGGCATTGTAAAGAAAATTGCAAAGAGATTGTGCTTTACTACTTCACCTAAATGTGTATTATAATAAGTTGAAGGGATCAGCTTTTTATATGATAAAAGTGGATAGGTCATAAAGTTTGTACTATGAGTCATCCAGATGATGAAATTGTCTTCTAGCTTTTAGTTCTTTCATTTCGGTGTCGTCTAAATGGTGATAGAATTGCCAATTGACTTGTTCATTTTTCTTATATGGTATGAAATTGTTTTTTTCCCATCTTCACTCTTTTGGTACATTTCTCCATGGAAAAATTTCATCGACTATTGGTTCTACTACAAAATAAATTATTTATCAGTTTGATGGTGATACTTACCATTCTAATCCTCATAATCCATTGTTAAATTAATTTAAGTACTTATGTCATAGCATTTCTTTCCCATAATTTGTAGTTTCTGCATAATTTCTCTGTGATATGAAATATGTAAGTCTGAATTTTCGTGTGTATCAAGTTTGTGGCTATGTCCATTCATATTATAAACAAGCAACACACAGAATAATGTGAAGATGCAAAATTTTATTGATTGTATTGGCAAATCTCCTGGTTTGGAGGTGTTTGCGTGTATTTGAATTATCTCTTAGCAAATAGCATTTCAATAGCATTTCTAATTGATTAACATATGTTTTGTTCAGTGTGACTTGCATTGTGCGATGGGCCTCCTACAAAAAGGAACCAACCTGCCCTCAGTGCAAAAATCCTTTCGAGTTCCTCAATATTCATCGTGCACTTGATGGAAGGTATTCCAGCCTTCGTCTGTTTCTCCTATATATCTCTCTCTTCTGGAAATGTTGTCCTTCCATTTGGTGATGACTAGGATGATTTCCATTTTTAAAAGGCATAGTTATTAGCATGATGATACACTATGTGAAGGTAACAAGTATATATGAAAATGTAGTTTTGTATATGTAGTCCCCCCCCCCCCCCCCCAAAGAACACATTAAATGTTATGTAAATTTGATACCAAAATTTCCTTTTTCCTAATTAGATTTAGAACACTAGTGTGAATAGTGAAAGCACTTTTGGCTATTGCCATTTATCCAACAACTGAACTATAACAGAATATGATTATAAAATACGAAAAATCTTAGAAGTCTCTTTGTGTCTGATGTCTCACAATTTTTGCTCTTTGAACAGCATTCACGATTATATGTTTGAGGAGAGTGTCTGCCTTCTTCTAAGAGCTTCATGGTTTAAGCCTTTGGTTGTGGTGGAACGAGAGGAGGTGGATTATGAAATTGAAGATTATTATTATTACGAAGATGAAGATGAAGATCTAAATGACGTTTACTTAGGTAGTTCATCAAGTCTTCGTATAGGTAATCGAAGATGGGGAGATAATGGATATGTTAGGGGCGGAAGGCAAGAAGCAAGGCCAATTCCTCGTCCAAATTTCCAGGATTCAGGTGCGGGTCCCTCTCGTCAGCCTAAGAAGAAAGAGACTGCTGTGACTAAAGAACTGGTTGGTCGGCGTGCAAAAAGGGCTTTGAAACGCGAAGCTGCAGACAAGGCGGCTGCAGCAAAGCACGAGCAGCATTTGGTGAGGTTGGGGCGTAACTAGATCCGTTTCCAGCACACTTTGTACAGTTTTTAAGTGCACTTTTCTGTGAAATAAAGATACAATAGATGTTGGATAACAAAAGCATCTGCTGTGTTTTAAGATTTAGCTTTTGCTGCCTGAGTAGTACTGTACATTTAGTTTCATGTAATAAACTAATTCTTCTAATCTTATATTCTTCTTCCTAGCTAGTTTGTTTTTAATATAAATGGCTTTGCTTCTCAATAATGAAGATGGGACCTGAGGTGGGGTTGAGGAGGGGCTCCATTATCTATAGTGGAGTAAGTATTCATCACACATCACAGAAAGTGGAATAAGCTGCATTGTCAAGCAAAGTGAAAATCACCTTCTCTACCAAACATAATTCTGTCTCTTCTAATTATTCTCTTTATTTTTTCCCTTCTTTCTCACCTACTGCTATTGTCCACTTACCCACTTTTATAATTATCAAGTACCTCTCTCTCTCTCTCTCAAGATATAAACATCTAAAGGACCGCTCAACTTCTGTTGCCATGTTTTCCCTTTAAAGTAATGTTGATATGTTGATTCTTGAGGCTCTTTTTCAGAAATTTCCCAAGATTTATTTTCTTGTTTGCCTTTAGTAGTATCTGTAGATTCTACTTCTTGATCTGCGGTATCTTTCTTGATTATCTCATTTCTCATAATCAAAGTTCTGAAACTTTAAGCAGACAGTGATTTCAGAATCTGGAGTACATAAACATGGATTCCTTCACTAAAGCACCTCGTTTCATTTACAATCCCGACCCAAATCCAGAATCTGAAGATACCTTTTCCGGAGTTCTTGAAATCCATGTTCATCATGCCAGGAACATTCACAACATATGCATCTACGAAAAACAAGATGTATATGCAAAATTCTCACTTACCTACAATCCCGACGAGACTTTGTCCACCAGGATCGTTAACGGTGGAGGAAAAAATCCTGATTTCAACGAAGACTTGATAGTGAAAATCAACCAACAAGATGCAGTTCTGAAATGTGAAATTTGGATGTTGAGTAGAGCCAAGAATTACATGGATGATCAGCTTCTTGGATTTACTCTGGTCCCGATTTCCTCAGTTTCTGGTAAAGGAAAAGTAACTCAAGATTTCGATCTTTCTTCAACAGACTTGTTTCATTCTCCTGCTGGTACTATTAAACTCTCACTTTCTTTAACTGCAAAGACTCCCCTTAAATCCCCTTCTGTTCTTTTCACAAACTGTTCTTCAACTTCTGAACTTTTGTTGGATAAAAAGATCACAGAAGAGTATTCCAGGATCGAGTTTCCTGATGTAAATGTAGTTACAGAAAACCAAGAGATGGTTTCTGAATACTTTGCGAAAAACGGGACCCCTTTTAGGCCATGGCTTGAGAAGACAGATGGCTCGTTTCTTCATCTCGGGGCAGCACCACAAGTCGAAGACTATGAAATGGCGGGAAACTCGTCAGACGAAAACCAGACTGACTCGATATCTCCAGATGGAAGTAGTACCCAAAACTCTGGCTTTCTCAGTTCCACCATGACAAGTTTGAGTGATGACCGAAATTCTGCTGATTCAGTGGAGAAAAAGAACAACATTTTCACTGATTTTTCGACTGATAATGCAACAATTGTCGTAGAAACTCCCACTTCACAGAAGAAAGCTGAATCCCAGGAGGAAAACGAGATTAACTTCTCAGAGAACGAAGAAGAAAGTAGCAAGAAAGTGAGGAATATTAAGATTGAGGACGAGGAATCTGCTATGCAGAAGCATATAGTTGATATGTACATGAGGAGCATGCAACAATTTACGGACTCTTTGGCGAAAATGAAGCTTCCTATAGATTTGAGTAAGGCTCAAGTTGATGATGAGGGGGATGTAACTCAGAATTCTGATAAGAAAATTGAGATTGAGAATAAGAAAAAAGATAATTCCAGGGTGTTTTATGGTAGCAGAGCATTTTTCTAGCAATATTGAGCCATGGTTTATCAATCGCCATAAATTATCGTTTATTGAGTAAAGACTGAAATCGGTAACTGAGTCAGTACTCGTTTAATCCATAGAATTAATCACTAACAAGAAACAGATCTATGTTGGTAGATATCCTATATATGTTGTATCTGTCTTTCTTCTTGTTTTGTATGTTGAAATGAACTGGTTCTATTGTATTTATAATTGTTGAAAAACTTGTGTAGTTAGAAATTGCTTTGTGAAATTTCCAGAAAAGTTCTATGAAAGTGAAACATTTTAATAGTTCTGACTTCAGAATGGTATCAAAGATGCAAAATTAATTCCATTTTAGTTTATAGAAACCTATTTAATCAGAATCCATATCACAATGACATTCTCTTCTAGTCCAGTTTGGTTTTGACACCACCCAGTACACAAGTGGGCTACGTTTTTCTCCACTTCCGACTGCTGTCCAAAGGGTAGCAACATTTGGTGGAGACGGGTAAATTTCATCTAAAAGAATGCCCTCACATCGAGGTACACAAACCGGTGTAACCTAGACTAACGTCGAGCCTACAAATAAAAATGCACATTTTGTGACTATGTGGTGTTAACCACAACAAATACATATGCACACTTTGTGACTATGTAGTGTTAACATGCAACATTATAAGTGACTTTGCATTTGGCTTTTGAGTACTTAGCTTTGACTTGAAGAGGTTTGGTTAGGATATCCTTCTTCGCTCCTCTGTAGTTGCTATATTTGATTGCACGACAAGTTATGATATACTAAACAATTTCTATTGAATCGAAATTTCTTATATAGGCTTGGATTCAACCCGTAAAGTAATCTAGAAATTTAAGACACTCTATCACTTAACACGACATCCTACTTACTAGACTCTAAGTTTCTAACAATAGGCCTCGGGACCACACCATAACTTACTAACATAGAAACTCGATAAGTCTAGCTCAGAGTGGGTACCCCGCCTATAGTCGAGTGTGCTACAGTTAGTTATGAACTCAAACAAGGAGGTAGGTTGTGAAGCGACTCAATTAGGGGTAGTTCGTTGCTACCATCTAGGTAGCCACCATCTGCCAAATTTTGTGCATGTATGCTCACGTGCCAAGAACATGCATGTGTGCACATATGCACAATTTTGGCTACCATCTACCCTCAATTAGCGAGTTATTTGAAGTGACATGCATACGGTGATAATACATGATTATGTACAAATGAATAAATTTCTGAAATTTACATCATATAGTAGCTTTTGACAAACCATAATTGTGTATTCAAGATTTATTCATATCTTATATTTGTAAAGTCAATACTTCTATTGAAAGACAAATTCACCTTAATATCAAACTTATAATAAACAATCTTCAAACACTTAATTAATAACAAGTACTATTTTTTCAAGTAAGAAGGTAAACTATATTATAATATTCTAACAATCACACTAGTAAATTTAATTGAGTAAAGCTAACCTCAAAAAGCCTCAATTCATAACATAATCGATCCCAGTTAATGGGTATGGTTCACTATAATTTATTTTGGTAATTAAACTGCGCTATAATGCGAAGCAAAAAGGATGCATAAAAGAAATGCGAAGCAAAAAGGAAAAGGGAAAATTACACTATAATGCGAATTACTAGATAGGGATTTGTTTGTCTTGCATTTTCGAAAATATTTTTATGTTTGAAAAAAGCAAGATATATAAGACTTTTACTTTCTGAAATAAATTTATCCTCTCAATTTTTTCAAACCATTCTCCAAAAAGCCAAACAAACAACAATTTTCTTATTTCTAAAAAGAATTCTAGACAAACTTCACTTTGATTTGACATAAAGTAACATATGACTTATACACTTTATTTTTACATAGCAAACATGATTTGACATAAAACATTATATATATTACGCCTACAATCTAAATTAACATAAAACATTATATATCTTACGCCTACAATCTAAATTATTCCAGAAAAAATCACTCACTCAAAATTTAAATAAACAATATTACGTTAATCGAGATTATTTCATAAACTTCCAATTATTTCTACTAATTTCCCAAACAAACAGACTCTAATTGTCTGTAAATTAAATTAAATAAAATACATCTCCGCGTGAAGAAATCTGCCTCCGATACTTTTAACACACTATGCTCTCTCTATTTTCCTCTACACTCTCTTGTCTCGTTTGTTTTTGCCCCCTCTCCTCTTCCTCTGGTGTGGTACGTATTCGTAGATCTACTCTTTACCTAATTATCGGATATGTTTAATATGTGCGTTTCAGCAATTACGGCTTCACACAACACACACTTTTGTTTGTATTTGCGCACGTTTTTTTTTCTTCTGCTGCTTGATTTTTGTCGCCATGTCATTATGTGCACTGGTCAGTGAATTTTCTGCCAAGTGGCTGCCTTTTCCCTGGTGAAATGTCTTTTTTGGGAGGTAATTGATCTTTATTTTCTTTATTTTGTAGAGGGCAATTTTTCTGACACAATAGAAGAAAATAAAAGATTAAGCGAATTCCCTTGTGCCCCTTTGTATTATCAGGCGAAAAAGTGCCTTGATCACTGGGGTTCCATGCTTAAGGTGCAATCTTTTACTAGAACTGAGTTTTGGAACTGGTGAATTAGTGGATTTTTGGAAAATTTTGTGAATTGAGCAATTGGGTTGGGGTTGAACACTTACGGGATAGAATATTCAGTAGAGGAGAAATGATTGCAAGGAAAAACATGGGGCGTGTGTCGCCCTTTCTGTTAGTATTATTGGCTTTTGGTTTCTTCTTTGCCACATATAATTTGTTGACTTTGGTGATGCACAAAGCTAATAAGAGTACTTCGGAGGAGTGGTTTGATCCCGTTACTAAAAGGCCCGATGAGGTGAGGAGAGAAAGCAATGCAAAATTCCATGTTGCATTGACTGCCACTGATGCACCTTATAGCAAATGGCAGTGTAGAATTATGTACTACTGGTACAAAAAGATGAAAGATGTTCCTGGATCAGATATGGGTGGGTTTACTCGGGTTTTGCATTCTGGTAACCCTGATAACTTGATGGATGAAATCCCTACTGTTGTCGTAGATCCTCTCCCGGAAGGGCTTGATCGGGTGAGCTCTCAATAGTATAAATTGATTTTGGTTTGCTAGCATTGATACTCTTCACACTTTTCATTTACTTGGTGCATTTTTCTGAATATTGCAACAGGGTTACATTGTTTTAAATAGACCTTGGGCATTTGTGCAGTGGCTGGAGAAAGCCACAATTGAGGAAGAGTATGTTCTTGAGCCTCAGGATATTTTTTTCCTAGTATGTAATTGTATAATTTAAATCTTAGTTCATGCTATTGGTGATGTAGATACATTCTCATGGCAGAACCTGATCATATATTTGTTAATCCATTGCCAAATTTGGCTCATGGAGATCATCCAGCTGCATTCCCTTTTTTCTACATAAAACCGGCTGAAAATGAGAAAATTGTAAGAAAATATTACCCCGAAGAGAAAGGTCCCGTAAACAATGTTGATCCAATTGGTAATTCTCCAGTAATCATTAAGAAGGTATGCTCTTGGTTTGCAAATCATTTCTTTTTTATTGCTGCTTCAAAGATGTTCATAAATCTTTTCCCCTGCAATATTACTTCAAAGATATTTAGTGTTTGGTAGAGACAAATCAGTCCAAAAAGTACTGCATCCCCCATTTGACATTGATAATTTTGTAAATTTCTGTCAGAACTTCCATGCATTCCCTATTTCATCGGCCTGCTTGCCGTTTCTAATATGCTCAGCCTTTACATCTTTTTACTTTTACATTGGGGCCAAAAATGTTTTTTGATGCAGTCGATTTTGGAGAAAATTGCACCTACATGGATGAATGTGTCCTTGCGGATGAAAGATGATCCAGAGACCGATAAGGCTTTCGGCTGGGTTCTAGAAATGTATGTGGCATTGGTTTCTTTTAACTAGTCAATTTCAAGACACTTTGTGTGGTATATTGTTTATGATTTCTCTATTATTAATGTGTATAATAGGTATGCGTATGCAATTGCATCTGCTTTGCATGGAGTACGGCATATTCTTCGTAAGGACTTCATGTTACAGGTCTGCATGCATTGCTGTTGTAATTTTTTTATTCCTATCTACAATTTGTTTACCTAATTTTGTCTTCTTTTAGCCCCCATGGGACGTGGAAGTTGGCAAGAAGTTCATCATTCATTACACGTATGGATGTGATTACACCATGAAGGTACAATGAATTCTACAGATTTTTTATAATTGGATTCATTTTCTGAAATGAAGATGCTCTGTGATTAAATGTTGGAAAGTTTACAGGGAGAATTGACTTATGGAAAAATTGGAGAATGGAGATTTGACAAGAGATCTTACTTACAAGGTCCTCCCCCAAGAAATCTTTCGTTACCTCCCCCAGGCGTCCCTGAAAGTGTGGTATGTTCTCGTAGATCTTTTAGCCTCTATTTATTTGAGAAATTCAAGAATGAAAATACTCAAAGTGATAGTATGTGCTTTTCCAAAATCAAAAATCAAAGCCTTTAGTCCATTTTGCTGCAACCATGTCTACAGGTGAGGCTTGTGAAATCGGTTAATGAAGCAAGTGCAAATATTCCTACTTGGGACACACTATAAATACTGGCTCGGAGAACATCTACTCTGTACTGGTCATTTGGGAGCTTCAAAACCAATCTTAGATACACATAGGTGAAGTAATTAGGAATATGAGCAATAGAAGGTGTATAAACTTGGTCCCTTTTTGACACCCTCTAATATCAATTCAATGGAAGTAACATTCTTTTGTACAAATATGTCGATTTTATATATAGAGGTCTATGATCTATCCATGCCAGATTACTAACAGAAGTTTAAGGATGAAGACACAAATGTTAACTATGCGTAGTTCTAAACTCAAAATTTTGACCGAGCTTCACAATCCATATTGCAAAGCTTTTGTTTAATTCTAAACCATTCAATGACAGTTATATGTGTATCTTGTTTGATACTTTGCTTGTAAATGTAGCACAGTCTAGAAAGCATTCTGCATTCATTTTAATTCATGGTTGCTTACTGCAATTGGCAGTTCAATTCTGTATTCTGTTTTTACACTTTCATAACAAAGGAAAAAAGGTCCTATTCTGGTCCCAAAGGTTTTCAATTTACGGATTCAATGGTGTCTCGTAGAAAGAGATGGTCTCATTTTCACAATATGTTCTCCATCAACCCCCATCTTTTTAGCAGCACGACCTGCTTCAAAGAACATTTTCACAGCATTTTCCATGTACTCTGTCCCTTCCTTAACTGTCATTTCCTTCCCAATCTTGACGGGATAGCTTGTCAATATATCATCTCCTTTCAACACTGCTGCAAGTTGTACCAATTCCTGCTGAAATTCACTCAATTTTGCATCTTCATTGGCCTCTGTCTGCCTAATGGGAACTGGATCTGGGAGTTGCTCTGTTTAAACAAGAAAGTGAACAAATTAAGACAAAGATTTAGCAATATATAGGACAAACAAATACTATAATTATAAGTAGGAAGTTAACTAACCTGGGCAATCGGTTCTGGGTTCGGTTCGCTTTAGGACAATGCCTTCAAAGGTGCCAGCCCATTCTTCTCTATAAGTAAGGGGAGGAGATGGCAGGTTAAAGATCTTCCTAACTGTTGCCGGAATCGAAGAATGCTCGTATTCCGATGTGAAAAAGGGTGATCCATTAGCTCCATGAACAACTGCATCATTCAGTTGTCAATTTTTTTTATAATAACTAATCTATGATCATATAAAATCTATACAATCCCTTGATACTTACCGGTGCCCTTTTCGATCCATGGAGAGACCATGATAGTTGGAACCCTCACTCCCAATCTATCAAAGTTGAAGCGATCCGGATCCTCCCCAACAATACCATCCGGATTCGGCACTCCTTCATTAGGTGTCGGAACATGATCATAGAATCCACCATGTTCATCATAAGTGATCACCAACAAAGTTTCATTCCACTTCGGACTAGCCCTCAGTGTCTCGTACACCTCCTTCACAAACATTTGCCCTTGATACACATCGTGCGACGGGTGATCGTCGGTTGCGGGTTTCTTTTTAGAGTCCACGTACCTTTGCTCTATCACAACGTAGCTCGGTAGCTTTCCACGTTTGGCGTCACGCTTGAATAACCAGTCATAGGGACGGAACTTGACTAAGTACTTGAGTTTCCTGAGGTTCCTGTAGAAGAGTGTGGCGGGAATGTTTTGAAAGTATATTCGAAATGATTTTCCGGCGTCTACGAGGTCCTCGAAGATGGTTCGTTGAGGGAAACCCGCGACGAGAAGGGCCGGTTTGTTGGAGGTGGCGCCGTGTGAGGTGGCGGAGTGAACGAAGAGGCGGTTGGGTTGTGTTGAGGCTGGCATGGAGGCGAACCATCGGTCGAATACTGCGAATTCGGATACTAAGGTCTTGTATACTGCAACCTACAGGGAAATTATGAGAAAATCAGTAGCTTTTAGCCATTATTTCTTTTATTTTTCTTTCTATTAAATCATTAACATTCACACTTGAGTCCTTCACAAACTACTATTTCAGAAACTGCAAGCCAAATATTACTAAAATCATTTTAACCTTCATATTTTGAGTATATGTATGTTAAGTTGTCTATAAGGTTATAAGTAAAAGAAAGGAATAATTACATCTATACCTCATGAGATTTGATGAAATGATATATACACTTTGAGATTTTAGTAATTACAAACAACTCTTTCATTTAAAATGTTTTACAAAAACATCTGTAACAAATTTTATAAATAAACTATATATACCCATTATTTACCCGGTGAATTCTAGTCTATTTTTGATCTTATATTTAAATCAGAGAACTTCCAGAAGTCACAGACAAACAATTTTATTACAACAATTAATTATCTTTATCTGTCCTCGTTCATTACATACATGCATATATAGATAGATAAAAAGATTTTAATAGAAAAGAATAAGAAGAAGAAAAATGCAAACCTTGTCAGGATGGAAGCCATTCATAACGCTTTGTGGCATGTCCGGGTTCATTGAAAATGCCTGTTGAGCGAACCCATTCATTGGTGGCGTGGTGATAGAAACATCACTGGACCCAAAAACCTGTTCCCTGATGGCCTGAAATGAGTGGCCTGGATCAGGGTCCACGTAATGAGATTGATTGCCAAAGAACAGTTTTGAAGAATTCGGGTCGGTTACATTCACATAGTTGTACTCGGTTCCATCAACTCCATTTATTTCACGATTCAGTTTCTTCATCCATCCTAGCATGTGGTCGAATGATCGATTCTCCATCACTAGCACCACCACCGTTTTAATGGGACTGTCCCCGCTGGCGGCAACGAGGAAGAAGAAGAAGAAGAAGAAGAAGAAGAAGAAGAAAATAAGTATGTCTCTTGACATTGAAGGTTTCTTGATTTTTTGTGACATTGTCTCTTGTGTATGTGTGTGTGGTTTTTTTAGCAGTATAGCTAGTGTCTTTTATAATCACTGGAACAGTTCAGTGAATTTGTTTCTTTGATTCTAATGTCTCATTAATGATATGCATATAATATATCATAATATTCTATTCAATCAAGCTTATACTAATAATATAAATCACAAGATTCTATTCGTTCAAAACTAACAAATAATCTTGTGCTAATTTACAAAAATGATGGAAATATATATGGTAAAATGAATCATTCATTTTCAGTTGTTGTAATAAGTAAGGCTGATTGCGTTTTAACTAAAAATACATTCAAATTTTCAATTTACATTCAGTGTATTATTATTAATCCTTGCACAAAATAATATACCTTAAAAGCTAAGAAAAGTTCCACGGCATTGTCCTAATTACATTCTCAAGTCTCAACATTAGTGGGGACGATTTCGAGATACAAAGTACGATTATGTACCATAGTAGTAGTGCAAATAATATACAAATCTCATCAGAAGCATCAATGGTTAGTTCCATGGAGGAGACGAAGGCTTATTATACACAAAATCTTGAGGTGTAGATGATGCATGGTTCAAATCGAGGTTGTGGAGTTGCTCCATCAACTGTGACCTCCTTTCCTTGAAAAAATCGAGACGCGTTGTCAATTCTACCAAAGTCGAGGATGCTACAGCTGGCTGTCGAGGATAATCCATCACCTGTGGTCCAAGATAGCAATTTGTTTATGGTTTAAAAGAAGAAAGTTTGTTTGTGAGTGTGTGTGTGTGTGTGTGTGCATATGCAAATACATATGTTACCTCAGCTGCCCTAGAAGTAGAAGGTAAAGATGCAGAATCAACAGCACAAAGGTCGTCTATGGATAAATTTGTGGATGCCTCCGTGCTTTTGGAATCACTCAAGCTTGTTGATTCCATCAACTGCTGCTTTCGAGAAGGATGCTTACTGCTGTTGCCCGGTGTAAATAAATTCCCTTTAATATTTCTATTTCTATGGTCCGCCCCGAATGATTCCTGCAACAATTAAGGGTTAGAATATCAATTTGTGATTAATAATAAGTATGTCAAACACTGTATAGCAAATCACCTCAGTTCTTTGTTTTCTTTCATTGTTACAAACGGCTAGTGTCGTATCAAAATCTTGCTGGAAATATTTCCTGCATATAATACTTCTTCAGTACCAACTTTACAGGACCCAAAGAAATGTTGAGTTTTCTCTAAAAAATGCATAAGTTAATATAACGGGATCTTGACTCACTGCTGCGGATTTTGATTGGGATGACGATCACTTGCATCAGTAAGAGAGCCATAATGGTGTTGGCGTTGCTGATTTAATTGATGGTGTAGTTCGGCAACTTTTTGCTTCAATCTGGCCACATCTGCCTCAGCAAGAGCTATCTCCTCAAGCTCTGCCCTTGTCTTCATACGATAATAAATTATACACTTCAGCATCTACAATATGTTCGATGTTTAAGAGGAATAAAAGTTGAAGACGCACATACCTTGGAATCCATGCCACGAGAGCCAGATAACTGCCCTGAAGACATGCTCAAGCCAACTTCTAGAGCAGCTCGTAAATCTCTTTCAGCTTGCAACTGTTCTTGTAGTCTCGTCACCTAATTAAAGAAACAATGCAAGTCAAAAGAAGCCTTTAATAATGACGGAGAAACAAGGAGATAAAGCTTTTACATAAGTAATAGTAGAAAGATAAAAAACAAAAACAAAAAAAAATGGAAAAACACTTTACATCTTGTTCAAGTGCCAAGCGACGCTCGTGCAAAGCTTGCTTCCTTCTCTCCAAGCTAGCTTGCAAAATTGCATTTCCTCTTGCCTAAAATATACAAGTAGAAACTTATTATCAAACACTATCTAGTAACATAATATAGCATGAAGATTTCTTAAAATCTACCTCTTTTGCAATCCTTTGACGCAAATCATTCTTCGCAATCTCCAATCTCTGGATGGCAAGCCTAGAAATGAAGACATTGAACTTAATGACAAGAATATAATAGAGGACAAGAACAATCAAATTTTGTAATTCCAAACTCATTTATTATTCAAATGAGCATTGTTTCATCATACGGAAATTTCTCAACGATCAAGATCATATTAAATTTTCATGTGTTCATTTACCAAAATAACACTGAATGTCCCATTATTAAAGTTCTTCTATAGTTTTGAATTAGCAGAAGATAACAATTTTTTAAAATTAGACAAAGAAATGCAATATAAGATAATCTTACTCTTCCTCGCCAGAAGAATCAATTGACTCTGTTGACGGAGTTTTTCTGGCCTGCCAGAATAGAAAATTAAAAAGGTAAATGTGAAGAAGAAACAGAATTACTGTGGTGGGTATATGGTTATGGAGTTTGGACAAAAGCCAATAAATAGTTTGAGACAAATCCAGGACAATCTCACTATAGCATCATTTCTAAAATAGGTCATAACTAGTGGTTCATTTCTCTGTAATAAAATTATTACTAGTTTCCTCCTCCCCAGCTACATTGGTTCTTGATAATTTAATTGCGAATTCATATTCTCATTCATCCAGGGAAACTCACATTTTTTCTTCCCCAAAATGTTGATTTCTTGGAATTGAGATTGGAATTTGTAAATTTTTGCAAAGTCTTATCAGCCAATGATTCATTTCCAGGAATGGATTGATGTAGCTCTTGATCCATAGATGACAAAATATCTCCCATAGAACGTTGAGAATCATTACTCAGTATTTCTGCAGATGCGTCAACCATGTTTTCACGTACCTTCTTCGATCGGTCTAGTTGCCCACTAACTGAAACATTAGAATCACTAGTAGGTCTAGTATCTAATATTGGATTTACATTTGCTCTTAAATTACGATTTTGCGTGGAAGATCCATCGTCTGAGTCGTCATTCCCTATGGCCTGTCCATAAGTACACATCATTGAATCAGCATTTATCAGCATAAATGATAAAACCAAAAATAATAGGAATTTAGAATGCAGAACTTATGACATTAAGCATTTATGGTTTGGTCTTGGAAATTGCAAAAAAGAGTATAATTAGGAAGGGACCTTATAGTCATAAAGATCAGTGGCAGCAGAGCCACTGCTTTCACTTAATTTCCCACTGAGTCTACGATCAAGATCACAATCTGTTTCAGGGTCAACTTCAGTTTCAGCATCGTGATAACTGTTGACTTTCATGTCAGGACTTTCATCATCACTTATATCTTCACTTCCACTGTTATCAGTTTGAGAATTCGAAGACATAGAGCATCTGTGCAGGCTATCATCCTGCAAACACTTACCACACGGTTAAAAACAATAATTCAACAAGGCTAGTAGTTTACCGACTATCAGAGAAGAACAGCATACATCAAAAACATTCTCGTACTCCTCCAAGAGTGTTGCAATAATTGCTTGGGCATTATTAGCAGCATTTGCAGCAGCTAGAAGTTGAGCGGAATTATCATTATCTCCATTTATGTCATAGTCATCCTCTAATTCACATTCACCAGCTAAAAGAGGGCGCAAGAGCAGTGGAGCCATACAAGCAGCAACTGCCGTGGGAGTCATCCGGTTTTCAGAAGCATGAGCGGAAATTGTATGCATCATCTTAAGAATTCTACACAAAATGAATCGAGAGGGGAATGAGATGGCGAAAATGATATGTTATGAAACAAAATATAAAGTAAGACCAGTTACTAGATGGTGACATATAAACTAATGGGAATAAATGGCTGAGAATAGTTCATTATAAAACTCTGAACTAGGAGCCATAGCAATGCATTTAATACTTCAATGTAATTGTTTAGAATTTATACTTAACCTTCAAAACAGTTATATATATAGCAGCTGGAATATATAAAGATGGAATCATTAGATAGCAACTACTAACTGTCTAAACATAGCAATATTGATTAACACATAAAATGAATGAAGTGTGCAGGCAGAAAACAGTAACAATGGGTCAGAGAGTGAAGCTAAATACATCACATAAACTCAATGTTGCTGACAGAAGAGAAGGTACCAACATATCAATCAGGATTCAGACATGAATACAATTTTGATCAAGTGGTACCTCTGTAAGAGGCGCCTATTGGGTTCAGGAAAAGTTTCCTGTACAGCAGAGCGCATTGCATCCCCACGAGCTTCCTTCCGGTCGATTTCTTCTCAAGACATTCCCCAAAAGAAACCAAGTTATTCCCGAGATAATTTTAGAAGACAAGTTTCAAATTGGCACAAGCATCTGGGGTAAGAACGTAGAAGAAACTTACTGTAGGCTTCCAACAAAGCAGTGCAACAGGATGCAGGAACTGGAGATGAAGGTAGCTCCCGAAGAACATGCTTAAGGAGAGAGGTAGTTTTTTAATAACCATCAGTTAAATAAAATTGTTGTATTAGAAGAACTTAGTAATTAGGACAAAATCAAACCTTCACACAGTCGCCAATGACATGAGCATCCTCATCGGGACCAAATTCAGTCTTGCCTACAATCAAGTAGCTTCAAATTGGTATTCAATTGATCCAAGTTATGTAAAGGTTTATTCCTATCAAGAGGTGTTTAATTTCCTACTACAAGGTAGAAAAACACTTACAGATTGACCAAGTGAAGTTTTTAAAAAAGATGCTGGTTCACCGTTGACTCAACTAGTAAAAATAAATATGCAAGCAAGAAGCTTAAATGTATAACCTGATTAGTCAAGGTTGTATTGAAGTATTTATAATCAGCACAAATGTAATTGTTTATGTAAAACATGATAGAAAAGTTAATAAGCACAAATTTACACATGTACACAGAAAAACTAAATCCAGACTAATTAAACATACAACTGAATCATGATTTCTGACCAATCAAAGTAAGTGACCTATTGTTGTCAAAGAAGCAAGGAAAAGAATAATGTGCTCAAGCACATAGACTCGAATAACGCAAGAACCTTGTTCATATTCTTGAACTCTTCTGACCACTTCCTCAACATCTGCAGCCTGTCGCAGAATTCCTTCTACTTTAGTTCCTGTTGACATAGCGCATCAAGTCAAACCATACACTGAAGAAAGCAAACTATAAGCATTTCATTATCAATTTGTGGTTTTAAATAGCCAATTTCCTAAATGGTAGTATCATATAATTGAATTTACTTTGACGAGGGCAAAACTGAGCAACAAAATCAACAGGTGGATATGATGTGGGAAAAAAGGGAGATACGGAAGCAAGATTAAACTGCATTAAATGTTCTTATTTTGGCATTAAAATGAAAAATCATCCACACTAAGTTCTTTTTTATGGAAGTAAACTCAATATGATAACGTATTAGTTTCGACTTTTGAGATCTGAAGATAAACTATTTTAGAGGGTAATAATCCAGTCATTCACAAATTCCAAAACAAAAACTTACCATACTTCTCAAGAAACCGAAGTGCTTTTTCTAGAAAGGATGGACCTCCATCTATATCTTCTAATGCAAGCAAAATTGGGCGTCCAACAACCAAAGACTTAATTGGGCGTCTGTCTCTCCCTGAAGAAAAAGGCAATTTCATCAGGATTGTGAGAAACCTCAATTAAAAGGAACTCCAAAATCAATTTTTATTGAAGAACATGAGAGACAATAATTGTTAGCACAGACATTGATGGAAAGATCCTTCAATTGTATCATTAGTGTCACTTCTAAAAATCCCATTGTGTCCCATTACAAGGGCAGCACTTGGCGCTTGCGCAAGGGCATTTTCAAGAGCTGTCTTCCATTCATACAAGTCCTCTGATGTCTCTGCCTGAAGTTCAGATACAGAAAGGAGAATATTGAAGTAACTGCAAAAAGTCTTGACCGTGTGTGTGTGGGTGTGTTTGCTCTTTTTTTCACCTTAAGAGTAAATGCCCGTCCATCACGTCCATCAGGAAATAAAACAGTTAATAATTTTTTGTCTTCTCGGACAACAACACTGCACATAGTAACACGTTAAATTATGGCAAGAGAACTATAGAAACATCCAAAGAGAAAGAGAGTCCTTTTGTTTATACCTCCCTGAATTATTTAGATCAATGCCGCCCAAAGTCAAATTCAATTCCCCACCACGCTGTGGAAGTGCACTCTACAGGAAAACGAAAATCCATTTTGTTCATGGCCACGGTAATATCAAATTAAAGCTATTGCAAATTACATTAAAAGAGCAGCATTTCTCAGTAACATGATGAATAAGGAGTTCATCAAAATCGATTAGACTAGAGAGCAAGTCAAAGGGAAAAGAAAACAAATATATGAATGTGACTAACCGGGTCATTCTTGAAGAAAACCAAAGATGTGCGAGTAAGGATAAACCATCTCTTCTTCCAAGACTTCCACCCTAACCCTGCAAGAATTCTAAGTGGTCAATGAACACATGACACCAACAATAAAAACAATAGCAATAGAGTAATTTACATTTGCGTCGATCGAAATAAATGAAAGATGGTCCAATTTTCCAGGGCATTATGATAATCTTATGTGCACGCTTAAATCAATTCACTTCTCCTTCTAATAGATTAACCAAGTATGTATTCTATTTAAGTTTATTTTTGTAACTAAACGGAAGGCATCAGTTAAATGCAAAACATTCTCAATTCGCATAAATGCATGTTCCCTGTAATGCATTTTGATTACGGTCCAGTTTAAAACAAAACATGTCTGCCTGTTATGATATAATAAATGGCTTCCAAAAAATCCAAATCTTGCCACAGATACAAGTCAAAAGGAATTGATTCACCTTAAAATTTTGGAGAGTATAAACACTCGCCCTTACAGAAAAGAATACGAAGTTCATTTCCCATTTTTCCTAATGAACCATGAATGGGAGTTCTACCCTTGTAAGTGAATGTCAACAACAAAAAGATTTTCGAAAAAGACGTCTACAGTCACTCTTTTGGCTCCATTTCAGACTGTTTTGAGTTTCGCAAAGATAAGTAGCATAGGAATAATTCCTGAACTAACCACAACCTATAACTCGATTAAGAGAATTCAGAATTGCAGAGAAAATTGCCATCACAATGTCACCAATTCTCCTAATAAGGACACCTATATCAAACTTAACAGTGTATACAAGCAAAATAATTTCTATGAGTCTCGTGATACTCTTTAAAAGGTTTGAATTTGAAATTTCCAAAGCAACATTGCAAGACAATTGAAATACAAATGCAAATGAAAAGCAGAAAGTTTACATGAAGTAGCTACTTAAAAACTCCCTGATAATGACTTCCTCGTATGAGCATGTGATGTGCGTGATGTAACCTAGATCCATTCGTACTAATCAGGTATAGCCATATTGTGTAGAGAAACACAAACATACAATGAGACTGAATTTATGGTACCATGAATCCTGTACTCAACTTCAATTCAAGGGAAATCAACTCCTACGTCTAATTATTTCTCATACAAATATTGAGAACCAGTTCTAATGTCCGTGTACAGAGATAAGCGCAGTTCCTTTTGGCTAATAGCATTAAAGAGGAAACACTCAAGTAGTACTCAATGTCACATACATCCATCGAAGCACAACCAAACCACAATTGTATCAAACCCTGATTAGGCAAGATAATCTAAGCACTAGAATGAACGCTTTTTAAGAAAAATAAAGATTAAATGAGTGTAATGAATGTCAATGCACATAAACTAATACGAGACACAAAATTTTTGAGGACAAATACTTCTGTAGCAACATATATGCTGGCCCCTGGGGCAATATATACTCAAATCCGAAGCCATTACAATTATGATTTCAGTCCAAATTCCACAATTGTCTTATTCCCGAGTATAAAAGCACTAACCTTTCGAAGATATGAGGAGATGCCCGCTCTTGAATATCTGTAAATCATCACAAGATTCAAAAAACGACAAGAACACCATCGACCCACAACATAAAAGCTCGATGGTAAACTATAACAGATTACACTAATTTGTCAACCAAAATGTATATGGAATCAAACACATTGCATTGACAAATGTTCCAGCTTAGTTTGACAATTACTTGACTAAATTTGACTAGATAAAACACCAATTTTTCTTACCTCCTCTTTCCACTAACACAATATATCTTGAAAAAAGAACAGGAAAAAGGTCAAATAAAATCCAACTCAAAGCAGTATTACCGTATTGGAATTCCCAATTCGAGGGCGTTCAAATGCGGCAAGAGAAGCCGACATTTTTTAGCTCCCTTTCCCCTTTTTCACAATTGAGTTAACATCTCAACTGGGATTCAAGCACTGACTCAACTCGGATCCAACTCAGCTGAAACAATCGGACAAAGATCTGTACAATGGATATATCTGAACAAATAAAACTGGGTTTTTTACTTTTTATTTCTTGATTATTTTTTCAGAAAGGTAATAGATGAAGCAAATAGCAGCAACCAACCAGAGCTGCCCTTTTCCTTTTTTCACAAGACTATTTTCTCTTTCTCTGATTTTTTGTTTGAATATGTGTGAATGGGGTCGATTAGGTGCGGGGGTAATAGTAGTTGTGGGAAGTAATCATACACGCTAATTTCGTACTAGTATTTTTAAGGATGTATGTACTAATTAATTAATTAATTTCTTGCTTTTTACCTACTTATTGGCAGAGTGCCTCTCAAGATTGATTATATTTCTTTCCTTTTTTAACTGCTGCTGCTGCTGCTGCAATTTTTACTTTATTTTATCTGCAAATGTAATAACTGGGCAAGTAAACTTACTTATGATTTTTTTTTTATTTTTTTTTTGTTTTTCAAGGGTTTAATTCCTTTCGAGACGCGTCGGGCACATAAAGTGGAAACTTGAGTTAATTCTATAAGTTCCGGGATTGATCTTAAACTTTAATCAAAGTTTTTAAGTGTTGCTACTTATTATTTGACTCTCTTTTTTGTCAATGGTATCTTTCTCTTGGATTTTGTTTTCGTCGATTTTAGTATAATGTTAATTACTTCACTTGTCAACTCACAATACGCGTTGTTTTAATTTGACCTTTTTTTTTTTTTATCAATCGTATGGTATTTATTTTCTCGAATTTTCTTGTCTACTCCAAAATGATGTTAATAAATCTATTATTTTTAATAAGAAAATATATTTTTATTGTTTAAATTAACATACTTATTTAACCTAGTATTTTATCCACTAAATTAATTAAGTCCTTAACCAACCATAGCAATAGCATTACCCTTGGTCACGTAATGTATTGTTTGGATTGGAAAGCCAAAAGCAAAATAAAGTGGTTTTAGTTTTGAGTTTCAGTTTCAAGGTGCTAACTGCTAAGTAAAGCCAAAAGATCAAAATACAAAAGAATGTACAATCTCTTAAAACATGGCTTCATTACCAAAGACCAAAGTGTCGTGTACTCTGCAATAGGAGTTGTACCTAGCCTAGTATCCAAAGATACATAATAATAATAATAATAATAACTACCAATTGTTGTTTAAGAATTATTAGTGCATCCATCATCACGTGGTGATCCAGGAGTAGTCCACTTATATATTCAATGGGGACATGGCCAGCTCTGTATTCAGAATTTCAAGCTAAGGATCATTTCTTGCTTTTCTTATATCTAATATATATGCTTGGTCAATTTTTCTTTTTTTCTTTTTCCAACATACCTATTTTAGTATTCCTTGTTATTATTTTATTTTTATTTTTCCTGATTAGTAATTTTTATTTTAGAATATTATTTAGGTTGGTAAATGATAACATGGCCATGCGATGAAACTTACGAAATTATTTAAGATGATTGTCATATCTATACGTGAATATTCTATTGATTTGTATATTTGCAAATGTGATTATCAAAGTAATTGAGTTCATCAACTAAGCTAATAATTAATAATATCATCGTAGAGTCTCGTTTTCTGTCAGATTTTCTATCTTTAAATGTATTTAGTTGATTTAAATTTAATAAAAATTAATTTCAATGATTTTCATAAATATTAAATAAGGTTCAGTGTGAGGGTAAAATTGCATTTTACATAAATGCAATAACAATTTCACAACAAAATGGAAAGTGTGTAAACATTTTATCACACAATGGGACTTTATGCAATAAATTAACACATACAAATTTCGTGCAGATTTCTCCTTTAACACAATGGATCTTATACGACTCTTTATCACATCCCCGAGCGCAAAATAAACTCATTCCACTTGTCACAGTTTAGCAGGAAACTAATAATTTTCCATATCAAAACCTTCGAAAATATCCTAAGTCGCATGGACACTGACACGACGACACAGACACATCACGACGAGGACACGGTGACATATATTTTCAAAATTTACAATATACTACACGACATAGATAAGGATATTAAGATAAATTATTATTTAATACATAACAAAAAATAAATTTTATAATAAAGATTATAATTTAGAAAATACTAGTTTCCTAATTTTGAATAAAAAGGAAAAAGAAATAACTAAGATTAGAGCATAGAGAGTTAAAGTAATTTTCTTTGAATGTTTTGGAGATTGCAAACATTAGGATTAACTTCTTAGGGCAAAAGATGGAGAAGAAAAATCACCATATTGTGAGATAATCAAATAAGCACTAAGTATGTAATGTAAAGGTATTTTTTAAAATTTTATTTTGAACCACAATTTTTTAAAATTGCAAATGACTCCGATGTGTCCTGACCGTGTCAAACACACCTCATGACATCGGTGTCGGATTTCTTTTCAGGGTTATTTTCTTGGACACAACATGTGGTGTGTCCGACACGTGTTGGAGCCGTGTCGTGTTGGGGAAGTGTTATATTCTACATTTTTCCATTTTATGCCCGTGCAATATAGAAAATGTCTCAACTATCTTATCTAGACCTGGTCACAACCGTGTTCAAACCAATCTGTCCAGGAAGAGACAATTTTCTAATCATCTTGCATGTTATTCGTTTCACAGGGTAAATTTGACACTAATAATAGTTGGAGGGAGCAAAATGAAATTTAAGTTGCAAAATTATCATTTTATAAAGTAATTTTCTAAAAAGCCACAAATAAAAATTGAAATTACTCAAAGGCCATTAAATGTTTAAAAATTTCATAAAAGCCATATGATTAATTAACCAACTAAACTAAATTAATTAACTCTTCCTAATTAAACTAAACTATAACAAATATACCCCAAAATTTTCAAAATTCAAAATCAACCCCACCCAAAATCAATTCAATTTTTCTCCCAAAATCAACCTCAAACCCTAACCCATTTCACACAAATTTCACTCAAATCAAGGAAGAAAAGGAAGAAGAACAACATAAAAGGTAAGCATTTGCAAGTTACTTGAATTTTTGATGTATTATTGAGTGATTTAGTTCGCAAAAATGAAGAAATTTTTCGGACTGCACAATCCCGTTTTTGGCGTGTGGCGTGTGGCATTTTCCAAATGCCACACGCCATGAAGATAAACATGGCGTGTGGCATTTGTTCCTTGCCAAATGCCACACGCCACACGCCAACATGGTAGTATTCGAATTTTAGAATGCATTTTTTATTTTAGATAGTTTGTGTATTAATTTTTGTTTTTACTTGTGGGAATGGACAAAATTATAATATATATTCGATATGGCGGTGATTTTACACGCGAAATGGATGATAAATGGTGTTGGAATGGTGATAGAAATTCTGTGAAAAGGATAATGGTGGATAGGAGAATTTCGTTTGAGGAACTAGTTGATAAAATTTGCGAGAAGTTGAATTTAGATCGGTATACTGATATTTTTGAGATACTGTGCAAATGTATTGATAACCAAATAGTGAAAGTATCAGATGAAGAAGATTGGGAGATAACAAAGCACTATGCCCATAGTTCTATTGATTTAAATTTGTACTTGATTTTTTCTCCGAGAGAAGAAATTATGAGGATAGAGTCAACTCCGGGGAGAAAAGAGAAAGAGAGATCGAAGAAACTTATGACCCAGGGTAAAGGAAAAAAAATCATAGACAAAGTTAGTTTCAGTTACCAACTTGATGGATGTGTTATAGGAGGATCAAGTGCACAAGATGATGTTGATGAGGAGATCATTGCCTCTAATCCAACTTTACCTACAGTGGAGGAAGTTGAACCACTACATTGTTCTCCTGCATATAGTCAGTGGTCTCCGTATGACAACGAAGGTCGTAATGTTCGTTATGACTGCCGTAACTTTGACGGCGAAGGTCATTATGGTGGTGCTGGTGTAAATGGTGAACACCGTAACGTTGACAACGAGTGTGGTGATGTGGGGGGTGATGTGGATGGTGATGTGGGTGATGATGTAGGTGGTGGTGATGTAGGTGGTGGTGATGTAGGTGGTGATGGTGGTGGTGGTTATGGTGAAGCGCCTAGCCATGAAGAATTTTACGAACCACCTAGTCATGAAGGCTTTGATAACGCTGATGATGTTGTAAGAAATTATTCGGGATCAAATTCCAGTCAGGGGAGGAGTGATGAATCAGGATGGACAGTTGGTCAACGGTTTAGAAACAAAACAGAGTTCACAGATGCACTTAATGAAACTGCTGTACATAAAAAATGGGAAGTTATATCGTATAATTCTGACTCTGATAGGAAGATAGCTCGGTGTAAGACTACTGGTTGTCCATAGCGTTTATATGCGACTAAAGAAGCGAAGTGTGATGAATTTGTTATTCGAACATATAGAAACCTTCACACTTGTGGGATATCGAACAGAGGTGCCGGTCATAGACAAACAACAAGTCGTATGGTTGGTTTACGGACGTCGGGATTATATCTGAACGCCAATGAAGCCCCAAAACCAGATGCACTGATAAACTTCATGCGTGCCGAACAAAATGTTAACATTAGCTATCAAACAGCTTGGAGGGCGAAAAAAGTTGCTCAATCGCAAATTATAGGTACATTCGAAGAAAATTTTGCCAATCTACCCTATTATGCTTACATGATTGAGCAAAAAAATCCTGGCACGCGCACTCGAATCCATACGGACTCCGAAAATAAGTTTAAATATTTCTTCATGGCTTTAGGAGCGGCTACTCGAGGATTCCATTTCCTAAGAAATGTAATTGTAATTGATGCAACATTTATGGGGCAAAGATATAAAGGAACCGTTCTAATTGCAAGTGCGACGGACAGTGAAAATCTTTGTTATCCAATTGCATGGGGGGTAACTAATGGCACCGAGGATGCAGCGTGTTGGACTTATTTCCTAGAGTGCTTGAGAGAGGGTGTACCAGACAGAGACGATCTGGTTATTGTTTCAGACAGGGGCAAAGGGCTTATTAAAGCGGTAAAAAATGTTTACCCTTTAGCTGATCATGGGGCATGTTACTACCACCTCAAAGATAACTTGCTAAAAAAGTTTAGGAAAGATGGGGTAGCCGGGTATTTTTACAAAGCTGCTTTCGCGTACACTGAGAGTGAGTTAGAAAAATATTTTGGTTACTTGAAAACCAAGAGCCCATCATGTGCAAATTGGCTACAGAACGAGGTGACGTTTGAGAAATGGGCGAGAATCCACCATCGAGTGCCCAGATATGAGGTAATGACGTCTAACCATGTTGAGGTCCTTAATAATCGGATCAAAGATGCCAAATATTATCCCATATGTTACTTCCTCAAATTTATTGTTAATTTGATGGGAAAGTGGTTTAGAGAGCGTTGTGATGAGGCTGAGCAATGGCAATCTGTATTTACCCCATCGAATGAGAAGTTGATAAATGAGCGATATGAAAAGGCATATGGGTGGCGCAAATGTGAATTAGGGTATGAAACATGGAAAGTGGAATCTACCGAGTGGTCTGGAATTGTGGATTTTGCGGGAAGAACTTGTTCATGTGGCATCTTTCAGATTGAGCAAATACCGTGTGAGCACACAATTGCAGCTGTCATGGACAAGCGACCAAGAGATAGTGGTCAGTATGTGTATGAGCTTGTTAGCCAATACTACACAGTCAAAAATACGCGTCAAGCATACTATGAGCTCATAGAACCCGTTCCATCGAAAGACCAATGGATGAACATCCTCAATGATGTTATGGCGAGAGTAGTGTTACCTCCAGACGCCGTCATAACCCGTGGAAGGCCTAAAATGTCACGATATGTATCATCCCTTGAAAATTTGAAGAAAAAATACAAGTGCTCAATTTGCAAAAATACCGGTCACAACGCATCTAGATGTCCTCAACACGGCCAAAGTTCGGGCAATAACGAAAGTGAATCTTAGATGTTTAGTGAATTTTGTAAGTTGTATTTGATGTTTATTGAACAATGTTTGATGTAATTGATGTTTATTATTGGCATGTACTTGATAATTCGTGTTGAATGAACATTTTAATTTTGTGCAACTAATGGATTGAATCGCAATTATAAATTTTTTATAAATTTTGGGGGTAAAATTATAATTTACGAAAGTTATGAATAACCTCGTCGCGGCGAAAAATTGGAGGCAGAGAGTTTTGCAATCTCTCTGCCTTTGGCGTGAGGCATTTGGAGTTTGGCATTTGACAATTGACAAATGCCAAATGCCACACGCCAATGAATGTGGCATTTGGCATTTGACAATGCCAAATGCCACACGCCATAAAAACCCTAACCCTAGCTTCGTATATCCTCCGTAAATCATAACTTCGTACATGTTGGTCAATTTTGTAAGATTTGGTCAATTTATCACCCGAAAGGAGAAGTAACACTTACAGTAACATTATATCCTCCGTAAATCATAACTTCGTACATGTTGGTCAATTTTTTAACTTTTCAACAATTTATCACCCGAAAGGAGAAGTAACACTTACAGTAACATTATATCCTCCGTAAATCATAACTTCGTACATGTTGGTCAATTTTGTAAGATTTGGTCAATTTATCACCCGAAAGGAGAAGTAACACTTACAGTAACATTATATCCTCCGTAAATCATAACTTCGTACATGTTGGTCAATTTTTTAACTTTTCAACAATTTATCACCCGAAAGGAGAAGTAACACTTACAGTAACATTATATACTCCGTAAATCATAACTTCGTACATGTTGGTCAATTTTGTAAGATTTGGTCAATTTATCACCCGAACGGAGAAGTAACACTTACAGTAACATTATATCCTCCGTAAATCATAACTTCGTACATGTTGGTCAATTTTGTAAGATTTGGTCAATTTATCACCCTAAAGGAGAAGTAACACTTACAGTAACATTATATACTCCGTAAATCATAACTACGAATTTGAATCACTTAGTTGCACAAAATTAAATCATAACTCCGTAAAATGTTCACTTACTACGAATTTGAATTTAACACGAATTTGCAGTTTGGTCCCTAACTTTTCAAAAATTACAATTTTACCCCCAAAATTTTAAAAAATTCATTATTGCGATTCAATCCGTTAGTCGCACAAAATTAACATGTTCATTCACTACGAATTTGAATTTAACACGAATTTGCAGTTTAGTCCCTAACTTTTCAAAAATTACAATTTTACCCCCAAAATTTTAAAAAATTCATTATTGCGATTCAATCGTTAGTTGCACAAAATTAAAATGTTCCCTTACTACGAATTTGAATTTAACACGAATTTGCAGTTTGGTCCCTAACTTTTCAAAAATTACAATTTTACCCCCAAAATTTTAAAAAATTCATTATTGCGATTCAATCCGTTAGTCGCACAAAATTAACATGTTCATTCACTACGAATTTGAATTTAACACGAATTTGCAGTTTAGTCCCTAACTTTTCAAAAATTACAATTTTACCCCCAAAATTTTAAAAAATTCATTATTGCGATTCAATCGTTAGTTGCACAAAATTAAAATGTTCCCTTACTACGAATTTGAATTTAACACGAATTTGCAGTTTGGTCCCTAACTTTTCAAAAATTACAATTTTACCCCCAAAATTTACAACTTCAGGTCCCTAACCTAATTAAATATTACAAAAAAAAAAAAAAACTAATTACTTAGTAGATTTTTTGTTCTTGTCATTTGGGACATAAGGAGATCTTAAAAGCCTACTAGACCATCTTAGCCTATCTTCTCTTCGTTCTTGCCTTGGTTCACTCCTACCCAAATTATCATCAGAGATCACCATGAAGGCAATTATCTTCCGCATTATTACCCTCAGAATGCTTAGGTTCACTCCTACCCAAATCATCACCCCGAAAATGCGTATATTAATAATTCATATCAAACATTATCCCAAACCAATTTGTGCAACACAATCCAAAACCAATTTGTGCAAAATCCAAAACCAATTTAATAAACACAAATCCATCATTTAGATAAATACAACACCAAAACCAATCTAATAAACAATAAATTCCAATAATGTCTCTAAAAAAATCCAGAAAAATAAAATTCAAGACAACAACTAAACCTGATCATCATCATCTGAGGCTCCTCGGTCTTCCAGCATCATTTGATGGAGTGTTTCCAGAGTTATTTGCATAGAGTCGAGCTGCCCAGTAAGTCTTTGATCTATCTCGTTCTACTGATCTCTGAGGCCCTGCACCATCTCGTTCGTGTGATCTCTGAGGCTCTGCATCATCTGGTTCTGATGATCAGTAAGTCTCTGCTCCATATCACGTGCCCAGGCAGGAACGTCTTCATATCTTGGTTCCGAAGACGATGGTTGTGGTTGAGCTTGAGAAGTAGAGGCACCATCTTTGCTTCTTCGGACACGCTTCATACGTCGGCGCACAGGAGCAGAATCAGGAGCATTGGCATCTGGGGTAGCACCTTCTGCGGGAGCAGAATTAGTTAGGGCGGGTGGCCGGTTGGGGAATTCGGGAGCTCCCTCATCATCCCGAACAACCACATAAAGCTCTCCGAAAAACTCAGTTAATCGGCAATAACTAGGAACGCGGCTATTCGGCCTAACGCCATCGGATAACTCTCTAGCTGATACATAGTACTCCATCTCCAACTCCGTGTCATCCGGCCGTAGCCGTGGGATCACAGCCTGAAAAAATAAAAATATACAAGTTATTTAGAATAAATATTTCAAGTGATATGTCGGAAAAAAATTATTAATAAAAACGATTAACATACATGAACATTCTCAAAGAACTTGTCTATGACAAAACAGTTGGGCCAATTACCGCCCCGATATCCCAACGTAACATTCGCGGATGTCTCGGAATAGCTGTGCCGTGCCTTGGAGAAAAATTGCCATCATCGACCATGCCTTCAATGGCTTCCAACATCCAAAACTGTTCACATTCAAAACATTATTCAAAACATCCAACATTTACGAAAAAATAACTAAAAAAAATACATGGAAATCAAGAATTGATTTTACAAACATACCAGTAAAATGTGTGGGAAGCCGCCCGCATTCCATCTACGGATGTCGTCATTGCCACAGGTCATATTTGTCACAATACCATCAAAAGTTTTGGCCCATATCTTCTCTCCCCAAGGGTATCTCTCGCAAATCGCGAGATCGTCACATACCTTCAATATATACAAATTTACAGTTTTGTTATTTTTAAAACTTTAAAGAAATAATAAATTAAAATTAAAGTTTACTTACCGCGAAGGTTTTGTTTTCAACCAATTTCATGGGCCGAAGGGGTACCAACAATGCCGATATCACCCAGACGCAGATTAACTTGCATACGGCCTCGTGATTCGCATTATTGCGACCCAACATTTCAATGATCCTCGTTTTGAGAACATGAACAGTAACCTCCTGCTGCCCCCACCTGGCAAAGTATCGGTTCTTCAAGTTACTCCCTTGTTCGATATTTTCGGAGTCAGCATCACTCACTCTCCCAAATCGCAACCCCGATACGAGGCTAAATTCCTCTGCGCCGAATCTGACTGGCTTTCCATTTACCAAAAACCAGTATTCGTATCTACTTTTTCTCTGCAGTCGTTCGCATACTCAGAGGATCATACCGTGCAACACATATGACTTGAATTTGTCGTTCCCGGTTAGGCGTAGAAAACTCCCAATCTGGGGGTACTCATCTATATTCAGCCAATGCTCGGGTCTTAGCATTCTTACAATCTCCGGAATCTCGCTCCATGCACAGCGCTGTGTTTCCATTCCATTTACGACCACAGTATCGTAGTGAAAACGGGGTAATTCCGGTAGGGCCGATGTGGGTAAGGTAACGTATCCCTACAAAACAAACAACAAAAAAATGTCAAAATAAAAGTTTTGTTCTGGCGTGTGGCGTGTGTTTTCCACACGCCACACGCCATGATCAAATTCATGGGTGGCGTGTGGCGTGTGGCTTGTGGCGTTCCCAACCGCCACACGCCAAACCTCGCGGCGGCGAGGTTAATCCTCGCGGCCGCGAGGTTGAGGCAGAGAGTTTCTGCCTCAACCTCGCGGCCGCGAGGAATAACCTCGCCGCCGCGAGGTTTGGCGTGTGGCGGTTGGGCGTAACACACGCCACACGCCATGAGTAAATTCATGGCGTGTGGCGTGTGGTGTTCCCAACCGCCACACGCCATGAGCAAATTCATGGCGTGTGGTGATTGGGAACACCACACGCCACACGCCACACGCACACGAATCAGATCCCGAATTGAATTGAGAAGGAAAGGCTCAGATCTTACCCTAAATGGCCATTCTCGATCGTTTCTGTCACCATCATCGATGATTCCCTGGTTTGCCATTTCCGATTTGCTTGAATTTGAGAGTGTTTTTTGAATTTGAGAGTTTTGTTTTGTTTGAATGTAGAGAGTGAAAGAGATGGGGGATTTTTTTTTGTTTTTGTTAGGTTTTGTTTTTAGGGTGGGTATTTTTGTTTTGTTAAAGAAAAGAGAGGGGGTAAGTTGCAATTGTTATTAGATATTAAGAATTATTAAGAATTTTTCTTTTTTTTTTTAAATTGAAAAAAGGCCTTTGGCCTTTGTGTAATTTCTGTTTTTAGAAATGGCTTTTGGGAAAATGACTCCATTTTATAGAAAGCGTTAGTTGTTGCAGATGATGTGTTTAAAACCAATTGAGAGGAAGGTTTGCCGAACCGGAACTTCGACCGAATGTTGCGACAAGGTCAGAATCTGCTGCGGCAAGTCTTACGCCGACTACAATTACACCTTCACGAGAGCACAACCAGCAGTAGACACGTCATCACAGGAGCTTCGTCGAGCCCTAGGCTGTCGATATGGCGGAGGAAGAAGGAAATGGGAAAGGAAGGGTTAATGGTGACGAAGGAGCTGAAACGCCTGCAAAGCAACCCGGTGCGATTTGAACGGTTCATGAAGAGTCAAGTGTCACGCCTCCTCAAGTCTGATCTCGTCGCCGTTCTCGTTGAGTTCCAGCGTCAAAACCTCGTCTCTCTTTCCATGAAGGTAGGCTTCATTTCTCCATTTTTTTGTTTTTATTTTTCTGTTTACTGTTTATTGGGATATACTTCGTTGGAGATTACTTCACTATTTCGTTAATCTTGCACATAATGATTTCGCTTCTTTGTGTTTCCAGTTTTTTCTAATTGCAAATGACTCGTTCCTTTGTCTTGAGCTTATGTTTTCTAATTATTCTCTTTCTCTAACCCATGCTGCTGCTCAATTTAGTTTCTTCAAATGAATTATGTTCGGCTTTTCAGCTTTTATCACAGGACATTCAATTACTGGGACATAATTGCATTGAATAAAAAAAAGTCCCTACTAAAAACATCTCCCTTGCTCAATGCGATGAAGTGTAATCAATCCTTGCTCTTTTGAGAAAGGAATTTAGGTCAATGGAAAATCAGGCATGTTAGTCATTGGGATTGGAAAAATAAGGCAATTGAGTGTAGGAGGGAAAGGATGGAATTTTGTCATTTGGATATCTATTTGCTTTCTAGTGGCTTTAGCTGATTTTTTTCACCATGTTGCTCATTTGTCTTGAAGCATATCTTCATTGAACTGTGTTAAACAGTGATGACGATATGTATCTGTGATGGCCCTTGTGCTGAAAAGATGGCATATGTACCCTCGAAATAAATAAACATAAGGAGGATGATATGATCATCTTCACATCTTTGACTGGCTAATTGGTAAATTATCAGTTTCTAAGTCAAAATTGTCGGCATATATGATAATTGGGGAACTCTATAATGGGTTATCTGAATTTCACATGTTCTAATTGCTACTTTCACTTGTTTGTTCAAGATTAAATTCACATGAGAGAAAAGCAAAACAAGGCATCTAATAATTACAGACTCTTGGATTTTATTTCACAGATATATGATGTGGTGCGAAAGGAAACTTGGTACCGACCAGATATGTTCTTCTACCGAGATATGCTCGTGATGCTTGCTAGAAACAAAAAGGTTGATGAAGCAAGGAAGGTATGGGAGGATTTAAAGAAAGAGGAAGTCCTTTTTGATCAGCATACATTTGGAGACCTCATCAGGGCCTTTCTAGACGGTGGATTGCCAAATGAAGCAATGAGAATATATGATGAAATGAGATGCTCTCCCGACCCTCCACTCTCTTTGCCTTTTCGTGTCATATTAAAAGGGCTAATCCCATATCCTGAACTGAGGGAGAAAGTGAAGGACGACTTTTTAGAACTCTTCCCTGACATGAATATTTATGATCCACCAGAAGACCTTTTTGATGATGATCAACAATGGAGAACGGAAAACGAAGAGGATTAGAATTGCTCACAATGATCCAAAGAAATAGCTGCAATGGATATGCACTCCAAGGAAAAGTTTAGGGGAGTTGCTTAAATTTGAAGCTTAGACACAAGGCAAGCGGCTCTCTCAAAGTTACATTGATTACACCTAGTGAAATGCTTGTGTTGTTGTGACATTATTTTCTGCGGCTTCAATTGAAATTAAATTTTGACGTTGAATGTGAGTAATGCTTTGAGAAAATCTGATCCCCATAAGGACACGCTATTCAAGATGGATGGGAATTAACTGCTGTTGAATTGAGTTCACCGCGAACTGCTCTCTCCCTAATTTTTTAGGGGATGTTTGATTCTTGAATTTTAGTGTAAACGCTAGGGAAAATGTTAATAGAAGATTGAGCTCAATTTCTTGTTCATTTTTATTTTCCTCATCATTCCTCATTGAAATCCAAGAACCAAACATGGATTGAAACTAATGAGCCAACACTTTAGATCTCGACTCTATGTATTTTGCCTTTTGAGTTTTATGTTTTGGAGTTTTAGAGTGAGAAATATTGTGTAGTATGAATGAAGAACTAGAAATGTAGGGATTTTGAGAAATATACAGGCTAGTTAAATTTATATAACTTTGTTATACCTTTCATCTCTACTTAGTATCATGGTTCTTTCTTTTTGTCTTAGTTTGCATAATGCTCTTGCAACAATTTGATTAATTATATATACACATGAATTAAAATGATACAATTCGATAATCTTCTTCCTAATTGGTGTACATACATGCCTGTCTAAACATAGAATTTAGTATATAGCAAACTTATATGACAGGCTACAACCAGTGCTAGAAGTAGCAAAAAACTGCCGACTCCATTGTTTTATATAGATGCAACAGTTATCTCATACTTAGCCATAATTGGAGTAGTGGTCTCCTTATACCAATATGAATCTGTTCCTTCGCTTGTGGTATTACCTGAACCACTTCCAGAACTCGGTGGTTTAAGCACATTCGTACCTACAGAAAATAAGTAGTGAAATGGCTTAGGTGGCGGCACGATTTCCACTCCTCCCTCCAGCATTTTCACCACAGCACTCATCGGGGGCCTCGTCGTTGGTGAGTCTTGAACACACCAAAGTGCCACCATAGCCATTCTTTCAGCCTTGGCTCTATCCTTCTCCTCGATCCCACAAGCTTCTGTTAATTCCATAAGCTCACCTTTCTCAAACTCTTCCCACACTTTCTTCGGAAACCAATCAAGACTTTCATCCTCACCCACTGCCCTGGTGTTTTTCCTCCTCCCAACTATCTCAAAAAGAAGAATTCCAAAACTGTAGACATCACATTTATAAGTTATGGGGAAGTTTTTGAGCATGAATTCCGGGGCTACGTAACCAGGAGTCCCTCTATAACCCGTGACAGAAACGTGAGTGTCATCTCTGTTACAAAGCCTTGCCAACCCAAAATCTGCAACCTTAGGGGAAAAGTTCACATCAAGTAGCACGTTCCCTGGCTTTATGTCATAGTGAATTATCCTTTGTTGGCACTCTTCATGTAAGTAAGCTATTCCCTTGGCTGTTCCTACTGCGATTTCGTGCAATTTCTCCCACTCCAGTTCTCGAGTGTCACTAAACAAATGCTTGTCTAAAGATCCATTGTCCATGAATTCATAGACAAGTGCACTCAAAAATTGATCATAGCAAAAACCATATAATCTCACCAAATTTATATGATGAGTCCTCCCAATGGTTCCGGCCTCAGCCATAAATTGCTCCTCGATATTACGATTCAGACCCCTGTTAAGAACTTTCACTGCAATCTTCACTCCATTTGGGAACTGACCTTTGTAGACTTTGCCAAAGCCTCCACAACCCAACATTGTTTTATAGTTCTCTGTAAAAGTACAGAGTTGCTGAGCCGTGAACCGGACTGGTTTTTCCTCGGCCAATTCTCTGAAGAATTTCTCCATTGTTGGGGCATCAACCTCCCAAACTTGGATCACACCTAAGGGCAACGGTGGGGCTACTGCTGCTCTAAGATCTGATACTAATGCCTTTCTCATTTTCTTGGCACAGTAGCATGAGACACCACCAATTATTGCCAGAATAAATATGCTGATAATTATAGCTGCATATTGAAATTTAACAGATACTTAAAAAAATTATATTTATGGGAAAATTTGGTATCTGTTTTTACATTGTGCTATTGAATTCTTACCTGCAGCTCTTGCTCCGTCATCGTTTGATGGTGGAGGGTTGTAGTACTGGGTTGTAGACATACTTGGTAGAATTTCAGCTTTTTAGCCTACATCAAAATACCCAAAATCAGTAAGTTGACATTAATGACATAATCTTTAAGATCACCATTTAACTTCCTCAAAATTCTAACCAATAATCAATCTGGAGAATTTAACAAAGGTTAAGGTTGTGCTCACTCACCAGAGTTTTTTTCCTTGTCTTGAGGATGCCTTAAACAATGATATTTATATTTCTTCACAATGATTTAAATTGTGGTATGAGTATGTGTGTGACAGATAGAGAACATGAAGAGGGAAGTTCCCAAGAAGATTCATACACGAGACGAGACAAATTAAATATGGAAGTTTGCTCTCTGTTTTTTCCGCTCTATCTCTTGACTAACAATATCATTCCCACATCACAAAAGAATTAAAGAATATCTGTACGAGAAAGAATATCCTACTAAGAATTTTTCATGTAATATTCAAAACTATACACTAATGTTTTATTTGGTGGTTTACTTGTCATGAAAATATGTTCTACCATTCTTTTTCATTTTATTTCCGTTGCCCCTTATTGTACTACACAGATAGGAAAAACTATGAAACCTCTGTGTGTAATACTAAAAGAAAAGATATGATACTTTTTTGTCAAGTTCATTTTGATTTCTTTTTTTGTTTTCCCTCACACATATATGATATAACTATATTGTTGCTTTGTAACTTACAATTTCATCACTTAATACAATCTATCGAAATTTAAGTAGTATTTACAAAATACCACTTTGAATAAATGGACGCAATCAGATTCCTATCCACCTTCCTCTTTCCATATCAAGTTGACTTGGTCGCCGGCCCAACAATTAATAAAAACTCCACCTTCATCTTTCAAAATCACATTGACTTTGTGACCAACAAGCCTGTCCAAATACTAGTGAGTTGTTTGGTTCATGGATAAAAAATTCGTTTAATCGAAAACATCAAGACATTTTAGTTTTTGAATCAATAGAAATGAAGCTAAGGTGTATTTTCAAAATATATTTTTGTTGATTCTCTTAAATTCTTAATTTCGTAACTTTGTACCCCCGAAACACATAAATAACACTTAGTACCCTCGAAACACGAAAAACTCAATAACTTGCAACATCTAGTATTTTTCTAGGGGCAAAATAGGTAATTTATTTCGGAATTTTAGCACTTCACATCCGAAACATGAGAAATGGTCACTTTGCTCCCCCAACACATAAAAAAACTCATCAATTTGCACCCCTGAAACACGAGAAATTGACACTTTGCACCCCAGAAACACAAAATAAGAACTTAGCACTCACGAATTAAGAAAAAATCATGAACTTGCACCCCCTCGTTTTTTTCGACAGAGTTGACCATCTGGGTCAAAAATACTTAGGGGCAAAATAGGTAAGTCATTCTTTCTTCCTTATAATTTGCAGAAGACGATGAATATTAGAATACTCATTTCCATCTTCATCTTTCTTTTCATCTTGTAAACTTGGATTAAAGTTTCGTTATTGTGATATGTTTCGGTCAGTTATGTATTGAAACTTTCCAGGAACTTCTCGACTTCTTTTGGAAATCTTCGAGAATGAGTATAAAGGGGCAGAAAGAGTGGCCGGATGGAAATTTCGTTCTTGAAGCCACTTCTGAATAATCATTGCCTCAGACCTATGAAAACTTCCGCTTTCGATCCAGAAGTTAGAGAAAGGTGGTGACCCTTCGTAGAGTCAAATCACGCAGAAGTAACTCCTCTCTTGAAAGTTAGCAGAAAAGCATGATACTTCTCAGTGTTCATGTACATCTGGCTGAGAATAATTGATGGTATACAAGTATAATCTCCACAAATGATGAGGAAATTTTCAGTGACGACTCAATAGCTATTGTGCCATGTTGTGCAATTAGTAAGGTTGAATTGTATTTTTATGTATCTGTGAATCATGCATGCCAGTTCTACTACTTTACAAGGAAATGAAGAGGAAAATCAATTTGTTTTGGCAGCTGAGGATGGGATATATATTTCTAGTACTGTTGTCGAAAGAAAATACTAATATGAACAGGTACATACTCAAATTTATACAACTTTGTTATAATACCTTACATCTCTACTTAGTATCATGGTTCTTTCTTTTTGTCTAGGTTTGCATAATGCTCTTGCAACAATTTGAGTAATGAAAATGTATGCACATGAATTAAGATGAGACACTTAGATGATCTTCTTCCTTATTGTGTACAAACATAGTAGTATTTAGCATCTAGCAAATCTAATTTACAGGCTACAACTAGTGCTAGACAGTCGAAAAACTGTCTAGATGCCTGTCATGGGATATTTTGACACTTGGATTCTCTACTTCCTTATTTGTGTACATATATAGATGCCTGTCTAAACATAATACAGACAGTATATGTAGTGCTAGACGTAGCGTAAAAACTGTCGACGACTCCATGGTTTTATATTGAGGCAACAGTTATCTCATACTTAGCCATGATTGGAGTAGTAGTCTCCTTATACCAATATGAATCAGTTCCTTGACTTGTGGTATATCCTGATCCACTCCCAGAATTCAGTGGCTTGAGCACATTTGTACCTACAGAAAACAAGTAGTGAAATGGCTTAGGTGGTGGCATGATTTCCACTCCTCCTTCCAACATTTTCACCACAGCACTCACCGGGGGCCTCTCCTGTGGTGAATCCTGAACACACCAAAGTGCCACCATAGCCATTCTTTCAGCTTTGGGTCTATCCTTTTCCTCAATCCCACAAGCTTCTGTGAGCTCCATCAGCTCACCTTTTTCAAACTCTTGCCACACTTTCTTCGGAAACCAATCGAGACTTTCATCATCACCAACAGCCCTAGTGTTTTTCCTCCTCCCAACTATCTCAAACAGTAGAATCCCAAAACTGTAGACATCACATTTATAAGTTATGGGGAAGTTTTTGAGCATGAATTCCGGGGCTACGTAACCAGGAGTCCCTCTATAACCCGTGACAGAAACGTGAGTGTCATCTCTGTTACAAAGCCTTGCCAACCCAAAATCTGCAACCTTAGCCCTGGCTTTATGTCGTAGTGAATTATCTTTTGTTGGCACTCTTCGTGTAAGTATGCTATCCCCTTGGCTGTTCCGACTGCGATTTCATGCAGCTTCTCCCACTGCAGTTCTCGAGTGTCACTAAACAAATGCTTGTCCAAAGATCCATTTTCCATGAATTCAAAGACAAGGGCATTCATGAATTGATCATAGCAAAAACCATATAATCTCACCAAATTTATATGATGAGTCCTCCCAATGGTTCCGACCTCAATGTTTTCTTTCAGACCCCTGTTTAGGACTTTGACTGCAATTTTGACTCCAGCTGGGAACTGCCCTTTGTAAACTTTGCCAAAGCTTCCGGAGCCCAACATGGTGGAATAATTCTCTGTAAAAGTATAGAGTTGCTGAGCTGTGAACCTGACCGGTTTTTCCTGAGCCAATTCTTGGAAGAATTTCTCCATTGTTGGGGCATCCATGCATCTCCAATACTTGGACTGGTGCTGCTCTGAATTCTAATTCTGGAAGTCCCCTTGTTATTTTCTTGGCACAGTACCAGGAGCTCACCCCAATTATTGCCAGAACAATTAAGCTGTAAATAAATAATTGACCTGCACATTGAATATTTATTCAACAAATACTTCAAATATACTATATACAACTTATATATTTACATAAATTTTGCACTACATCGGTTTACATTGAAGTGATGAATAGTACTTACTTAAAAAATTTGATCCGAAATCTTCTGGTGATGGAGGGGAAGGAGTTCCAGACATAGTAGCTAGTTGGTCAAAAAATTAATAATATGAAAATGTGACATGAATTTGAACATCTTTGAAACTGCCATCTAACTTACCTTATTATTCAGTTCCATTTTTACAGAGAAGCTAACATTGACGACATGCATGAAGAATTTCTTTAACATTGATCTCTTTTCCTTTTTCCTAATTGTGTTGTAGAATGATCAAGTAAGTATATATTCTGAACTGATAGACTTATTTCTATACTTTCTTTAAAAAAAAAGTGGTTCTGCATCCTAATACACAAGACAAGAAAAGTCTGTAAGTATCATGTAGACTTGGTGGCCGGCCTAAATACTAATTGGTGGTTTAAATAAAATCAGTTCGGCCATTCTGAAGAAGAAATGAAATTCTTCATTGACTGATTGACTTCATTGGTAAACCTTATCAAAATAAATAAAAATATATTTTATTTTGTTATGCATATAACCAAAAATTTGATAAGGTTATTTTTCGACAATGGATATATTCATACATTAATTATTACATCATAAATTACAACGATAAACTAAATACAAAGTTACTGTTTTTGCAATTTTGCCCAGATATATTTTAATAACATAATGTTTAAGGAGTAATAACATGACTCGTGCTTCATTAAACTTACGCAATTTCCTTGTTTTGTGTATTCCATTTGAAATTGTGCTAACAGAGGAAAGGACAAACATTTTCATCTTCAAAATGGCAATGTTAAAGCTTCATCACATCTTCTTCCGCCCTTATAATTTATTTCATAAGATTTCATTTTTATCGAGTCGATCTCAAATCAAATTTTAAAAACTTTCAAACAAAAAAATTCAAATTTGATTTGATATATAAATTAATTGGACTCATGCTATTTTTCTATTAATTGATCACGAGCTGAAGATCGAATAAAATAATTTAATCCAACTCTAATAAACTTACTTAGTGATATGGAACATACATTACAAAAAAATTGGTGAAGGTTGCGATTACAAGGAATTAAGGCTATGTTTTGGTTCAGATGTTTCAAATTTTCACTCGAGGAAACATCATTTTGGAATTGTTTCACTTAATCAAACACACAAAACAAAGATTTCAACCTAAAATAATAATATTTCAATCAAGTTAATAATTATACAATATAAAATCAGTTAATTTAATACAAGAAGACATGATTTGACACAATTATTAAAAAAATAAATGATTTGACACATATAATTTACTTTTTCCTCATAAAACTCCAATAATAAAAATACATCCAACCCACAACCCAATTATTCAAACTCAACTCACCATTAAGTTAACATTATTTTACATTCAACTCATGTTTCAATTGTTTCGCACAACTGCACAAGTCTTAAGAGAATCTTCCAAAACATTCAACCAAAATATTTTCCACCCAAACCAAACTAAATAGGACCTAAAGATACGAGATGAGCTTATTTTAGAAAACGTCTGCCCCAGTTTGAACTCATTCAAATTGGGTTAAACCTCATTTTTAAGAAAAAAATTGAGCATGTTTAAGGCCCAACTCTAGGTTTCATGTCAAATCGAGACCTATTAAACTTATTTGAAACTTAAAAAATTATTGATTTGACATTTTCTTCTATTTTTAATACATAAATATCACCTATTTTTCTTTTTTTTTTTTTTTTTTTTGATCTACTAGACTGTATTTACAGCTCGGACCGAAGAGTGCAAAGGGTAAGTATGATGTCTCCAGTAGGAGACGAACTTGAGTGTCACCTCTAGGGATCGCAAGTCAATACCACTTGACCCAACCACCTTGGATATTTTTCTCTCTTAAACCTTATAAGTAATAACCAAACACAATTCAAATCATTATTAAATTTTTAAATTCATAAACTATTATTTTATTAATATTTTATCATCTAAATATTCCATTCAAACTACTCTCCAAATCATGTTTTAAAGTTTGAAATTCCTAACCAATTTTTGAGACCAAATCAGAATGAAAGAAGCCAAAACATTTCCATGAGTGTTCCAGATTGAAGAAAAGGGACGATTGTGCCCAGATTTTCTTTTGTTTTGGTACAAACGGTTGTGCCCAGATGGGAATAAATTATGAAAAGGTAATATATGCATTAAATATGGAGAGAACATTGCCTGTAAAATTGGAATTAAGTCAATCATGAGCAATTTCCATTTGAATTATTTTCTAAAAGAGGAATAAAATAAAAGGGTAAACATATTCATCTTCTTCTACTCCAAAATAAAATAAAATTAAAAGAAAAATCTCTGTAAGAATTTCTTCAAAAGTGGCAGCAATGTTAAGAGCATCATCACATCATCTTCCGCCCTTTGTTTTCACCATTCCTTCACCACTCTTTGCACTTCTTCCAAAGCTCAAAAACTTCCAGTTCTCGCTACTGCAAAAATCTCAGCCCCCTTTTCATCCAACAATCAAAACCGTCTTCCCAATTTTTCGCCATAATTATAATACTCTTTGCACTAAATTCAATCGTGTTCCGGACATGGCCTCTCAACCCTGCATCCCCAAGGCTACAGGTTAGTAAATTTCACTCTTATCAGAACCCTATACTATTCTATATGTGTGACCTTTTCTGTTGATTTCATTCGTTAGTTTTATTGGAGATCAATTTTAGTAACTGTGGGTATTCTGGATTGTGTTCTTTTCTTGCTGTCAGATGTCAGATTAATTTGTTTATGATTCAAGTAGTTTACTGTCTGATTAAGGTCTCTCAAACCCTACTAAAACCATATTTAGTGAAATATGCATTATCTGCATTTGATTTTTTTTTTTGTATTTGAGTCTACTTTTATTGATATTGTCAATTGTATGTTCTATTTAGCTTCGTTCAGCACAGGGAGTAGCTCCAAAGGAGGTAGAGAAATATTAGTGCAGCATTTGCTCGTTAAAGAAGATAACCAGAAGCTTCTGCTAGAGCTACAGAAAAGAGCCGCTGAAGGTTAGTTTCTATATTGCTCAGCATCCAGCATGCCAATAGTATTATATTTTACTCCAACCTGAGATGATAAGCCTTATAACAGCACTGCTGCATTATGTTTTGATTTAATGGCAATTTGGAAAAGTATTGTGTAGATGTATTATGTAAATATGTGGTGTAAATTGTAATTGGTAGATATTTGGAAAAGCAACCATTTCATTGTTGTATAGTTTACTTTTGGATATAAGCCCCATATTTAAAAAGATTAGTGCTTTCTTGGTTCTCTTCGCATATCATTTTGGTGACATAATTACTTGTTATGTTCAGGAGAAGATTTGAGTGACTTGGCTGTTGAATTCTCAATCTGCCCATCAAAAGAGGAAGGGGGAATGCTTGGTTGGGTGAAAACGGGGCAGATGGTATGGTGTTCATATGCTTCTTTATAACAACCTTCTCCCAATCAAATTAATTACTAAGATGTTGATTGTTTCAGTGATATTAAATTGCTATTTTCCCCTTGAGGTTAGTATGTGTCAGACATGTTAGCTTTGAGAATTAGAAATCAAAACTAAAATTCGTAAATTTTAACCTTTCTGGAATTTCACAGTGATGATCATTACAAGGGATTTAGTTTCATATCTAAGCTCAAATTCTTTGCAATTTTCTGAGGATTGGCCCGTAAACTGACACGGTGGATGAAGTTGGATTTTTAAAATTTTGATTCTGTGATTAGTAAATAGTTTTTTGAGTTAAAAGGTCAGTGCAAATATGAAAGGAAGAGGACAACTCAGACCGTGTCCTGTTTTGTTTCAAGAAATTCTCTACAATATCTTGCCTTGTAATTCATATGTATATGTCCTGAAGTTACCTTGAGGTTTTCTCTCAATTTTGCCTTTGGGAAAGTTGTAATTTATGATAAAATGTATCAGGTGCCAGAATTTGAGGAGGCTGCATTCAATGCTCCACTGAATAAAGTTGTAAGGTGCAAGACTAAATTTGGATGGCATTTATTGCAAGTCTTGTCTGAGAGGTAATTTGGAACATAATCGGAAGTGAGTCTTTGATAGAAGTGGATATTTGATTTCTTGATTTCTTCGTTTTGTTTATATACAGGGAGGAAGCAGTTCTTGAATATATTCAACCTAGTGAACTTCATGAGAAAATGCAAGATCCAACTTTTCTCGAAGAGGCACAATTGGTTGATGTTAGAGAACCTCATGAAGTGTATGTGCATATTCTTGCATCCAGCTATCTTTAAATTACCAATCAAGATTAAAACAAAGAAAACGGCACAGTTCAAAGCAAAATTTTGTTAGACTTATATCTTTAGATGTGCTCTTATGACCCCAACCCCCAAAGATGAGAATGCACCAAAACATCACATTTAATGTTGTATCTTTTGGCACTGGTGCATGCATAATCTAATTATTTGACAAACAAATAAGTTATGTTAAAGAAGATACTTTTTGAAAAGGAAATAAAAAAAGAAAAACAAAGTTCCATTTATGATATATGATGATCATCCCAAAGTTGTGGTCTTCGAGGAAGCGACGGAGGGAAACTAGCTATTTACTAACTGTTATTAAGTTATAATTAGCAGAAATATGTCATACTTATTGACTCTGTCCTTTTACAACAGGGATATAGCTTCATTGCCAGGTTTCCAGGTTCTACCGCTTCGCCAATTTGGAAACTGGGGACCACAAATTACAACAAAGTTGGATGCTCAAAAAGATACATACGTAATGGTATGGCAACGCAACTTTAGCCCAGAACTATATTTGTACACTACATATTATTAATAAACATCATCTTGGCTGAAGAAATTAACGGTTTTGTTAGCGACCTCTTAAAAGGGTACAAGTGCTTGCGTTTCTGTTATCATGTGTACTTTTTGGTGTGCTTCTTTTACTTCTATTCTGAGAAGGTCATCCCTATTCACTTTTAGTATGAGCTTCTGATTATCTATTCTTGAGCTTGAACGGGCAATTTTAGAGTCATGTCTTGTAAGTTCTTGATTGTTACATCTTCGTTTAAACCATAATCGTAGTTGTCCTCGCTAGGTAAATTTACAATAAACCTAGATTGATAGTATTCTTAATATTGTAAACACTTATGCTTGTTATCCTACTGAGAAATGTTTCTCCTTCAATGCAGTGTCATCACGGTGTGCGGTCATTGCAAGTTGCACAATGGTTGCAGACACAGGTGACTACATAGCATTTACTTACTCAAATACACATTCTGAAACTGCGTAGATTGATGTCAAAGTATCACCTTTTTTAACATAAATGACAAAGAATAAGAAACTTGTTGAATTAATTTCATTAACTGGAATAATAATGTATATCTTATAATTGACAAATATTTCATGCTCATGTTTTCTGTCGGACTTCGAACTTTTCTTCTCTTGTCTATCTTTCATTGCTTTAAAAAAAAAAAATTGAACCCTTCTTCTTTTTTTTTTTTGAAACAAAACACCACTTGTACTAATAAGGACAAAATACAAGGGGAAAGTGCAGAGGTTGCACTAAGAAGAAAGTAGCACAAACAAAACAGACCAAGATGGAATCATTTCTACAATGCTAACCAATCAGTAAGTAGCAGAAATAATGGGATGCCTTTGAAAAGCTTAGAGTTAAACAACCACTTGGTTTGTCCAGAATCTAATCCTTTCCCATAGAACGTCAACACTATGCTCTTTATCGTCAAAGATTCTTTCATTTCTTTCAAGCCATACATTCCACCATAAAGATTGCACAGCTGATTTCAAATCACACTTCTTTTTCTACAATTGTATCTTCCCAGAAGGTTGATAGCATTATGTGGTTGATGTAAACTTCTTCGGTTAATAAAGATTGAATTTCTATTCTATGAAACGAAGATACATATGAACCTTAAATGTGTTTTTGTGAATCTCTTTGGCTTTGGATTTACAGGGTTTCAAAAGAGTATTCAATGTGACAGGAGGAATTCATGAATATGCAGTTAAAGTGGATCCTTCCATTCCTACTTACTGAGCAAACTTTTCATGAACTTTTTTGTTTTACTCTTCCGGGGAGTTGTATCTCATTACAAAATTGAGAAATTAAGCTTATAATTCACGCCAAGTTATTTTTTCAGAAGGATTTTCTTTTTGGTTTTAATATGAATTATTGTTACAGTTTTGTTAACTGTATAAATCAAATTTGAATTACATTTATTGTTTGATAGCTTTTGATGTTGAATTCAAGCTCGATATGCTTGAAAATATTTTAAAGAAGTATATGTAAAATATTTTCACTTAAAAAGTAAAAACTGTTTGAGTTTGGTTCATCTAAAAATTAAATTAAGATCAACCATAATTATGAACTTGATAAATGAAATAAGTATTATATTATATTTTATATTGTTAGATTCTTCCTTACCCATTCACAATTAATCCTATTTACATATAATAATTATACTCATTACTCAGCAAGATTTGATCAGCTATAAGGTTTAAGAAGTTTGCCAAAATATAAGATTTGATCAAGTATTCACCAATTATTCTTGCATATTTATATGGCAATTATGTCCGTATCCTCTAAATTACCTAATTTAAAATATTATATAATTAATTAATTAATATGAACCAGCCAAATCTAACCGTAATTAGATTGCCTTAAATTCCTCCTAACCTTTGTTTTTGTTAAAGAAAGATAGAAAAAACACACCCAAGAAATTAGCAAATTTATAGAAAAATATTAATTTCCAGCTCCTACAATCTCTCAAGTACAATGATTCTATCTCTCTCCTCTTAACCTCTGTTCTGCATGCATGAATGCCATCATTTCTCTCTCTCTCTCTAAACAACAAACAACCCCACAAAAAACCCCCCCCTTCAAAAAAAATCCTCCTCCTCCTCTTCCTCCCTTCGCCCCCACCCCTCTAAAATCAAAAATCAAAATTAGGTTTCCGAATGGGTAATTGTTGCTCCAGAGGCACCGCCGAAGAAGCTCCACCGGACGCCTCCACAACCACCACCCCCGCTGCCGCCACAACCACCAATCCAGAAAACAGCAGCAGCACGACCCCACCCCGCACCCCCCCACACGCATCCCCAAAACGATCCAAACCCACCCCGATCGGGCCCGTTCTAGGGCGGCCAATGGAAGACGTACGGTCCACGTACACAATCGGAAAAGAGCTAGGGCGGGGTCAATTTGGGGTAACACATCTATGTACCAATAAACAAACAGGGGAGCAGTTCGCGTGTAAGACAATCGCCAAGAGGAAACTGGTGAACAAAGAGGACATTGAGGATGTGCGGAGGGAGGTACAGATAATGCATCATTTGACGGGGCAGGATAATATCGTGGAGCTAAAGGGGGCGTATGAGGATAAGCATTCCGTACATTTGGTTATGGAGCTTTGTGCGGGAGGAGAGCTTTTTGATCGGATTATTGCCAAAGGGCATTTTACGGAAAGGGCAGCGGCGTCGTTGTTGAGGACGATTGTGCAGATTGTGCATACTTGTCATTCTATGGGGGTTATTCATAGGGATTTGAAGCCTGAGAATTTCTTGCTCTTGAATAAGGATGAGGATTCGCCACTTAAGGCTACGGATTTTGGCCTCTCTGTGTTCTATAAACAAGGTTCGGTATTATAACATGATTCACTTTCTGTTTTCTTTTTGTCCAACATCCATATATATATATATATATTGCTCAAAATCCCAATTTCAAGTAACAAGATGGCAATTTACAAATTGTAGGATAAATAAATTTCTGAGCTAAAAAAATAATCAGTAAACTTGTGAGCAATCATAAGTTATATCTTTTTCAAGAAGGAGAATTGTGAAATTACTAACATATACATTATGAGTTTTAAGAATTTAATTTGTGAAATGGAATACGAGGAATATGCAGTTGGATGAATTCAAATTTTCATATTGTTCACCAGAGAACATATTTCTTCTATTTTTGTGTCAATTGAAACGAAATTATAGAAAAAAATTCGGTTCAAAATGTATCTTTGATTTACAATGTTTTTCAGATAAAGTTCTCGAAAAGTTTACATACCAAAGAAACGAGATTTTAGTACACGTATGAAACCTTCAAATAAATTGAGGATAGGTGCAAGAAGGATTTTTCACTTCCGGTTTATAGTTCTTTAGATGTTGAAAAAGACCCCTTTGGCTTTGGGAGCTTAATCGACAGATTTTATGACAGCAAAATAATGTTAGTACATAAGCTGACAGTTTCTTTAACCAAGAACAGATATATGATATGAAAATTCAATCTGTGTACGAGTCCTGGCAAAATGATATGTATCTTTAACCTGTATGTGATTTTATATATGGCAGGAGATGTATTCAAAGACATAGTGGGTAGTGCATATTATATTGCACCAGAAGTCTTGAAGAGAAAATATGGACCAGAGGTTGATATTTGGAGCGTTGGGGTCATGTTGTATATCCTTCTTTGTGGTGTCCCTCCTTTCTGGGCAGGCAAGACTTCGTAAAATCTTCGTAAAATTATCAGTATCTCGTGTAATTGTTATACTCACAATTGAGATATGGGAATTTATGTCACAGAATCGGAGAATGGAATATTCAACGCGATTTTACGCGGACATGTAGACTTTGCTAGTGACCCTTGGCCTTCAATTTCATCTGGGGCAAAGGACCTTGTCCGGAAGATGTTGAATTCGGATCCCAAACAAAGGCTCACCGCATTCCAAGTGCTAAGTATGTATCACTACTTACTTTCATATTTTTTATTATTGGGGATAACTTAGTAATTGTGAATTTAACATGGAGTTTTCGTGTTATAAGATCATCCATGGATCAAGGAGGACGGAGAGGCACCCGACACTCCACTTGACAATGCTGTTCTGGATAGGCTCAAGCAATTCAGAGCAATGAACAAGTTCAAAAAAGTTGCACTCAGGGTAATTACACTGCAAGAAATTGAACTACCATATCACACTTGCAGTTGCATCAGTTTAAAATTTTAAACACCTACATATCTGCATATGCCCTTTTTTAGTTTTCTTTTTATAAGCCTCTGTCGCATTCAATATCGTTTCGACATTCGTGTATTGTTTGATTTGTTGGATGAACAGGTTATTGCTGGTTGCCTGTCGGAGGAAGAAATAATGGGATTGAAAGAAATGTTCAAAGGAATGGATACTGATAACAGTGGAACAATAACGCTTGAAGAGCTAAAACAAGGATTGTCCAAGCAAGGAACAAAGCTGTCTGAATATGAAGTCAAACAGTTGATGGAGGCTGTAAGCTCCCACTTCCCACAAACAAAAACTGCTACATCTACATGTTATATACTGTAATTAAACTTATGCCCTTATTATTCTCATCAGGCCGATGCTGATGGAAACGGGACCATAGACTACGAAGAATTCATTACAGCAACAATGCATCTGAACAGAATGGACAGAGAGGAACATCTTTACACAGCATTCCAATATTTCGATAAAGATAATAGTGGCTACATCACAATAGAAGAACTAGAGCAAGCTCTAATAGAGTTTGGCATGAATGATGGGAAGGACATAAAAGAAATCATCTCTGAGGTCGATGCTGATAATGTAAGCATACAATTACTAGGAATCAGAACATGTTCAGCAAAATCTATTGATAAACTGAACCAAGAATGAGTTTTATTTTTCCTTTTTTTTTTACCAGGATGGGCGGATCAATTATGATGAATTTGCAGCAATGATGAGGAAAGGTAACCCCGAAGCAGCCGGAAATCCTAAGAAAAGAAGAGAAGGTGTTTTCGATTCATAGTCTGCTACAAGGTGATGGAAATCAAATTAATGGATCTAACAGATACTAATGTAAATGTAATATAGGCTTCATATGTAAATTTTCTATGTATACAGAAGATTTGAAGGAAAAATGTTTCTAAGGTTCGAGTCTTGTTAATTTGAGGGATTGCTAGATTGAACAGTTTCGTTTCCATTTGTAAGCACTGCAGTCAGGTTAAGAGTAAATTTTTTATCTTTAACATGGAAAAATGAGGGGGGGTCTTCATATGTATTTATGGGGGTGTATGTGTGTGTATTATTAGATATAGAGATAGCTACAGCCTACATTTGATATTGTGTAGTGAACCCATTTGACAGAAGAAACTGCTACTTTCTTTTCTGTTTAAAACTATGTTTTTATAATCATTTGTCTATCCATCTACTGTTTTGATTTCTTCTTCTCAGATGAGGATAAACACAAACAGATTTCCAGTTTTCCACACATTGTTTCGTACCTTACTATAGAGTTCAATACAAGCATAGGAAGACGGTATTAGTAATAAGTTTGCCATCCACAAGATTACTGTACTTAAAAAGCAACAATTGCATCCGAACACGAAAAATTTCCAAAAACAAACTAAAAGGACAAAAGAAAATACTGGTTTAGATAAGACCTACTTAGGTTTCTTTCAATGGAGACAACGTGTTTTATGGGTGGTATTCTTCTATCAACAATTGAGTTTTAATTGTGCTCCATTATTTAATAATCAATCAAATTTTCTGTTTGAATTTTCTTTTTAAAACAAGTTTTGACAAATATACCTAGCAGAATGGAGCTTCTCCTTACCTTCGCAAATAGCAATCTAAAAACATGCTCACTTATAGGTTCACATGCATCAAAGAGTTATCATATATCTTGCAGGATTCAACAAAAAAAACACCACTTAATTACATTAAAAGCTGCATAATTCTACCATTGTCAAAAAAATATACTGAAATAGCTATAGCAAGACAATGCCTTGCTTTAAACTTGCACAAACATCAAGAATTTCAAAATTTCCTTTACTTCTAAGTCTACATCATATCAGAGGCACACACACAATTGAAGCATAAAAGCGAACAGACCTTTGTTTGATACCAATTTGTCTTCTTATCCTTGTCTTTCCTTCAAAAAGTAAACACACTAGCTATCTTTGGGGGTACTAATTCCATACTTCTCCTGGAGCTTGCTAACTTCATCTTCCTTCTTCTTCTGGTCAAATTTCTTGCTCATCTTCGCCTGCTGGTAATACAAAACGATCAAATACCTATTCGCCACATTGAACCCCGACAGGTGATCTACGGCAGTCTTTGCATCGTAGATATCCTCGTACACCACGAAGGCGGTACCACGTGTGTCCTTGTTCGTGCCGATGCGGATCTGACGTATGGCGCCGTACTTTCCGAATATATCGTACATCTCCTCGCTCGTTATGTTGAAAGGAAGATTACGCACGTACAGAACACGGTTCACCTCCGGCGGAAGACGGGTGTTGGCTTTTCGGAGGCTTATTGCGGCCATTGATGAAGAATTTTCTTATCCAAGTTGGTTTTAGGGTTTAGTTCGATTTGGGGATTCTTCAGGAGTGATAAACTCAATTCAGTTTTGCTAGCTATAATGCCAGTTTATGGCATATAAATAGGTCGGTGGAAATAGCGACGTAACTAAGAAACGTGTTAGCTTATTCACCGCTTTTACTTATTATTTTGGACACTAATAAAAATTAAAAAGGTATAATAGTTGGCTACTTTGCACGGTAAGACTAAAATTGAGCTACTATTTCAGTTTTTTAGATGTACAATTATGATAACAATTTCTTTTTTTTTTTTGATAAATACATTTACGATAACATTAATTAAATGTAGTATTATGAGTATGATATAATCATGATCAAAATGGGCTGTGAATTTTTTGAAATAACTTTATTTTTTTTAACTTGTAATTATTAGCATTATCTCACGTTATTATTAGAAACATACCTTCTTAAATTATGGATTGAATTTTTTTATCACATAATTATGTCACAATTTAATGTCGCATATATGCCTATATTGTAGTCTAATATATATTTTTAGTCGACTCATATCTTGTTAATATATAGATTCATGCACAAAATTACACCAATATGAACATGTGGAACAAGATCTTGGATGCCTTAAAACGAAGGTGAAAATTTTTAAACGAGAGTATATGAGACTAATATAGCAACCGGGGTCATTTTAGAAAATGAATCATAAGCCACGTTAATCACACATGCGAGATATATACTTGTTGAGCGTAGATATCTCCACATCATATTTTTAGAAACTCGGGGAGTGTAAGTCAAATAATATCGTATGGTGATATATTTATCAATTAGAACTAATATATAAGAACGTGTTTTGTAATGAAATATAACTAAGTAAAACACGTAATATTAGAAATTTGATAAAAAAAATACTGGTAGAAATATTATCTGAATCATTAATTATCTCAAAATGTTAGAAAAACTAAAATTTGGTTGGTTTTAGTGATAAAGAGAAATTTTCTGAACATTGGACCAAATAATTCTCCCATATATCCTCTATTTCTTCAAATTCCAAGAAAATTGAATGGTTCTGAACATATCAAGAGGCCATTTTCTTGCCCAAGTCAAAAACTAGTTTCCATTCCAATATTCCACCCTTCCCATCCCCTCTTCTCTTCCTTCCCCAGTTTTCCCTTCACCGTTTAAATTTTCTACAATGGAGGGGGTAAGTTAGATAAAAACCAACAAATTGATGCAAAGCAATTAATTTTGCATCCTAGCTATTGATTAAAATTCACATTATATAAATAAATGCATTAGCCAATGTGCTTTTGACCAAGGGGATGTTGGCTAATGCATATGTATGTTTTAATTAATTAATTGTTCTAAATTAATATATGATTTATATAATTTGTTGTTGATATATATATATATAACAGAAAAGCAGCTGGAAGGCTGTGCCACAATTCGGAGCATGGGATCACAAGGCAGGGGGCGATACTAATTACTCGATGGTTTTTCAACAAGCTCGCGCTAATAGGAAGAAGCACAAGAACGACTTAACACGCCACAGCCTTGGAAACGAACGCGAACTTCTCAACAAACAACCCGACGTCACTACTGATCCTACTACTCGTTATGTGGAGGTCCGTCACATACTATCTATTAATTTTATATATCCAACAACACAAATTAACTTTTTAATTTCGTAGACTACGTACTACTCTTGACATTGTTTTGATCCATATCCCCTTGGTCAAATTTAATTAAAATTAATTAGCACATGGATCATTACATGCCAAAGTACGTACGTACTACTTAATTGTTTATTCCACATGTACTATTTTTAACTTTTTTGTGCAGAAAAAGAAGAAGATGTTCTCATGCCTTAGTTGTTGTATTAGGCCTTGAGATCAATAATCTCGAATGCCACCAAACTGGAAACAATTTTGTTTCTATATTACGTACAGAAAATTAAAGCAATGTAAAACAGAAACAATATACATATATAGATGCATGAAATGTTTTTTTGAATATTGTATAAAAATAAACATTAACATAGTTGTATGACTATTTATTGAATTTAGTCATATTTATACTATATATATATATGACTATAATTTTGTTTTGGACAATGTGATTCTTTGAACAATGACTCAAGAAAACTGAATCTTAGAGGTTAAAGAGTATGCAACTGTTTTTGGAAACAATAAGCCCAAATGAATGTAAATATAGGGCATGGACCATGGGCCAGGAGTAAATGGGCTCTCACCATATTCTAACATCTAGTACTATTGGGGCCCAAATGTGAGTAAGGACTATAGGGTCTATTTGGATGGGTTTTGGCTCGGTTTTGTGGGTCTCGGTTTAAAAAAAATGGTTTGGGTGGTTTCGATGAAACCTTTGAGACCTCATTTGGATGGGTTTTGGCTGTTGGGTTTTGTAGTTTGAATAAGTTGAAACCTCACTTGGTTGGGTTTGGATTTTGGGGTTTAGGGGAAAAAGTAGGTGGTATGAGTCAAATCAATGTATTTTTTAGTGATATTTGGGGAAAAAAGTAGGTGGTAGATGTCAAATCAATGTTTTATAGGTTTTAAAAGTTTGAGTGTGAGTTTCTGAATATGTTTTTGATGGTTTTATGAGTTTGGCGAAAACTCATTTGAAAGGGTTTTGGCTCGGTCTCGCGAAACCCGCGAGACCGGGCCAAAACCCATCCACATAGAGCCATATATACTATTGTAATACCCCAATCCCACATTGATTATGGATGAATTGTTTGAATGGTTAATAAAGACTTAATCCACTTCTACTTGTCAACATTGGCTTAAGCATTTTGGGCTAGTAGACTAGAGCCCAACAATGTTGACAAGGCTAGAAATGGATCAAAGTCTTTACAAATGGTATCAGAGCCAACTCCGTGGTGTTATCCCTGGAGGGTGGTCTTGGGCTATTGTTCTGGACTCGACGAGGACGTCGAGTATTTGAGTTGGGGAGATTGTAATACCCCAATCCCACATTGATTATGGATGAATTGTTTGAATGGTTAATAAAGACTTAATCCACTTCTACTTGTCAACATTGGCTTAAGCATTTTGGACTAGTAGACTAGAGCCCAACAATGTTGACAAGGCTAGTAATGGATCAAAGTCAGAAAAGAAAAGATTAATCGTGAGGAGACTTTGCCAAGCTCCGCTTACATTTACAAAAAATTCTTGATAGTGTGGTTGAGAATGTATCACTTCTTTCATTGAATGTGGTGAAATCATGCTTTCATAATGAATGATATAATATATTTTTCTAGCTACAAGGTCTGAGAATGTTTTCTAAACTAGGTCTAAGTAGAAAATTTCCCCACTAATAGAGACAAGTAATTATCTTTTGGAAACATAAGATAACAAGTGAGTTGGTCGATCGAGTTGTGTTTGGATGGGTCCAGATTTAAAATATTTTATCAAATGTAGTAGGGTTGTCAATAGGTCATATTAGAGTCTACTCAGATTCGACTTTATTTATGTTGGATCGAATTGGGGTCGGTCCTAGATCTTGTTCATACTGAATTTCTACAGTTCAATGGATCGAATTGGAGTCGACTCGGATTCGACTTTATTTATGTTGGATCGGATTAAGGTCGGTCCCAGATCTTGTTCAAACTGAATTTCTACAGTTCAATGGATATTGGATCATTTTCGGATCCAATAAAAATTTTATTATCAAAATGTACACCAGTATTTCTTCTTAAAACAAGTTTATTAACTTTACGATTTTATTTATTTTAGCTTACATATTCAATTTTTCTTAACTATTTTTCGTGTTTTTAGATGAAAATACATAAAATAAAATTATGAGTGAATTATTAACTATATCTTCTTAAACTGATAGTAAAATATCATTAATGTTAATTCTTTTAATAAACATTATGTACATATGTAAATTTATCGTCGGACACGGATCTTTAACGAATCGGATTGACCTAGATATGTAACCACTCCACGTATTTCAAACTACGGAGCTTTACAATCGGATTAGATCCATTGAATCTCTAATCGAATTTAAATCCTAATAAATCGGGCCAGATTTGGATCGAATTGAAATATGCCCCATTGACAACCCTAACATGCAGATTGTGGACTGGCTCAAGGCGGGTCACACCATGGAAGGTTATACCCACTTTCGGGTCCGATTGGTCGTTGAACGGGATCTCTGCTTATTTGCTTAAATATATTTGTTGCATAATACGTTGTTATTTGACTAGCCTCAAATTACTCTTACGTTGGACTTTAGAATTGTGCCAAAAAAAATTCAAAGTTTTCACAAAAATGACGAATATTCTATCGAGCCCAAGACCGTGGCTGTGATGAGATCATCGTTAGGATGAATTGGTGAAGGAGCGTGTGTGGTCGAGCCAACTTGTATGTTTCCTCTCCCGTAACAAAACTTTGGTGTCCCTAAGTGGGGATGGAGGTGGGGCGTCTGGTGGGGGCGGCGCATATCGTCTAGTGCAACGAATAATAAATATTATGATAACAATATAAAACATAAGTCATGACTAAGTAATATAACTTTCTTCCACCCAAATTTTGCAATAAAAATATCTTTAAAATATACCATCACTTAAATTTTAACCAACGTTGTCTAGAATCGAATTTGTGCTCGACAATTTTTTAAGCATATAATTTTCGAGAAACTTCATTTTGTTCCAAAGTTTAATTTTTGAAAGTTCCATCATGAAAAATATTGGCTAAACCTATAAGAAGCAAAACAAAACATTTTATCCACCAAGTAATATATTTTAGATATTTTCGTGTTTGCTAATCATTCACTTAATACCATAATAACGAACAAATGTCGCAAATCCTTGCACTCTTTGAGCCATTGACCCTTGCAATTGATGATTGATTTTATTTTTTACGGGGATCATATATGGCATGTGAGTCCCTTCATAGTTTTATCTCTGTCCTTAAGGCCAGGGTCAGGGTTCCGTGGCTCTGAGGCTGTCTCTGCCCCTGCCTGGTCGTCTCTAATGGTAAGGCTCCGAACCCCAATTACTTTCAATTTCATTTATTCCCCACTCTCACCATTATAATAATAATTTTTATTTTTAATATTAATAATAATAATAGAAATAATAATAATAATAAACTATAATGATAATATAATAATAATATTTAAATACGGTAACAATGTGTAGACTTCATAACGACTTAATTGCCCATGTGTATGTAAAATACGGTTAACATGAATATAAATTATATGAATTTACTTCTCTTGTTAATTTAAGTATGTGTTAAAATATTTCTTACTTTAAATATTAATTTAAATTATTTGTCTAAGTGTTTAATTATATTTTCAACTAGAATTCAATATTTTTAGAAATATGTAGCCACCGATATTGTAATTAAATGATTTAATTTTTAATTACAATAAAAATAATTAAAATAAATTTTTTAAAAGAAATTATTAATTTTAAATATTAAATAAAATTCTAATTAAATATTTTAAATTACAATTCTAATTAATTCTAATTCTAATTACAATTCTAATTAATTCTAATTCTAATTACAATTCTAATTCTAATTAAAATTTTAACTAATTTATGAATTTAAATATTTTAATTACAATTCTAATTAATTATTAATGATTTTTCCATAAAAGAAATTTTAATTTTAATTATATTAAATAATTCAATTAAAAATTGGTGGCTATATATTTTTATTAAATACTAGCAAAATATACTAACAAAATTTATTAAATAATTCAATTCTACAACTTTAATTTAATTTAGGAGGAAATTTTAATTTATTAAATATTTCCTTAAGTAATTAATTAGAATTCTTTAAAAGAAATGGATAAAAGAAAAAAATTAAAGAAATTAATGGAAAAAAAACCAACGCGCCCCTCTTCTTCCTTCCCAAAACCCACGTGGCCCCGAGCCTCGAGGAGGGCCTCATGCGGCCCTCCATCTGCCCCCGTTCCCGCCCCTGCCCCGCCCTGCCCCGCCTTCCCCTGCCCACCCCCACCCATTTGGAAGCCATTGGAAATGGCGTAAGGCTCCAAACACCCTTTTGTTTGGAGACATTAATGTGGTTTCATTTTCTTTTCTTTCGATATGATATAGCTTGATTATACTTGTACTCAATTAATTAAATTTAAGTCTATATATTTTTTTTAAATACATTAATCATCAATCATTACAATAAAAATCATTTCAATAACTGCTAAGTACAAATAATTGCAAATAATAAACAATTACCAAAACGAGTAACTATAAACAGTGAATGAAAGTAATATTTTCAATTATATAAAAATCTCATTATTTAAATTAATGAACATATATCTATTATATGTTATATATTTAGTTAGAAGTACGTTAAACTTAACAATTATATATATTTGATTGTTTTTATTAATACTGAATAAACTAATTTACATGCATCGATCATAGGCGTATGTATATACGAAAAATAAATTAAAAGAGTGAAAATGTATAATGACATAATTAAATAATAACTCACTTACAAATCCACTTGCAGATGTCACAATATATGTTTTGAATATTAGATACAATTCGATGACAGATCCAATACATTGTAGACACGCAAAGAGAGAGGTGAAAGTGCATGGTCACTGCAATGACAAAAGCAAGACAATGGAAATAATTAAATAATAATGTGAAAATGATGTGATTCATCTTAGGAGACAATGAAATTTATAAAAGAGTAAAGACCAACATAGTGATGTAGATAAATAATATTGTATATAGTGTGATTTATGATCAATTGTAGCTACAAGGATCGATTATGCTTCAATAATTTTGAGAAGGAACTAAAAGGAGAGATTTAATACGTTTGAGTGCTGCTTTTTTTTATATTTATATGTTCCTTGATTCGGGGAGATTTATTGGCTAGAAACATCGAGAAAGATACATAAAGTTGCAAAAAGGAAATGGTTACCAGCCACTTACAACTTGAGTTAAATTTTGTTGAATTAAGTAATTGTAATTAAGTAGATAAGGTTACTAATTCTGTCAAGATCGATAATACTCTATTATTTTCATGGTAAGAGGAAACTTGAGAGATACACTTTAAATTGTTATTATAGATTATATATTGAACGATCAAATTTTCAGATATATAATAGTAGTATATTTTTTACATGCTAAGTGTCACGTTATTTTCGGATAGTTTAGACGAAAATAAGTTTCATTCTAAGATATAAAATGTTGTTTTCCAGAAATTAAATAACAATATCAACTATCGTTAGAGGAAAAATAACACTTTTAGTTCCATAGAGCTGAACTTTTAGTACTTTTGTTCGTGCATTTTATAAAACTGCACCTTTAGTCCAATATCTTTTAAAATATTTTATCCTTTTGATCCCATCGTATCTCATGGACCAAAAGCGCAAAAGTGAGAAAAAAATCTTATGTGGCCAAAAAATGCTAAATAGATACTAATCTAGGGGATTAAATTGCAACATATGATATTCATAATATTCAATTTACCCCCTGTGATTTAAAAATGAGCACTTTACCCCCCCCGTGTGTCTCCCTCAACCGGAGAGTATAACTCACTCGCCGAAATTAAGAGTGGACATGAAAAATATTTTTGTAACATAGAGGGTAAAATACAACATTTATCATAACACATGTGGTAAAGTGCCACATTTATCATAATACATGGGGGGGGAGGTAAAGTGCCACGTATAAGAGGGGTCGTTTTGTCAATTCGTATCTTTTTTATGTTTAAAAATATCAGGGAGTCGGTGTGAAAATTCTGTAAAATCATAGGAGGGTACAACTCTTTTTTTTTAAATCACAAGTACGTGAACATTATGCAATCACAGGGGATAAATTGCCAATACCTCAATGCAAGACTAAAAGGTTCAAAATATTGGATCATAAATCAATTTTGTAAATTATAAAATCAAGAGTATTGAGAATCAAATTTAGTCTAAAAATGCAATTTTTCCTGTGAAATAATATATCAAGAATTAAATTATTAAAAAAATACCAACAATTATTTTTTGTACCATAATTGACAATTTTCAAATTGCCCTTCAATGGATAGCATCGCACCATCGGTGAACAACGAACTTTTAGGCATGGACCATCGATGCATTTCTGAATGCACCGATGGAACAACCTATGATCAATATATTGCGATTGAAGGATGAGCAAAACATATGACACCGATGCGAAACCGAACATGGTTAAGCTGACTACATAACAAACATGGCCCAAGTCAATGGAGAAGATAAGATCACATGCTTGGACTAACTCTCAAACTATTTTGGCCACATTAACACCTAACAAACTTGTTGATTGGTCTCTTAAATGCACACACATTTCAAGGGAGGTTACAACCATGCGCGCGCCTACCGCAATCCACACTCATACGGAAATTCAAGAGCTATAGATGGAAGGCAAACCCGCTCCCCAAAATGTCTTTAAATAGAGACTTACACTCGGCATGACAAAATGATACCCCTCCACACAAACAATCACACTCTCTACGAGTCAATTGAGCACACATGTCATCAGCGGAATTGCTTCTAAGAGCTCCACACGTGGACTTCAAACTCATCTTAGCTTCTCATAGCTCATGGTGACTTACACATATTAATTTATCTTAAATGGCGAATTAATAGTTTGTAATAGGATAGGTTATTGGCAATTTAGCCAAGACAATGTTAACATAGCTTTCATAGATTAATGTGTTTCCAACTGCACTTAATAATTTTTTTTTAGGAACTAAAGGTTAACTTCATATATCAAAGTGAATCATCGATTATAATGTCTAAAACAGAAGAAAAGGAAAAGCTAGATGAAGCAAGTTTGGCTAAACAATGCGCAACTTTATTACACTCCCTAACTATGTGGGAAGCCCGAAAGAGAAGAAAGTCCTTCGCCAAAAGTTTGATATATTCAAAAATATGTCCTAGACTTCCTTATTAACAATTCCATTAATGACTGAAGAGCAGTCCCCTTCCAAAATCAAGTTTTGTCAATCAGAGATGTGGAAAAATTTAGTAGCTCGCAAGGCTGCCAATGCTTGCACTAAACACACTGTTTGCATGGTTATTGTTGGGATTCGGTAAGATAAACAACCCTTAACGCAGCGGAAATTAAAATTTTTAGGACTTCTTACGGAATCTTGCCAGGATACTAAACTAGTTGTATATATATGAATAATAAAACGACTAGAATAATTCAGATCTAAATTATACTTGTCTCCTTGCAAATCCAAACTGCAGAAAAGTCGTTGTGTTTCTCCCTCGACTGGTTCGATCCCAAGCTCCTAGTAGCGCCCCACGTGTTGCGCCTCTACGGGTTGATACACCACAATATCACGAAAATAATATATCCTAATCGGCTAGAACAAAAGATATATTAATATCTAAAACTAGAGAACAATATGGAGCAAGAATCGAAAAACGAAAATCTCTTCCAAGAGGAAAGAGAGTTCGGCCGATTTGGGGAGAGAGAGAGAGGGAGAGAGTTTTTCTTGACTTAGATTTTGGCTCTTCAATTGTGTGTATGAGATATGACATCAAGTCTCCTATTTATAGGTATCTCATTATCCTAATCCTCCTAGGATTAGGACTCCTAAGTCTTCTAACTCTCCTACATGGGTCATGGCCCTTTTAATTGGAAGACCAAGTCTTTTAATTAATTCATGGCCCATACTTGATTTAATTAATTGGGTCTTTATTTAATTTCTCAATTAAATAGCCCAATCAATTTATTTCTTTCTCATTTAGTTAAATTAGACTATAAGTCTATTTAATTAAATATTTCCATAATTAATTAAATCCAGTTTAATTGATTAACTCACAAATTAAATTCCAATTTAATTTATAGTCTTGATCCAATTCCAATCGGATCTTCTTCGCTCCAATTGGGTCGACCCAGTAGATCTAGTTGACTCAGTTGTTCTTCATTTCCTCGCTTTCGCTTCATGTGTATTGTGTATGCCCCCGTAGGTTCACCACATAATTGGCCGTGGGTTATAATTAAATATTTATTTAATTACTCGAGCATTAAATACTCTAAATCAATCGAACACTCTGTCGACTGATCATTCCAAAATTAGCACCCCTGCTAATTTGGGAATTCTCCCACACTCCACGGTCGATGTCTGGCCACAAGCCCATGGAGCCCAATCACTGGTGAATTAATTCAGTGAACCTTTTAATCATTTACAATTTCCATATACGCTATAATCTCTCCATCGATCGATCTCCCAGTCAAGACTTAAGGACATGGATTTTTCATCGGTTCCCTTTTAATTGGTTTTGACCTTATGCATTCTGATCTTGAAATAATTCTCTTTGACTTAATCTTTATGAGCTACTTTCATAAAGCCGTCAGATACCTTGGCCAAGGATTTTACCAGAATTAATTTCTCACAGAAATCCATAGGAGAATTTCCCAACCTATCAAGTCGGGTCAATGGATCCTTTGTTGATGATATGAACCTGCATACGAGTCCCTCTATACCCAACGTGAATCCACAGAGACTTTCTGGTAATCTCCAGTCGGTCGGAACTCACATCTAAGTATAGACGTTCTCGCACCAGATAAACCCTATCACCTCAAGTATTTAGGGATCATTCCTCGTATACTATTTTAAATTAGAATAACTTCAACTTCGATATGCGACTACCGCTTCCATGGTGAGTTATTTCCTAATTGGGGTATTCAGTGCGCTTGCATCCCAGCAAGCCACCCACTTATGTGTATCGACTATCCCAGTCACGCTCGTGGACCCCAGCGTTCTCCAGTTCATCGGAGTATACACATTAGTGAGAGTCTAACCGAATCCAACGATGTCCTATCTCGATTGGATTCTACGACTCTTGAATATGTTCTAGATCACGGCCTTGGAGATCAGTCCACGGGTTGTCCCATAGCCCTGTGATCTAAGGACTTCTATCCTTATGCGTAGATAATTATTACATAAGATGAAGGTGACCATATAAATAAATGCATTTATTAATCCATTTGAATGGTCCTTTTAATTTAAATGCAGCCAAAACAATTGGCTTGCAGGACACTATTCTATCAGTTATCACTGGATCAACGTGCATTACGGTTGCACTTAGCCTTTAAATATGCACTGGTTGCACGACCAACATCGATTCAACGTGCATTCCGACTGCACAACCCCTTCTAACTACACTAAAATTGTTTAAGTCCTGCGAATATGCAGACATAGAGAACCATCAAATAATAATAGTTTGTATTATTCCGTCAGTCGCTTGACTTAGTTAGTTTCACCTAGGTGCACTACATGGTCATCGAAGACTGTTAGTTACGTTGTTCGTCAAACGTATTGATGCATCCACACTTTTAATTTTAATCACACCCGATCGCCGATAAGACCGGGAGCGATTTAGGCCAAACAATAATAATTAATAGACATGACTTGCAATTGAAAAATCTTTTAAGCTAAATTTGGTCATAAGTTTCATTTGGAAGAATAAAAAAAGAAAAAAAAAATCCCTCATTGTTTTTTATATGCTAATGGCTCCACTAATATCCAATAGTTTAGTTATTTAGACAACAAAAAGATTCACATGAAATGTTTTTGTTTGACATTTGTTTGGATTGATACTTGATAGTAATCCTTATAGGATAGGTGGGAGGCCAACTTATTTGATTTTCTCATTGCGACACGTAACAAAACCATGCCCACCAATAATTTGTTGCTTTCCATAATTTTGATAATAGAGGATACATCATATCCGACATCTATCCATCCAATTTCCACAATCTCCACGTTAATAATAATAATCACTTAAGAACCCAAAGTGGAATGCAAAAAAGTTAATGGGTTGAATACATTGAATCAAATCATGTTTATTTGCCCCACTTACCAAAAAACTGACATTTTCCCATTTTTTAACGTTGGATTGTTGTCTGGATGACACAGAACTAACAGAAACAATTAAAGTGCAAAAGATAATGATTTTAATTGAAAGCTTATTGTTAATTTTTCTTGATGATTAATTACAATAATTACTGAAATTACACTATTCATGGCCAGACGTAACAAAAATCACAAGACGGTCATTATAAAGTAAGGTGGACATTTTTATGTCAATGAAAAACTTAAAGGTCTGTTTGTTTGATTTTTCTTAAAATTATTTCGTGTTTGGGAAAAATGAAACAAAAATTTCAATACTTTTTAAAATTAATTTATCATCTCTCAATTTTCTCAAGCTACTCTCTCTCGATCGAAAGCCAAACAAACAATAATATTTTTATCTCTAAAAAAAATTCGTGCAAACTCTATATTGATTTGACATAAAATAATTAGTCTCTTACACAACTTATATCACATAACAATCATGATTTGATACATAGTTTTACATAACTTACACCTATTTCCTAACTCTTCCAAAAAAACATACACCTACTTTATTTTTCAAACCACTCTCTCAAAATTCAAACAAACAACAATACGCAAAACGAGATTATTTCACAAATCTCTACTACTTTCCAAAACTACTCTCCCAAACACCAAACATACCCTTAAACATGCAAAATCTAATTAGTTAAACTATAGAGTAAGCTGAATTTATTAAAAAATGGTTATTCAACATTGCAATTGGGGTTGATAATGGGCAAATTTCATTGAATCGATCCAGTCTGAATCAGCCGATCGATAAGATTTTGATCTGATTAAGAAAATTTGAAGAATTGTAGAAAGAATATAAATCTTGATTTATTCAATAAAAGATTCAATATAATAAAATATTATATATACATAATGTTGTATTTTGATAAGTAACATTAGTACTATTTTACCATCCATTTAAAAAAATATTAGTTAAAGATATTGCGTTATCTTTTGAGTTTGATCCTTCTCTCAATATCTTTGATTTCTACCCGACATTAGTAATATTATTACATAAAGTTTAGAGAACAAAAATTTCGTTTCATATTAGTTAATGTTTTATTATCGAACCGCTCATTAAAGAATATTAATTTGGACAATTGGGTCGGTGCAATAAAATATGTTTAGGCTTTATTAAAGGGGACCAATTTCCTCCGTCCCACTCGTAAATTCATCCCAACACCCACTAAATTTGGAATATAAATTGAAATGACGATAGATAATTGTGACAATATATTTTACAATTTTGAATTAAAAAGAAAAAGAAGAAGAATTCTTTTTAAGCTGTTCTTACCGAATTAAAAGAACATTCTCATAACTTGACTTGAAATTAGTCATTTAAATTTCATTAAGCTTAAATTGCTGACTTATCAAGTTAATTATATTATATTTGATAATTCAGAAACAAATGCTACTAAGGGAAATTTAAGTCAAATCTGACCATACCACATTCAAATTATTAACAAAATAAATATACCCCGTATTATTTTTGATTGAATAATATATTTTTTCAGTGAAATCATTACAAGACATGATTATTAAGCTTACAATACACAATTAAGCTTAAATAAAATTCTAGAAATGATTAATTACAAGGCATGCATAATTGAACTAGTACTTTATAGACAAAATGCTTGAAAGTATAAAAATACTTACAAAATGTAAAATATTTTCTCATTAATCAATTAAGTTAAGATAAACCTATGTTTAAATTCCACAAAAGAATAGATAAAATTGTATTCTACACAATTTTTTTTACCTACTAGTAAATGTAAATGGCTATAATAGTTCACACAGAACCAATGATTTCCTCTCTTTTTTTCTGTTTTTTTTTTATAAAAAAATAAAATTTGGTACAAAGAACCAATGATTTCTTGTCCACTAGAATCCGCGTGGACCTGCATTTGGTAGCCCAAAACTTGGAAAATATTAATTATATTATCACCAACCACGTTCATGGACCTCTGCAATCTGCATATATTTTGCTATTTGTTAACATGAGAAGATCCAGGAGTCCTTCTGTCTCCATTTTTAAATCTGAGTCATAAAAAGATTATACTTAAACAATCTGGATCAGTAATCTACTTATTAAATTTGATATCGTGGGATATTATGATATGCTAAAATTATTTTTTTTTTCCATTTTTATCCGATATACTTATTAGTTATTAGTATGAAGGCATGTTGTATTGCTTCAAAAAGCCTAAATTAACAAGATAGATGAATTGCAAGAAATTGATGAAGGTGGTTCACTTAAGTAATTTTATTATGTGGACATCTAGTTATAGCAACAAAATTGTTTATATTTGACTAACAATTATAGCAGTAGTAATGGCAATGGCAATCAAGTAGCTTCAAAGATTTTTACAAAAATTTCCATTTATACACCTGCCAATTAAATATTTTGATTGAGTTTATGTTTGTCCTTAAATTAATGTTGAGATTAAATATCGATATCCAATGTGGTTGGACCAAGTGGTAGCGGCTTGTGACCCCCAGAGGTAAAGCTCAAGTTCAAATCTTACTGGGGCCATTGATGACCTATATCTTATAGGCTCTCTGGTTCGAACTGACGAGTTGTAAATACATGTTTTAGTAAAAAAGAAATCGAGACAAATACATCTTATAAGATTTTAGACTTTTACCTACATGGCTACATGTCACAACTCGCAAGATTAAACTTTCTTATGTCTTTGATTTGGTTTGTTTCACCTACACGTGAAGGAGTGTTGAAATTAAATGTTTCACATGAATTGACTACCAAAACTATGTACACCTGAAATATTCTCACATTTTGAGCTAGCTCACCCAAATTATTCAGAGCTCTTAGACCAATCCATGTAAATTTAATAACTGACAATTCTTTTTCATCATGCGTATCCTTAAATCAACCAGAGGTAAATAAATATAGATACAAAATTAATTCTACATTTCAATTCTAACCTTCCGATTTTGTTAATAATTTCTATACATGGAGTGTTACTTGTTAACTTTAAAGTTCAAACACCATGTACAATGATCGAAAACCAAATTTTCAATGAACCTTTTTGGTTGGACTAAATTTTCGAAAAATGCAAACCCCATCATCACCCATTGATTGGATCCAAAATTCTACACTTTAGATATGAAAATTCAAAAATTAAAAAAAAAAAAATTAAAAATCTAAAAGTTGTCCTACTTGTTGGGCACCGTTAAGCAAGCCCTCTCAACTTGACCTCTATTATTTTTGTATCTCTGATTTTCACATGCCTTGTTATCTTAGGCACATACATTTTACTGGCAATCCTTACTTTACTCCAACTTGATGTGTGCCTGGAAAAGAGAGGGATGGCCAAAAATTTGCTTCGAAATCCGCAAAAAAAAGAAGAAAAAAACAGACTCGTAAGCATCCACCTTTAACCATAAACCACCCATTTTAATTTTTAATTCATTAAAAAGTGAAGAAAAAAACAAGTAGTGTTCTTGTTTCCATTCTGCAATTTGCATCCTGCCCTTTTCTTGTTTTGCGCATTCAACATTTCTACAGGAATATATACACAAAATACATACATATATATATAGAAAGAGAGAGAGGGCTTCTGTGGGTTGAGAGATAGATAGAGAGGGGTTCAATTGTTGTACCCTTCATCATCCTCACAGAAATTCTCCTTTTTTTCTTTACAAATCATGAAAGCTTGTGTTCTTTTTGTATACTTGGTTCCTTTTGTAAGTTAAATTTAGCAGTATTGCTCATTCCAAGAATTTGTGGTTAAACGAAAGGTCTTTGTACTTGGGACTCCGCACTTTTTGAGTTTTACATTTTAAAAAGCTCATGGTAGATTCCAACTCACTTTTAGGCAAGTAATTGTAAATTTATTGTTGCTCTATTTACCTGATTTTCTGTTCCATTAACAGTTTTTCTTGTGTAGTTAAGCTAAGATCTTTTTAGTTTTTTTTTCAAGTAATTCTTGATACGTTTCTAGAGATAATCTTCTTTTAGAATTTTTTTTTGACGAGGCCCACAATTTGGGTTAGGTGGGCTTCGTCTTGGCCAATAAAACCCACAATAATTCTTTGATAGAGATTTGGAGATCTCTTTTTCTTCTTTTTCTATAAGGAGGGGGGTGAAGAAGAAGATAAAGACATTAGTTTTTAAGGATACTTTACTTATATTCACAAGTTCTATTATTGGTGGCCTAACTTTATTGCATCCCCCCCTAAGTTCTATCAATATATATGTGCCTAATTGGAGTCCAACCCCTGTAGTCAAATGTTTTGCTTCTTGTTAACTTGTTGCTTCTCTTTCCTCTTCTTCTACAAATCTCTTTCCCTTAAACCAATCCCAATTTGGGTTTTTGAAATGAGACTTCTTTCTCTTTGGAGTTGCAAAGACTTTTCATTCATCCCCTTCACCAAATCCATAAGAACCATTTTCTTAAGTTTAACTCACTCCCTTTCAAATTCAAGAATGTCACCTAAGACGAAAAACCTTAAATTCAAAGTGGATTGTGTTGATGTAAAATCATCGGAGATGTCCATATTAGATTTACCTGACCTTGTTTTAGAATGCATTCTTGAAAAGATCCCACCTGAGGGTCTATGTAGAATGGCTAGTGTGTGTACCTCTTTAAGAGATAGATGCATAAGTGATCACTTATGGGAAAATCACATGAAAAACAAATGGGGTACAACCGTTGGCCCTTCTGCATATAGGGAATGGCAATGGCATCTTGCTTCAAGTAAAGGTTCAATCTTTTTCAATCAAGGCAAACCCAAGGGACTGCTTGGCTATCTTGCTCACTTATGGCCTCTTGCATTGATTAGATCTAGTTTTAGCAATATTAACAAGAAGAGGAATTTCCCTCCAATTGATTCAGTTATGTCTTGGTATCTTGCTCTTGAGTCTGGCAAGTTTTGGTTCCCTGCTCAGGTCTATAACCGTGAGGTATCGATTTTTTTTTACCATGAATTCTTCATTTTGGAAAAGAAAAAAAATGAATTTTGGTTTGTATTGAGGTGTTTGTTGGGTCTGATTTGCAGAATGGTCATGTTGGATTCTTATTATCATGCTACGATGCTGAGCTTAGCTATGATCAAAGAACGGACACTTTCCAGGCTAGGTAGATTCGGAATTATGCTTTTTTAGCAATGAAATGAAACTTTTTACTTTTTTGAATTTGATTGAACTTGAATGCAAAAATAGTGAAGTTTGTATTGTTTTTCACGAGTAGATATCCGCCACATGGAAGGAGAGCAAGTACAATAGAGAGTGGTGTAACATGGAATAGAGTTAGAGCTCCCCCTATCGAAACTTCTCCACACGATCTTCATATCTCTGATTGTTTAAATGAGTTGCACCCTGGTGATCACATTGAAATCCAGTGGAGAAGAAACAAAGAATTTCCATATGGTATTATTTAAACTATACTAGAATTACTCAATGTTCTTTACTCATTTGTTAGTTGTTCTTCGACTCTAAACATGAATGTTTATGGATGCATTTAGGTAGACATGAATTCAATAATTTTCTCATTATTCTAGTGTTCTTTTCATTTTGTTGATATATGGTGCTTTGTGGTGGCTTTTGATTTGTCCGGGATGGATGAAACCTTGCTAAGAAACACTTCCTTGTCTACAAAGTATACTCGTTTAAGAATTTTTTTAATTAGAAGTGTAAAATATTTTCTGCAAAAGAGGCACACATCCCTCAAGTTGGCCTTAATCGACTTCTTTCCACTTTTCCGTGTTCACATTATTCTTTATTCTTGAAATGGAAGGTGGTCAGTCATTCTTGTTAGGTAGTAAATTTTGTCATCTAGTACATACTGACTATGTAATTTTGAAACATAACCAATAAAATTGACACATGATCAAATCCATATAAAACATGTCGTTTAGTTTATTGATAATGTCTCATTTTGATGCACAGGTTGGTGGTATGGTGTTGTAGGCCACTTGGAAACATGTGATGGCAATATCAATTACTGCCGGTGTCATGATAGTGGTGAGTAACAACCATGTTTTCCACATTAATTTCAATATAAAAAAAAAGTCCCATAACATATTATCAAAATTTATGCTTTTATCCATTGTAGGCCCTTTGTTATAATGGTCCATGAGACAAACACTTAGTAGTTTGTTATATTCTCTTCCAACATAGCTATAAGTGGTGTTTCAGTGGGACATTTATGGCCAGCCAAGCTAGAAAAAGACTTAAACTTTTCCATGATTCTTAAACTTTTCATATTGCATTCAACTTTATCTTCTTTACGTACGTGTCGAGTTGCTATTTGTTGTTCCCTTTTGGGATTTTCCAACTCTGAACTTGTGTGTCTACAGATACACTGGTGCTGGAGTTCAATCACTACACTCCTGGTTCACGTTGGAGAAGAACAACTGTGAATAGAAAAGACTATAGAGAAGAGGGAAACGAGGCAGATGGATTCTATGGAGGAATTCGAAAACTTGGTACCAAAGAAGAGATCTTGACATGGAAAAAACTATGGCCAGCTGAAATTCTTGAATAGTTTGCACGTAATTTTTGGTTAGAGTTCGATTAGCAGATGAATAGAAAGGCCATCTTTCTCTACTGAAGGATAGAGCCTTGGAACTGAATTATTTTTGGCTCCTTCACTTTCGGTGCACATCGTTTCTCATCAGCTGTAAATTAATTGATAGGCATTGTACCAATTGTATAAATTGCCTCCATTGAATTCGAAATAGGTGTAACATAAAATCCATGACATATGGTGAATTATGCAGTAATCTATGTAGCTTGTTTAGGCAATGTAAATACTTTCAATATTTACTATTGGGCTGAAACTTGTAAAAAACCAAAAACGAGTTAATTGCAAGATACCCTTCCTGTGTAATTTCAAGTTGGTAAATTGGACAGGATTCCAAAATTGTATAGAGGATCCATTCGATTAAAAACATATACTATTTGAAATAGAAACACTGTATGACTTGTAACCCAAAAAATGAAACTTTAATAACTTTCTTGATCACAAGGCAAAGTTCTTGAAGTCACATTTGCAGAAAAGAAATCGAAATAATATTGATTGACGCTTGATAAAAGTCGCAAGAATCTGAAACTTTCCACAAAAAATGTGATTCCATCACTTGACTTTGCTTGGGGTTCCAACTCCATAACCTAAGCAGAAGACAAAAGATGGCTTATATTCCACTACAGCCATCTTTCTGTCAGAAGCCATACTCTTCTTCCCACTTGCATTACCATTTCCCTTAAATTTAAAGCTCAATCTACTAAAATAACTCGATTTTTGTACTTCCGAGCTCATCTTATTTTCCTTGCCTCGAAATGATGCATACTTGAAGAAAATCCCTTTAAGTTTATGCACCTTACTTTCCTCCTTAACATTTGCCATATTTTCTTTACCTGATGATATGGGCTTGTCCAGTCCATCTTGCTCTAGTTTCACGGGCCTTACCCTCGAGCTCTTGGACCCTCTCTGGCCGAGTCCCCCTTCTTCTCTCGTTTGATCTCTAACCCATCTTGCATACGTCGATCCTCTGAACTCCAATGGTCCACTATAGCTTGGTTTCGAAACTTGCACTGGCTTCTCTTCTGGGACATTTATATTTGACATGGCCCTGAAAGGTGAATATGATCTCGAGCGCCTATGTGTGCTATTTCTCCCTCTCTTTTCTTCTTTCACTTTCTGTAAGGCCACCATGAAAGGATCAAAATCATCGTTCCATGCATTTTTACGTGAAAACGGGATTTTGCACACGGTTCTTGGAGATGGAGAAACAGGGGATTTTAGGCTAAAACTGTTGGAATCTTTGTCAGTTTGAAGCCTTGGAGGAAGTTTTAAAGGCATGACTAAACCATTGAAGAAAAGTTCATCAGCAAATGCCATTGCCGGAAGTGAATCGCCACGTTCTCTATACTTTTGCCTAGCTTCCTCCTCAAAACCGTGGCTTCTTTCATATTCATAGTGTATATGACCACTAAACTTCTTGCTAGTATCAAACTCAAAATCTGAGCTTGGATCATCACAAATAATGGGATTTTTCGGTTTTCTTTGTGGACTAGAGGGTGCGCTGTAGTAGTAATCGGGCTTGCTACTACTTCGACTATAGGCGTTTGGGGAAGTCGAGGCACTGAGATAGATACAAGGGGAAGAAGGATTTGTGGATTGCATTTTGTGTGTAAAAGAATTGGAGAGTGGCAGAAAACAAGAAGTGTTCTTTGTTATTATAAATGAGGTTTTTGATTGTGCTATACTTTATGGACCTGAATTTAAGGATGGCCTAACTCACATGTATGACTCTTTACTTGCAAAATAATATTCAAAGTTTGAATCAAATACACAAAAGCAGCAAAAAAATACTTGTAAGTGTCCTCAACGATTAACAGCTAAAAAGTATTCTAATTTTCTTTAGTTGTGGTGAGGTCTAGAGAATATTTAATTGACCAATTGTTCATTGTGGTCCATTTATATCTTTGTAGCATCAAATTTATTTTTATATGTTTGAACTTTGAATGTATAAACTTTGTTCTAATGACAATCTTTTTTTTTTTAAAACAATTCTAGTGACAATCTTATCACTCGCTCATATTATGTAACTTGTCCTTTATTGCTTGGAATTTATTTAGTATTATTTTGGCAAATTACTGGCCTTAGGGCTTAGACTTGTCTCCTGTCGTTTTTATGACTTTAAGACAATTAGCAAAATAAACAAAACAACACACGGTTTGTACCAAAATTTGTTTTCTCCAGAGCATGTGTCAAATTTTGGTAATATTTCCAGTTGATACTTGGTACTGTTGTAATGAAGTTTATGTTAAAGAAAGACAAAAAAGGTAATTTGCATGATTCAGCCTTAAGATAAGTTCTGTTTAATGCAGCTGATTAACATTGCACGAAAAAAATTAGTTGTGTCTTTCAGATCGGGTTTTGATAGCAAAAATGTGTGAAAGTATTAGTGATTGGATAATACTTTCTAGAGAGTGATTTAATCAACGGATACGAGTGGTGAAATCGGCTTTTGTCTAAGAAAATATTCAGTTTTCAATTTCGTTAAATAATTGACTCGTGATCTTCTAGATACATAATTAAGTAAAAATTTGAACTTGAATTCGCTATGTAAAAACTAGATAAGATGTTTCTTGGGATAAACAATTATAATCAGGTAATTTCATGCCAAAAAATCCCGAAATTTTCATGGTGATTTCGGGTGTAAACAAATAGTAACTATTTAATCTAACATGCCTGAAATTCCAAAAAATGTTTTCATGGCTTGGATATAAATTTCTTTCAGCATTTTATAATGTAGAAAGAAACTGCAAATTCCCAAGTAGCTTGTTTGGTTGTCAAGAAAGTGAGGGAAAATTGTAGGAAAAGGAAAAGGAAAGGAAAGGAAAGGAAATGGAAAAGAAAGTCATTTTCCTCTACATGTTTGGTTGTCAGGAAAATTATTTTCTTGCAATTGTTTGGTTGTCAAGAAAATTTAGGAATATAATATTTTTGATTAATTCAATGTTTGATTATGATACTTTCAAAATTGTAAAATATATTAAAAGTGATTGCAAAATAAAAATTATCAAATTAATCTCTAAAAAATATAAAGTCAAATTGAGTTATTGAATCAAATAAAAGCTAACAATAATGAAATGAATAACAACTTAATTCATTTGAAATTTAAGTTAATTACCCCATGATCGATCATATTGTATACGTTTTAGTCACCGAATTTATATCAATTTTCAAAGTTAACAAGGGATTATTGTCAATTTTTAAAGTTAACAGGGGGTTAGTGATAATTTTTTAGGTAAAATGGGGTGCTTTTGCATCATTTTGTTGGGGTATAATTGTTATTATGTCTTGAGACTTGAGAGGGTATTTTTTTGCTAATAATAAATAAGCATAAATGGGTTTTTGGTAAGAAAAACTCATAAATGGGGGATTTTGATAGTTAGAAAAAGTACAAGGGGTGTTTTGCAATTTACTGTAAAATTTTCCCAGGATTTTCCTAGGATTTCCCCATCAAATTGGTGGGGAAATTTTTTCTTCACAAAATTTTCCTGCAGGAAAGTTGATGGAAAATAATAACTTCCTTTCCTGCTATCCAAACAACAAGTGGAAGAAAAAAAAACTGACTTTCCTTCACTTTCCCTCACTTTCCCGACAACCAAACAATACAAAGTAGAATTTACTACTAAAAGTCCAATTGTTCTTGGGTTGGGCTTCTCTCTGGAATCGGCCTAATGAATTTCCTTAAAGCTTTCCCGTGTTGGGCTTTCATATTACAAGCTAGCCCAACTTTAGTAACAGATCAAGTCTCGGGCCCAGCACATTACCAAAATAAGATCTAAATATTAAACATAAATTTCCTATTTTCCTTAATAATAATTTTTGTTTGAGTTTCATGGAAGCTGTAGCAGTGGCACAGCAGCTCCAATACTTCCCTCCAAAACCCCAGTGTTTGATGACGTCACCAATCTACTTCAAATTACCTTCGCCGCCGCTGCTCCGCCTTGCTCCCACCGCAGCAGCTTTCAGGCTCTTCTCCACAACCTCCGCCCTCACTACGGTCACCCCTGACCAGGAAACAGTATCAACTCCAGAACCCTTGAAGCCGAACCCGAGCCCCAATAGAAGTAGAAAGGGTACCACGAGGGATAGAAAGGTAAATTTAGACGTCAATCAACTCAAATTGAACTGGCTGAGTTCCCTCTCTTCCCCTTTGTCGAACCATTCAAATGACTCCGGATGCTGCAATGCGGACTCGGGTTGGATAATAGGTGTCGATCCTGATCTTTCTGGAGCTTTGGCTGTTTTAAAACCCGACAATTCTCCTCAGGTAAAACATAATCGAAGCTTTCTGCTGTTATTGTGCAGTTTTCATGGAGTTGTACCTCAGCCATCCGAACTTGCACCTTCCCAATTAGCTTGTCTTCTCTTACTTACAGGTATATGATTCTCCGTACTTGAAAGTATTGGTGGGCAAAACATTTAGGAAGCGTCTAGATACCAAATCAATTATTCAGATGCTTCAAAGTGTTGATGCTCCAATTGGTATGACCACTGCTTAAGTGCATTCTTTCTTAGCTCTTCGATTGAATTTCACAAATTAAATTTGACGGCATTTGCTACTGTGGCCAAACTATTCTTTGTCATCTCCTACTAGTAATTGACTGCAATCACTTTCCGTGGTAAATGGATTACACTCTAAGCTTTTCTTGTGTGATTACCCATTTAGATTTGTACACCATAGCAAATTTGATTTTGTAAACTCTCTAGCTCTACATAATCTCCAACTAAATCATTTTCTTAACATGCTTTGATTATAAAATTTTGTGCTACTTGCAGGAACCACTGCGTATCTAGAGCAATCAATTCCATATCCCCAAGATGGTAAGCAGGTTAGAACCCTCGATCAGCAGAAAAGGACATTATGCTTTCCCAATGAGAATTGTGTATCCAGTTGTTATATCTTTCTTACACGGGTTCTTCTTTTGCATTCTTGCCTTTCTGAGGGCTTGGTTTAGCTCATATCAGCAAAATCTTATTTGTGTAGATTTTTCGCAATTCTTGGAACCATCTTAAGGTTAGTTGCATTGTTTTGTTTTTGGTGATGGTCTTTTGAAGTATACCTTTCTGTTGCACTAAAGGGTTGGTGGAGTGGAGGATTTGGATATGGACTGTGGATAGGGATCCTGGTTGCATCCGGATATTCTGTTGTTCCAGTTCCATCATTGTTGTGGAAAAATGAATTTAAACTCGCAGGAAATCGTTCAAGCAAGGTTTGTCTGATCTTACAGGGTACACAAGCCTGTTTTTCTTACTTTATTTTATAACAGGTTTAAATTTTGAGATGCTTGAATTTAGAATTTCTTTTCTAACTTGACATCTGATATTACGTTCTTAAAAAGTATAATTCTTTGTGCTTTATAAAATCTGAATGGGACAGTTATTGCTTTGTTCGACAGGATGACAGCAGAGAGCTCGCTTCCACTCTATTTCCATCAATGAGTTCTCTGTTGAAACGGAAGAAAGATCACGGTTAGTATGATCCCCTCTATTACAATATTGAGCCATTCCTTTAGATATTATTTGTTGAGCAAAGTCTAGTTTTTTTATTATGGTTATTATTGGTAATAGTTGGAAGTGAAACAAGAAAGAAATTAAAGCCTGAAACCAAAATGTATACTGATGAAAATTATCTGGGCCAATATTCATGACAAGTTATGGGACTATTTGATTGTCTAAGTTCAGGGTGTCAAAATGAAGTATATAGGATTTTACAATTTGTTATATGAAGGACCAAAAGAGCCTATGTCAAGTCACAGTTTAAAAGTTCTGCATGACACCAATCAAATCTCTTTACAATGAATTAGAACATGTTGTAGTTTATATAGACTTCAAAGTCTCCTATCGTGTTTTGAAATTCTAATTTGGAAATAACAGAACCCATGAACTAGTATTAAAAGCTTATCATGACAATCTTTGTCCATGAAATAAGAAAATCTAAGGAAAATGATTGGAGATGGTTATTAAGGAGTCCAATATGCACTCCTAAATCAATGAAGCTGTTGGGCTTAAACTTTTTTTACAATCGAATAGTCTGCCTTTAAAGTTAGTTTTCGATACGCCTTCATTTTTTTAATCATACAGGCCGTGCTGAGGCTCTGCTAATTGCTGCTTATGGTAAAGGGCTAAAAGCAAACCTTCATTCTTCTTGCATCTTGGAAGACTTGGTGCCTTAAAAGCAAGATCTCCAGCGTTCATTACATATATCTATGGGCCAAATTCAGCATTTGGTTGCTCTGGTTAATTATCGGGAGTTGCCTTGGTAAATAGTACAATTTGACGTATATGTTCATTCAGGGAAGAAGCTGATAGGTTTTCGTGGTTCAGTGGCTCCCTCATTCCTCATGGTAATGTCTCCATCTTTAGAATTAACTTATTTTTGTTGGATAAAGTTCCAATTCGAGGTAACCGAAGAAAAAGCTGCTCTATAGTTTAAAAAGTTCCTGTTATATGTATATAATTTAGAGAATTGTTGGCCACTTATGTTTCACTCTTGAGAAATGGCTACATTGTTGTAGTTTAAGAAAACTGGTTAGGACCCTTTGTGTTCCCTGAATGTACTGGTGTATATTTTCTTGAAGTTTTAATTACCTATGTTTCTTTTGAACCGTAAATAGATATCCTTTTATAGTTATTTATGTACGTCCATGATACTCTATATTTCTAGTAATGTTAAAACTTAAAAGAAATGCCAAGATTGGAATAAATATGTGGAAGAAGGCAAAAATCTCAAACCTTTGCTCGGTTTAGGTTATACAGAGGATTAAGCCAAGGCTTCTCATTTTCATTTGACAGGTTAACTTTTGTTAACATTAATATTAGGGTAAATTACGAGTATCCCTATGACGAAAGGTCTAATTACAGAAATCTCTCTTACGTATTCGATATTACAAAAAGAACTTTAGGTTTATCACCTTATTACAATTAACCCCTTGCAACTAAAATGTTTTAGTTTTGCCCTTGGGATTGTTTGTAATATTTATAATATCTTATAAGTTTTAAAATTTGGGTGCTAATTGTTATATTTTATAAATTATAACAATAATTATCATATATTTACAATCAAATTAATTGTTATAATTTATAATTGTCCATAAATTTCAATAAATATTGCAGTTTTATTTTACATATTTATTAATAATTTAATTTCTGTAAAATTTTAATAATAAAATTTATAAATATAAAATTATATTTACACTAATTAAATAAATAATATTTTATTGCAAATTTCTAATACAATATAAACTTTATTAAATTAAAATATTTGATTTAAAATACTATAGAATTTTTTTAAATTTACTAATATAGAAAATAAATTCATCTAACTAAACATGTAAAAGAATAGTTTATATTTATAAAATATTATTATTAAAATTCCATTTAATTTATTGTTGTACAATTTAAATTGTTAATAAATATGAAAATAACTTCTTTTTTGCAATATTTATTGAAACTCATGGGCCATTCTTAAATATATGAATTATTTTGGTTGTTAATATATAATTATCACTTTTATAATTTATAAGATATAACAATTAGCACTAAAGTTTTAATATTTATAAAATAATACAATCATTATAAATAATATCCAGGGGCAAAATTGAAATATTTTATGTGCAATGGATTAATTGTAAATATGTGACAAACATGAGGTGAATATTTGTAATATCCATAACTTGGGTGGTAGTGCTTTAATTTTTAAGTGGTTTTTTTAGAGCTCTCACGTGATAAGATCCAAATTTTCATCATGATGCATTTAAAGCATTCTGTGGCCTTTTGAATCTTTCGTGAAAAACAACATGCAGAACATATTGTCAAATGGTCCTTTTGATGAAAAGATTCTTGACCCTATTTGAATTACTCCCTCCGGTTCATATTAGTTGGCACATTTGCCAAATTTTTATGTTTCATATTAATTGGCACATTTGAGTTTCTAATGCAATTTTTTCCAATTTTGCCCTTCTCTTACATCTAGGTTGGGAAGCTCAAGAGTCACTAGGAAGGGTATTTTTGATATTTTACCATGTAAAAGTGATTAATCATGAGGTTTCTTAATATGTGTGAAAAGTAACAATGTGACAATTAATATGAACCGGAGGGAGTATTATAAATTGACCAAATAAGTAATTGGCTACAGATTAGAGCCTTGGTTGGTGAAGTGAAACAAATAATTTCCTGAAAACCATATGCAATTTTATTTTTCTTAAACTATATATCATGGTGGTGATTGTAAGGATTGAATTGGATCTAATTAAGCAGATGGAATATGAATCGGATCAGGGCAAAAACGCTAACTTTAAGTCGCAAATACGAATTGAAAATTTCAAATCATATTCGAATCCAATATGTGGATCAGTACATCATGCTAAAGTTAGGCATGAGTTGTGACCATTTTAAAGTTTAAACTATGTATTATAAAGTTGATTTAATGTGAACCTCTATAAGTCAACGTAGCCTCAATCGTACATCGTTTATATATGTGCATTGCCAAACTTCTATTCTATTTTGATGGCTATTGAACTACCTACCAACTATATGTCAATTTGACTCAGTTTGGATGAGTAGTCTTAGGAATATATCCATTTGATTGAGATATCAAAGTCAATTATTCTCAAGTTATTACATGGCTCTAATTAAACATGTAGCGGCAACACATGATGTTTAATAAATTTAATTTATCTATTGAATGAAAAAATTGCAATAAATATTATATATCCTGTAATATAAAAAATGTGATGAACAAAAAATAACAGGGCATATGCGTAAAATAATTTCATATAAATCTTGGGAGAGAAGTATTCATATTGATTGAATAACAATACTAAGTTCACTTATAAGACAACACTAAGACAATCGTCAATTCTTAAGCTAATTTTTAAGGTGAGATAAATCAAAATCTTGTGAATTTTAACCCAATCCTTGAGAAATTTAATGTGTCATCAAATTAGTCAATCTTATAATGTTATTGAGCATTCCTCAACCTAAACTAGTTTTGAGTAGCCCAAACCTTGTGAAATTTATATATTCAAACGGTGTCGTATAACCAAGTATACGCCCAAAAGCACTTTTTCAATTTTCAGGAATTTAAGCATAAAAGTACTTTTCGGCTTTTAGAAAATTTCATAAAATGAACCGAATATAACTGCAGCGTTTCTAATATTAGAACTTAGAAAAATTGACTTTCCTCTCAGTCTCTCTCCCTCTCACTGTGTGATATATTTCATTTCATATTTGTACTCAACGTCCAAATCACATAAAGCAGCTCGTTTGCGATTTTCAGCAGAAGATTGTTCTATATTACTACAAAATTATTCCACGCACTGATGTGTATTTCTTTGTGCATACTATTGTAAATGACTCCAAGGTTAGCTTTTTTTTTTTCTTAATCTCTCACTCTGTGTATTGAGATTAAAATCAAAGATGGGCACCCTATTTTTCAATTTATTTCATATCTTTTAGTTTTCGTGTATTTCTAATTGATTGGTGTAGAACTCAGGATACACTATGAGTGATGATTCCATCGTTTCATTTTTTTTAATTGAACTGCATAACTTTCACGCACAGAGGGTCAGAATTTGGATCATAATCTAAAGAATTTGATGTTTATGGATCAATTGAAAATATATGGGTTACCGTGTCTATAATACAATAATGTGTGGGTGTAATTGCTGGAGATCCTTCTTTCTTTTTGACTAACAGAAATACTATAGTAGGAACTCTAGCATTATTGCCTGAGATTTAGGAGGGATGTATTTTGAGGTTTTATGTTTGAAAAGATAGTGACAAATAGAGGGAGACATGGCATCATTCTCTGAAATTAATTTCTAGCTGACATACGAAAATATCTACATTTCTGAGAAAATTCTAAGTATGATGAGGTGGTGTCTGGTGGTTTGAGATTGAGGTAGAAGGTAGGTTTAGTAGTGGCTTATGGGAGCAAGGGAATTTGTGCTTATCATGTTGGCCGGTGAAAATGCAACAACTTATTTTCCGCTGTGCCATGGGTTGTGATTTAGATTATCTGGTCTGGTGTCCGTTTAACTGATACATTGGAGATATGAGAATTTCATGGAAAATGGTTTACAATAGTCCAGCACTTTTCGTCATCCAATCTGTATAAACGCAAGGTACTTTGTTAAGAATGATGATGCCTCTGTTGAGTGGTGAGAGATTGGATTTGAAGATGGTTTTGTCTAGAGATGATTTTCCCTTGATCTCAATGTACTTGCTCCATACTTTATGCAACTGTTGATGGGGTCTCATTATGTTTGCAGTTTATCTATTTCTTCCTTTATGATCTTGACACTTAGTTCTGCTGCAAGAAAAAATTATTTTGTGATGATAATCCGTTCATGAAATTGGTTATAGTGTTCTTGCATTGTACCTTCAACTCTTAACCTACTAATGTCTTTAAATACAACCCTGTGACCAATGCCATAATTATTTTCTCTTACTTCTTATTTATTGCAGAGCATTACCAAAAGGTGCTACTCTAGATTTGCCTGATTCTATTTTCGAGAGAAATATAACTTTAGATATTGGTAAGGATTCCCCAACTGGTGAAAGAAGCTTAAAAACTCATCAGATTAACAGCTTGCTAGATCAGGTCTCTAGTCCTGTTAGAAGAGAAATAGCCAGCAGGTATTATTGCCTCCATTTTAATGGTTTTACATTATGCTTACAGTGGACTTTTCGAATCTGTATTTTTTGGTAGGTAACTTTTATTTTGAATTGTAATAGTATCTTGAGTCTTGACCTCATTTAATTGGATAACGAGAATCTACGAATTGCAGTTCTATTGTTTCTTGGTAGCAAATGAAACTTCATTCTATTCCATAAAAGTGCCTGATACAATTTCAATTAGCATATTTAAGATTTTCTTCTGATACTGCAATCATTATATGCACCTCACTTCTCTCTCATTTGTTAAGGTTTAAATACAATGGTCAAGTGGTTGTGTTTGTGTGGAAGTCATGTGGAACTCTTTTGTTACTAATCTTCCCAAAATAATTTTCCTTTCTTAATGCTATGTTAGTATATCACATGCTGTCCCCCTCAACATCTGCTAAGGAGAAATATTACAACTCTGATATAATTCCAATCTCTTTGACTTGAAATCCAACCCAAACTGAAATATGAAAGACTCAGTTTTTATTATTGATCATTTCTTGCTCTATCTTTTGTGCACAAGTCTCAAAGTGGAAATCAGAGGAATATTTTGGTGAGCTAATTTTCTTTTTAAATTGGTGGAGTTGAAAACTGGATTTCGGCTATCAATGCAGTATATTGGACATCCAACTGGATATGTGCATGTTATGGCCTAATCCTACTAAGATTTGATGAAGTGTACTCTACCAGATTTGATGGGATTACTAGATTTTATCCAATAAGAAGGTGCTATCAAAACATCATGTCCAAACAAGTAATTGTACACTTCCAACATTTAACACATATAGCCCCACCATCACAAGAAAATTGAAAATTCTTTAAGAGGCCCTATTTCTCTTGTCTACCAATAAGAACCCAATATAGCTCTTCCCCATTTTGCTAAGACCATTCTAACAAAGTATACAAGGCGATTTTGTCGTTTATTCAGAAGAGGGAGTAGCATTACCAGTATGTGAAGAAAATGATGTCAGCAGTAGAATGGATCTTTGTGTTGCTTCGAGATCTACAGCGTTAGTATTGATGAAATGTTGAGATTTTAATTCTGTGAGATGATTGAACAACTGGAAATTGTGTATTATTTACATAAATACTTATTCTAACTTTTTTTCTTCTTATAATGGCTTTAATTGAGATAACTTTTTGCGTATTTCCCTCTTTGGAAAAGCTTACACTGCATTAATACCTTGAATTTTACATTCTCGAAATTGAATGTAAATGTGGCTGTAGTCTCTTGATATCATTGCTCGCCGTGATAGTACTTGATGATTTTTATGCTGTTGTCTCCAGATCTTCTTTTGGAATGAAGATTCCAAGTATTAATGATGAGATTGATGTGGAGAATGGGAGGTTAGAAAAAAATAAAGAAAAGACAGTGCGGAGTAAACGAGGACTTACAATACAAAATCAGGCCTTATTATCCGGTCTTGCATATTGTTTTTCTTCTTGCAGCATGATACTTGTTAATAAGTATGTCCTCTCCAGTTACAACTTTAATGCTGGAATATCGTTGATGCTATACCAGGTTACTTTCCATATAAGATCCTCAATTTGTTCGCTACCAATTAACTTTCATTCATGTTGTTTCAAATAATTCTCTGATGTTTAAAACATTGATTTATACTTGCAGAATTTTGTCTCTGTAGTTATAGTTTCCATTTTGAGTTCCCTTGGCATAATTACAACTGAACCTCTCACATGGCGATTAATCAAGGTCTGGTTACCTGTTAATTTCATATTTGTTGGGATGCTGGTGACAAGTATGTTTAGGTAATTATTTTCCTTGTCTTATTATCTAAGTTTTATTCAAATTGCATCATATAAATGATAAGAGTTATTTATTCTTTAATAGATGTAGATTCATTGTCCATCTGCTTATCCATGCCTTGAATTAAAATTTTCCTTTTTGTTATTCTACTTACCATAAAGTTTTTGATTGTCATGAAATTTTCCATCTTTAATTTTAGTTTGTATCTTCAATGCACCTATTTGAACTTTTAATTTCCATGTTCAACGCAGTCTGAAATACATAAATGTAGCTATGGTGACAGTTCTGAAGAATGTAACCAATGTGATGACTGCTGTTGGTGAAATGTATCTTTTCAACAAACACCATGAAAACAAAGTTTGGGCAGCTCTTTTCTTAATGGTAAGTCATATGGCATATATTTTTAAATAGCTCAAATAATTGCATTTCAGTTGTTAACACCTCATTAGTCGAAGAATATCTCATTGAGTCTCTACACATGACTCCCACTGCAAATCCATTTTTGTTTGTTGACACTAGTTATCATGCTTTTAGTTCGTTATATTCAAATTGTGAAAGCTAAGTCCTTAGCGATCATCATTTTCCTTAATTAATAATGTCAAACTATCTTGATAAATCATGAACATTTTGGTTTTCTCGGAGAATGTTGGTTCAATATAAGTTCACCACAAATTATAATTGATATCATTGACACAGCTCATAAGTCTGTGATGGATTGGTTAATCTGTGAACTTTTCCATTCATCTTATGCAGATTATATCAGCTATTTCAGGAGGAATTACAGATCTCTCATTTCATGCCGTTGGATACACATGGCAGTTTATCAATTGTTTTTTGACAGCATCATATTCTGTAAGCAAACTGTCAATAAATTGTTAATTGGCTTTTAGCCTTGACTGAGACTGACTATCAAAAAGGTAATGATCTTATTATATTGCAGTTAACATTGCGTAGGGTCATGGATACTGCAAAGCAAGTCACAAGATCTGGAGAACTGAACGAGTTCTCGATGGTCATGCTAAACAATAGTCTTTCACTGCCTCTTGGAATTTTTCTTATTTTTGTATTCAATGAGGTCGATTATCTTTCACAAACGTAAGTAATAATTCACTTTATGTTATTTTTGGTTATATCTTTGGTAGAGCATAAGCCTTATCTTTTATGTCATTAGGAAAACGAGAAATTCAAAAAAAGGATACCTAAATTTGTTGTTTTGAGTTTTGACATGAAATAGTCCACTTTATATATAGTCTTCGTAAATTGTAATATCCCAGTTCCCATGTTTTGCTTCTAGTTGATTAAGGTGAGAAATGGCAAGACAATGGCAATCTTCTATGCTTACCCTTTTATGTGATGTTCATTGTTGGTAATGGCAGACCACTTTTGAGACTACCAACGTTCTGGCTAGTGATGACATTTAGTGGATTCTTGGGGTTGGCAATCAGCTTCACTTCCATGTGGTTTCTCCATCAAACAGGGGCTACTACATACAGGTGATTTTTTTTTCTTTTTCTTTTTCTTTTTCTTTTTGTGCTTATTGTTTCTCGACATTCTTAGATAGCTGAAGAAGTATTACATTGCAATGTTGGATTGCATCTAGTACTGGTTCTCAGTTGCCTAATGGAATGGAATTCGAGAAACAATGATTCGCAAGGTCTCACATTGAGGCATATAATATGTCATTTGTTTGAGGTTTATTACATTGAGCTAAGACAATATAAAGAAAAAAGAGGCCTCTGGTTTTTTATACCTGAAATTTTGCTTAGACTCGCCGTTTTTGGTTTAGCTCTGTGATTTTTCGTTTTAATATTTTTTGCTAATTCTTTCTTCATTGTGCAGCCTAGTCGGGTCACTAAACAAGATACCGCTTTCTGTTGCTGGAATCCTTCTTTTCAATGTTGCAACAAGTTTAGAAAATTCTGCTAGTATTTTCTTTGGTAAGAATATGTTATCATATAGTCTTCAATTCATTGAATCATTTCAATTTTTTTTTTTTTTTTTTTACATTTTGGTTTTTATGTAGGTTTGGTGGCAGGAGTGCTTTTTGCAAGAGCAAAAATGCGTTGAAGATCAGGGCCGGCCCGATATATTAGTGGTCCTAAGCGAAATGTAAAATCGGGTCATATTCTACAAAAGAAAAATATCACTATAAAAATTTATTTTCTTCCTTTTAAAATTGTAAAAGTATTTATTAAGTATTTACGTGGTTTTTTTGTCTAACATATTTGTTATAAAATAGATAAAATGACATATCAAAATAACTTATTTTTAAAAAAAAATTCAATGGTAGTATGTTTTTATAACATTTAATATAAAACCCTTCTTAAAAAAAATTACTATAAGTATTGTAAATATAATTATATAACTAATGTAACTTTACTTGTCAAAATCAATGAATAGATAAAACATAAAGGTAGAATATTTATGCTCTCACAAATATGTTACGAAAGGGGCTCTTCATAAAGTCGAACCTTATCAATTTTTGGTATCTAGACTGATTCACTAATTTCACAGTTTGTACATAATGCCAAACTTAATAATTCGGTTCGGTTTGTTACCAAAAAATCGAAAAGTGTGATTTTGGGTCTTTTTGAAAATTTCATGTAAATTAATTTTTGAAATTTGTAGCTTGGCTCAAACTCATTGAATTAAGTTACATATTAATCTTAATTTAAGAAAAATTGGCAACTCCATGTAAATCTGACGCCTCCAAATCTTAAATTTAATTTATTGTTTCAAAATTATAGTATCATAAAAAGTTTTACCAAAATATACTAATATACATAAAAAATGATACTATCAATTATAGTAGTAATTTCTAGATAGATCAATAAAAGTATCTAATAAAACTCTATAGATTATCATATTTAGTCATTAGATCAAGTTGATCTTCACCGTCCTTTCGAGGATGTGGTTATATAAATAGGGCAATACCACATTTGAAAAATATTCAAGTTTGATAGCGATAAACTATTTTAAAGTGTTCTTACAATTCACATTCCCATTTTTTGGGGGCCTCGAAACTCGGAACCCTAGGCGTCGGCCTAAGTTGCCTAGCACTTGGATCCGCATTGTTGAAGATTCAATTTTGAAATATTCATTTCTGGCTATTATTTTTTACTTTGTTGTATCATGGGAAGTCCATCACTGGAGCCCATGACATTTTTTCCCATTGAAATGGACGCTCATATTATACAAATATAATCAAAGAGGCTACATAGTACAAAAAATACTGTAGTGGAGTTGTTTAAAGGCGCTAGTCAACTTTGTCTCTGGTTCGATTATACAAATATGTTTTGATGAAGTCATTTATTTAGGCTTATCATATGATTGATCATTATAATTTATTTTACACAAGGTTCGTTTTGGTGAATAGAAATTGTAATTCAATTGCTTATGAGTCTAATCAAACGAAATTAAGTTATTCGATATTTAATTTGAATTCATTCGAGAAAAAAACTTATTGAAGATTCATTCAATGTATATATAAAAGTAAACAAAACTTGTACAATATTTATTCAAGAATAAAGCAATTTAAGACATTGAATGCTTCAAATTTCCGCTTCGAAATCACCCATTTAAAAACCGTCACGTTACTTGGAGCATGTCGTTGATGCTTGGTTCAACAGAAAACCTAACATGCCATGCAAAAAGTTAGCATTTTAAAATATCATTAAAAAATTCATAAGTTCACAAAAAATGCTTAATTTAGAAAAATAAACGAATGAAAGTCCTATAATCTAGAATAATTTGAACTGCCTTGTTACCTGGGAACAGAGGCCCATTAACGATTAGGTGGAAGTGAAACTTTGCACATCGAGAGTTCGAGCCTATGTGTGCGACCTATCCAACTGATCCAGTATTGAACACTTGGACTAATTATGATATGAAACATCCAAGTATGAGCTCGAGTACGATCTTGAATGGAATAACGAAAAGCAACCACAGTTTGCGAGCTTGGAGGAATAGTCACTATCTAATAACATTGAACATCTCATGATCTGGCTAAAAGTTTATAGATCAATATTAAGGTCGAAAAGTCAGGCCATCATGGAAATAATTAGAAGATTAGTTATAAAAAGGTCCCTGTCATGATCGAAAATCAAGGAACATCAAGTGAAACTATGTCAATTGGTTTGGAGACATGCATCATCCATGATATGACATTTATTCACCGAGTCTTTTCCGTTAAAACTTATTTTGTATCTATCTTTGTGTTTCAGTATATTTTTGCTAACTTAACCATCAGATTTGCTTCATCGAAATTGTCCGGAAGTGGTGCCATAGTTCGCTTATGTTTTTAGCATCGTAGAAAACAAATTGTAAATTAAGGTTATTCAAAACCGAAACTCCAAATCATCTGAAATATATTAACTTTACTGTCTAACAACAAGTCTAAAAGCGTCCAAACAAATAATCTATACAAGGAAAAGTTGCGTTTCATATGCAAATTTCACCAAAAGTCATTAGTTAAATAAATAATACAGGCTGATATCAATCAAACCGACCTTAGCTCAGTTGGTAGAGCGGAGGACTGTAGTTGTTTCATAGCAATCCTTAGGTCACTGGTTCGAATCCGGTAGGTCGGAATTGTTTTTTTACTTATTCTATTTTATTGTTTACTTATCAAGCATTTCGCAGAGGATCCGACAACCATTTTCGGTTCCAAATATTTCTCTTTTTTCATTGCCGAGCAAAAAAGAAAACCTCCATGGACGAGTTTGAATTTCTACAAGTCTTGGAGCTATTCCCTGTTGTTCGATCTCGCGATTATCACGTGAGCCTTCACACGTTTTTTATTATATATAGCATATTTTGATTTTCTTTGAAATTTTCATAATTATTGTTTTGCCCTAGTCTTAATATTTGTTTGACAGTATACAATAGCTTAATATTTTTGTGCTGCTTAGATTTCCTTTTTTATGGTTATTATCTGTTGGAATTTGAATATATATATAATTCTGAAAAACCACATTACATGGCCTATGTTTGTCATTCTTTTTTATGTGCAAATTAGGTTATTCGCTTTCAGTAGCTCAAATTAGTCTGCTTGTTTATGAATTCTGATACAAAAACGTTCAAAGTTGAAAGAAAGTAAGGGAATCCCTTGCTTAATGATGCATTATTTATTTTCCGGAGGATCCCATTCTTGCCTCAGTTCTATGCTGTATATCTAAGTGGACATATTTAGTGTATAATATTCTCTGTTCTGAATGTGAATCTTATGGAAAATACTTAATAATGAAAAATTGACTACTTACGAAAAATCAGTGATGGGTATCGTACATTGTTTTAGTGTGTATTATTTATGTGTTGGTTTCAAGAAAATATTAACTTGATTCGCATGATCCCAACGAAGATGATGTCTATTTTCTTTGTTCCATTTTTTGTGTGGATGAGCTCGATTTTAAATGAGCCTAAACAAAGCAAGCCCAACTTTGATCTTTCTGAGTTGAGCTCGACCATTATGTTGGTCCTCATCTAAGTGGTCAAACTATTGTTCGACTAATTTTTAGCCAATTGCACATAGCATGGTTGATAGGCAATAATATACAGTTTTTCTTTTTTTAATCTTTGAGATTATTAGTGTTCCAACTTTCAACTTTAATTTTCAGGCAGACTTGGATTCTTCAAGACAATTAACTCAATCCACAACAAGTTTCTCTAAAAATGACAATCACGGTATGCTACCTGTTTATGAAATGTTCATTTTTACGGTCTCATTAACATGTTTGATGGATTTAATGAGATTGAGATAACTCTTTTCAGTGAAACCCAAACTGCACTCATTGGAGCCAATTCAGTCTTTTGCTTTATTATCATGGATCAAAATTTCGTTTCGAGTGTATGTTTCGGTCAGCTAAATTAGAAAATTTTCAAGAACTTTTCTGAAACTTTTGGAAATCACTAGGAAATAAAATAAATTACTATATTAAGAAAATATGAGAATCCCAAGGCAAAAAAATAGTTTCGGAATTACACATTATTTTCGTTTCTGTTGTTTCAAAAACACTTTTAGATGTTTTCTACGGAAACGATGGAAACTTTGATCCATGTTTATTATTAGCATTAGTTTTTTGTCCTCCTTCATTTGAATAACCTGTAGCAGAATGTTAGGTGAATGTATACTGTGCAAATTCTTTTTCAAAATAAAATATACGAGCTTCGTGGTTAGATAAAAAGAAACTTTGAAGTTGCTGAATCAAAGAAAAAAAGAAGAGAATTCTATTCAAAATAGAGCTAATGTTATCTGCATTCCTTCTCTCTATCTGGAAAAGGAAATGCCTTGTTGGATTTCTTAGAAAAGAAAGTTTTCTAACATAAATGTTTTAGTTAAGGATTGTAATCACTAATCAGCAAGGTAACACAGGGCTAAACTATTCAGCAGTTCTTCGGTCGTCTTTTCTCCAGTACAATAAGGATATTTTTCAATCAGTTCTAATATCAGCCATACCTTGTATTCATTTCTGTCTAGTTTTCTCTGGGTAACATTTTATGTATGTTCCCATTTTTTCTTGGTGTATGTAACTTATCCTGTTACCCGAAACTGAGACTTGCTTTTCTATTTCTATCGAGTTGGTTTCTTGAAAAATATGCAAAACTGAACGGGAATTAGCCAAATGACATTATCAGCATGCAATTTGAATGTTGTTGCACAAGATTTTTCTTTGTTTTAGAATAGTAACTGAACCATGTTTTATGTTGTTCCTTGAGGACAGAAGCATTTTGGGGAAAACTAAAGTTGGCTGCTGAGAAGAAGGTATATGTTGTCTATATTTCAATTTTCAATTTTCTCAGTCTATTTTAACTACATACGAATGCAGGGTCATGATTTTAAATTGTTGGTGTGATTCATGTAGCAGGATATACCCATAATTTCCCTTCTTGAAACTGCTCTGAAGTACACGAGAACTTACTGTGGCTTTCTAACAATATGCCGCCTATTTACTTGATTGCTTTCATCAAAAGTACTACTTATGTTCTTTACAAGAAAAATTCCCTTAATCATCTTTTCATAGGGATTGGAGCTTCAAATTTATTAATCTTGAACAAACCATCGGAATATTTTTAGTATTTTAGTGCCATTAGCTTTGTTCGAAACATGCTTTGTAGAGATAGTATTGAAAGGAAAAAGTTAATCATCTGCTTTGCTACTTTGTGGAAACCAAAATAAGACATGGCTACAAATGGTCGAAACTCAAAATCATTTATTGTGGTTGCTTTGGAGTGTGGTTTTGTAGGTGGGAGCAGCTGATGCAGAAATTTTTTGCAAGGCATTTCAGCAAGTTTATAAGAAACTTGTAAGTATATTATTTTGTTTAATGTTTGCTTTTGTTACCTCGAAAGTGCCGGAACTATCAAGTATTTTCATCCATCTCTGATAATTTTGTCACGACTCACCTGGAGCCCTTTTACGTATTCCCTTTCAGGTCTACGAAGAATTGTCATTGGATGCTGCTCAGAGATTTTTATACTCTTGAAGAAGTTTCTCTTACAATGCTAATACTTGATGCAAGACAACTTAAAACAATGGTACTATGATTTACTTATTTATTGTGTCGTTGAAGCCTTTGAAACTCGGCTTTGATTTGTGATGATTATTCAGTCTACTTGGTCACTGTATTTATGGTGCTGGTATGTGTTTCTAGTACGTATATGATTCTTCCGTCAGTTATTTCACTGTTTTTCGGCTCAATGTAATGAATTTTGACGATTATATCTTGTCATAGTTTATAGTTCAAAATATCCTTCTAAGATTTCAGTTGGTTTCTCATTTGTTACCTTCCCAGATTGATTGAGTTTAATTTATTTCTAGCTGTTTGCAATTTTGGCATTGCTGTTCAATTAATGAGTCACAATCTATATGCAATGGTTGGACAGAAAAATATAAGACAAGCAAGACATTGGTATGTGAAATTCCAGAACAAATCCAAAAAAAAGAAAAAAAGGAATTGGAAAGAATGTGATTTTTTCATTTTTTTTATATTGAATACCATGAATTAATCTGATACAAATCCAGACCCAATGATGATTTTAAGCTGGGTTCGGATAAGGTCTAATACTCTCTGACTTAAAATGGGTATTTGTAAGGATTTGAATTTGAATTTTGCAAAAATAATGGGGTTTGAATTGAATTTTATGTGCTCGGAGTTTAATGTGTTACTATTCAATTATTTCAATATTATTTTATATAGTATTATTTCATTTCAATAAGAAGAATAAATTAGTAATGCTTATACATATAAATATACAAGTTATGCTGCTTGTTTCTATTATTTAATGTTAAAAAAAATATTGGCGAGTTCGTTAAATTATAGGAGTATGACATTTTCTTAAATAAATATTAACAATTTATCCAAAAAAAAAAAAAATAATCACTCAATCTTTGTAGTATTGAGTTGCCTCCGCTATATTTTTTGGTTTAATAAAATCCTCAGTTACAGTTTAAATTTACTATACTTGTAAATGAATTCTGCATTTATATTCCAATATATTTTTAAAGTAAAATTGCTACTTTTTTCTGATAGATTGAAGTTTAAGTTATAAAATCAAATAATCAATAGTCATCCAAATCAGGTCTCAAACCCGTCTCCCCAAATTGATCTTTTTTTTTTTTTTTTTTTCCTTGTAAATTCCAAAGCAATTCAACTCATTTTTCAAAAGATTTGGCTACTACATATACATATACTGGCATATGAGTCCTGTATGAGCCGAAAGCACCGTATCGATGATGAATAAATAAATCTTCCGTACGCCTTTATCTTATTGTTTTCCAATTTTATTATATATATATATAGGTAGTTTTTGTATTATTGCTGCTGCTGGGGGTGTTTATTTACTTTAATTACAGAAATATTTTCATAATTCTTTCAACTTTTGTTTTCTCCATGAGGTTTTCTGATTTCCTCATTCTTTTCAGGTAATTCAGTTTTTTTATTTTTTTATTATTAATTAATAGGTTACGAAAAACACCTTTGGTGATTTAAGAGTTCGCTTCATGTCTGCTAAGGCACAATATGCTTGGCCTTTTCATTATGTCACACTTCACGGAGCCCACTCCTCTGTCAAGCAAACTGCTGCATTGCTCGAATTGTTATCTCTTCAAGAACTGAAGCTATTGGAAAAATTTAAAGAGCTAGAATCCACTTATGTGGAGTACACATATCCAAAAGAAATTGACAGTCCCTCATTTCTAAAATGGAAGATAAAATGCACAAGTAGCAGTGCCTTCATTGGGAGCTTTATTTGTCTATCTGCTTCAGTACATAAGATGATTAAACATGAACCTGATGATGAACAAGAAACTCGACAAATTTCTACGGAGTTTATGCGTACATGGAATGGTTGTTTCTTCTATTCGAGCTAGCCAAAAGCCATGCTTCACTCAAGAGTGTGAGAATTGCTGATTCTGAGAAAACGGGCAATTTGGTTATGAGGGACAAACAGATTGTTAAGACAAGAAGTTGTGTGCTTGAAAAAGAACTACCGGACGTCAATGGTATTCGACCTCTTTTAAAGATTGCTTGGGTTCCAGAGCTGCGATTGCCATTATCAGGGTACTTGATGAGAGGGGTAGGTCTAACGATCATCAAGCCTCCTACAGAAGAACAATTTGGAAATGCTAACAACCATGATGATATAACATATTGGGATTTTGAGGACGAAGAAAAGGTATTTGCTGAAGCTGTAAAGGAAATCTTGATAAATCATAGAGATGAGATTATAGGAGACTAGAAATTAATGTGTCGATTAGTCATAAATTTTGAACAGTTCATCGTGGCAATAACCAATGCTGATATGATTTCGAGAGGTACCATTTCAGTTAAAGCTATGCAACTTTTTTCTGCTCTTTAGATAGAAGTATAATTTAAAATTGAAGTATTATTTTGAGGAAGATGGATGGCTTTTCTTCCTTTATATATTTCTAGATACATCTTTTGCTACTTCTAGATATTATCCTTTTGATGGATCTGCTGTTTCTTATTTCAGTGAAGCAAGATATCATTTTGTATGAAATTTTTGAATATTTACATCTATTATTGCAGATTTTAATGAACTCTGCTATAAATAATACTTCATGTTAAGTACCCAACATGAAATGAATTCCTCAGAATTTCTTCATTATTGAATACAACATATCTCTTCACTCATCTAGTTTTAATAGAGACTGTCTCATTTTGTTTAAAAATATACATGTACCACAAATACACCAGGAACTAATTAAATAGTCATTAGAAAAGAATGTTGAAAAAAAATCATTAAACAAGAAAATGTCCTACCAAAACCAGTGCTCCGCGTTGCCTAACACATGAGGACCTCCAACTTGCAAGTAAAGAAACAGAGAACTTCACTTCCATCATCACTAATGTCTTTAGGATTATGAAAATTCGACGGCGCCAAAGTATCCGGCAGCAAATCATTGTTGCCTGATTGTGGGCTATTGGGTGCCGGAATATCATAGGAAGGGCTCCTGAGGCTCGGAGGCAAGCCCTGGCCGTATGTCACGTTAATGTAAAATGATGCCCGTTTGTGCATTGCTCCCCATCATCACTTAATCGTTCCTTGTTTATTCGTCATCACTTGTGTCCTTTCAAATGCGATTGTTGGCATTGATTCTTGTTACACTGATGGTGAAATTACTCTATCTTGCTTTGCTACTTATTTATGTCGAGATATTTAATAATCGAATATTTGTCCCATCTTCATTTGGGTATTCATGAATTGTATCATAACTCCACATAGCTTGTGATCCTTTAAATTTGAAATTGTTATGAGTCAAATTGATTTGTTCATCTTCACTTGTGATCCCTTTGTATTGAATTTGTTGTTAATCGAATATTTGCTTCATACTCACTTGGGATCACAATCTATTGATATTCATAATGAATGGTATGAATTTGTTCGTCTTCCACTCCCGAACTCGTTTTAAAGAATTCGTTGATAATTATATACTTGCTTCATACCCAAATGGGTCTCAAGCCATTAAGTTTGCAGTGAATTGCATGAATTGACCTTCATTCAATTGTGATCACATCATAATCAGTTGTCGTATTGAAATCTTTTGAATCGTACTTTTGGAATCTCATCTATACATTGAAGCTCTCATCTAATCAATTATTGTTATTGAAATCGATTGACCGTATTTGGAATATTGCTTCTAGCTTCATCTTGATTTGTGATCATATTGTATGGTAGTCGACCGAATCGTATTTCTCATTCTACATTGAAACTTGGTTCCTATTCGATTTGGGAGGGTAGCACTCAAATTTGGGAGGCATAAGGTTGTATTGAGCCGAGAAGCCGAGAGGCAAATGAAATAAATGAAATGATCGGTTCCTATTCGTCATTGTTCCATATCTGAATTGGTTCATGTTTTTCTCCTAGAATAACGTTGATTCATTAAACTCGATTTCTTGATATCACATCGAATGTAGGAGGATTTTGGAATGAAATCAAAGACCGGATTTTGTAGAATCTTTTCGTAATCTTAAAGTTATTTGGTTTACTGAAGAGTTTTAGTTGTTTTTTTTTTTTTTTTTTATTTCGTTTTCTTTAGAAGTCAATTTATTTTTACTTATATATTTTATTTTGACTATAAAAGTCCAATTTCTAACTTATTTCAATCAGTGATTATTTTGATGAAAAAATTATCGTGATAGTTTTATTTGAGTATTTAAATTAATTGTGGAAGGTGGGTGTGTCGTTTTGTTTGTATCGAACTTATATTTGAATCGGTTACCTAAACTCAAGTAGATGAAATTAAACTATATTTGGTTTTTCCAATTTTGATTCACTCACAAATATGACTGGCAAAGCATTAAATATGTTTTGAACTTTAACTAATGAGCTACTTTGAAGTTTCAGACTCATGGATCTGGATTAGGGGTGTTCATAAACCCACGGCATCCGACTTCGAGTTAAGCCCAAATCAGATGTAACTTAAACCTTTAACGATAATGATTTGACATGATTACCCTTTTGTTTTGGATAATTACCCATTTTTGTACTTATTATTATAAGAAAATTTAATTTGATTTGATTTGATTTGATTTTTAACATCAAAATTAATTCAACTCATATCAAAATTTTAGAATCAAAAAAATAAAACCTGATTTCAAGATTTCGCTAGCATTTATACCTGAGACTAATGTATGAGCTGAAAGCACAAGATCAGGCTACCAACAAGAAATCTTCTGTATGTCTTTATATTGCTGTTTTCCAATTTTACTATTTTATTTATTAGGGTGTTTAATATGAATATTTTCTGAATTCTTCGATTTCCCGTGAGGTTTTCTGGTTTACATTCTTTTCAGATAAAAAATTCTTTTGTTATTATCATTAAAAGGTTATAAAAAAAACCTTTGGTGATTTAAATAAAGGTTCATTAGCTCTTTGTTAAATTATAGTATTAAGAAGAGTATTTTGTGTGATTAATTTACATACCCAATAAATTAGGTTTTGTGACTGATCTGCACTATCATGCGCTCTGTGATACTTTGTAATGTTGTATTTCATTTTGGTTATAGAAGATACGTTTGGCCTTTTCAGGAAGAAGAGACTAATGTCTTTTTATAATCGACTAACTCACATTTAGATTAAAGGATTTGGAGCTAAATATTTTAAATTTTGTTTAGATATTTGGATCTTGTATGTAGTTGAAATCCTTTTTATGGAGTACTATTCTTTTTGCTAAAATGCTGAATTTGAATTATGCCCAATATTGAAGTCACTTGAGATCCTTTTTCAGGTCCAAATCCCTAGATCCAAATGATTGTTGTCTTTTTATTTATGCTTTCTTTCTATTGCTGTATTAGTATTTCTATATTTTGCTTACTCGCGTTTCCTCCCAATTGACTCAAATTTCTTGAAATGAAATTGCCTCCAATCTCATTATTTTTGATGTACTAATTCCATACAGGAAATCTATAAAGCCAAACACAAAATAATGGAAAGCAAAAGGCCAGCATGTCACAAAGAGGATCATTTTCATCGCCTTCCGGAGGAACTACTCCTTTATATATTCAGTAAACTGTCTGACTTAATATCTTTATGTCGATGCTCGCTCGTCTCCAGGCACTTTGCTTCAGTAATCTCTCGCACCCAAACCATTTCTGTCACACTTTGCAGAGCCCACTCCTTTGACTCCTATAAAAACATGTCTACTTTTTTCAGTGATGCACATGACCTCCATAGCGAGGTCGAGCAAACTGATGCACTGCTCGAGTTGTTATCTCTTCAAAAACTGAATCTCTTGGGAAAATTTAAAGAGCTAAAATCCATCTATTTGGAGTATACATATCCAAAAGAAATTGACTATCCGTCATCATTTCTAAAATGGAAGATAAAATGCACAAGTAGCAGTGCTGTGTTTGAGAGCTTTATTGGTCTTTTATCTGCATCAGTAGATAAGATCACTGAATATGAACCTGATGATGAACAAAGTTCTAGGGAGTCCATTTGCCCTCGGATAAATGATTGTTTTCAGTTAGCTTATGGACGTTACATAGAATGGTTGTGTCTTATATGCGCGTTAGCCAAAAGCCACGATTCACTCAAGAGTGTGAGAATTGCAGATTCTGAGAAGCAGGGCAATTTGGTTGTAAGGGACGGACAAATTGTTCAGATGAGAAGTTGTGTGCTTGAAAAAGAACTAAAGGACAATATTAATCGATCTCGTTTAGAGCTTGCTTGGGTTCCAGAACTGCGATTGCCATTATCAGGGTACGTGATGAGAGATGTAGGTCTTTTTATCGTCAAGGTTCCTACAGAAACATGTGCAAATGCCAACAAATATGATGATATGACGTATTGGGATTTTGAGGACGAAGAAAAGGTGTTTGCTGAAGCTGTGAAGGAAATCTTGATAAACCATAGAGATAGGATTATAGGAGACTAGAAATTAATGTGTCAATTAGTCATAAATTTTGAACAGTCCATTTTGGCAAGAACCAATGCTGATATGATTTCGAGAGGTACCATTTCAGTTGAAGCTATGCAACTTTTTTCTGCTTTTTAGATAGAAGTATAATTTAAAATTGAAGTATTATTTTGATGAAGATGGATGGCTTTTCTTCCATAATATATTTCTAATTAAATACATCTTTTGCTACTTCTAGATATTATTCTTTTGATGAATGCTGCTGTTTCCTTGAGAGTTTTAAGTGAAACAAGAGATGATTTTGTATGAAACTATTGAATATTTATATATATCATTGCAGATTTTAATGAGCTCTGCAATGAATTACTCAGAATATCTTCATTATTGAATACAACATATCTCTTCACTCATCTAGTGTCAATAGAGACTCTCTCATTTTTGTTCAAAAATATACACCAAGAACTAATAAAATAATCATTACAAGAATTAAAATCAACAAACAAGAAAATGTCCTACCAAAACCAGTGCTCCACATAACCTAACACCTGAGGACCTCCAAATTGCAAGTAAAGAAACAGAGTTTGAAGCTTCACTTCCATCATCACTAATGTCTTTAGGATTATCAAAATTCGAAGGGACCAAAGTATCCGGCACCGAATCATCGTCACCGGATTGTGGGCTAATAGGTGCCGGAGAATTATCCGAAGGGCTCCTAAGACTCGGAGGCAAGCCCTGCCCGTATGTCACATTAATGTTAAAGTGTTGCCCATTTGTGCATTGTTCACCGTCATAGTCACTGGAGAAGAAATATGTGGTTCCAACTTTGAGTAAAGGAACTGATACAGAGATTGGAGTTGGTGTTGTGGATGATGGATTTGCCGATGACCATTCGATGGTGTCGTTGTCTAGTGCATCCTCGTAGTCGCAGAGCTTGTATGTAGTGAAATTGTATGTTTGTATGACAGAGTGATTGTTGTCTGTGTTGAAAACTGTATTTTACAGAAATTTGAAATTTTTTTATTGTTAGTTGTGACTTGTAAAAGTGTATAAGGAATCAGTATGGAGTATTATATATTGAAGGGGAGGGGGGGGGGGGGGGTGTTTTTGCACATGGTGTGGGGTGCAAAAACACATGCATTGATTGAAGAGGGAACTGCGTTAGTTTTAATTTTACTTCTCAAAGAAAAACTAAACTGGAAAGAGTTGTATGAAATACTTCTAAATTTTGGAGATGAACACATCATCATCACCATAAAAAGTATAAAACATTCAACATATAAACACTCTTCATAAAATAAAGAGTACATAATTTTTTGGTATGTTTAAGTTAGTTAATTATTGAAAAAAAATGGACATTTTATCTCTAATTCATTCTTGGGACTGAAAAATTATTAACTAAATTTTGTGGTTGAAATGCACCACATGAATAAATAAAATAGAGTGGTAAAAAGGAATTTAGAATAAGATTTTCTTCTAAAAAAAACAGGAAATAGCTGTCAGAAGTTGTACCTGGCTGTCAATTGTCATATCCTTTTGGAACATTTGTGCCTGGGATTAGTTAGCTGTAAATAGAGACCTAATTCCTAATCCTACCTGTTTACATTTTGTATTGTTACTACCAACTCATAATTAGAATAGCTGCTTAATCATAGAATCTAATCTTAACATATACTTAAATGATGACTACATTATTACATATGATAAAACTATTCTTACTAATATATATACCTTTGTCTTTTGGGTGGTTCTTGCTAATTAACCTACCTAAACTAATCTCATTTGGTTAATTTACCAAAAGTTAAGAGTAATAATAAATACTCCACCAATCAATGAAGATATAAAAGTTTTGAAAATCGATCGATCAGTTTCTTGAGATCAAAAGTAAATTAAATCGATCATGATTGATAATTTGGACCAAAGTTTACCCTTATTAAAATGAATCGATCAGAATTAGTAAAAATGGAACAGAGTATTTGAAGAAAATGGAAAAGTAATACTTACTGAGAAAATCGCCGAGGGTGAAATTTTTGGTGGAAGCCCATTTCTGGTAATCGAGTTTAGGATTTTCAAGAGTGTCGTACCAACCAAATGAGTCACCCACTGTGTAGTTTTTGTAGCCTTCAACTGACTCTTGCTGCAGAAGAAGTAGTAGAAGAAGAAGAAGGAGAAGAGAGATATTGCTGAAGAGAACTAAGTTGAGAAGATAATTATCCATTTTCATCTAAATCTAATTAATTTCTGGTGTGATCGACTGATTTATATGTGAAACTTAACTGCTCACTCCTTGTTATACTTATATACTTGAGCTTGACTCTTGGTCTTGGAATCGTTTTATGTTCATTTTTCCCTTTTCATTTTTAAATTAAAATACGCAGACCAAGAAAAGGATCACCGATAATTTTCCTCTTTTCAGCTCAAAAGATAAATTTAAAAGTACTACTATAAATTATCAGATAATCATGTGAATTTTGTTACTCCGTACTCCCTCCGGTTCATATTAGTTGACACATTGTTACTTTTCACACAGATTAAGAAACCTCATGATTAATCACTTTTACATGGTAAAATGTCAAAAATACATTTCCTAGTGACTCTTGAACTTCCCAACCTAGATGTAAGAGAAGGGCAAAATTGAAAAAAATTGCATTGGAAACCCAAATGTGCCAATTAATATGAAACATAAAAATTTGACAAATGTGCCAACTAATATGAACCGGAGGGAGTATCTTACAACGTCGGTATGTGTCAGAAATGATAAATTCGTTGGTAGTTTTGCTAACCAACTGACAACAGTCCAAGTTCCAATTTCTTTGTTTAACTACGATAATTAAACAACTTACTCCTAATAGGGCAGCGACTTATTACTTATTGGCTAAAGCTCAAGCTTATTAGTTCACTGATTCTTTATTATGATTGGTTCGACCTCAATAATATATATTACTTTCAATTTTCATGTTATTCTGAATTCATGACATTCACTTGATTCGTCTAAATATTTAGGTATTATTATGAGTACACATAAAAGACGATGTTTATAATGAACGCACAAAAAATATGTAAATCTAAACTACTAATTTAAATTATCAAACAAAAAAATATAATAACATTTCATATTAAATACTCCCTCCGGTTCATATTAATTGGCACATTGATACTTTTCACACAGATTAAGAAACCTCAAGATTAATCACTTTTACATGGTAAAATATCAAAAATACCCTTCCTAGTGACTCTTGAGTTTTCCAAACTAGAAGTAAGAGAAGGGCAAAATTAGAAAAAATTACATTGGAAACCCAAATGTGTCAATTAATATGAAACATAAAAATTTGACAAATGTGCCAACTAAGGAGTATCAAATAACATTTCAAACTTAAGTCAACCCTAAATGCTACGACGTCACCCAAACTTTTTTTGTACAAAAAAAAAAATGTTTCTCTTATGTGTAGTAGTAGTACACAACAGATGTAGCGTATTATTACCCTTGTATATTATACTTTCCGAAAAATAATATTAATACCAAAAAGCTTAGGCGTCGGTGGTAGGAGTTATCCGGGCGCAAGCAATTGGCATGTGATAGGCTATATGATGATTGCTTTGTTTTCCTAAAATCCACGTGCTTGTGCTTAATACGAAAACTTCTGTCCAATAAGAGGTGGTGGCAGTGGGTATTGTATTGGACCTTTTTTAATATAATAATAATAAAAAAAAATTCATGTGATATGTTGATATTTCTCTTCATTCTGCCCCTACATAATAAATTAATCTGTGATAATGATAAGGTAGCATTCACACTTTCTTAATTTTCAAGTATTTGAGCAGTTGGTATGTTATACTCTTTAAGTTTCCATTTTTTTTTTGTTTTGATAATTAAGTGAAGATAAATGTCGGTATTTATCTATTTATTATTTAATATCGTCATTAATGCTTAATTTGTATTGTGAAATAGCGCACACAACTTCTAAGCTGTAAGAGTCCTTTTGTAAATATACATTAAACTCTGGTGGTGTTTCAGAAAAACCGAGGGTAAGAAACCTCCAATTTCTTCTTTTTTTTTTTTTATCAAAATTAGTTCATGGGATGTTTATGTAGTTTTTAAATAATATAGGCTTTCCTGTAATAACTTCTAGGTGTTTGTGTAGTTTACCCTAATGATAACTAATTTATATATTCTTTTAATCGTTTTAGGTTTGCAATTTTTTCTTTAGCTTTTTTATTTTTTACAGTTCATAATATTTAAACGCAAATTATATAAAAAAAATTATAAAATATAGAATAACTAATCTTCCTAACCACACATTCATAGCAAAAAAAAATAGTTCCCACTACAAAAAAATTAAATTTTAGTGACAAAATTTTATGTGACAATGTTAAAGTTGTCACTTCTTATATATATTAAGTGACAAGAACTCAAATATTATCACTAAAATTGTTTTCATTAACATACTAGTGACAAGAATTGTAAAAAAGTTGTCACTATTGACATTTAGCGATACCCCAAAAGTGACAACCAAAAAGTTGTCACTAAACCATAGTGACAATATTTATTGTCATTAGGTTGTCATTAAAAGGGTGTCGCTAATTGTCAATAATGACAACTTAAGTCACCATATATTTGTCATTAATAGCTATTAATGACAACTTAAAAACATATTTTGTCACTATTGCACTTGTCACCATTATTATTATGACAAAATTAATATTTTTATCACTAAATACATATAAAGAGTGACAACTTTTTTTTTTTTTTTTTTTTTTTTTGAGAAGTCCCGGAGGGAAAATTCAATAATGACCAATATCATCCAGTACAAGATTATTGATAAACATAGGAAGATCAAAAGTAGAAGAAATACTAAAAGCTACCCTAGCTAAAGCATGAGCAACCGCATTGTTTTCTCTAAAAGTGTGAGAACAACTAAAAGAGTTTAACTTGGAGGCCAAAAATTTGATATCTTCGAAGGTATTTCCCAACGCATGAAAATGAGAATGCAATCCCCGAATTCCATCAATAACACTTTTGCAATCGCCTTCAAGCAAAATATTCTTCCAGCCTCGAGCTATACCGAATTCAAGACACCGTATTGCAGCTATAGCTTCCGCAGCTTCGGATTCAATGATGTAATCAAACTTTTGACTTCCCCAATCAAGACAAGAGCCTAGATGATTACGAGCAATAAAACCAATTCCAAAACCACCTAAATCCGTATGAATAGCAGCATCAAAGTTAAGTTTGACATACCCGTTAGGTGGGGGAATCCACTTGCAATCAGTTCTGTTCGGAATTTGGATAGGGAGAGTACTTTTCGATTCCTGAAATCTCCGGTAAAAGTCGCAAGCAAAAGAAACTAACTCATGTGGAGCCATATCTTGTTGTTCCCAAAGTAGTTTGTTACGCCCAAACCATAACCACCAGGCCATAGTAGCCATTAAGCCCAATTCTGAGGCATCGGTCTTCGATCGCACCTGCAAAAACCAATCAATTGCTTCCGACGTCGAACTGCTGTATTTGGAGAAAGGAATGCCGGATAAGGCCCAACATTGCCGAGCATAGCTGCAAGAAAGGAGGCAGTGGAGGACAGATTCCGCACTATTATTACACCTCAAACACGAACTTTCTACAGTTATCTTTCGATGACGAAAGATAACACCCACCGGAAGGATATCTCGGCAACATGACCATACGAAATGCTTCACCTTCGGAGGTGCTTTAATTGACCAAATCCATTCCCAATTCAGATTAGACAAGTAGCTAGAACTTCCTGAATTAATCTCTAAATCTGATGTTTTAATTTTACGGCAAAGATGATAAGCAGATTTGACTGAAAAACAACCGGATCTTTCAAAGTGCCAGATTAAGGTGTCGTCATAATTCATTTGGCCAAGAGGGATAGACAGAATATATTGGGCATCCTCGTTAATAAAAATGTTCTCAATCAAGTTTCTATCCCATTCCCTTCTATCATGATCAATTAAAGAGCTAACACGACTTTCATTCGGCAAAAAACATGGTGGAGTAATGATTTTGAACGAATGAGAACGAGGCAGCCAATTGTCTCCCCAAATTCGAATATTGTTGCCGTTTCCAACTCTCCACCTAACACCTGCCATGAGTACTCTCTTGGTACCCCAAATACTACGCCATGTTAATGAAGGAGAACTCCCTAAAGGAGCATTCATGAAGTCCGTTTGTGGGAAATAGCGAGCCTTGAGAATCCTAGCTAGAAGAGTATTAGGAGACACCAAGATACGCCACCCTTGTTTAGCAAGAAGCGCTATATTAAACGATTCCAAGTCTCTAAATCCCAAACCCCCATCACGTTTGCTCGAACAAAGGGAATGCCAACTGACCCAATGAATTTTTTTATTCTCTTTCTCGTCCCACCAAAAGTTAGAAATCATCGACTCAATTTCTTTGATCAAGTAATTTGGAATTTTGAAACAACTCATCAGGTATGATGGAATAGCCTGGATCACGGATTTTATGAGCACCTCCTTTCCTGCTTTAGATAAATTCTTAGTTCTCAAACTTTGAAGACGACTCCAAACTCGTTCGCGAATATAATCAAAAACTTCCCTTCTTGATTTTCCGACAGTCAATGGGAGACCAAGATATCTCTCATGTTTAGATTCTCTACGGATTTGTAAGTAGTTCAGGATAGCAAGAATCGTGTTTTCCCTAGTATTCTTAGTAAAAACCACGCTGGACTTTTCGAAATTAATGCTTTGACCCGAAGCAACTTCATAGGCTTGTAAGAGATTTCTAACTCGGATTGCGGCATCTTCCGAAGCCTGGCAAAGAATCAGAGTATCGTCAGCAAATAACAAGTGTGAAACCCTCGGTGCACCATTGCAAACTGAAATTCCTTCAAGATGGCCCCTGTTCTCCTCTTGGCTAATAAGTGAGCTCAAACTCTCTGTGCAAAAGAGAAAAAGATAAGGGGAGAGAGGATCTCCTTGACGGATACCTCTTCCCGGTTTAACAAAACCAAAATTCGAACCATTGAGAACAAAAGAATAAGTGACTGAAGTAACACACAACATAATAAGCTCAACGAAACTCGAATCAAAACCTAGGCGGATCATCACTGTTCTAAGGAAGTCCCACTCAACTCTATCATAGGCTTTGCTTAGGTCCAACTTAATGGCCATTTGGCCTACTTTACCCCTAGATTGTTTTTTCATATAGTGGACAGTTTCAAAAGCAACAAGGGCGTTATCTGTAATTTGTCTACCAGGAACAAAAGCAGATTGGAAATCAGAGATCACTGTATTCATGAGTGGTTTAAGGCGATTAGCTATGGTTTTGGACGCGATTTTATACACGACATTACACAGGCTAATGGGACGAAAATGGGCCATAGTTTCGGGATTTTGGCATTTGGGTATAAGTACCACATTAGTAAAGTTACACGATTCATCAAACACTCTATTATTAAGAAAATTAAGCACCCAATCAGTTACACTTTTACCAACAACAGGCCAGAATCTTTGAAAAAAAAGAGGGGGAAAACCATCGGGGCCGGGGGATTTCAAGGGGTACATAGATAAGAGTGCTTGATATACCTCTTCTGCGGTGTACGGCTGAAGTAGATACTGGTTATCTTCAAAACTCACCCTCGATCCCATAGCACCCAACACCAAGTCCAACTCTTCATTTGATGGTAAGCTCGAAGTGAATAAGGTGTTGAAATAGTCCACCACTACAGATTCAATTTCAGTAAAAGCCTTACACCAAGTGCCGTCTTCCCTTTTTAGAGCCATGATCGTATTTTTCTTTCGTCTACCAGAAGCTCGGCTGTGGAAATAGCGGGTATTACGGTCCCCCTCTTTCATCCAATGGGCCTTAGATCTTTGATGCCACATTTTCTCTTCTTTATCAAGTAACATATTCAGTTCCAATGAGAGATTTTTCCCCTCTTCTCTGGAGGCAGCAGTGATCACCCCCGTGTGAATTTTATGAATTTGTTCTCTCAATTTTGAAACTTTCTTATTAACCCCCCCGAATGACGTTTTACTCCATTTTACGAGACCATCTTTGCACTTTTCAAGTTTTTTCCACACGTTTACAGACCCTACTAAGTCGTCAGTCCCCCAAGAATCTTTGATTACTTTAGCACAATCTGTTTCATCAATCCACATAGATTCAAATTTAAAACCTTGTTTCTTTGGGACTGTTTGCCTGATTTCTTTATCCGAAATCTTAATGAGAATAGGTGAATGGTCCGAACCACCAAATTTAAGGTGTTCAACTCTACTGCAAGGGAACTTTTGACTCCACAAGTTGGAAACTAAAGCCCTGTCTAACCTTTCATAGACCGTACGGGGGAATTCCCAGCGGTTGGTCCAAGTAAAAGGGAATCCAGAGAAACCAAGATCCGAAAGCCCCGCATCAACCAATGCATTTCTAAAGTCCCGTAACTGGTATGCCGGAGTAATGTTGCCTCCTTCCTTTTCAGAGTGGAATAAAAATGCATTAAAATCACCCATACAAAGCCAAGGTTTCGAACTCTGGGACGCTAAATTACGGAGGAGATCCCAAGAATGTCGTTTTAATGCTGAATCAGGTTCCCCGTAGAAACCTGTAAATCGCCACCCGGTGGCATTATTGCTTTCGATTATATGAACATCAATGTGATTGGTTGATAGACTTTGGAGATCAACAATAGTATCTTTTTTCCATAGAAGTGCGAGACCGCCAGAGCGCCCCCTTGGCTCAACATGAACTCCAAACATATTCAACTGAGATTTTAGTAACTCTATCTTCCTACCCTTAGTTTTTGTTTCGGATAAGAAGATAATTTGGGGGTTGTGTTCCCGAATGTGAAATTCGAGATAGCGAACTGCCGAGGAACCCCCCAATCCCCGACAGTTCCAAGCAAGACAATTCATGATGATAGGCGGGGCTGCCCTGCAGCCTCCGCCTTTGAAGTAGCAAGAAGAGTCCTCTTTGAAGGTCTAGGAAGAACAACAAAAGTGCCATCGTCTTGCTCGGTAAAAATGTGAGAATCAAAATTAGATTTATCCACAGTGATAGTCTCGTTCAACAAATCAGATTGCTTTCTCTTGCTACCACTAATTATCAAGGGGTTCCCAGTAAGAGTGGACTTCGATTTTGAGGTGACAGATGTGTTTTTGGTTGAGATTTTAAGTTGGGGTTTGATGTTTTCCTTTCCTGTAGCTCTGTTTAGTTTTGCAAAAAATTTTGGTTTCTGTTCCTGTTCAAGTTTGATGGGTACTTGGTAGAGATTTTTAGGAAGAAGATGCGTACTTGGTAGAGATTTTTAGGAAGAAGATGCGGGTTGGAATTGTTGATATTGCCCAGGGTATTGATCGAAGTAGAGTTACGTAGGGGAGCGGACAAGGAATTAGAAGGATGGGAGGTATCAATACTAGATTTGGGATTAGGTGCTTCATTAACGTGATTCATAGGAATAGATAGGATTAATGTATGATGGACAGAGTTTAGGTGGATGGGCTTTGGAGATGTTAGTGGGATCAAAGGTTTTAATGTTAGAAGAGGATGGGCCCAGTGGTGGTTTAGACTTATTTAATTCAGCTACAGTCATGGATTGATTAGCTTTGGGTATAGGCTTGATGTCAGCTTTGGGCTGGTTGAGGTTGGGTATTGGGGTAGTTGGGTCAACTTTATACTGGTGCGAGATTTGGGCTTTAATTGTTTTCATAAGAATATCGGTTGGGACGATAGGGTTTAACCGGGAATTATAAACGTGACCCGAGTTCAGAGGTATCGGATCTGGGGATGGGGTTCGGTTCGTGTGTCCGGTGGGATCAGGTTTGGGTTCGGATGTATTCGCCGAATCAGATTGGAAGATTTCTTGGTTCAAAGGTTCATTTCCTTTAGTAGAAATAGTAGACTTAGGGATTGGGGTTGAGTAAGTAGAGGGATTTTTGTTATGCGCTAAATTAGGGGGAGAGAGGGTATTATGCAGATCAGATCCATTAAAATCAGCAGTTGATTCAAACTTTCCAAAATTGTCGAATTTACCTGTAACTGAATCCGTAACTGATGAGCCACCATGATTTTCCTTCCTAATATAGGTTGTTCCCACCTTCCGATCACCGGAAAAATCCCCCGGCGGCGTCAAAGAAGAATTGGGAGAAAAAATGTTTCCCCCTCTCACATTTTGATTATTAGGTGAAGGAGAATTAGATTTTCGATTATCAATATAGATCCCTGTAGCCGCTTGCCAACTTGGTGAAGAAGAAGAGTCCGTGGAATGGTAATTGCTCGTAGACGGAGCTCGAAGCCAGGGACCATATGGGAGTTTTTCGGAAGGAATTTCTAAATCACCTTCGTACCTCTTATCGCATTTTAGCGGAACATGGTCGAATTTGCCGCAATAATAGCAGATGTTCGGTAGACGTTCATAGCAAAACAAAACAACAAATTGATCTCCTCTGTCATTTCTTATCTTCATAAAACGAGGAATGGGCTGAGTTACATTGATTCCAACCCTAACCCGGATACTTTTACCGATAATAAGAGATTTCGGATCCGTCTTAAGTCCCTCAAATTTACCCAGACGAGTGCAAATCTTCTCAACCATTACTTTGTTCGATTTGTTCAGAGGTAACCCAGAGATATGAACATAAAAGTCGCACCAAGATAAATCAGTTTTTATTGGATCTTCATCGGATTGGATAGAATTGAGAACTATCAATCTTTTTATTTTATTTTTTTATTTTTATTTTTTATTACTTCATCTTTACAATTTTATATAACTAGTTGGAAAATAAGACTTTTAACTCTCTCTCTCTCGTAGAGAGTTTTCTCCCCTCTTCCATGTGAAGAGTTTAGTACTTTTGGATCATCGCTCTGTTCTCGGACTTCCTCTCCGGTTATCTTGGTTTTGCTTGGTGTCCATACTCTACCTTTAGTTTATCTGTTTTCTTCCTTTGTGGTTTGTTTCCCCTCTTCCCCCCCGCTCCCTGTTTCTTTTCCTTCTCTTTTCTTTTTTTCTTTTCCTGCTCTTTTTGTTTTGCCTTTCTCTTTTGCAGGTGTTTTCGTCTGACGGTATTCTGGTTATCCATTAACTCGGCCATCTCCCATAGCATTTTTTTTCACCATGGACTCCTCCGACTTTGATCTGGGCTCGAAGATGAATATTACGGATGTGGAAGAAGGTTTTCTGATTTCAGGGGAAGAATGGGATGAAAGTAACTCGTCTTTAGACCTGCTCCTAGTGGGGAAAATTTTGGGTATTCGTTCAGTTAACATTGAAGCTATTAAGAATATTCTCACCAAGGCATGGAGTCCGGGCAAAGGAATTGAAGTAAGACAGATTAGTCAGGACAGATTCATTTTTGAATTCTGACAACTTTCATATTATCACTTAATTTTTTGTCACTTAAGCTTAATTTTCTTGTAGTGTCTTACATCTTGTGGAGGGTCCTTTTAATTAGATGACTCGTCAGGCCGTAGGAGCGGGACTTCTTTGGGAAAAATAACTTAAAATAACTTCGAGTCGTCAATCTTTTTTATCGGGGAGGTTATGTCATTTTCAACCCTGGTGTATTTCAGATAAATAAAAGAATTTTTTTATTAAATGATGTAATAGGAGAAGTGAAAAAGTTACATTTAGATAACTTTAAATATTAAGGGTAAAATAAAAAAATAATGTAGCATGACATGATTTTTTTTTAAAAAAAATTGATAATAATTTTATTAATGAATAAATGAGAGAAGGAAAGAAGTTAAAAAAACTACATAATCAAATAACTTATGTTAAGGATAAAATAAAAAATCAAAAAATTGGTGGAACACGTTTATTTTATACAGTAACATATAATAGATATAAAATGACGTGAACTATAGGACCACATCTCGTAAATCAAAATTGTAATATTTTTCATTTTTCAAGAATACATTCATTATCAAATATTATATAAGAAACAATTTCAATAACTGTTCAAGTACAAAGAACTACAAATAATAAACTACTACCAAATAACTATTACTTTCTCTGTCCCATTTATTTTTATCCCCCGGTACAGTTGACTAGTCAACTTGACTAAGTTTATAAAAATTATAATAAACAATTTAATTAATAAATTTTACTAATAATTTAATAATATTATATGACTTCATATATATTAATATTTAAAATGTTTAATAAACCACAAATGTGAATAATTTAACTTGATTAGTCACTTAAAAATTGAAAATTTTGACCAGATACTATGGAGTAAAAATAATGGGACGAAAAAAGTATTAAGCTATAGGAAAAATTACATTCGTGGGAGTTGAACTTATGACTTTGGCATCAAAATTGTAATCTTATATTAAGGCCCAATATAGTTTATTTAAAATTAGGAGACTAAAAAGAGGGGAAATTTTCAAAAAAGCCATTATACAATGTTTAATTTATAAAAAGACCATTAAATGTTTAAAAATTTCATAAAGGCCATGAGATTAATTAACCAACTTAACTAAATTAATTAACTCTTCCTAATTAAACTAAACTTTAACAAATATACCCCAAAATTTTCAAAATTCAAAATCAACCCCACCCAAAATCAATTCAATTTCTCTCCCAAAATCAACCCTAAACCCTAACCCAATTCTCTCCCACAATTACTTATTTTCACACAAATTTCTCTCAAATCTTGAAGAAAAGGAAAAGGTAAGCATTTGCAAGTTACTTGAATTTTTCATGTATTATTGAGTGATTTAGTTCGCAAAATGGAGAAAATGTTTGTGCTGAAATGTTCGCGTTTTTTGGCGTTTGGCATTTGGCGTTCGCCAAACGCCATGCTTAGCTTCTTGGCATTTGGCGTTTGGGAAGGAACAAACGCCAAACGCCAACATGGCAGAATTCAAATTCGAGAATGCATTTTTTATTTAGATAGTTTGTGTATTAATTTTTGTTTTTACTTGTACGAATGGACAAAATTATAATATATCTTCGATATGGCGGTGATTTTACACGCCAAATGGATGATAAATGGTATTGGAGTGGTGATAGAAATTATGTGAAAACAATAATGGTGGATAGGAGAATTTCGTTTGAAGAACTGGTTGATAAAATTTACGAGAAGTTGAATTTAGATCGGTATTCTGATATTTTTGAGATACTGCGCAAATGTTTTGATAACGAAATAGTGAAAGTATCAGATGAAGAAGATTGGGAGATAACAAATCACTATGCCCATAGTTCTATTGATTTAAATTTGTACTTGATTTTTTCTCCGAGAGAAGAAATTCTGAGGATAGAGGCAACTCCGGGGAGAAAAGAGAATTCGAAGAAACTTATGACCCGGGGTAAAGAAAAAAAAAATCGTAGACAAAGTTAGTTTCAATTACCAACTTGATGGATGTGATATAGGAGGATCAAGTGCACAAGGTGATGTTGATGAGGAGATCATTGCCTCTAATCCAACTTTACCTACAGTGGAGGAAGTTGAACCACTATGTCGTACTCCGATATATAGTCAATGGTCTCCATTTGACAACGAATGTGGTAATGTTGGTTATGACCACCGTAACTATGACAGAGAAGGTGGTTATGTTGGTGCTGGTGCTGATGTAAATGGTGAACACCATAATTTTGACAACGAACGTGGTGATGTTTGTGGTGATGTAGGTGGTGATGTTTGTGGTGATGTAGGTGGTGATGTAGGTGGTGATGTAGGTGGTGATGTAGGTGGTGGTGATATAGGTGGTGGTTATGGTCAAGCGCCAGAATTTTACGAACCACCTAGCCATGAAGGCTTTGATAACGCTGATGATGTCGCAAGAAATTATTCGGGATCAAATTCTAGTCAGGGGAGGAGTGATCGATCAGGATGGACAGTTGGTCAACGGTTTAGAAACAAAAAAGATTTCATAGATGCACTTGCGAAAACTGCTGTAGGTAAAAAGTGGGAAGTTAGATAGTATAAGTCTGACACTGATAGGAAGATAGCTCAGTGTTCCACAAAGGAGTGTCCATGGCGAATATATGATACTAAGGAAGTGAACGGTGATGAATTTGTTATTCGGACATATACAGACGTTCACACTTGTGGGATATCGAATAGAGGTGCCGATCATAGACAAGATCAAGTCGTATGGTTGGTTTACGGACGTCAGGATTATATCTGAATGCCAATGAACCCCCAAAACCAGATGTACTGATAAACTTCATGCGTGCCGAAGAAAATGTTAGCATTAGCTATCCAAAAGCTTGGAGGGCGTGACAATTTGCTCGAGAGCATATTATGGGGACATTCGAAGAAAATTTTGCCGATTTACCCGCCTATGCTTACATGATTGAGCAAAAGAATCCTGGCACGTACACTCGCATCTATACGGACTCCGAAAATAAGTTTAAATATTTCTTCATGGCTTTAGGAGCGGCTATTCGAGGATTCCATTTCCTAAGAAATGTAATTGTAATTGATGCAACATTTATGGGGCACAAATATAAAGGAACCGTCCTAATTGCGAGTGCGACGGACAGTGAAAATCGTTGTTATCCAATTGCATGGGGGGTAGCTGATGGCAACGAGGATGGGGCGTGTTGGACTTGGTTCCTAGAGTGCTTGAGAGAGGTTGTACCAGACAGAGACGATCTGGTTATTGTTTCAGACAGGGGCAAAGAGATTATAAAAGCGGTAAAAGATGTTTAACCTTTAGCTGATCATGGGGCATGTTGCTTCCACCTCAAAACGAACTTGATAAAAAAGTTTGGGAGAGATGGGGTAACCGGGTATTTTTACAATGCTGCTTTCACGTACACTGAGAGTGAGTTCCAAAAAATTTTTGGTTACTTGAAAACCAAGAGTCCAGCATGTGCAGATTGGCTACAGAACGAGGTGACGTTTGAGAAATAGGCAAGAATCCACCATCGTGTGAACAGATATGAGGTAATGACGTCTAACCATGTTGAGGTCCTTAATAATCGGATCAAAGATGCCAAAAATTATCCTATATGTTACTTCCTCAAATTTATTATTGATTTGATGGGAAAGTGGTTTAGAGAGCGTCGTGAGGAGGCTGTGAAATGGATGTCTGTACTTACCACATCGAAGGGGGATTTGATAAATGAGCGATATGAAAATGCATCCAGGTGGCACAAATGTGCATTAGGGTATGAAACATGAAAAGTGGAATCTACTGAGTGGTCTGGAATTGTGGATTTAGCGGAAAGAACTTGTTCATGTGGCGTCTTTCAGATTGAGCAAATACCGTGTGAGCACGCAATTGCAGCTGTCATGGACAAGCGACCAAGAGATAGTGGTCAGTATGTGTATGAGCTTGTTAGCCAATACTACAAGGTCATAAATACGCGTCAAGCATACTATGAGCTCATAGAACCCGTTCCAACGAAAGACCAATGGATGAACATCCCTGATCATGTTATGGCGAGAGTAGTGTTACCTCCAGACGCCGTCATAACCCGTGGAAGGCCTAAAACGTCACGATTTACCTCTCCCCTTGAAAATTTGAAGAAAAAATACAAGTGCTCAATTTGCAGAAATACCGGTCACAACGCATCTAGATGTCCTCAACGCCCCCAGAGTTCGGGCAATAACGAAAGTGAATCTTAGATGTTTAGTGAACAATGTTTGTTGTAATTGATGTTTATTATTGGCATATACTTGAAAATTGTTATTTTTGAAAAGTTAGGGACCAAAATGCAAATTCTTAGTGAATGAACATTTTTTATTCACACCGCGGTGTAACAACTCACACCGCGGTGTATTTTGTCCAGAAACATTCTGCAGCAGTATACACCGCGGTGCAACTTTTTGCACCTAGGTGTATACTGTTCACATACCAAATGACACTGCACATGACATTTGGCGTTTGTAGTACACATACCAAATGTCATGTTCATTGACATTTGGTATGTGTGATCAAACGCCAAATGTCATGTCCAGTGACATTTGGCGTTTAAACCCTAACCCTAGCTTCGTACATATTATCCAATTTTGTAAGATTTGGTCGATTTATCACCCGAATGGAGAAGTAACACTCACAGTAACATTATATCCTCCGTAAACAATAACTTCGTACATATTATCCAATTTTGTAAGATTGGTCAACTTATCACCCGAATGGAGAAGTAACACTCACAATAACATTATATCCTCCGTAAATCATAACTTCGTACATATTATCCAATTTTGTAAGATTTGGTCAACTTATCATCCGAATGGAGAAGTAACACTCACAGTGGCGATATATCCTCCGTAAATCATAACTTCGTACATATTATCCAATTTTGTAAGATTTGGTCAACTTATCACCCGAATGGAGAAGTAACACTCACAGTAACATTATATCCTCCGTAAATCATAACTTCGTACATATTATCCAGTTTTGTAAGATTTGGTCAACTTATCACCCGAATGGAGAAGTAACACTCACAGTAACATTATATCCTCCGTAAATCATAACTTCGTACATAATATCCAATTTTGTAACTTATCACCCGAATGGAAACTTCGTACATAATATCCAATTTTGTAACTTATCACCCGAATGGAGAAGTAACACTCACAGTAACTTTATATCCTCCGTAAATCATAACTTCGTACATATTATCAAATTTTGTAAGATTTGGTCAACTTATCACCCGAATGGAGAAGTAACACTCACAGTAACATTATATCCTCTGTAAATCATAACTATGTACATATTATCCAATTTTGTAAGATTTGGTCAATTTATCACCCGAATGGAGAAGTAACACTCACAGTAACATTTTGCGATTCAATCCATTAGTTGCATTTAACCCGAATTTGCATTTTGGTCCCTAACTTTTCCAAAATTACAATTTTACCCCCAAAATTGTGATTTTGACCATAATTGCGATTCAATCCATTAGTTGCACAAAATTAAAATTTTCATTCACTACGAATTTGCATTTAACCCGAATTTGTATTTTGGTCCCTAACTTTTCCAAAATTATAATTTTACCCCCAAAATTGCGATTTTAACCATAATTGCGATTCAATCCATTAGTTGCACAAAATTAAAATTTTCATTCACTACGAATTTGCATTTAACCCGAATTTGCATTTTGGTCCCTAACTTTTCCAAAATTACAATTCTACCCCCAAAATTGCGATTTTAACCATAATTCCGATTCAATCCATTAGTTGCACAAAATTAAAATTTTCATTCACTACGAATTTGCATTTAACCCGAATTTGCATTTTGGTCCCTAACTTTTCCAAAATTACAATTTTACCCCCAAAATTTACAACTTCTGGTCCCTAACCGAATTAAATATTACAAAAAAAAAACTAATTACTTTTTCCTAACATTTGGGACATATGGACTTCTTACATGCCTACTAGGCCATCTTATCCTATCTTCTCTTCTTTTTTGCCTTGGCTCACTCCTACCCGAATTATCATCATTATCGACTCCGATATCACCATGATCAGAATTCTCTTCCGCATTATTACCCTGAAAATGCGTATATTAAGAATTCATATCAAATATTATATATCAACAATCCAAAATCAATTTAATAAACACATATCCATCATTTTGTTAAACACAATTCCAAAACCAATCTAATTCCAAAACAAATCTAATAAACACAATTTCAAGAATCCAGAACAATAAAATTTCAAAACCAATCTAAAAACAAGTCCATTATTTATCTAAAATAATCCAGAACAATAAAATTCAACACACCAATTAAACCTGATCTTCATCATCATCATCATCTTCATCATCATCGGCCTCCACTTCATCATTAATCCCTCGGGCTTCGAAGTCCTTCAGCATCATTTCCTGGAGTCGATGCAAAGTTACCTGAAGTTGCGACTGAGTATCCTGCATAGTGGTCAGCTGCCCAACTAATCTCTGTTCCATCTCGTTTACACAGGCAGTCTGATGAGCTGTAAGTCTCTGCTCCATATCACATGCCCAGGCAGGAACTTCTTCATTTCTTGGTTCCGAAGATGATGGTTGTGGTTGAGCTTGAGAAGTAGAAGCACCATCGTTTCTTCGGAAATGCTTCCTTTGTCGGCTACCATGAGTAGGAGTAGGAGCAGGAGCATTGGCATCAGGGGCATCATCATCTTCATCATCACTCGGTTGGTTGGGTGGCAGGTTGAGGCATTCGGGAGCTCTCTCATCATCCCGAACAACCATATAAACCTCTCCGAAATACTCAGTCAGTACACGATAACTGGGATAGCGGTTATGCGGCCTAACACGGTCGGAAAAATCTTTTGTCAACATATAATAGGCCATCGTCGACTCCGTGTCATCCGGCAGTAGCCGTGGGATCACAGCTTGTAAAAATAAAAAGACACAAATTATTTAAAATAAATATTTCAAGTGATATGTCGGAAAAAATTTATTAATAATTACGATTAACATACCTGAACCTTCCCAAAGAACTCGTCCATGTCATCACAGTTGGGCCAATTACCGCCTCCGATCTCCCAACGTAATATTCTTGGATATCTCCCAAAGAACTCTTGCCTTCGAGAACAATTGGCCGCATCGGGCAGGCCTTCAATGGCTTCCAACATCCAAAACTGTTCACATTCAAAACATATTCAAAATATCCAAAATTTACGAAAAAATAACTAAAAAGAATAAATGGAAATCAAGAATTGATTTTACAAACATACCAGTAAAATGTGTGGGAATCCACCCGCATTCCATCTACGGCAACGGCCAACGGAGAAGGTCATATGGCGGTCGGAGGATATATGTGGCATAAGCTCATCTACAGTGACATTCCATATCTTGATTCCCCAGGGATATCTCTCGCAAAGCTCGAGATCATCACATACCTTCAATATAAACAAATTTATAGAAAATTATTTTTAAAACTTTAAATAATTAATAAAAATTAAAATTAAAGTTTACTTACTGCGAAAATGTAGTTTTGAACCACTTTCATGGGCCATGCAGGTAACAATACTGCTGATAGCACCCAGACGAAGAATAACTTGCATATATTCGCAGGATTAACATTGCGAGTGCTATTCAACAGAGAAATAATCTTCGTTCTGAGAATCTCAACGGGAACCTTCGTTGTACTCCACTCAGCAAAGTATATGTTCTTCAAGTTTCCCCCTTCAGCGATAGTTTGGAAGTCATCATAACTCGGTTGGCCAAATCGCAACCCCAATACCAGACTAAATTCCTCTACACCGAATCTGAATGGCTTTCCACGTATCAAAAACCAGTATTCGTACTTACTCATTTTGTCTTCCCTTCGTAGGCATAATCAGAGCATCAGATTGTGCAGAACCGATGCCTTAAATTTGCCCCTTCCGGTTAGGTGTAGAAAGCTCCCAATCTGGGGGTAAGCATCTATTATCTGCCAATGTTCGTCTCGTAGCATTTGTTTCATCTCCGCAAGTTCACTCCATGCCGAGCGTTGTGTCACCTTTTCATTGGGGACCACAGTCAGGTAGTGAAAGGGAGGCAATTCTGGCAGGGCCGACGTGGGTAAGGTAACGTATCCCTACAAAACAAACAACACAAAAATTTCAAATATTTAATTCTGTTCTGACGTTTGGCGTTTGGTATCCCAAATGCCAATGTATTTTATCAAACGCCAATACATATGACATTTGGCGTTTGGTAGATCCAAACGCCATGAACAGATTAAAGGTGTTCATGGCGTTTGTTTTTACCAAACGCCAAACGCCAAACGCCAATGCCTGTATGTTTATGAATGTTCATGGCGTTTGGTGTTTGGGGTTACCAAACGCCAAACGCTATATACATATTCATGGCGTTTGGCGTTTGGAGTTTCCAAACGCCATGAATATGTTCATGGCGTTTGGCGTTTGGTAACCCCAAATGCCAAACGCCATGAACAGTTTCATAAACATATATGAAGATGTTCATGGCGTTTGGCGTTTGGGAACCCCAAACGCCAAACGCCATGAACTCGTAAATGAACAGGTGCCGAAATTGAATGAGAAGAGGCTCGAAACTTACCCCAAATGGTCATTTTTCAGCGTTTCTCTGAGCATCATCGATTACCATCATGTTCGCCATCTCCAATTTGCAAGAATTTTCGGAAATTTGAGAGAGATTTTGAGAGAAAGAGAGTTTGAGAGAAAGAGAGTTTGAGTTTGAGTAGGAATTATGTTTTTTGTTTCTAAAAATGAAGGGGTAAAATGAAATTATTAAGAGTTATTAAGAATTTTTTTTTTTTTTTAAACTGAAAAAATGCCTTTGGCCTTTGTGTAAATTCTGTTTTTAGAAATGGCTTTTGTGAAAATGGCTCCTAAAAAGAGTGTGTTAATGTTGATGGGGTAATTTTCAAAAATGCCATAAATGAATGTTCAAATTACAAAAAGGCCATTAAATATTTAAAAATTTCAAAAACGCCACAAGATTAATTAATCAACTAAACTAAATTAATTAACTCTTCTTAATTAAACTAAACTATAACAAATATACCCCAAAATTTTAAAAATTCAAAATCAACCCCACCCAAAATCAATTCAATTTCTCTCCCAAAATCAACCCCAAACCCTAACCCAATTCTCTCCCACAATTACTTATTTTCACACAAATTTCTCTCAAATCTTGAAGAAAAGGAAGAAGAACAACATAAAAGGTAAGCATTTGCAAGTTACTTGAATTTTTGATGTATTATTGAGTGATTTAGTTCGCAAAATGGAGAAAATGTTCGTGCTGAAATGTTCGCGTTTTTTGGCGTTTGGCATTTGGCGTTTTCCAAACGCCAAACGCCATGCTTATCTTCATGGCATTTGGCGTTTGCCAAACGCCAAACGCCAAACGCCATGAAGATAAGCATGGCGTTTGGCGTTTGGAAAACGCCAAATGCCAAACGCCATGAAGATAAGCATGGCGTTTGGCGTTTGGCAAACGCCATGCTTAGCTTCTTGGCGTTTGGCGTTTGGGAATGAACAAACGCCAAACGCCAACATGGCAGAATTCAAATTCGAGAATGCATTTTTTATTTAGATAGTTTGTGTATTAATTTTTGTTTTTACTTGTAGGAATGGACAAAATTATAATAAATCTTCGATATGGCGGTGATTTTACACGCCAAATGGATGATAAATGGCATTGGAGTGGTGATAAATTTTCTGCGAAAGCAATAATGGTGGATAGGAGAATTTCGTTTGAAGAACTGGTTGATAAAATTTACGAGAAGTTGAATTTAGATAGGTATACTGATATTTTTGAGATACTGCGCAAATGTGTTGATAACGAAATAATGAGAGTATCAGATGAAGAAGATTGGGAGATAACAAAGCACTATGCTCATAGCTCTATTGATTTAAATTTGTACTTGATTTTTTCTCCGAGAGAAGAAATTCTGAGGATAGAGGCAACTCCGGGGAGAAAAGAGAATTCGAAGAAACTTATGACCCGGGGTAAAGAAAAAAAAATCATAGACAAAGTTAGTTTCAATTACCAACTTGATGGATGTGATATAGGAGGATCAAGTGGACAAGGTGATGTTGTTGAGGAGATCATTGCCTCTAATCCAACTTTACCTACAGTGGAGGAAGTTGAACCACTATGTCGTACTCCTGTATATAGTCAATGGTCTCCGTTTGACAACGAAGGTGGTAATGTTGGTTATGACCACCGTAACTATGACGGAGAAGGTGGTTATGCTGGTGCTGATGTAAATGGTGAACACCGTAATTTTGACAACGAACGTGGTGATGTTTGTGGTGATGTAGGTGGTGATGTTTGTGGTGATGTAGGTGGTGATGTTGGTGGTGGTGATGTAGGTGGTGATGTTGGTGGTGGTGATATAGGTGGTGGTTATGGTCAAGCGCCAGAATTTTACGAACCACCTAGCCATGAAGGCTTTGATAACGCTGATTATGTCGCAAGAAATTATTCGGGATCAAATTCTAGTCAGGGGAGGAGTGATCGATCAGGATGGACAGTTGGTCAACGGTTTAGAGACAAAAAAGATTTCAAAAATGCACTTCACAAAACTGCTGTAAGTAAAAAGTGGGAATATATAATATATAAGTCTGACTCTGATAGGATGATAGCTCAGTGTTCCACAAAGGAGTGTCCGTGGCGAATATATGCGACTAAGGAAGTGAACGGTGATGAATTTGTTATTCGGACATATACAAACGTTCACACTTGTGGGATATCGAATAGAGGTGCCGATCAAAGACAAGCATCAAGTCGTATGGTTGGTTTACGGACGTCAGGATTATATCTGAATGCCAATGAACCCCCAAAACCAGATGCACTGATAAACTTCATGCGTGCCGAAGAAAATGTTAGCATTAGCTATCAAAAAGCTTGGAGGGCGAGACAATTTGCTCGAGAGCATATTATGGGGACATTCGAAGAAAATTTTGCCGATTTACCCGCCTATGCTTACATGATTGAGCAAAAGAATCCTGGCACGTACACTCGCATCCATACGGACTCCGAAAATAAGTTTAAATATTTCTTCATGGCTTTAGGAGCGGCTATTCGAGGATTCCATTTCCTAAGAAATGTAATTGTAATTGATGCAACATTTATGGGGCACAAATATAAAGGAACCGTCCTAATTGCAAGTGCGACGGACAGTGAAAATCGCTGTTATCCAATTGCATGGGGGGTAGCTAATGGCAACGAGGATGGGGCGTGTTGGACTTGGTTCCTAGAGTGCTTGAGAGAGGTTGTACCAGACAGAGGCGATCTGGTTATTGTTTCAGACAGGGGCAAAGGGATTATAAAAGCGGTAAAAGATGTTTACCCTTTAGCTGATCATGGGGCATGTTACTTCCACCTCAAAACGAACTTGATAAAAAAGTTTGGGAGAGATGGGGTAAGCGGGTATTTTTACAATGCTGCTTTCGCGTACACTGAGAGTGAGTTCCAAAAATTTTTTGGTTACTTGAGAACCAAGAGTCCAGCATGTGCAGATTGGCTACAGAACGAGGTGACGTTTGAGAAATGGGCAAGAATCCACCATCGCGTGAACAGATATGAGGTAATGACGTCTAACCATGTTGAGGTCCTTAATAATCGGATCAAAGATGCCAAAAATTATCCCATATGTTACTTCCTCAAATTTATTATTGATTTGATGGGAAAGTGGTTTGGAGAGCGTCGTGAGGAGGCTGGGAAATGGATGTCTGTACTTACCACATCGAAGGAGGATTTGATAAAAGAGCGATATGAAAATGCATCCAGGTGGCGCAAATGTGCAATAGGGTATGAAAGATGGAGAGTGGAATCTACTGAGTGGTCTGGAACTGTGGATTTATCGATAAGAGAGTGTTCATGTGGCGTATTTCAGATTGAGCAAATACCGTGTGAGCACGCAATTGCAGCTGTCATGGACAAGCGACCAAGAGATAGTGGTCAGTATGCGTATGAGCTTGTTAGCCAATACTACAAGGTCATAAATACGCGTCAAGCATACTATGAGCTCATAGAACCCGTTCCAATGAAAGACCAATGGATGAACATCCCTGATGATGTTATGGCGAGAGTAGTGTTACCTCCAGACGCCGTCATAACCCGTGGAAGGCCTAAAACGTCACGATTTACCTCTCCCCTTGAAAATTTGAAGAAAAAATACAAGTGCTCAATTTGCAGAAATACCGGTCACAACGCATCTAGATGTCCTCAACGCCCCCAGAGTTCGGGCAATAACGAAAGTGAATCTTAGATATTTAGTGAAAAATGTTTGTTGTATTTGATGTTAATTGAACAATGTTTGTTGTATTTGATGTTTATTATTGACATGTACTTGAAAATTGTTATTTTTGAAAAGTTAGGGAGCAAAATGCAAATTCCTAGTGAATGAACATTTTTTATTCACACCGCGGTGTAACAACTCACACCGCGGTGTATTTTGTCCAGAAACATTCTGCAGCAGTATACAGGTGCAAAAAGTTGCACCTAGGTGTATACTGTTCACATACCAAATGTCATGTGCAGTGACATTTGGCGTTTGTAGTTCAAACGCCAAATGTCACTGCACATGACATTTGGCGTTTGATCACAAACGCCAAATGTCACTGCACATGACATTTGGCGTTTGAACTACAAACGCCAAATGTCATGTACATTGACATTTGGCGTTTGTAGTTCAAACGCCAAATGTCATGTGCAGTGACATTTGGCGTTTAAACCCTAACCCTAACCCTAACCCTAACTCTAACCCTAACCCTAACCCTAACCCTAACCCTAACCCTAACCCTAACGCCAAATTTATCACCCGAATGGAGAAGTAACACTCACAGTAACATTATATCCTCCGTAAATCATAACTTCGTACAATTTATCCAATTTTGTAAGATTTTGTCAATTTATCACCCGAATGGAGAAGTAACACTCACAGTAACATTATATCCTCCGTGAATCATAACTTCGTACAATTTATCCAATTTTGTAAGATTTTGTCAATTTATCACCCGAATGGAGAAGTAACACTCACAGTAACATTATATCCTCCGTGAATCATAACTTCGTACAATTTATCCAATTTTGTAAGATTTTGTCAATTTATCACCCGAATGGAGAAGTAACACTCACAGTAACATTATATCCTCCGTAAATCATAACTTCGTACAATTTATCCAATTTTGTAAGATTTTGTCAATTTATCACCCGAATGGAGAAGTAACACTCACAGTAACATTATATCCTCCGTAAATCATAACTTCGTACAATTTATCCAATTTTGTAAGATTTGGTCAATTTATCACCCGAATGGAGAAGTAACACTCACAGTAACATTATATCCTCCGTAAATCATAACTTCGTACAATTTATCCAATTTTGTAAGATTTTGTCAATTTATCACCCGAATGGAGAAGTAACACTCACAGTAACATTATATCCTCCGTAAATCATAACTTCGTACAATTTACCCCAAAAGTTGCGATTTTAACCATAATTGCGATTCAATCCATTAGTTGCACAAAATTACAATTTTCATTCACTACGAATTTGCATTTAACTCGAATTTGCACTTTGGTCCCTAACTTTACAAAAATTACAATTTTACCCCAAAAGTTGCGATTTTAACCATAATTGCGATTCAATCCATTAGTTGCACAAAATTACAATTTTCATTCACTACGAATTTGCATTTAACTCGAATTTGAACTTTGGTCCCTAACTTTACAAAAATTACAATTTTACCCCAAAAGTTGCGATTTTAACCATAATTGCGTTTCAATCCATTAGTTGCACAAAATTACAATTTTCATTCACTACGAATTTGCATTTAACTCGAATTTGAACTTTGGTCCCTAACTTTACAAAAATTACAATTTTACCCCAAAAGTTGCGATTTTAACCATAATTGCGTTTCAATCCATTAGTTGCACAAAATTACAATTTTCATTCACTACGAATTTGCATTTAACTCGAATTTGCACTTTGGTCCCTAACTTTACAAAAATTACAATTTTACCCCAAAAGTTGCGATTTTAACCATAATTGCGATTCAATCCATTAGTTGCACAAAATTACAATTTTCATTCACTACGAATTTGCATTTAACTCGAATTTGAACTTTGGTCCCTAACTTTACAAAAATTACAATTTTACCCCAAAAAACTAATTACTTTTTCTTAACATTTGTGTCATATGGACTTCTTACATGCTTACTAGGCCATCTTATCCTATCTTCTCTGCCTTTTTGCCTTGGCTCACTCTTACCCGAATTATCATCATTATCGACTCCGAGATCACCATGATCAGAATTCTCTTCCGCATTATTACCCTGAAAATGCGTATATTAAGAATTCATATCAAACATTATATATCAACAATCCAAAATCAATTTAATAAACACATATCCATCATTTAGCTAAACACAAATTACAAAACCAACCTAATTCCAAAACAAATCTAATAAACACAATTTCAAGAATCCAGAACAATAAAATTTCAAAACCAATTTAAAAACAAGTCCATTATTTATCTAAAAAAATCCAGAACAATAAAATTCAACACAACAATTAAACCTGATCATCATCATCATCATCATCATCATCATCATCATCATCATCATCTTCATCATCATCATCATCGGCCTCCACTTCATCATTAATCCCTCGGGCTTCGAAGTCCTTCAGCATCATTTCCTGGAGTCGATGCAAAGTTACCTGGAGTTGCGACTGAGTATCCTGCATAGTGGTCAGCTGCCCAACTAATCTCTGTTCCATCTCGTTTACACAGGCAGTCTGACGAGCTGTAAGTCTCTGTTCCATCTCGTTTACACAGGCAGTCTGATGAGCTGTAAGTCTCTGCTCCATATCACGTGCCCAGGCAGGAACTTCTTCATTTCTTGGTTCCGAAGATGATGGTTGTGGTTGAGCTTGAGAAGTAGAAGCACCATCGTTTCTTCGGAAACGCTTCCTTTGTCGGCTACCTTGAGTAGGAGCAGGAGCAGGAGCAGGAGCAGGAGCACGAGCACTGGCATCAGGGGCATCATCATCTTCATCATCAATCGGTTGGTTGGGTGGCCGGTTGAGGCATTCGGGAGCTCTCTCATCATCCCGAACAACCATATAAACCTCTCCGAAATACTCAGTCAGTACACGGTAACTGGGATAGCGGTTATTCGGCCTAACACGGTCGGAAAAATCTTTTGTCAACATATAATAGGCCATCGTCGACTCCGTGTCATCCGGCAGTAGCCGTGGGATCACAGCCTGTAAAAATAAAAAGACACAAATTATTTAAAATAAATATTTCAAGTGATATGTCGTAATTTTTTTATTAATAATTACGATTAACATACCTTGACCTTCCCAAAGAACTCGTCCATGTCATCACAGTTGGGCCAATTACCGCCCCCGATCTCCCAACGTAACATTCTTGGATATCTCCCAAAGAACTCTTGCCTTCGAGAACAATTGGCCGCATCGGGCATGCCTTCAATGGCTTCCAACATCCAAAACTGTTCACATTCAAAACATATTCAAAATATCCAAAATTTACGAAAAAATAACTAAAAAGAATATATGAAAATCAAGAATTGATTTTACAAACATACCAGTAAAATGTGTGGGAATCCACCCGCATTCCATCTACGGCAGCGGCCAACGGAGAAGGTCATATGGCGGTCGGAGGATATATGTGGCATAAGCTCATCTACAGTGACATTCCATATCTTGATTCCCCAGGGATATCTCTCGCAAAGCTCGAGATCATTACATACCTTCAATAAACAAATTTATAGAAAATTATTTTCAAAACTTTAAAGAATTAATAAAAATAAAAATTAAAGTTTACTTACCGCGAAAGTATGGTTTTGAACCACTTTCATGGGCCGTGCAGGTAACAATACTGCTGATAGCACCCAGACGAAGAATAACTTGCATATATTCGCAGGATTAATATTGCGAGTGCTATTCAACAGAGAAATAATCTTCGTTCTGAGAATATCAACGGGAACCTTCGTTGTACCCCACTCAGCAAAGTATCTGTTCTTCAAGTTTCCCCCTTCAGCGATAGTTTGGGAGTCATCATCACTCGGTTGGCCAAATCGCAACCCCGATACCAGACTAAATTCTTCTACACCGAATCTGACTGGCTTTCCACGTATCAAAAACCAGTATTCGTACTTACTAATTTTGTCTTCCCTTCGTAGGCATAATCGGAGCATCAGATTGTGCAAAACCGATGCCTTAAATTTGCCCTTTCCGGTTAGGTGTAGAAAGCTCCCAATCTGGGGATAAGCATCTATTATCTGCCAATGTTCGTCTCGTAACATTTGTTTCATCTCCGCAAGTTCACTCCATGCCGAGCGTTGTGTCACCTTTCCAATGGGGACCACAGTCTCGTAGTGAAAGGGAGGTAATTCTGGCAGGGCCGACGTGGGTAAGGTAACATACCCCTGCAAAACAAACAACACAAAAATGTCAAATATTTTAACTCTGTTCTGGCGTTTGGCGTTTGGTATCCCAAACGCCAATGTATTTTTTCAAACGCCAAAACATATGGCGTTTGGGATTACAAACGCCAAAACAATTTTCCAAACGCCAATACATATGGCGTTTGGTAATACAAACGCCAATACATATGACATTTGGCGTTTGGTAGATCCAAACGCCATGAACAGATTCAGGTGTTCATGGCGTTTGTTTTTTACCAAACGCCAAACGCCAATACTGTACGCCATGAATGTTCATGGCGTTTGGCGTTTGGAAACCCCAAACGCCAAACGCCATGTACATATTCATGGCGTTTGGCGTTTGGGGTTTCCAAACGCCAAACGCCACGAACAGATGCATAAGTTTTGACGAAGATGTTCATGGCGTTTGGCGTTTGGGAATCCCAAACGCCAAACGCCATGAACGCGTAAATGAACAGTTGCCGAAATTGAATGAGAAGAGGCTCGAAACTTACCCCAAATGGCCATTCTTCCGCGTTTCTCTGAGCATCATCGATTGCCATCATGTTCGCCATCTCCGATTTGCTTGAATTTGAGAGAAAAATTGAGAGAAATAATTGAGAGAAAAATTTGAAAGAGTTTGAGTGAAGTGAGAGTTAAGAGAGAAGAGAGAGTGATTTTGATTAAATATGGGTTTGGGGTGTTTTTGTTTTGTTTAAAAATAAAGGGGGGTAAGTTGTGATTATTAGGGGTGTTTTAATAATTATTAAGAATTTTTCTTTTTTTTTTAAAAACTGAAAAAATGCCTTTGGCATTTTTGTAAAATCTGTTTTTGAATGTGGCATTTATGAAAATCACTCATGTTGATGGTAGCAACATATTAGCATGTTATGATCTTCCACCATGGTCGTGTTCTCCGCATAGCTTTTCTTTCCACCGTCGCACCTTCACCACCACAATGGCCGTGTCGGCGGCCAACCGCCGATATCCTTCCCCTCTGTGCAGCAGCTCAGTCGCTTCCCCAAACCCAACAATCCCACGCCGCTGCCATCACCCACGGCCACCTCCCCCGCAGCGTTTCCATCGCCGCAGCTCTCATCCTCTCCTACGCCACCCACCACACCCACCGTACCAGCCTCCACTTTCTCTTCACCCAAACACTCCCATTCTCTCGCTCCCCTTTTCTCCACAACACCCTCATCCGCGCCTGCACAATTCTCTCCAATGGGTCCCACAACAAAGATTCTTCACTCTTTGACGATGGGATTGCTTTATACTACAACCATTTGGTGAGGGACTCTCCTTTTTTGCCGGATGATTATACTTTCCCTTTTGTGCTCAAACTTTGTGCGGATTTTCTGCGCGTGTCCAAGGGTTTGGAAGTTCATGGAAGGTTGATCAAGGCTGGTCTTGACAGAGACGTGTTTGTGAATAATACCCTTATGCTGTTTTATGGTAGTTGGGGGAATTTGTGGAGTGTGGAGCAACTGTTTGATGAAATGCCCGAAAGAGATTTAGTTTCGTGGAATACCGGCATTCGAGTTTTTTCAGATAATGGGTGTTGGATGGAAGTACTTGGTTTTTTTAAGAATATGATGGGACTTTCTGAGTTGTTGCCGAATTTGATTAGTGTTTTGAGTGTGTTGACAGTGTGTGCGAGGCTCGAGAATGAGAGGATGGTTAGTTTGATCCATTGTTATGCTGTCAAGGTTAGTTTTGATGGTGAATTGAGGATTGGAAATTCGTTGGTTGATGCTTATGGCAAGTGTGGGAATATGGAGGCTTCAGAAGGAGTGTTTGACGAGATGTTTGAGAGAAATGATGTTTCTTGGAATTCAATTATTCGAAGTTTTGCTTATAGGGGTTTTAATAACAATGCCGTGGATTTTTGTAGGGCAATGATAAGCGAGCGCGTGAAGTTGAATACCGTTACTATTGCCACCATTCTACCGACATTGGTAGAGCTAAATTTAGTCAACAACGGTAGAGAACTTCATGGTTTTAGTGTGAAATTGGATATGGATTCTGATCTTTTTGTCGCCAATGCATTGATTGATATGTATGGAAAATGGAGACGTTTCATTGAAGCTTCAAATATTTTTCGTAAGATGGATATGAGAAATGTAGTATCATGGAATACCATGATTGGAAACTTTGCTCAAAATGGTCTCGAGTTAGACTCTATTGAACTTGTTAGAGAAATGCAAGCTCATGGTGAAGTTCCTAATTCCGTCACTCTAACAAATGTTCTTCCTGCTTGTGCTAGAATCGGTTCTTTATACCATGGTAAAGAAATACACGCTAAATCCATCCGATTTGGATTGGCCTTTGAATTGTTTGTCTCAAATGCTTTGATAGATATGTATGCCAAATGTGGTCGCTTAGACTTAGCAAAAATTACATTTAACATCTCCCTTGTAGACGAGGTATCTTACAATATACTAATCACTGGCTATTCGCAAACAAGTGAATGTTCAAGCTCTATTAGCTTGTTCACTGAAATGGAAACATTAGGGCTGAAGCACGATACCGTTTCCTACATGGGGGTTCTCTCTGCTTGTTCTAACGTATCTGCGATTAAAGAAGGAAAGCAAATCCATGCTTTTGCAATGAGAAGATTGTTTCATGAACATCTTTACATAGCCAACTCACTTCTCGACTTTTACACTAAATGTGGACGAATTAAAACCTCCAAAAAGATATTTGATCGAATCCCGGTTAAAGATACCGCGTCATGGAACACTATGATTTTGGGATTTGGAATGCTTGGGGAAATCGATACCGCAATTAATCTGTTTGAAGCAATGAAGGAGGATGGTAATATTGAATATGACTTGGTTTCATATATTGGGATCCTCTCTGCTTGTAGTCATAGTGGATTGGTTGAAAAGGGGAAAGTATACTTTGATGACATGTTGGCTCGGAATATTAAGCCCTCGGAGATGCATTATGCTTGCATGGTGGATCTTCTTGGTCGTTCTGGCCTTATGGAAGAGGCGGTGTCCCTTATTAATAGTCTCGGAATTAAAGCAGGTGCTAATATTTGGGGAGCTTTGCTTGGGGCGAGTAGGGTACATGGGAATGTGGAGCTGGGGTGTTGGGCGGCTGAGCATTTACTTGAGCTGAAGCCTGATCATTCTGGGTATTACGTGCTGCTATCGAATATGTATGCAGAAGCAGGGAGATGGGATGATGCAGATAGGATAAGGAAGTTGATGAATAAAAGGAGAGTAGTGAAGAATCCTGGATGCAGTTGGGTTCAGAGTCAAGACCAAATACATGGTTTTGTTGCTGGAGAGAGATTGGATCCACATTTGTGGCTTGCTAACTCTTAGTTGCTGTATTCACATTCTTGGTTTGGTTTGATTTCATATTGTTTTAATACATAAATGAAATGCCCCAAAGGAGTTGGTGATGCAAAGATGCACAATCTATTCAAGTTTGGTTTAATTTTCTTATCAGTTGAAGTTTGAACCTGTATTGTATTTTAACTTAATATTGGATAAATCGAACTCAAAATAACTTTAACCGAATTGAACATGAGTCGTGCTCAAATAACTCAATATATATACATTTCGTCTAAATTGAGTTGTTCGTTCTATTTCATTTCATGTTTCCACAATTTGCGTAGGCTTAGATTTTAAAGGGAAAACAACATTAGGCAACAAGGTTTGAAACCATTTATGCAGTTTATTTTCAATTAAATTCAAGGAAGATAAACCAGTTACACTGCAAGTAATTAATATTGAAAGTAGTACAACATTGCTCATTTTGAATCTTTATTAGCCTGAACAAAAGAAGGGAAAACTTCAAGAGGGAAAACATAAATCCCTTCCAAATTTAAAGGAATAAGAATTCAATGAAAATAGGAAAGAGCACATAAAAAGCAACTGAGATGAATGCTCCATATCATGCCTCAATTAGAAACCCATGCAGAATGTGAATGTGTCATCTCAGGCAAAAGTAAATTAGAAATTGAACTTGACTCGAACAGATGAAACTTCTCCAAAAGTCTTTCGATTAATACACCCCCTGCATATGAAACGCCTGAAACCATAAAACCCAATATAACAAAGTTTAAGATACATTTGAAGTATCTTTTGGGGGGTCTTTGTATGTAGGCCCTCCCAATCGCAAGTATCGCAATGCAAAGAAGAGAGACTGCTGCGACCACAAGAAGCTTTAGTTCCTTGTCATCAGTTTCACGGAATGAGAAACCGTAAACAATAGGAGTCACTAAGCCAAATATGAAGTATGATATTATTGAAACTAGTGCATGAAGTAGGAAATTCTCTCTCCTCCCAAGAAGTTCTTTGTACCGATCTCTTTGCCCCATTACTTGACTATTAATTTGTTCTGTTCGATCACAACGTAGTTCCCATAGCTGTAAAATGATATAGATGAGCATGAATAAAAACGTAATATTGTTACGTAACTATTTATTTATCAATGTTTGGAGTTCAATAATACTACTAGCTACTACTTACATTGTGGCATATGACGAAAAGTCCCCCAATGATATTGGCCATTCCCAGAGCTAAAATATTCACTGTGGATCATACATATAAGAGTAAAGTGACTTTTTGACATTATAACAGAAATCTATATATGAAGATTAATGAAGAAGCTAGGCTTAATTAATTAAGTAATTACTTACATGTGGCAGCATTACCACCAGCTGCAGATGTCACGACGCTTAGGCTAGTAATTGACTCAGCCAGCCCACCATATACTATGCTTTTAATTATTTCAATTCCGAATTCTTTTCTTACTTCACGAATTTGAGTCCCCGATATCAATGGACTTGCTAATTCTGTTGACTCAGCTGGTCGTGCATCTATAGTTAACACGGTATCATTGTGATCTGCATCGTATTTCATGTAAGTTAAGATTTTATTTTAAAAATGTTACCATATACTTTTCAGAATTACTAAATAGTCTACCTTTTGCAACTGAGACTGATGAATTACTATTAATTACTCTGGTATGGACTTGGTATTTGGATTTGGTTATTGTATGATGAGATGATTCACTGGAATAGACTTGATGACCTGTGAGCTCACTACTTGTGAAACTCGTATTCGTATTTGTATTTTCAACAACAGATTGACCAGTTAGAGTATAGGAGGCTCCAACTTGTTGATTTTCATGAGGGGACGCTACTGAAATGTTTGATTTTCCTTCCTTATCTGCAGAGCCAGAGGCACCATTCGGTTACTAATTAAGATAGAAATTAATGAAATTATATAACATTATCAAGTTTAAAATTTTAAACCTAATGTCTCATTGGATAAATCACGTTCCTCGGGAGTAACTACTGTTTCCTGTTTAGTTGATGAAAACATGGAGATAAACCACTTCTTTTTAACATTTGTGACTTGTTTGTCTCCTGTCACGCTTTTCCCTCCAAATTTCCCTGAATATCACAAAACAATGTTAGACGGACCTGTGGTTGGCTTGGACGTGGAAATTACTATTAAATAACAAAATCCAAATTGAATTTAATTAGTAATACTTACTACCACATGGAATGAAAAAGCTGAAGCAAGATAAGCATCTGAATACATCAGGTTCTCTGTTACGTTCATCATCTAGATGATCAGTACTGGGTTCTTGAACCGCAACTTCTATTTTGTTTCGCTTAACCTCTTCATCAGAAATTCGAATTCTGTTACGTTTTCTTTTGCGGAGGATGACTTTTTTCGTGATACAAGAATTGCAATTAGGACAGTATAAATCATGTGTGTTTTGCTTCTGTACGACTTTTTCAACATCATATTCTGTTTCTTCTAGCTCATGATCCTCGTTTATCAGGTCATCATCATCTGCATTTTCTATCTCTTTATTAAAAATCAAGCTATTATCCTCGTTTTTGTTGCTTATTGCAGTAGAATCATTCTGAACACCTGAAATGATCATATTTAAAATGTTTAAACTCCGGTTAACAAATAGCATTTGTGAATTTATATCCTTGGCCTTGCACATATGGATCAAACATTAATTCAGTTATTACGTACGCTAGACTATGGATTATACCAAACGGTTTTTCTTAAGACTCTTAAATCTTTTTTAGATTCTACAGATTTGAACTATATAACATAGGAGTAGCTTTTATATATATCTACTGACCTTGAAATTCAAAAGTTAAAGTTTTGGCATTCATCAGCTTAATATGGTCAATACAAACACTTCCATTCCCATATGTCCAAGTGCAGATTCGACACTTCCATATTCCTAATTCAGTCACAAAAGAGACAACATGTGATGATTGCAAACTGTGCCTAATAGATTACACTTCCATATCCAAAAGGTTAGCCAAATTGATCTCTAATTTTACTTTTAGACCATGCATGAGTATCCCTTTCTTGATTTCAATTTTACAGACAGGTATGGTTAAGAAGTAGCCATGGGGTCGGATTAAACACAAGAACAATATGGTACCATTCACCTTGAGAAATTGAAGATTTAGCCCCTTGATCCCATAAGGCTTAATTCTCAGCACTTTTGTTCAAATTTTTTGCACTTTTGGTTCCATCACCTCTTCTCCATCAAATTTGGGACCAAAAATGCTAAACAGGTTATAATGTGGGACCAAAAATCTTATTAAACAAATACTTGTACCCAATCAATAAGAGTGTCACACAGACACATAACCAATAAAACTGTCACACAGAACAGAACCAATATAGTAAAAATTAAATCTTGAGAAAACAACAACATTTCAAAGTAATAACACCCCTATGTAGAGTTTGATTGATTACCTCCAATTTTGTCATAGAATACAACATTGTCTGATTTTGTGTCCCCATTTTCAAGAACCCCAGCAGCACCAAGAGTTGATGACTCTTCCTTTTCAATCACTAAAGACTGATCAACTGCATGCCCATTATTCTGATCATGAGATATTCCATTTTGAACAATTTCAGTTCCAGTTCTTGACTTCCTCTGTAGCAGAGAAGTTTCACCTTCTTCTTTTTCCATCTCCATCTCACTGGGTAAGAGGAGAGTAGGGACCATTGTTATTATGTATTTTTGTTATATATATATATATATATAAAGTTGAGTGAGTGTTCTATATTCTCATTCTCAAAATGACATGTATATATATAGTACAATGGGAATCAAGAACTGAAATATTATAAATTTAATTAGGAGTTATGGTTTGAATATGAGGCTATTGTTTATACTTATATTGATATTGAGATCTTTACCATGTGGATTTTGATCTAAACCATATGGGAATTTTACAATATTTAGTTCAAGTTATTCCTCTGTGGTACCGGTACGTATAATGGACAATTTATCTGTTTGTGATATGAAAATAAACATCATATTAATTACCCTCTTTGTTATGTAATAATGAACGTTTTACCTCCTTCTTTATTAAGGTGTTGCACTCTCGATCTATAATGCTAACTCAGACTTATTTTGATGTGAAAAATTAATGATCAATTTAACTCATGTGATATAAGTAAATTGGCACTTTATCCATTGTGATATGCATAAAAGACAATTTACCCCATATGATATTTCCTAATCGACACTTTACCCCCTGTGATGATGTAAAAATTAAGAGGAAAACAATGTGCTTCACAAAACTACAGGGGTAATTAAACTGCCTTTTACGAATAACACAGGAGAGTAATTTGCTATTCAGTCCATTTAGTTCGATGCAGGTAGGTGGTTACACCATCTTCTTGAATCGAAGATTAATTAAACAAAATAATTTAATTAGCAGAAATTAAATAATGTGCTAGCACTAAATTTATAATTCTCCTGTGTTCGTTCCACGATCTTCTTGAATTGAGATAGCTAGCAAAATAGTTTTAGTTATTAGCAAATACAATGTGCTGGCACTATATTAGTAATCGCTTATTGCACGTCGTGAATGATCATGTAGAATTTTCTAATGCTTTTACCGTCTCATGATTTGGTTTGGCAGAAGTTAATTAGTGTTAACTGTTTGATTATATAGCAAATATAATGTGCTGGCACTATGTTATATTAATATATATCTTTTATCGTCTGAACTGTTTGGTTTCGTTCACCTACAAATTAAACAGTTCCAAGAAGTAGATTTAAGTACTCTTTAAATTTAGTCTCATAAAATGATTGATGTAACTTTTTTATTTTTTTAGAGAAAAATGATTGATTCTCTCAAAAAAAAAAAAAAAGTTATATCAATCATTTTATAATTTTTATGATGATCATGATTGATATGCTAAACATGATTTTTTGCAAAAGTTCAAACAACAAAGGCAAATAAATTACTAGTCTAGTGTTTAGGGTAAAACTAGAAGCCGGTTGGGTCCGGGGTATATCATAAAATTGGGGATCATTTAAATATTTATTTTTGCATAGAATCTTCCTATACTATTAAATTTTTGGCACGAAACCCTCTAGTCGTACAAATTCTTACTGATTATTTTGTATGAAAGTGGGGTTTTGTGTAAAAAAATTATTAGTACATGAAAATTTTATACAATAATACAAGAGATTATCTAGCCAATATAATAGTGACACTTGGACAAGGGCTAACTTGTTCTTTGAAAGGAAAGTTACCAAAAACAAAGTTTAGGACAAAAAAGACCCTTGTATGTATGTATCACGGAAATCGGAATATCATGTTTTTAGTTTCATGGATTATGTTGGTTGATGAGAAACAACAAATTAAAATGCAGTCAGTTGGAATATAATCTGCAAGTAGTATTTGGTTGATAAATAGGTTTCAGATTTGATTACACATCTACATGGTTCTCTGTTGCAAGGTGTTGAAAGCAATGTTTGTCTTTATTGTCACCTGCAATCTAAACTTGTTGGTGATTTGGCCTGTATTGATTATTTGCACGCCCTACTTTTCTCATGTACTCAAACCATTATGAAATAAAAGATTGATTGGATACAACTCTTAGTTGATTGAATGTACATTTTGCAGGCTTGACATTCTCATTAAGAAAAGAAATGTCTTCTTACCAAGACCATGCCTATCTTAGGCTCTATTTGTTAGAGTTTTGGCTCGGTCTCGTGGTTTCACGAAACTGGGCCAAAATCAGTTCAAATGAAATCTAAGTACAAGTTTCACGAGTCCCAGGTTTCAACTTATATATATGAAAACATAATGGAGTAAATCTCAAACCAATAAAAAACACTTACCACCTATTTTTTCTACTTCCACATTAATTTGACACTTACCACCTACTTTTTTCCTCCAAACCCCAATATGGATTTCAACTTTTTCAAAACTTAAAACCCAACATCCAAATTCAAAGATTTCACATAAACCACCCAGACCAAATTTTCAAATCCGAAACCGAGCCAAAACCTAACCATATAGGACCTTAGTGCCTTCGACATTTTGCAATACTAAATCTGCAGAATGACATTATTTTGTCCATACCTTCCCTTTAAGAAACTTCAAATGATTTTTACTAAAATTCTGATCATGATTTCAAAATTGCCCGTTAGCAGGAAAAAAAATGACTTGTAACGTTATAATAACGATTCAACAAAATACCATACTTGTTGATTTATTGGATTATGTATTCAGTTGATCGTACTAAACATCACCCAGTAGAATAACAAGGGTTGTGTAATAATATCAATTCTGCTTAAACTACAATGTTGATAAAAAAAAATTAAGATGCTTTAACCGACCCTTCTAAATCCAAAGTTGATTCATCTGTCTTGAAATTCGAGTAGCTTATCACGGGTGCTGCTGGAGCAACCAAAACAGTCAGTTTGTTTGGAGAAGAGGGTAGGGTGGGGTGGGGTGGGGGGTTGTTCTTCACCACCTACCCATCTTCCATCAGGATCATGCTCCCTCGAAGAATTGTTCCTCATGATATTGTGTGGCAAATTGGCAATATATGATTAACTTCTTTAACCAATTCAAAAACACTATGAATTCCTTCAACACCATCTTCACACTGTTCCCACTTAGAAAACTTGTTTCCTTGAATACCGAGAATGTTCCCAACAATGAACTAGCTTGCTTGATTGTAAATGACATACCACTCTTGTGGATACTCTGTGGAAGTCGCTGAATGCTATGACGGGTGACAAACAACAGCAGTGCATGAAAAATCACCATCGACACCCCACATATTTAAATGCACAAGTTGCCTCTTTATTACGTCAATCTCTGTCCCCGAAGACCAGAAAACAAATCTAGTTTTTTTCTGAAACGAGGTTGTGTTAAATTGACCAATGCCAACATCCATGCAAAGGGGCATTTCATCGAAATTGTTTAATTTGACGCTCTGTTTCTCCAATAATTTCTCAACCGCATAGAAAAGAGCGCTTTCATGAGAAACTGAATCTTTTCCCAACTTGTCCATGAGTGAAGCAACCTTGTATACAAAGTCATCAGTCCAAATCTTCAAAGTAGAGGATGAACTCCTTGCAAAAAGAAGTTTACTAGCCTTACCAGTATAAAAATCACTCCTGTGGTCGAAAGAGTCAATAAAAGAATCACTACTTTGAGGAAGCATGTTTCCATCCAGCACCCAAGTACTATAACCCAATTCCAAACTCTTTTTAATCACATATGCCTTGACCAAGATTTCTTTCATCAATTCTATAGTCGAATCTTGAAAATTGATAGATTTGGCAAGTTTGCTGAAGTCGGAAAATTGGCCTGCATCAATAACCGCATGCCCTCTTCTTGCAAGATCAAGTAAGAAATGAGATGTGGGGCCAATCAAGACATAATTTTGAATATTCAGCCCCTCAAAATGGCAGAGCATATTCTTGACTACTGCCTCTGGTACTCTATATAGACTCACTACTACAATAGAGTTCTGTTTCTGCACTGATTGAAGAACGGGCCAGAGTTCATCCGAAGTCCTCACAATTCTATTAGTAACTACTTCTCTGAAGCAGAAATCATACCACTTGAGATCATTCAAAGGATAAAGATCCAATAAATTGAAATCAATAGAATTTTCGCCCAGTAAGTTTGAGTCTGGCCCTGCAGTTTTACCGTAGTTGACCCCAGCATCCCTATGAGAGACGCTCAGTGCTCTCTCGTGATGAAAATTGGTATAAATATTAAAATAGCCACGAGACTGGATAAATTTAATAAACCATGGGGTCCAAATTTTCTCTCCAATCTTCTTGTACCATCCAGTGGTCACCTATAACAATATCGAAGATCAAATGAAACTGAAAATTTGATGAAGGACCAAAGCAAGGAAAGAAAGAAAGAAAGAAAGAGGTAAGTTACCATTCCGTCAAGGAAAGGCTTCATGCCTTTGGCCTTATGAGTGTCATACCACAAGCGGAATTCTTTCCAGGGTCTTGGAAACAGAAGCTGGCCCCAAGTGCCAACTAGCTGATATAAGAAAATCCGGGATTCATTATCTAATTGCATTTTGTTTCCATGTTTACCTGTTTACAGAAACCAGTGCAGTTAAAGGCTATCACGACCATAAATTTGGTATTGGATTCATTGGCATATAACTAAAGAACTGAAAATCAGATAAGGTTAAAACTAAGTTTTATTCGTCGTGAGAAATAGCAAGTTGATTCTTTTATTACACATGACAACTGAAGAACTGAGGTATAGGAAAACGCTTCTACGCAAAGAATTACCATATAATCTTCTTATCACAAATAATTATAGTTTACTAATGAACATAAAAGGATTCATGCCCAAAAATACTGCCAAATTTCAGCTGAGCTCAAGCCATCTCAAAGGAAAATCAATACTTAGATACATAATACTCATTCACTACTAGAAATCCTACTCAACAATTGAAAGGCTAGTAACAAAATATCTCATGATAAACACCATTACTAGAAAAATGACCAAAGAGACTAGATCCTATTCCATTGCCGCATACATTTAGGGCATGTTTGTCTAGCATTTCCAAAAATTATGTTTGGGAAACGCAAGACAAACATGTTTTAAATTAATCTTCTCTCAATTTTCCCAAATTACTCAGTTATAAGTCAAACAAACAACAATTTTCTTATCTTTAATAAAAAACCTATACAAACTCACTTTGATTTTAACATAAAGTAACATATCTCTTGTACCACTTATCTCACATAACAAACATGATTTGACATAAAGTCTTACACCTACAACATAAACTCCTCCCAAAAACATATATTTACCTAATTTCACAAACAACTCTCCCAAGACCCAAACAAACAAAATTACGTAAATCGAGATTATTTCACAAACCGCCACTACTCTATCGGATACCAAACAAACAGGCCCTTAGCTAACTGCACTAGATATAATAACATGAGCTAGATAAAAAATCACAGAAATTCGATAAAACAGAAAATACCTGGCACAAACCTCGGCCGCTGCAGCGATGCTCCATAAATCGAAGGGCTAAAATTTGTCGCATTATAGTAATAATTGAATATCACAGCCTTAAGGAACCTACAAATTTTTAAGATTCCAAAATTAATCCCACATTCTCTCAACCTGTTAACATTGGTACACAAAGAAACACAATAACAAATGAGAAAATGAAAGGAAACCTATAATAGAGAGGTGAAACCTCCAGATCATCCTCAACAACAAAAGCAAACTCATGATCTGATGCGGGCCACCAAGATTCCAGCCACTGGGCCTGTAAGCCAGCATTTGAAGTACGATAATGCACCAGCTTCTCTCCGAATTTCCAATCAAAGCCATCAACGAAATCGAGAATTTGCTTCGAAAGATTCAATCTTTGGTCTAGATCATTTTGTGAATCTTGCAGGAAATGATCTACAAATATGTGGATATGAACTGTATCGGTTTCAGGGTAGTGGGCATTGGAGAGAGAGTTGAGGCAGCGGGAGAGAGATGATAAGCGATTGTATGTTAGAAGTTTGATTATGAATGTGAACTTATGGTTAGTGATTGGGATTGGGATTGAATTTTGGTGGACTTGGCGTTGGATTTGGGGGTTAGGGTTTGAGGGGTAGAAAGAGAAGAGAAAGAGAGAGGAGAAAGAGAGAAGAAGGAAGAGAGGAAGGAGTTGAATGATTTTTTGCTTTGGAGGTACCATCATCTTCATCTCAGCTACGATTTTCAAGTGTGTTTGTTTGCGAAGAATTCAATTTATACTAGTTGATACAGTTCTGTTCAGTGAGTAATTGAAGTAAAAAAAAATGCGATTTTAGTCCATAATAATAATATTGAAACAATTTCAATTAGGTCCTTTTCTTTATTTATTATTATAAATTCAGTTCATAAATTACTCATCCCATCTTTTTATGCAGCACGTTAAGATTTCTTCTTTTCTGCACTGGGTTGGTTATATTAATTAAACACAATTCCCTACTCTAAATTTTTCAATTCAAGTCATGAAATTTAAGGTACTTATATAATTTAATTAATAATCCAATACTTTAATTTTAATCTTGTCCATGTTCCATTTCATTCTATTACGTTTCAACTTAAGCATCAGATTGAACAAAAAAATTAAATGAATGAACTGACCCAGACAATATGCAAGACTCCAAGTTCAATTTCACCTTCAACCTTTATTCAATCTACCACACTCGAACACCATGCTTGCTTGCTTGCTTAACCCAATGGTATGGAACCACCATCATCATCCTTCACCATGTCCCCAACCAATTTACCCGAAACGAACCCAAAATTAATTAAGCACCTACGTGCATGCAGCTTAAATTAGCTCAAACCAAATTTTATTTTCAAACTCAAACATAACTAAATGTAGTAGTTTATTTGGAATTGAACCCGTGATATATTAGGTCAATTCGAGTCGAATCATGTCGGATTGGTTAGATTTTGTTCTATTTATATCGTATCTTGCTCGGATCTAAATTTTCCAATTCCATCGAAGAATCTTGTCCAAATTGATATCATCCCATTGACAGCCCTTGGGCCTTAGATCAGTGCAAACAGTGAGCCCACACATATTCTCCATTGGGACTACTTTTAGCCCACTAGACTTATCCAGATCTGTTTCCAGTGGGCCGCTACCGACATAATTTTACAACTTGAACTCTGGCCCAATTTTCGTACAATATTATCCAAAAAAGAATCCCACAAATTAAATTTGTTGTACACCCCTCAATTCATAGATGCTATTCATTACATTTGATGAAACAGATAAGCTACAACATCATAACTTGAAACAACAGTTGAAGAAACAATTATTACAGCAATAAATGGAGATTGTGTGATAAGCGTATAAGTAATTTTGTACTCTACTAATTAACAATCAGTCAAATTTAATAATATTCACAACACCAATTCATATGTATATACATCTGTCATCACGTATTAAATTGTGTCTAAATTTGATGTGTGTCCAGTTGTTTTAAGGTACATTATGATAAAAATATATATTAATCTTTTTTTCTTTGCTGTAGAGATGATGTATAGAATTTCCTTTCAATTTATAAAATAAAATATATACAATGGAAATAAATTCAGTACAACTGAGTGTTGCGTGATTGTCTTTATCATGATGGTGTACTCCCTTGGTCCATTTTATTTTGCTCTCCTGAGTTTTGGCGGAGTTGTAGGTAAAAGTTGAAAAAATGGAACTTTTAAGAATTTTTATATTTATGTCCCTAAAAGTAATGGTAGAAAATGAGTGATGTTAAATTATTACTTTATGTGAAATGGTACTTTTGAAAAAATAATTTCATACTAAGAAAATAAGTGTTGTTTTGGGACATCCAAAAAAATAAAAAAGGACGGACGGAGTATATTGACACTCTTTTTTCATTGTCCAGATTATGTGACATAATTATATTTTGTGTTATAACATTGAAAATAGAAAATAAGAACAAAAGTAGTGTTTGTTCTTAAGTGAAATGATACAAAGTATTTACAAATAATATAAAGAGCCGTTTACACATCTTTGTCACTTAGGCAAATGATGATCCAAATTCTATGCGAACAGCAGTATCCTATGTGTTTGATCACTTTCAATTAAAAAAATTAAAAAGACTTTGGATTATGTAATTTATAAAATCAACCTAAATACGATATGGAAAAATTATTTTATGCAATATATCGTACATGACATGCTATTAGTAAATTCATTTTTATTTACAATATAAAGAGATAGATCATTAACTTTTTATGGATCTTTTGCATCTCAAAAGTCAAAATGCATACTTTTATATATAGAACATGTTTTCTTTAGTTTGCGAAATGCGAGCAACTCTAATATTTTTAAAGTGCATCAATAGTTGTTTTCAAAGATTCATTTTTGTTTTACATAAGCTTAATTAATATTTAAATGACTTTGTTTTATTCATTATAATTTGATATAAGCTTAATTAATAATTTATAATAATCTTGTTTCATCTATTTGATTTGTATAAAACTTAGTCAATGGTTTATATAATTATAAATAACCTTGTTTGCTTAATTATCTTAGTTGCTAAAAGATGTATGTTTAGAAAGAACGCCTTAAAAAATTAAACAAAATTAATGTATGGAATATGCCATGTTAAGGGCAAAACGGAGTTTGTAATTAAATTCATATAAAATAAAAAAAGTTACTATATTTTGCAAGAACACATTTTAAATACTTTAAGCGGGAAAAATGTAAGATACTCCCCTGTGTTATGCTAAACCTGCAAGAAACTACCCTGTGAAATTTTTATTGCGCCAAATTTCCTTGTGTTTTTAAAAACCCTGCAAAAAACACCCAATTTGTAAAAATAGGTCGTTTTGGATGGACATATTCCAAGAAATAATTTTAAAAATATATCATGTGAAGTTGTAGGGACCAACTTGAAGTATTTTAAAAATAATTTCTTGAAATATGTCGATCCAAAATGACCTATATATTCTTTTATAAATTGGGTGTTATTTGCCGGGTTTTTGAAAATACAAGGAAATTTGACGCAATAAAAATTTCACAAGGCAGTTTCTTGCAGGTTTAACATAACACAATGGAGTAATTTGCATTTACCCCTACTTTAAGCAAAACACCCCTAAGTTTATATAAAACTTTGAGATATACTGTTGGAATATAAACAGGAAATTTTTATTTTCTTTCTGAATAAAAGGTAACTATAAATATGACGTCAAAAAATTGAGCAAAAGAATGAGCACCATGTCAGTATGGGGTATATATGGACCCTCTAAAATGATCTTTTTTTTTTTTTTTGAGCAACTTTAAGAAGAATTTTCAAGTCTAAGCAAAATAGCAAATCATTATCTTCACAGTTCAATCCCCAACTGATCCGTCCTTAAAAAACTTCGCGTTACCAGAACTTGTAGATAAATTTAATTCAACCAATACAAATTATCAAAATATTACTAAATTCAATTAGATATTAACACTTTTGCTGTTTTGCACCCATCAATATAGTTATTTTATTGTCAATGTTTTTTTATATAGCAAAAAGTCTAACTAAAGCAGGCTTCGAAAATATTGTAATCATATTATACAGCCTTAGAAGAATGATGTGTTTTGTTGTAAAGTTCATATTGAGATGCTTAAAAAATAATTATGTTGCCTATAATTATTATTGAATTATAATCGTGTGGAAATAACAACCTAGGAGTTAAATCACTCAATCTACGTCAATGAAGTAAATTTAGCAATACATTGAAGTACTTTTCTTAACCTCCCGTTAGCCATAATTTTAGCCTTTCAATTAGCGTGTCATGCTTTCTTCCTAAAACAAAATGAATAAATTTTGTTCAACTTTACCAAAAGTAAATTGAACCCAAAAAGAAATGCCAAAGGCGTGTTCGTCTAGTTTTTTAGAAAGTACCGAAATGTTCTTACTTTCATAAATAAACTTATTTTCTCTCAATTTTAAGAATAATCTCATCTTTAAATATTATCTTCTCTCTAAAAAAAACTTAAACATATTGATTTGACATAAAAAAAAAAAAAAATCTTATCTCACATTACAAACTTGATTTGACATAAAATATATCTTACACTATTTCTCTTTTATCCATAATCTCTAAAAAAATATATCCATTTCTAAAACATATAATGTAGTATATACAATTTATTTCATCACAAAAAAATCAAACAAACAACCATTGCTTAATTTACAAACCAATTAACCAATAATTTCCAAATAGGTGAAAATATATATACACACACAATAAACACACAGTGACGCTAAACAGAAATATAGGTAATAAATAATAGTAATATATTAAATGCAATTAGAGAGAGAGAAGGTGCTTTGCTAATTGCTATCCTTCATATTATGGCTTTTCAAAAGACTAAAAACAAATACCATCTTTAGCTTTTCTTCTTTACCTTCTTGCTCTCCCCCTACATTCACACAAATACACCTTTTCTCTCTCTCTCTCTAATTTAAATCCTGTTTGAATTGATGCAACTATTGTGAAATTTTCACTTTTTAAGGTCTAAACATAGCCTCAGCTTCTTACATGTACATGATCTGTGAGTATAATATTGCTTTTTGTTTGAACTGACTGTTACTTTTGTCCAAATATTGCTTTCCCTATTTCTATCCGAATTAAAACAGTATAAAGGTTTTTAATGTTTTCTTCTTGGATTCGTTAGTTTGACTCATTAAGAAGATTTTCTGGTCAAGCATTAATTTTTATGTTGGTACTAATTTTCATTTCATGTTTGGTGGTGTTTTGTGGGTTTTTAATCATTTTTTTCTGGGTTTAAAGTGAATGTACAATTAGTTAAGATGTAAATAGTACACAACACGATAAAATTACTATCTTTGCTGCCTTAATGTTTGGGACTGCAATTTTTCCATTTTTTGATGTGTACCTAATTCAACCTAGGAAAAATTGCTGTATTTTGGGTGGTAAATTCTTTTTTTCTTTTTTTTGGCATGAGTTTGCAATTTTGCTGTCAAATATTAAGATTCATTACTTAGTATGGTGGTATTTGAGTTGATAATGCCAGGCACTTTATGTATATGACCAGATGTGAAGCTAATTGCCTACTCTAATTGTTTCTCATTTTAGGTAACTGGTGTATAGGGAGAATGTGGCGCCTTGATTTCTTTCTTTTCAAGAACTACTGGCAATGGTACTGACAATGAATTACTCCTGTTTAATTTTGTTTTAGGAAAATCAAATTATGACGAGAATAAGCCGTGATTTTCGTTATACAATGCAAAGAGATGTATTCTCTCCGGTCTCAGCTGACGTGATTTTTGCTTCAAGTCGTTTCCCAAACTATAAAATTGGAGATAACAATCAGATTGTGGAGGTCAAAGAAGATTCCAAAATGTTGACTATGAAAGAAATGGTTGCAAGAGAAACTTCCTTGTTGCTTGAGCAGCAGAAACGACTTTCAGTGCGCGATCTTGCTAACAAATTTGAGAAGGGTTTGGCTGCTGCTGCAAAGCTATCCAACGAGGTTTATTTTGCGTCTCTCAACATTTACGTGACTCTATTTGGACTGGCCCTTTACTTAGATATTTCATTTATATATGGTTTCAGGCAAAACTTAAAGAAGCGGCTTCATTAGAGAAACATGTGCTTTTAAAGACACTTAGAGACGCACTTGAAGCTCTGAGAGGACGTGTAGCTGGAAAAAACAAAGATGATGTGGAGGAAGCTATAGCTATGGTTAGTGGATGTCCATTTCATCGACTGATTCCTTATTTTGGCCTTTTCGTTTTGTAGTCATTCCAATTGAGGAAATACATAAAGATACGACAACTAAGATGGCTATAGTTCCAACTTAATTTAAGAAAAAAAATCTGACTGGTTATATAGAAACATCAGTAAATTCATTTTATGGTTTCCTCAGTTAGTATGAAGTTCTCTCCTTTAACTTTACTCTCTTTACGTTGAAGATTTCTCACATAATTGTGTGTTAACTTCCAATAAATGCTTTCTCACATGCAAGTCACGTTGTCTCCTAAAAACCAATCGAAGACAATAATTCAGTGAAATCTTCCGAATGCTTGGAAGCTCAAGAAGCTACATAGTACCTATTCCTTTTTGTGCTTCCTTCCTTGCGTATTTGGCCAAACAAGTTTTCACGGGTGACTAAAATGTACATCTTTCAAGTCCTTGGACAATATGAAGACATGTGGATGAACTATATATTATAATCAAAATATCTTATACTTGCCATTGTAATTCAATAATTCACCCGGAATGTTGAACAAACTTCACCTTAAACAAGAAACCAAGGGACAAAGTTATTTGGAAACTTCCTATTGAGTCAAACTGCATATGCTCATTCTATAAATGGGAAGTAATTAAATTTGATTCCGGAAATGTAGATAGATTTTCTTTGAGAACGAGAAACTGGTTGGAAACCCAATCATGCACAATTTATCTCTTGTGGATCATGGCCTTTAAGACAATACAGTGTTTGGCTGATTATGTTTTATTGTTTCTAGGTTGAAGCTTTAGCTGTTCAGTTAACTCAGAGGGAAGGAGAGCTAATTCAAGAGAAAGCCGAAGTGAAAAAGCTTGCAACTTTTCTCAAGCAGGTAAAACTACTACATATTTTTCTTACAGTATACGTAAGTAAGTTTCCTTCTCTCAAAGATGACTATATATGACTATTTCTTTCCCGCAGTCATTATTGTTTTTTATGTTACTATAATTGAATCCTTTTTGCTTAATTTTTTTATTAATATGGAGAAAGACATGATTGCATGACTTGACTGTCCTAAAGTTTGATTCATGTATATCTGTACATATAGTGCAAACATAATATGGTATTGCATAAAGACGTCTTGTGTGTATAATCTTCTCATTTTTTCTCGTCCTCTTTTAGAAATTACATTATCTTGTAGGCTTCAGAAGATGCTAAAAAGCTTGTCGATGAGGAAAGAGCTTTTGCAAGGGCTGAAATTGAGAATGCAAGGGCAGCAGTCCAGAGAGTGGAAGAGGCTCTTCAGGAACATGAACGGATGTCTCGAGCTTCAGGAAAGCAGGTCCTATTATGATTCTTCCTTTCTCATTTTTTAAAAAAGAAAAAAATAACTATTGCGTAATTGTAATGCGTCTGTTGTAATATAGATCTTTTTACTCTTTAAGGTCTTTCGTAAAACATTCATTCAAACCAAAGAAATTTATTACAACTTTCTTCTAGGTTTCACTTGGACCAAGAGGGATTTGGATCTATGTATTTCAAATCCATAATAACAAATCCGCACTTGTTTAGATCATTTCTATTTTATATGGATTTCAATCCTTAAGTAACCACTTTTTACTTTACTATTAACCAAAATAAAGAATTTGTAATCCACACAATATTGGAGTTATTTGAGATACTTTTCCAAATCCTTTTTAATATCCAAATTACTGAATCCAAATGAAACGTAAGAGATCGGTCTCAAAATTAGGAGTCTTCTTCTTGTCCATTTGATGCTTTTTTTACCCTTTTGGTTTGCACGTAGATGCAATAAGGTGGAAGAGCTTTTAATGTATAATGATAACTCTTCTGTTCATGACCCATTTTATTCACATAACCCAGTGACCATTTTTCTTACCCTTAATTTTTTTTTTTTTTTTTTTTTTTTTTTTTTTTTTTTTGTTGATGATCAGGATGTGGAAGAATTGATGAAGGAAGTTCATGAGGCTAGACGAATCAAGATGCTGCATCAGCCTAGTAGGGTAAATGCACCTATATCCCTTCCAAAGGCTGATTCTAATTGAATGATAACTGGAAGTTTCTGATGGCACCATACATATACTCACCTACTTTAGAAAACATTATATTATGATCGAAAAAGATTTAAATCTTTTAGATTCTTTCTCTCTAAAGAAGCATTCTTTAGGTTTGATGACATCATTAATTCCTTTTTCGCTTGCCTCATGTATATATTACAAGATTTATGTTGCTTTTGCAGGTCATGGACATGGAACATGAGCTTCAAGCATTAAGGATTCAACTTGCAGCAAAGTTGAAGCATTCACTGCAGCTCCAGAAGGAGGTTTCTCTTACATCTCTTTTATTTCTTATGAGAAGGAGATTGAAATATTATGTGCTATTGAGGATAAAAACTTTTATACGATAAGAGAGTTATATATAATACTTATATGATTTGATTTAAATCTGCAAAATGTCTTTGAGAGGGAAAGATCGGGATCTAAAGACGAAACTAAATTACTTGAATAGTCATTTGTCGGGATTATATAATTAAATATGCTCTGGTACTTAAGATGTTCACCTCATGTATAATTTCAGCTGGCAATAAGCAAGAAAGGTGATAAAACCACAATCGATTTGTACGAAATAGACGGTATTGAGGCACTGGGTTCTTATTTACGGATATATCCATGTTGCGATAGTGCTCCAGAACTTTCAGAATGTGCAATTCAATGGTATCGTTCAACATCAGAAGGGGGCAAGAAGGAGCTTATATCAGGTATCTTTGCATGTACAACTAGTCCTCTGCATCACTATCATTATTCATTCTTGTTTGTACCTTGATAGTGTTCCATATGTTTGGACGAAATATTACTATTGCCAATTTACGATATAAATCATTAAATTTAAATCTCATATAGATTTATAGTTTAAACGTTAGTCGGCTTTCAGGGGCCAACAAATCCATATATGCTCCAGAGCCCTTTGACGTTGGAAGAATACTGCAAGCTGATATTTTGACTGATGATCAGACAATAACTTTAACGACCTCTGCGCCTATTGATCCTGGTCAGTTTGCATAAGCTCTTGTGTTCTAAGGTTGTAAATTGTAATCAGTTTTGTATGCCAAATTGGAATTTACCCCCTTTGAAGTTTGTTTGTAGCATTTTGGCCTAGTATTTAAAATAACTTAAATCAGTTTTTCCTTTACAGCTGCAGGATTGGGAAACTATGTTGAAGCATTGGTGCGAAGACATGACACTGAATTCAATGTATGTTATTTTGTTGTTTTATCGCAATGTAAGGTTTATATCCTTTATGTTTAAATTTCCGATGGTTTGTTGCAGGTTGTCATAATTCAGATGAATGGAGCAGATCATCCATCACAGTCGATTCATATACTGCATATAGGAAAGATGAGAATAAAACTTTGCACAGAAAAAACAACAATTGCAAAGGAATATTATTCCAATTTAATGCAGGTAACTATACTGTATGGTAAAAAGCTCGTTGGAGGTCCGTTAGGATACATATCAAACATGTTTCAACAACATTTTCCATTTGATAACTTTAAGCTAAGAGGTGACAATCATGTTACTCAAGCTCGAGCTTATGTTCGGTTCGATAAACTCGTTCGAGTTGTGTTCATTTAAAAATAAAACCATACTCAAACACAATTTCAAGTTCGATACAAAAAGTAAACCAAGCTTGATCAGTGTGTTGTTCGATACAACTCGTTTACAAACTACAACATTCTTTGATCCTCAGCTTTGTGGAGTCCGAGGTGGTGGGAATGCTGCAGCTCAGGCAGCATATTGGCAGGCAAAAGTCGGGCTATCCTTTGTGTTAGCATTTGAATCAGAACGAGAAAGAAATGCAGCTATTATGCTCGCACGAAGATTTGCATTTGATTGTAATGTAAGTATCACGATCTAGTACTATACTCCTATGATCTTTCTTTTATTCCCCCCTTAAAATTTTTGCTTTGGTTAAACATTTGAACAGATTATACTTGGCGGCCCAGATGACAGATCTGTTACAGAAAATTGATGTGTGTACCTAACCATAGCCTAGATAGAGTAATCAAATCAATTTCATAATGTATAATGTATTTCATACCACTAAGTCTTTCTTCATTGTGTTATGGACTTCTCGACTCTTTGCTTTTTTTCTCGTGTCAGTTGTTAGGCCCTCTTTTTAGTTGCCTTGATCTGATTTTTTCTTTTTTTCTGAGTCTGATTGTAATACTGATCTTTGAAAGAGGTTTCTGATTGTTATACTTATAAGTCTTGGCAAGTTTGTTTGAATCATATATGAGATGTAAAATAACTTGAGTATTTTATAGGTGACAAAGTATTGATGTGAGATGCTGCTGCTGACTCATTCTTGATAAAAAGATTTGTCACATGTTTTTCCCTTATTTTACTTCAATTTTGTACCATGTAATCGAAATTTTGACACTTTACACTCTCGAATTTCATATTCAACTGATCATTGCTATGCCAAAGAATACCCATTTTTGAGGTGCAAACTGTCAAAGTTATAATTTTAGGGTACAAAATGTTAAAATATATATTTCAAAGATGCAAATTGTCAGTTACATAAAACAAGAGGATGAAATTTCAGTAGTCAGAATTTCATGCCAAGAAATTCTTGACATATGGTTTCCCATTTCCATAGATTGAGTAAAATCCAGGCAATTTCCGTTGGGTCTGTGTTTGGATTAGCTTTCTCTTAATAATTCTTATTAGACCTGTCAATCGGGACCTTTGAGCCGAGCCTTAAATGGTTCAAACTCAAATACCATCGGGTTTCATGATTATAGGCTCAAACTCATATACCATCGGGCTTCAAATCTATAGGCTCAAACTCGGCTCATGTAACTTTTCGGGCTTCGGATTTATATCGGGCTTGCTCACTGAAGCAAATTTTACTTGGCAAATAAAAAACTAGGCATTGTTAAAACACATATAAATAGACTAATCTTACTTAATGCACAAGATTATATAAATTTCATACTTGTAATCCATAATATAAAAATTAAATAAAGTTGGTAAAAGTCTCGAGGCTCTCGATCCATTTGACCATATATTTTAACTTTTCAGTTTTTTCCCTTTTGTTATTTATTTTTACCTTTGGCCCGCAAATACGTTAATTGTAATTGATATATGTGTTATAAGTGATATATGTAGGAAACAGGTTAATTGTAAAAAAAAGGTTTCATAATAATTAGTATACTTGGAGTATAATTTTAATATTAATAATTAATAGTAGTATCTAAAATAATAAGTTGCAATAAAGTGCAAAAGGGAAAGTTCCAAAAGTATCCACTCCTCCAGTTTGATGTCCCTGCATTTTTTTTGAAACCCAATAATGTAAAATAATCAACTCGATAATTTGTATTTGGAATAATTATATAGTCGGGCTTTATTCGGGTTGAGCCTATTACGGCTCAAACTCAGCTCATAAATTGATCGGGTTTAATTTAATAGCTCAAACTCGGCACGGCTCACAATTATTCGGGTTCGGGTCAAATATAGTCGGGCCGAGTCATCGGGCTTTAGGTAGGCCCGGCTCAATTGACAGTCCTAATTCTTATGCTTGAAAACAACATAAATGTTTTTTAATTTTTAAACGTTCTATTTAAGTTGTAAAGCTAAGGTAAAAATAAGATAAATAAAGTGACTAGTCATGCCTAGGACCCGGTCTAATGAAAGACGACCAAAGTTAAAAAATGCAACGCGGCCTAATTATTGGGAAAAAAATGGCTCAATTCATGAATAAATCCAATAAAATATTAACAAAACCAAAGCCCATTACCAATTTAATGTTTTACATTTTTATTATTGTGAATTATCCTTGTGATGATGGCCAAAAAAAAAAAAAAAAAGAAAAAGATATCCTTGTGATAATCCAATTGATAAAAATTCCACGATTTGGACAATCCCTATTTAAGTACAATTTTTATGGGATATTGTGTATATTATTTTTCCTCGCGTTATTTGATCTGGTTTTCAGGAATCATTTGACTGTGATGATTGTGTTACAAAAAATTTATACCCGTATAAGTTAAATTATAAGAGTTTTGTTAACATTATTACTAAAATTGCTCTCCAAGAGCACATGTATAATTTATGTGTTGTTAAAATTTATGGGTTTGGATGGCCAAATGCAAATTGTTATCTGCAATTGTTTGAAGGAAAGTACATGTACTTTTCTGCAAAACAATAAATTATTCTGGACAAAATAAAAAGTGATAAGTTTGACCTTATAACTCAATATATTATCCAAAAAAAATTAATTTTCTTGTAGTGCCCGTTGGAATTTAAAAGTCGAATTATTTTTTTCAAATAATAAAAATTAATATTTTTTTTTTAAAAAACTATTTTTTATTATGAAATTAAATCAATTAGTATTATAAGTATATCATTATTATTTATTTAAAATAATAATTAAAAGTAATTTGTTAAAATATAAACTAGATGTTGGAGTGAAATGGTATGGTTGTTAAAAAGTAGTCTCTTAAAATATAAACTAGCTGTTGGAGTGCAGAGTAAAAAGTGAAAATGTATAACACTGTTCATTAATTATATATGAAGATAAGAGGCTGAAATTTAAGATAGTTGTTAGAGATGACCTTACTCATTTATTAATAATATACATACAAAAGAATAGAAATGAAAACTCATAGTCATACATTACATTACATTGAGGGTTGAAATTGACTTATCATAATATCATATCGGACTTGACAAAATAAAATGTAATCACTCGTGTATTACCAGGGGCGGAGCCAGGAATTTAAACCGAGGGGGGCGAGATTAAAGTGAAAATCTATTGATCTCTATCATATTATTATTCCTAAAAAAAATTAACTTGCAATTTTCATGTGACATTGTTTTCAATACGTCTTTAATTTTATAATGATTTGTATAAAAAAATCATTAGACATTTTCATATTATGAGATAAGCAATCATTAGACGTAAGAAAAATATAAAGTAATTTGACGAAAATTGAATATCAACAGCTAAAATTTAATTTACTTAGACATTCTAAATTGTGTCTATGCTCTTTCATGAAATCAGATGATTTTTACCCATATAGTTTGTCAAGAAATAAAAAATAGATCAAGCAAGTCATCAAACATAATATAAAATTGTAGAAATAAAATTTATCTCCTAAGTAATAAAATTAAGAATAAATTTAAATATTCATGATTTAAAGTTTTAGAATAACACATTTTTTTTTATAATATTTTGATGATTAATCTACCTACTTTGTGAAAAAATAAAAAAGGAAAGAATAACTATCTAACAAAAAGTTTAATAAGGAAATTACGTTTATTTGTAGGAATTTTTTTTAACCAACTAAAATAATTGTAGAAGTTTACTATAGTAAGTGAAGAATAAATATTATATTGTAGGCTCTATTTTCAATGACCCGAGTATTAATCACTTTGGAGGCTTGGATATTGGCTAGGATTAGAAGACCAATTAAAAAAAATTAGAACCAGGTAATTAATAAACTAAGACTAGAAAATAAGTAATGGGCTGGGGGGTGCGGGTGCCCCCACCCGCACCCCATGTCCCTCCGCCCCTGTGTATTACACTATCTAATATCTATCGCATCATATTACCTGTAAATAAAGTCAATTGAAAACAACAATATTCATGGAGAAAAATCCACATGCTATTACTAAGTCTGAACCTATTTTTCTTTTTTTTTTCTTTTTTTGCATTTACATCAAAACCGAAGAAATTCCAAGCAAATTGCAGTCAAAGTCATTCATTTAGTACTATATCTTAATGAAATAAAGCAATCTTGTTTATTACGGAGTATACTGGTTTGTACCACATTGGGACCAGACAGACCACAAATGGTAATAATAATAATAATAATAATAAAAATGAATTTCATGTCATCATTTTCAATGAAGACTTTCTTCAGCATTGACTCAAAACTCATTTATTTAAAAAGGTGGTGCTTTTTTAATTCTCCTCTTTCCATTTCCAGTTTTACACCAATCAGTATTTTCACAAACTTTTCTTGGAAATTTAACCTTCTTCATCTTCCCAAGCTTAGTATATATATATATATATATATAAATATTCCTTCTCAAATTCCATTTTATTGGATTAGTTTTTCTGTGCTATGGGACTTTGCCTTGGGAAACATGCTAAGCTTGCTCATGCTTCTTCTGGACAGTTCTTTGGTATGATTCGTGACCCAAAATTGTTTCTTTTTTACTTGTTATTTAAATTCACTTTCATTGTCATTAATAAATGTTTATATATTTATGCTACCATATATAGTTTCTGCATTCTTACAAATTTAGTGGTGTAAATGAATCATAACGACGTGTTGTTTAGGCTTGGTTTATTTAGTTAGCAAAACCATAGAGATTGTGTGTAAACTTGGTTTGTTTTTTCCAAAATGATCACTGATTTCAATTTCAGATAGCAATGGGAATACAAAGCAGAACCAAAACTCAACAACTTCTATAAACCAGCAGCAAAATCATTCAGGTTCATTATGCAGTGCAATATTAGCATCGAAAGGGGATGACCCTTCTCTATCCAGTAACCTCAAGGCCTTTACCTTTGGTGATCTAAAGAACGCAACTAGGAACTTCCGCTCCGATAGTCTTCTCGGGGAAGGAGGCTTCGGTTACGTTTTCAAAGGTTGGATAGATGAGTACACCTTTGCTCCAAGCAAACCAGGGACCGGTATCGTTGTTGCTGTCAAGAAACTCAAACCAGAAAGCTTTCAAGGCCACAGAGAATGGCTGGTAAAATTAATTATCAAACAAATAACAAAACTTTACTATATATGTTTATGTCTTAAACTTTGTTCTATTTTATCCCTTCTTTTGGACAGGCAGAAGTTAACTATTTAGGCCTTCTGCGCCATGAAAACCTTGTGAAGTTAATTGGGTACTGTTCAGATTCTGAGAATAAGCTTCTGGTCTATGAATTCATGCCAAAAGGAAGCTTGGAAAATCATCTATTCAGAAGTGAGAAGATGATCACTTAAGTATATTTATGGGAAAAAAGCACTTTCCCTCCTAAACTTTGAGCATTTTTGCACTTTCCCCCTCCCCCTAACACTTCTTAGTTAGCACTCCCCCCCACCTATTCTAAATGTTGCAGATTGCCACATTTCTTTGGCCTACGATTGAATTTCGTGAAATTTTCAATGAGATTATCATAATTTTGAAAAGTCTTTCTTGCCCTTAAATATACCCATGCAGTAAGCATAGAACAAAACAATTCGCGAAATTCAACCGTAGGCCGAGCAAAACTAGCAATCTGCAACATTTAAAATATGTGAGAAGGATAAGTGCTAAATAAGAATGGTTATGGTCAAAAGTGCAATAACACTCAAAGTTTAGGGAGGGAAAGTTGATTTTTCCTTATATTTATCTATTTTCATTTAGTTGATGATTGGTAGAGCTAAATGAAATGGTGAATGGTGCAGAAGGGGTGCAACTTATGCCTTGGGCGATAAGGATGCGTATTATGGTAGACGTTGCACGAGGGCTATCGTTTTTACATAGCTTAGATACCAATGTGATCTATCGAGACTTGAAGGCGTCCAATATCCTTCTTGATTCGGTATGTATGGTCATTCCTGTTTGAATAATTAATTTGGTCTGCATTTGATGTCATTTTTGACAATGAATAATCATTCTTTGCACAGGAATTCCATGCAAAGCTTTCAGATTTTGGCCTTGCAAGAGAGGGTCCTAGAGGAGATAGCACTCATGTTTCCACTCGGATTTTGGGTACGAGAGGCTACGCCGCACCAGAATATGTAGCAACAGGTTACCATATATCACTTCATAAACTTTCACTCACAATTTTAGATATAAATGCAAAAATATCCCCTGATTGGCAACCCCCATGTTATTTTTATTAGAACCCCCCTCCCCTAAGCGTTCTTTTTTTATTAGCGAGAAACCCCTTTCAAATTTCTTCATAAATCAATATGAAGGTCATTACGAATGTTTTCAAGTTAAGAGGGGGTTATTGTCAATCTTTTAGATGAGTAGGGGTATTTTTGCCTTTTTTGATGGGATATAATTTTCATTTTTCTTACAAAACATGTACTGCTTGGGAGGTAGTTTTCTGCTATAAAAAAAGAAGCACGGGGAAGTTTTTGATAATAAAAATGACACGGGGGGATTTTTGCTAATTAGACAAAACATAACAAGTGTTTGTTCATTTCACTCCACAATTTATGCTAACCACAACCAAATTTCTTCGATCGAACAGGTCACTTGACACCAAAGAGTGATGTATACAGCTTCGGAGTTGTTTTACTAGAGCTTTTATCAGGGAAACGAGCAATGGGGGACGAGAATAGAGGAGGAGCCGAAGAATCATTGGTGGATTGGGCAAAGCCATTTCTTAGCGACAGCAGGAAAGTACTGAGAATCATGGACTCTAGGTTGGGAGGTCAGTACTCCAAAAAAGCTGCACAGTCAGCCGCTGACCTGGCACTGCAGTGCCTTCGAGTAGACTCGAAGCACCGGCCAGCCATGACCGAGGTTTTGGCTACGTTAGAGCAACTCCAAACATCGAGGGACGTTTCCAAAACTTTACCTCAAGCTAACAAGGAAAGTACATGGAATGAGAAGTATTTGAGCCCTCATAGAACAGTTAGACATATCAAGCATTCAAGATAGGTAACACTTGTATACAGTTTGTGTTAAATTCTCTTAGTTGGTATGTACAAACTTGAAAAGGGTTGTTAATTAATGGAGTAATTTGTATATGCAATGTGTGATTGAAATATGAACTACTTTTGGCTTGCATTATTACTAGAGAATGTCAAATAAACTTATATTAAGACACAGAACTAGAATCTTTAGAATTGTAATTTCTGCAGAAGTTGAAAAAAAGGTTGGGTCAACAAGACACCAAAAAAGGTCCTGCTTTTACACTCTCTCGGTAACTAAAACTCATTTTTTTACAATTAAGCTTACATATGGATACACAGGATAACTATCCATGTTATCGCATGTTTATACCAAGAAACGATATGAAAACCACTTCCAGTGCTAACTTCCAACTAAATTAATCCTTACGGGAGAAATAGGTCCCGTTAAAGAAAGCAAATCTCACGAAAGAACAACAAACCAGGAACATATAATTGTAAGCAGATTATGTGACCATTGCGATTCCCCACTAGAAGATATCTACTTCACTTTGTGACGTCCTCGTCAGTTTTCCATACTACATCATCAAGGGAAGTTGAGAGATTTTTATAGAACTGCATATGAGCACCACCCGAGGAAAAAAAACAAATTAATTTATCATACTAATATTATTGACTTCTTTTAGGTAAAGTTTCCGATAAATATAAGATATAAATCGGACTTGTTCAAACTAATGTACCTTGTGGAACTCTAAAGTATCTCCCTTTGCCTTCCTAACCTCTACCATATGCAAAGAAGGTGCAACTTGAAAAACCTGATTCAAGCACATAGTTGTCAACTACTATGAAAAGTTAAATACTTTAGTTTGAGTGCGACTATTAACATTTAACATACCTCGGTGGCAATATTAAGATTGCCTTTCCTTCCAGCTTTCGAATTTTGAAGCCTCATCTGGAAATAGTATAAACAAAATTAACAAAAAAAAAAAGGCTTTCAAATTCATTATCTTATTTCAGGTAAACGTCATCATATAAACTTAAAGCGGGATAAATCATGTGAAGATTTCGGTATTAGTACCTTGTAATTCTTCTTATGAACATCAAAACCAAGAGGTTTGGCAGCTTGTTCTATTTTATTGATTATTTCATTTGCTGATCGTCTAGATGTGAACCTTGTTTCCCTCTTAAATCCCTGTCATTATAAACAGGAAAATATATATATTTAGAGTTTTACTTCTATCTGAAAATGTTATTAAGAAGAAATAATTCCGAACCTGTTCTATCTCGAACAAATTCCCAAGATTGAGACCTTTCGACATGGAAATTAACTCAAAGGCATTCATGGCAGCTGGCTCCTCCCCCTTTTTCTCCGTAACATGATACTCCTGTTGTAAAATGTTCCCGTAAGATATTTGTACTAATTAATCTTTAAAAACCTCGAAACTCAACAATTCATCAATATCCTCAACATATGTACCTCAGAATCCTTAAAAACAGCTTCCACATCATCCAAATTTGCATCTTCTTTCTCGTCAAACTCCGGAGGTTTGTAGTCTTTCTTAAACCACTCGTCCTCCAAAAGTTCAGCTATTGTGATTCGCTGATAAAAATGCAAAGGTCATAAATGTCAAACACACACACACACAGAGACAGAGAATGTTCATTGAATGTATTATTGGTATCTTACTTTTACAGGATCTGGTTCGAGGATTCGAGTAATCAATTTCATGGCACCAAAGGAAAGCCAAGGAGGGCAAGTGAATTCAGCACACGATATCTGGAAACGTTACGAAAGGAAATGGTGAAATTACTAAAATGAGTAAAAGAGAACTTCCATATGATGCACACTAAAATTGCAAAAAAGCTCACTTTTTTATATAGGTTCATAAGATTGGAATCATCGAAAGGCAAGTAACCTGCGAGCAATACAAAGAGAATTACTCCACATGACCACAAGTCTGCAGTCGCCCCATCGTAGCCTCGATCATTGAGGACCTATTCATAATTTAATCCCATAAATCTTAAGAAAAAATAATTTGAATAAAAATGAGAAGAAATTTGCATATATTTTACAACCATACCTCAGGAGCAACATAATTTGGAGTCCCACATGTAGTATGCAGCAAACCATCATCCTGCAAAATATTGAAATTCCGTATCAAAGTTACAATCTGATTCAGGGCACAAATTTAAAGCATGAAAGAGAAGAATGACACATAGTTTAGGAGACTAAGTTCGTAAATTAGCTAGTGATATTTACCCTGACTTGCTGGGAAAGAGCACTTAATCCAAAATCGGAAACTTTGAGGTTTCCAGCAACATCCAATAGTAAGTTCTCCGGCTGTAACATAAAAAATACTGAACAAAGTGAATTTGAATTTTAAAGTTTAAGTTTTGATGGAATATTTCGAAAACGACATTAACTACCTTCAGATCTCTATGGTAGACTCCACGACTATGGCAATAATCCACGGCATTAATAAGTTGCTGAAAGTATTTTCTCGCTTCATCTTCTCGCATTCTTCCATGATTTACCTTCACCATCACAAACCTTTACTTCAAACCAAATGATCAAGAAACTAAAATTACATCTAAAATCTTAAAAGACCAGCACTGATATGGACCATTTATTCGATCAATATGATAAGTTAGAACCATTAAGACCCGAATCATGGTTTTCTGTAACATTTTTTCAGAAGGAAGTGAAACGCAAACATTTGTGGGAAGAAATCAAAGAAGGTTTTATCTTACGATTTTGTCAAAGAGTTCTCCCCCAGTGACAAACTCCAAAACAATAAATATCTTGGTCTTGCTTCCCATCACCTGGAGTTAAAGACAAAATTATTAGACATGCGTTTCATTTCAACCGAGAGAGAGAGAGAGGGGGAGGGAGAGAGAGGTTGACCTCGTACAACTGAACAACATTTGGATGTTTTATCAGTTTCATTGTGGCTATTTCTCTTTTAATCTGCCAAAATTGTACATAAGATACGTTAGAGCTCATCCCACTACGAGAGCGAAGTTTTATCCTACCAAATTACGAGTTATATAGTGAAAGTACTTAAAATGAATTTGAAACTAAATACTCTACTGTGCCAACAAAAGTAGCAACATCAATGTGATTCCCAAGAAGCAACTATTAGTAATAACTAACCTGTTCAGCCATTTTGTGCTTAAGGACCTTATCCTTGTCGAGAATCTTGATAGCCACAGGTTCTCCAGTCTCGGAATTTCTAGCAAATTTAACTTTTGCAAATGTACCCTCGCCAATAGTCCTTCCAACCTCATACTTTCCAATTCTGCGCTTTATTTTTGGTTGACTCATTCGTTATCTCGATTATCTGCTTGATTTGTCTCACGAGCAACAAATGCAGTCTTCAATAAGAATTTCCTGCACAAGAAGTCTACCAAATACTCATACTTATAGACCTTCCTCTGTAGCAAGTACCTTTATCTATTTAACTAGATTTTGTCTTAAATGGCGGTCGTGAATTTGACCACCGATCTATATATAACATGAAGATGATAACAGAACCCAAAAATATTTCTTGGATTTTTTTTTTTTGTCTTTTTTTACTTCATTAGATAGACAAATATAATGCGAATGCAGGCAAATATGAATTTCAATCTTTACGAAAAGAATTTCTCCTGACATCCAAGTGGGGAAGAGTGTCTCTCTCAGTGTGGAATTTGGTTGAGTCAAAGGCAATGATTTAACAATTACTAGTACAAATTATAGTAAGATATGGAGTAATTATTAATTAAATATACTTAACCAGTGACTTTTTCCAACATACTTAATTAATGACTGAAGAGATCAGAAAATAATAGTAAATTAAACACACCAAAAGGAATAACTAATTATGACCACAAATCAGAGAGAGAGATCTTACTACCTCTACTTGCACACACCAAATCCAGCAATAAATCACAAACCAGCAATTAAATTCAAAAGAGTCCCAATCCAAATTGAGTTTCTCTAAATCCAAATTAGCAAGAAATCCTTAATTTTTCCGGCCAACTCATACCAAATTTGGACCATCACTCAAAAACTTCCAGATCAACCAAAAAAAAAAACTATCCTCAGCACAATACATTAATTATTAATACTTAAAAACAACTAAAAGAAAATAGAAATCAGAACTAGTTAAGTAAATCCCGAAGTTCAATTTCAAGTTTCCGCATGAAAATCACTTCAATAGATATAAAAATACATATGCTTGTACCCAAAGGTACTTTAGAAGAATCCAATATAGTACTAACATTAATCCCAAAAGTACAAGAGCTTATACCTGTGAAGATAAAGTTGGCTCAAAGATAACTTGAAGATTTACGATTGAAAACAAATGGCCCCAAAAAACAGACTGGCTTACAGAAAGGAATCATAAAACGAAACCACCTTTTTAAGGCATTAATAGTTTATGGAAATGAGCAATAGCTAATTTTTAACATTATTTTGTGGAAGCTTCCAAGAAATTATTGATGATGGTAATGTTTGTTGGAGAATTGATTTTTCAATTCAATTATTTGTGGTTTATAAATTGTGAATGAAGAGAATCTGATTAAACACGTGTTATGCCGTGGAGGAGTGGTGGGGTGGGGACATTTTAGGACAGTACAAACAAAGTGGAACGGACCAGAATAGACCCAATTTTCATGTTCTTGGGTAAGTAGATAGAATGCATGGTTAAGGATTTAACGTCCTATTTAAAAGGGTTTTAGCTCGATTTTGCAGGTTTTGATTTAAAAAAAAAAATGGTTTGGGCGCTTTCAATGAAACATTTGAAACTCCATTTGGTTAGATTTTCGATATTGAGTTTTGTTGTTTTAAGAAGTTGAAACCCCACTTGGATTGAGTTTATATGTTAGAGTTTGGGGAAAAAAGTAAGTGGTATGTGTCAAATCAATTTTTTTATATAGTTTAAGTGGAAAAAGTAGGTGGTAGGTGTCAAATCAATATTTTTGTATAGAGTTTGTGGAGAAAAATAGGTGATAGGTAGGTATTAAATTAAAGTTTTATAGGTTTCAAGAGTTTTGGTGTATGTTTCTGAATATGTTTGTGATGACTTTCAATGTCTGACAAAAACTCATTTAGAAGGGTTTTAGCCCGGTCTCGCGAAATCCTCAATACCGGGCCAAACCCGTCCACATAGTCCCTTATCTACTACAACCATGAGGTATGATCCTCTGTTTTAATAAGATTGTTTGGTGTTTTTTCTGGATTATGCTGGTTTATGCAAAATGCAAAGACAAGCAGAAATTAAGACACTATCGATATTTTACCAAACGGAATATTGGTTTATTAGGTAAACTAAATTTGGTCTTATATGTTACATGAATTTTATTAAAGACATACTTTATAAGATATTTGCCATTTATTTTAATTGTTTAAATCTTCATAATTTAGTTGTAGTCGTGAAACTTGTTGTAGATACGTGATAATGTGTTAGTCGTACTAATTTCAACTATTAGTAAAAGTTACTGCGACATCGTACGAATTTTGAGTAAATGTTACTCTCTGTCACATTATTTTTTATTTTTTGCTTTAACAAAATAATCAACCTACATAATTTGAAATTATTATAATAAAAAAGTTTAGTTAAATTATTTTAGAAAAAACTCATTTTGTTATGATATTAAATGTTTAAATCATCATGAATGTAAAAAAAAAAGTAAGTTAATGAGTTTTTCTTTTATAGTCAATTCATTTGACAATAATTGAAATGAAATTTATGGGATTAGGAGCGCGCACCAAACATGGCATATTCAGCCTGTTGGCCTTTACTCTTTGTACGTACCTGTACTTGTTGAGGAGTTGTTTGGTATACGCTCTTTTTATAGTCTTGAGAGGACGAAAAGAAAAAGGATAAATAAATTGATGCTATAAATGTACACATCCAATTAAGTACGTCAACCTAAAAAATATATATATATAAGTACGTCAATCTTACCAAAAATAATAATTAAGTACGTCAGATTAATATTGATGAACAGTATGAAAGAGAAAGAAATAAAGACGAGATAATAAGTAGAGAAAATTAGGGTTCTTTTCTTGGGAAAGGATATATGTTATTTATATTCAAATAAGTTACAAAGAGTTTACAAAACTCATATACAAGAGGAAGTTCATTAATGGATATATATTACAATTAAGTCCCATAACTATTAGGGTAACAATATGAATACCCATTAAAATCTAATATTTACAACACATATACTTTTTTATCAGAATTATTAAATATTTGTTATACGTTTTTTTTTTTCAGTAAATAAGTTGGTAGAAATAAGTGATATGAAATCATTCTTTCATCTGTTTAAAAGAGAATCTTGATTATGGCATCGAAAATTTGCGAAAAATGTAATCCTAATAAAAGATTGCAATTTCATTTGCTATGATAAAATATAAGAAAAGAACATATATTAAGCAATATTTAGAGCTCCCAATCGTTTTACATGTCAAAAAAAAAAAACTTATTTCTAAGAGATTGACCACATGAGAACTTGTAATCATGTTTAATCAAGTGTTTTCATAAAATAGTGTTTTCAATGATTCTTTCTATTAGTACAATAAAATTTGTCAGTAGCCTAATTGGGTATTATCACGAGGCAATTCATAAAAAATAATAAAATATTATAATGAGGTAATTTGGTTTGACCTCGTTGGATGTTTTGTCAACTTGTATTTATGTAGTGTTATATTCGAAATAAGATGTCCTTTTACTAAATCCACTATAAGAATTTGAAAACATTATAATCTATAAAGTTTCTCAGGACATTGAATCGGGTCCATTTCCAGCTTAACCAAACTTTTGGACATTTGATTTAATGCCTTGGGACAAATTTTCTTTTTTAGAAACAAATTAAGTACGTATTATAGACTAACAAGCATCAGAAATTAATTACATGTTTCATTGTAGAGACGGGGAATAACATTGCATACAAAATTTTCAAATCTAACTAGATAAGAGCTACTTAATTTATTTTCTACACGATTTAGAAGAAATTAATCTAAACGCATAACATAGTCATATTCCTTAATTAATTAATATCATTGATGAGATTCCCAAAGCTTACAAAAGACTCCGATGCTGCTGTGCTGTCCTTGGCCAACTTTTGTCAAGTACTAGTCGGGGTCTAGCTACACGTAACTTGGGGCGCTATAAGGTGACTCTCAGCTGTTGAGAGTCACCTTAATTCCTTCTCAAGTGTATGGGGTGTACGTAGAAACCAGCCATAATTTAAAATTATCCAAATACCCTTATATTAAAATATCTCTCTTCATGTCCATTATATCCATTTCTCTCATATTTTTCCCTCTCTCTCATATTTCCCCTTCTCTGCCTTCCCAATTTGAAACTTCTCACTGATGCCGCAAACATTGATGGGCAATCTCTCATTTTAAGGATTCCTTCATTTGAGCATTTTGATTAATCTGGGTAACCTCTCACTGATGCCGCAAACATTGATGGGCAATTTTTAATTTTAAGGGTTCCTTCATTTGAAGCATTTTGATGAATCTTTTATATCATCCCCTTGATTTGAGCTTGATTTCTGTTTCTTCAGTTTTAAATAAAGGTTTCCAGGTGAGAACAACTTATTGTTTGGTTTAATATTTGGAGACACTGTAGTGTTGTCTTGTTTGCTCCGCGGATATGTTATATTTGGATAAATTGTAATTTGGTTTGGCACAACCGCAATTTCCTGTTCTGTTTTTCGTATATATATATACCTTCATTATTCCATTCTTTGTGTTTAGTTGTGTGTTTTAAATTCATAGATTCTTCCCATGGGATAATTATATTTCCATTTATACAAGGAATTGATACGAAGTCGTCAACATGTTATAACTTACATATATGGGAAGTATATAGTTATCACTATGTGAATACTAACTATCTCCATTACATGTATATTTTAATTTTAGAAATGGATTGCCGAGATGGAGTTCCATGTTGTTCTAGACATTTGAATGACTTAAATGATAGAAATGGGCATAGTGAAGATGAAGTACCAGATTCAATTGATTCTTTTAAACTAATTTTGAAAGAGGAGTTGATAAGCAGTTTAATATTTGATAGCATTGATGATGCTGAAAAGTTTTACAATGCTTATGCAAAATCAGAAGGCTTTGATGTTTGAAGACGTAGTGTTCAAAAGAAGGGAGAATTAGTAAAAAAAAGGGTATGGGTTTGTAATCGAAATGGGTTTCGCAGTTCAAAAGAAGAACCTCTTCTACGAGAAGCTAAACCTTTGACTAGGTGTGGATGCAAAGCTAGTTTCCGAATTGTGTTAGACAATAATTCTGGAAAATATATGGTTTCTACTTTTGTTAGTCAGCACAATCACGAGTTACATGGATGTATGAAGAGGTAAATTATTTACTAACATTGAATTTATTTACATAATATTTTTGTTAATTTTTTGATTAATTGTTAGTTGATTTGTATTTATGATCAGCTATTTGTCTTCCTTTGACAAGGCTACTCTCAGTTTGATGACCAACATTGGATTTAAGCCATCCCAAGTGATACATTACTTAGAGCAATTGGGTGGAGGTGCCGGGAAACTTTCTTTTAGAAGAAGGACTGCATACAATTGGCTAAATAAGCTACGAGCTGAAAGAATTCGAAAAGGCGACGTGAACACAGTTATTAAAAGGTTCAAGGATCAGAAAGATGATAGACTATTTTACAAATATTGTGTTGATGAAGAAGGCATACTTACTAGACTTTTCTGGGCAGATGGTTCATCGAGGTTCGAGTACGAAGCTTTCGGCGATGTCTTGGTTTTTGATAGTACATACAAGACAAATACCTATATGTATCCCCTTGTGATATTTTCTGGGGTAAATAACCATGGTTGTACATGCATATTTGGTGCATCCATTATTCAAGATGAAACGATTGAAACTTATAAATGGGTTTTGCAAACCTTTTTAGAGTCGATGGGAGGAAAAATTCCTGAAGCAGTTCTAACGGATCAAGATGGAGCTATGCGTGCTGCTGTTGTGTCTGAATTTCCCGGTACAAGACATAGGATATGCAGTTGGCATTTATGCCGCAATGTTCGAAAAAATATTAAAAATTCAGGTTTTTGCAACGAGTTTTGTTCCTTGATTGATCGCAAGTGCTCAGTAGAAGAGTTCGAGTCTGCTTGGTCTAATATTGTTGAGAAGCATGATTTATCCAATCACAAATGGGTGGTTGCTACTTATGAAATCAGAGATAGGTGGGCTACAGCTTATTTTCGTAAGCAATTTATGAGCATGATGAGTACCACACAACGAGCTGAATCAGTAAATGCTTTGATTAAGTTAAGTGTTGACCACAAAATGACCATTACTGATTTTATCAGTCATTATGAGCATACACTTGAACGACTCAGGAGTGATTTCATAATCATGCAGAAGGAATCTGAGCTAGATAATCGAAAAGTAAGAGATAGTCCATTGAAGACCTTTGATGAGCAAGCTCTTAGGTTATACACCTTGAGGATCTACTTCATTATCCGGAAGGAGATAAGGGATGAACAAGGCGTTTTGGGAGAAAGCCGGAGCAAAGACATGGATGGAAATAATGTCTTTGTATTTAGTGAGGAGAAGGAAAATGAGGTTTCAAATCATACTGTGATAGTTGATCCAAGTATTTCAAAGTTTGAATGTGATTGTTTTAAGCTTGAGTCAGAGGGTGTACCATGTAGACACATTATATCAACGTTTAAGTATCTTAGATTAAAGAAATTCCCGGACAACATTGTAAAACGTAGATGGTTAAAGGAGACGGAGAGTGTATTGAGAAAGAAAATTCCTGAGCCAAAAAGTGTTAACGACATACAACAACAAAGATTTGGTATATTAAGTAAAGAAGCTCTTCTGATGTCTGTCGTGTCATCTCAATCTGAAAAAGTATTTTCCAGCTCCCTGAAGCGCATGAGGGATATAGCTGATATAGCCAAGTACGAATTAATGATGCAATCCCAATGTGGTAGTGCTCCGTCTGAAAATTTTCAAAAGGAAGACACATGTACATCTGCTGTAGGACTTGATGACCCACCTACTGAGAAGGTTACTAGCATAGTTGATCCTTGTCGTAACAAAACTAGGGGAGCTACTGGTGGAAGGAAACAAAAGTGTGGGATTTGTGTGTATGTTATTCAATGCATTTTAGAAGAACTATTCCATACAATGTATTTTTCCAGCCAGTATATTTGTCATTTATTTGACTTTTTTGTAGTGTTCCTGGGCATAAATCCACTACTTGTGTGTTACAAAAACCGAGCAGTGGTGATGCAGAAAAGAAACACAGTGAGAATAAGAAACAGAAGAAGAAGAAGAAGGTGTCTTCATCCCCTAAAGAGAAAAGCACTAATGTTGAAGATTAAAACGAATTTGAAGATTTCATTTCAGAAGAAATCAGACCACCTTCAATGCAATTCAACAGTTTTCACCATTCGGGGTCATATGGTACATTCTCTCAATTTGAATCAATCTTTAATATCCAAAGAAGCTTGCATGTTGTGTTTAATGTACCAGCAATCCCAGGTTTGATGCCAATGTACCCCCAGGCAATGGGTCCTCATGCAATTAGGATGAATAGTTTTGGTGGAGAAAATGTAGTTGGACCGAACACAACACTGTTGTGGCAACAAGAAACAGTAAGTCTTATTTATTTATTGGATAATATGCATAATTTTTAGATAATTACTAATTTATACTACAATTCTTTTCTGTCAGGGGGCATCATCCAGAAGTCTTCCCTTTATGCATCCGAAGTTCCCATTTCCTCCCAATTAGACAATTCTTAAGATGTGTTGAGACTAGAATAATTGAATGATGTTTATTGCTATAATATAACAAAACTGTGATTCCCTTGAACCATTTTCATGTTTATCTTCTCCAATTTGCATGGAGATCATAAAAGCAATGCAAATGAATTCAAGGAAGAATATTGAGTTGGTTGATTCACATTCGGTTGTAGTATGAACATATTCCTAAGTTCTGCTTGTAATTTACCACCCTGACTTTGGTTTTCTTGTTTCATTAAACTATTAAACTAGGCATAATTTTAGAAATTACCAATGTTAAATTGTAATTGTTATTGATTGGCCCCACTAAATAAATTTCGAGATTACATGGAACAGGAAGTGATACATAGCATATCTTGGTTTGATGTGAAACTTAAAATATATACTTTACACTTTTACAAATTATTGATAAAGTAATGGTAAATTACGAATACCCCATGACGTAAGGCATAATTACAAAAATTTTGGGGGAATTTGGTATTACAAAAATTCCCCTGACATTTGTGACGTTCTTACAATTAACACCTTGTCCCTAACATGTTTCAATTTTGTCTTTAGTTGTTGTTTTTAATGTTTGTAACATGTTATAAATGTTTAAACATGGATGCTAATTATTTTATCTTACAAATTAGAATTTACTATCAAAATAATTGATAAAATTCTGGATAATTCCCCATAATTTATTTTAATAAATATTGCGAAAAAAATAAGTATATGTGATTCATCAATCCGCTAATCGCAACGACCCAATTGCATATGTGCTTCATCATAACAATTAGGGTAGACACATATATATTAGCAGGGCCGGCCCAAATGCTAAGAATTCTGGGCCGGAGCAAATTAAAAAATTAAATATAATAAATTGTATTTTGTAATAATTGTTCATCTTTTTTTATTTTCCTTTCTTAATTATTCTTTTAATAATCCCTTTCTTAATGATTTATTGCCTGCCTTTCTTACATACATAATAAGTACTTTTTAAAAAAAATATTCTTTCTTAATTATTATACGGTTATCTTCTTTATAACAGGATTTTTCTGTTTATTACTTTCTCATTTATTACATTGCAAAAAATAATTTCGACCACAATACAATTGGTCTAGCCCCATCCATATTTTTATATGTATGTGTATTTTTTTCTTAGTTTTATATATGATGTATAACTTTTTCTATACATAATAAATTATAATTAATAGAGTCAACACCATTCAAGAAATAAAATAAAGTCAAGCAATCAATTATGATATATTTAAAAGAATGATATATACATGGTTGAATCAATTAAAAATTATGATCAAGCAATCAATTATGATATATACATGGTTGAATCTTTTAAAAATTAAATAATTTTGTTATTTAATTATCTATTTAAAAAATAATATGTTAGCTAAAATAATATGTCAATATTTTAATATTTTTGCCCTTAAAAAATAAGTTGATTATATCATTTTTATAACAAAGGGCCCCAAATTTGAAATTCGCCTAGCCATCCCAAATGTCTAGGACCGGCCATGATATTTAGGGTAATTGTTGTACGTTTCAATGCTAATGGTAACTAATCTAAGATCTTTTTTTAATAGAAGGATAGATTACATATGAGTCTTATAGAAATAATATCATGCAGTATCAACCAAGTGTTACATGTTTTTTGCCAGATTTTCTTATAACAAAATCAATAACACTACTAATCGTGATTAGCTTTGTACAGTATTTATCTTTTATTTTTGAATAAATTATGGACGTCGTAATAGTATATAATATGATGATTTAAAATGTTAGCTTGAAAATCAGAGGCCATTTTTTCGTATGTCAATCAAAACAATTGCCATCTTCATATAAGTGATTTTTATTAATTAAATTACATGCTTTGGAAAACAATTGATAAACACTTTTATTAAAACTAATCATAATCTACATTTATATATATATATATATATATATATATATATATATATATTGGTGAAAAATAAAAATTGGCAATCGGCAGATATTTCTAGAGAATTGAAATGAATAATTATCACGCCAACTACCAATTCATGATTGTGTTTGACTGTTTTGGAGCAATGAATTAATTGAAATCTGAAAGCCATCATCATCCCCTAATCCGTATTCAATGGTTGCGTCTCTTCCCCTAATCCCTATTATGTTAAATGGTTGCGTCTCTTCCCATTCTGCATTTAAAGCATCTCCCCATCACTTCATAAATAAGTCCATAAATACATAGCATTACTTGAAGTAAAACAAACCGAAAACTCACTCCAAAAATATCAGGAACTCAAGTGTTGTTGTTAAGTCAACCATAAAGAATTAACATAATTTTTGGTAAGATTATTTTTCGATAAACATTAAATGATTGAATTATCTACATGTTAGAATAAATGATTGAATTCGTTTACAAGTGATATTAGAAAACCATAGTGATATATATATATATATATATATATATATATATATATATATATATTTTATTTAACCCGTATTTGTTTTAGAATTATGGAATTCTGGGTAGAGGAAGATCTCCAATTTTTCCTGGACAAGCTGATGGAAGAAACTGGAGCAGGGATGATCCATTTTACTTGGAAGAATGACAAGGTATTTCACAAAATCACTGCAGATCTTGTTAATCGAACTGGGAGGATCCATTGTTTGTATCTTTGATGTTTTCAGGGAACCAAGTTTGATCACAGAACATCACTGAAAAAGCTTATCAGTATAAATAGCCAACTGACCGACGCACAACAAACGTGCATTGAGGAATTAGGATTTGGATCATTTTGCAAGATAAAAATTGATTCAATAGATAAGGTAATGGTCAAATGGATACTGGACCATTATAACATTGATGATCATAGAGTTTATGTGCATCATGGTTATTTTGAAATTAATGAGGAAGCTATCAGAGATGCACTAGGTGTACCGAAGACGGATTTAGCAATTACAATGAACATCGAATCTTCGGAAGGATGGCTGAAATATAGGGATTTGTTTTCCATGGTTAAAGGGAGAATTGACATTGGAGCACTGACACAAAAGCTAAAGAAGTGTACTAATTGTGACAATGAATTCAAAGTCATGTATATGGCATTGGTTCTAGCCACAGTGTTGTTACCAGGATGTCAACAGAACATGCCCAAGCATTACCTAAGTCTGCTTCTGGATTTGCCCAAGATTAAAGAATACAATTGGGCTGGATTGGTCCTTGATAAACTTGAAGAGGGAGTTAGTCAATGGAAAACTAGTGCTCAAACTTATGTGAGTGGATGTGTGCTTGCCTTGCAGGTATTTAACCTAGATACTAAAGTAAAAATAATATTCTGCAAAATTTTATTTATTATAGATAACAACAGTGGTGTAGGTGCAAACAATTACCTAATTTTAAAAATACAATTTATTGTGTGCTTCAACAGGTTCTGTTCTTAACTTATGTCATCCCAATTGGAACCAATTATTATATAAGGATGCAGAAAGAATGCCCTTACATAGAATATTTAACCAAGCAAAGGGTCAATATGCTTACACTAGATATGCAAAAGATGAGAGGTTATTGGAGTCCCAAGGTAAGTAATGGGTACCATAATTGTTATGTCTTATTAGAGAGTACATATTAAGATATATTTATATATATAATATGCTGAAACACACTACTATAATTTTGAAACAAGGCTGTTCAAATCATCTGTGGTTATACCCCATTATCCAGTCAAGGATTATTTCAAGGTAATAAGAAAAAGGAGGATGTCATAGATGATGAAAATGAGGATGAAGAATTGAACACACCAAATGCTTTTGAAAAGAATGAGGGACCTAATCATGGAGGAATGGATCCAACTTCTTTTATTGGTGTGAAACAACACCAATCATCACCTATTGACAACAACTTCCTCCTTCAACAGTTGAATCTATTGTTTGGAAAAGTTAATGCATTAGAGGACATGGTGTCTAAAAATCATCAGCAGTAGCAATGACATTTCAATGGGAAATATTTCTACACAAGTGGATATGATTCACCTGATTCCAAAGATATACAAGTCTCTCACGGAGCTCCCTAATACAATTAACAGTCACTTACATGAATCTATAAAGGAAGCACTTGAAAAGAGCCTAAGTCCTGAGGGACTGTCAACTACATCCTCAGTTTTAGAGACTCCAGAATCAAAGGTCTCTAGTTCAAATGAAAAGAAAGATGTTGGAATGTGTTCTAGTCCTGCCAATCCGGAGTCCTTCCCATATGCAATTTGTTCTTTCTTATTTGACGATGGCTTGAACTTGAGGTATAGTCAATTATTTTACATTGCAAAATGGTGATGTTTCTATATCAATTTTAACATAAATTAACTATTGTAAACTACATGCATTTACAGAGAGGTAGTGGTAGACTATGGTGCTTGGTCCTGCAATAGGGACAACATCATGTGTTTAAAACCAGAGACATTTCTCAATGGGACCGTAAGATTTCAAATGAAACAATGTTTATCTTATACTAACTTGTCTTAAAAATATTCATACATGTAGTGATAAATGTGCTTTTCTAGGTTATGGACTGCGTGGCATACTATTGCACAGTCAAAAATAGGGAGGAGAATCAGAGACAAAGTTGTTGGTATTTTCCCCCAATCTTCAGTGTATGTTCCCAACTTTTTATCAAACGAATGCTGATTTTATTACCTATAGGTCTAAGTCTTTATAATTATTATTGCGGTTTTGTGTGTTGCAGCAAATGTGTCTGATTCCACACATGACAAATGAAAGAATTTTAAAGACATTCTTCACTTCGGAATATAACTTTGTGTCACGAATGGAATTTCTTGACAAAATATTCATACCAATCAACGACTGTCATCAGCATTGGTTCGTTGTCATTATAGATTTTAATGATTTACATATTAGCATTTGTGACACATCACCATCTGATGACATGGAACCATTGAGAAGACTAATTGCAAACAGAGTGGTATATTTCTTCATCTATTATATTATTAATAGTATGAATTTTTTTTTATGGATTACCTAACACAGTTGGACTCAAATAGGTTAACCGTTTGGAAGTCTTGTTACAAATGTGGCCCGCCATTAATTACAAGAACCAAAACCTAGCTCAGACTTGGTTATGGTTCAAGCCCAGCTGGGTGCCGGTGCAACCAAACGGGTATTGTTAATATATGTCTGCATTTCTTTACCTTATAACTATCAATAGTCTAATGTGAAGATTATAATGTTTAAATAGGTATGACTGCGGACTTTACGTTTGTTTGATAATGATGTTCAATGTGGGGATGCAAAGGCAGCTAAACCAGGTAAATTATCAACCTATTCACAAATTATAATTGATTTATTTTCATAGTTATTTTCTAATCTCACAAATAATAATTATGGCAGGCTGAATCGGTTATAGCTCGCAGGAAATTGGCAGTACAACTCTATCAAGCCAAGATCAATAGATTTACATGGAATCTTTAGACACTAATATAAGTGTCCAGTTATTTTGTTGGAAATGTACTAAGAATGAATCTTTTTTTGTTTATTTTTGGTTCTAAATAACGCGTAGGTACTTATTCAATTTTTGTTCAAGTACCAACGAGTTATTTAGATATGTTGGCATTTCAAAAAACTGCCTATTATGTCGACTTGATTCTGCTACATCATTTCAGAAACACAGACTCATGTATCTTTTTTGCATCTAGATATCCCAATTTAGATGATCTATTATGTGTAAAGCACTGGAATATTGTGGTTATCAATAGACAAGTAAATATCACTCCTATTGTGTAGCAATCACATAATACATATAGAAGTCAAGGATGTGGTCACAAATTACCTGGTGGAATTGAATCTTCTAGTTTGGGCATCAGTCTTTCATAATGTTCAATGCTTTAATTTCCAAATGACAGGTTAATTTGCAAACTGATGGCAGATGATAATCCCTGGTATAAGCAATAAAAACTCATAAACAACAATTGTAGATTCACAATATACAACTTCAAGTACTTTGAATAAAGAGGGTCAATTTTAGTAAGCCAACCCAAATTTTAATTCACAAAAAATCTGGCAATTTGAAAATGCATCAACTAAACATAAAGTCTTTGGTATAATGACTGTAATCATTTTGTAATGTGATTCATAAATTATGTGTAGTAACTAAACTAAAATTAATACATAACCACCGACCTTTACAAGCCACCTAACGCATCAAATGCTATCTTTTTACAAGGTTGCTTAATCTTTCAATTCCTTAAACGGTTGAGTGACTCTTGAACGGCAGAGAGACATAAAAATGGATATATCATAATTTATCTTAAATATGGATAGTTTTATCACGAATAAGGTAAGAACATAATGCTACGCAACATATCTAAATAAAATAACAACCATTAATTATAATTAGAAGACTTCAAATCCATCAACAGATCTATAAATAGCGAAAGGTTAATGTTGAGTGGGATTTTTCAAAATAATTTCTAAGATGGATTTCTACCAAAAATCACCGAATTCAACATATAGTTTCATTAGCATTTCCAACTGACCAACAATAATATTAACATCACAAATTAGCAGTAAAAGATTACATTCACCTTAAATAGTTCATTTTTTTTCTCCATATTTCAAAAAATAAAATTATATTACAGCATTCTAAACAAAATCACATGAGATATGATCAAATTTCAAAAACATGTCCAACTAACAACAGTTGCCTGATAACAAAATCACAATTACAAGACTTCAAACACATAAAAATGATTCTAAGAATGGGATTATATAATCTTCAAATTCCTTGATAACCATAATTTCTATTCAAAATAGCGGAGTTGCCTGATTCATATAAACAAATGTGCAACATCATCCAAAATAATCTGCATCTACAAGCTATACATAACTCAAACAATCACTAACAGATCATGATGGATGCATTGCATAAATAAGTCATAGTAAACAAATAATCTAAATATACATGGTATGAAGGATTGTAATTATGAATATCAAAATGTTGCTCTCGTTTAAGATATAATCCCAAAAATTATGATAAACCAGAAATAACCTGTTTCAATAACTTACAGGAATGGGGGGGGGGGGGTCTCTAAAAAACTTATCCTTGTTCAATGTTTTTATCAGTTACAAAGGGGAAACCACAATTGTACTAAAATAATACATCAACAGTCCAAACTAATGGGAAACTCTTCATCATAATTCAAATTATGTATGAACTATAATTGAGAAAATGCATTGTTCATGACTGTGACATCAGAACTGAACAGTTTCACGGCAACAATTCTGAATAATAGATGGAAAATATTATTACGTGCAATCCAATGGCCCCTTCAAACAAATTGGTATAACATTCAACAAAATTACTAACCTATATAGATATGTTGCGGGAAATAACTTATTTTCACAGGATTCAATGAATCTAGAGAGAGCTGGTCTCAGATCATCAATTATAATTACCTTAAGCCAATTAACAAAAACAAAGTCATGATTAATCATTATGCTATACCATCTCAAAAAAACTTGGCTAAGGGTAAAATTCTGCTAAACTATCACCTAATATCCAGCAAACATAATCCATTGTTTATCATAAATTTTACCTTTGTATTTCAATATTCCATACTCCCTCAACTTAAATATAAAATCCGTCCTTCAGGGAAAATGACATCTAAAAATCACAATAATGTCTACCATTGATCCTGTAGGTCCTCTCCAGCCCCATTCATATATTATAGTACTCTTTACCAACATTCCTATATTATAGTACTCTCAAATTAACTTATTTTTTGTATAGATGTGTCAAATAGATAACAACAATAAATTCACCTATAAAAAGCTGCAAGACAATTGAATCAAGGCTCAACAAATGAGCAAATCAATTATTTGAAAAAATGCTTAAGAGGATAACCTCAAAATTAAAAGAGGGCTCACGGTAATATCACCATCTCTGAGGAAATGAAAGTGAATCTGAATTCCAAATCCATTACTTGGGCAGAGACAGCAGATATTCAGCTCTATAACTCTAACTCAATTAACCTCCCGTTCTTCATCGACATATACACCAAAAAGGGAATGAAGTTAGTTGTGGGCAAAAGAGCAGAATGAAGCAAATGCTGATTTTCAGTTATAACATAAATATTTCAAAATGTCAGGTTCATAAAGAAAGACTGCTCATGGGATTTTATTTAAATCTAAACAAAATCTAAACATCGAAATTGTAAAATTCATTTTCAGTGAACACCGGAAAATAGCAAAACATTGTAATACATTGTTTTCAATTTTAAATTTTTCCTGCAATAATTGATTCCGAAGAACCCAGATAATTCAACAAATATTATAAATTATAGGGGAAAACAACAAAAATTACAAGGGCAAACCCGAATTATGAGATGACCCTAAAGATTTGACGGAGAACACAACTTCTCTGTGAACGGATGAGGTTGTGGAGAAGATGAATCTTCTTAGATTTTCCAGAGAGAACGATGACTTTGTGGAGAAGTGAGAGAGAAAAATTAATTCAAATGACAAGGGCAAATCGAAAAATTAAGAAAGTGTAAGGGGCATTTTGGTCTTAATATTGTGTACGCTTATTTTGGCTGGGTACGTACACATGTACGGAACGTACACAATTTTACCCTCAAAAAGTGGTGACTCTCGTATGTGAGAGAGTCATAGTAATATACTCCACGTAACTTTTGAAACCAATCAGAAACATTTGTAAACATGACTCCAATTTAGGTATATTAGATAAGGCCCATATATATGTTTGACGTTTTAACAATTTATATTTTGATTTTTTTATTGGCTACTTTGAAAATTTTCCTATATATTATTATGAAAGAAAAATAGTTGACATATATACGAGTTAAATATACTTTAGTTTGAAATTTCATATTGGAAAACAATATAAAATGACAATATCTAATTGCTGGCTTTTTCACGTTGGTGGAATGGGTTCTTTACTTCGTTTATTTGAAAAAATATTTTTATTGATTTTTCTATAAGGAAGCTTATTTTTATGAGTTTTTAGTTTTCTTTTCCCCCAGAAATACCGAAATGGGCCTTTTGTCCCTATACTCAATTCTCTACCAGGACTGGACCACATTTGTAAAACTTGGTCCAAATAGTTCCTAAATAATCCAGTCCACGTGTCATTTGACAAAGAGAAGCACTCAAGTCTGCCAAGCTTATGTCTGGAAATGAGTAAAAGACAAAAACATCCCTTATGCTTTGTCTAACTCTAAAAAATTCTCTCGTCTTATTTTAATTCCCAAAAATTCCTCTGTGTTTGATTTTAAATACCACACTCGACCCAAGTAGTATATACTTATAATTTTATTTTGGACTTTTGGTGGAATGACAAGATTAACCCTATGTGTTTGTTTTTTTTAAATCTATTTATTCTTTTTGAAAAATTAAGTATATACTACTTGGGTCGAGTGTGGTACATAAAATCAAACACAGGGGGGTTTTGGGGATTTAAAATGACACATAGGGGGTTTTTTGGGAGTTAGACAAAGCATAGGGGGTATTTTTGTCTTTCGATGTCAGGGGTAAAATTGTCATATCAAAAGCAAAATGTGAACAAATACTTGCAATTTTGGCATTTGAAACACACTCTCTTTTTTGGGGGTGTATTTGGCACTTATTTGAAATTACAGGGGGTTTTTTGGGAGTTAAAATAACACAGGAGATTTTTGGGAGTTAGACAAAGCATAGGGGTGTTTTTGTCTTTTGCTCGTCTGAAAATCATAACAAGTGATTGGCGAGTCGAATTGAATTAATATAAACTAACTAGTATACACTGCACGTATTTATTTTAAATCTCTTTATATAATAGTTTATTTATGCGTGATAGTAAAAATATGAACAATAATGATTGTGGTATTTTAAAAGAAATATTGAAATTACACTATACTTATTTCTACATGTTCAATATTTAGGAAATAGCTAAAGGACAAAGTTTAAGGTTTACAAATATAATACTTCGGATATTTTTTTATAGTTATTGTAATTGTTAATAATTCCTTCATCATATAAGTTTAACCACTTATTTCATATTCAATGCTATTATTAGATACTTATTCATTCTAAAACTATATATCCAAAATTTTGAACTTTAGAAAAATAATGGTATGTGTCAACATATGAACTAAGTATTTAAAAATAAATACATATTGAATGGATGAATATCTAAAGATAGCATTGACCACATTATTACCTTCCGATATAAATCATTTGGCCATAGGAATATATGTAAGTGGACTATGCTAGCATCACAGCCAATTATCACAGCCCAACATCACAGCCCATAATATAAAATTGCAAAAAAAACCCATAATTAATGATCAAACAAAAATAAACCCTATTTATAAAATAATTCATCAATTTCAAACCATATCTACGACTTTTGCCAAGAAAAACTTGAAAATATTATTTTAAAATAAAACCCTAAAACCCTAAACCCTAAACCTAAACCCTAAAATCCTAAACCTAAACCCTAAAACCCTAAACCTAAACCCTAAACCCTAAACATTAAATCAATCCCTATGTAATAAACTCTAAATTATAGGCATTGCAAGTGCTTTTAAATTATGAGTTTATATTTTTATTGTAATTTTTAAGATATTTTATATACAAATATTGATAAATGATAAATTATCATTTGGAAATTAATGAATTATTTTTTATATGAGTAATATTGTATAATTTATGTGCTCATTTGTAATTTTTGAAAGTTGAGTGGGTTGTTAATAGATTAAAAGATTATTTGAAGAAACCTGTTAAACAAGTAATAGGTAACACATTACCTTCAAAAAAATAAAAAGTGGGCTGTACAATGGGTTGTGAAGTTTGAGGCTGTGATATAATCATTTTCCTATGTAATTATGCGAAAATAGTTAGATCTTATGCCCTCATACAAAGTTTGAGGGTTAGATCTTACACCCTAATTATGTTCATATTCACGCACCTAACATTTGAAATATTTGAAAATTTTGATATAAAAACCTACTTGAATTTAGCAATGAAATAATTTTTTCAGCACACCAATCTTTCAAATAAAAACTTAGAGAAATATAAGATTATAATATATTTTTTCGTCCTGTGGCACCACATTATTTTTCACCGACGCTCTCTTAAGTCCATCCTCCGCCACCATGTTTATTCTCTTTCTAGACTCAACGCCTTGTGAGTTTCCTTCCTTCTTAAGTCTTTAATTGGCACTTGCATATGCCACACAATTCCTCTCCATTCTATGTTTACATTGCCGCACCACAACCAACATTTCATGCCACAATGTTGTCCCATCACACAATCATGATTAACATCCTTACCATTGTTGATTACGCGACAAAAGAAATTTGATCTATATTATTTCTTAATATTATAATTCATAATTTTAATACATGCCTCAGTCACTTGGTTTAATTAACAAATATGTTCACTGCATTAAAACTTGTACACGTAAAGTCAATCCTCAAAATTTTAATATATAAAACTAAAAAAAAGTCCCGAATGCATAAACTGGATTTACAAAAATAGAAGTGTAAAAGGCTTACCACATCTTGTTTAGCACATTCACGTCAATGCATCTGCACAAAAAAAAATGTTATCAATCAAAATATCTAAGAAAATTTATACTTTGTCTTTCAAAATATCATCTGGTGTTTCACATATGGAATTAAAATAGAAGCCAAAATGCATATAATAGAATTTGAAAATAGAAGTGTAAAAATCTTGGCCCGTCTAGTTTGTAGCATTCGTGGTACCTGCCAAAAAAATAAATAAATAAGGATTTGTTATCCAAAAGAAGCTCTGTTTTGCAAGAGCAACCACCAATATCACCTAAGAACAATCACCAAATATGACAATTTGATGCTTTTAGGTAAAAGTGTGATTAATAGAACATACATTTTACAATCTAAATTCACAGTCCAACTTAAACAATAATAATTACTTCATTATTTCCTCTAACTAATCATTTATTAAATAAATAAAATTATTGCTAATCTTAGAGATATAAGGTATAAGAAAGTTGTTCTGAGCCAACTTCTATGAATATCATAAGCTAAGACTTCTAAAAGCAAAATGAAATAGAAGTATTAATTAACAACTCATACCATTTTGTTGTCCATCACAGTGAACATTTTTCCAGCAACATATTTCCTTAAGAAAAACTCCAACTTTGAGTTATGAAATGATAATCACAACACAAATGAAACTGATAAAAAATGATGAAAATAGTATGTTAAAATTTCAGCCCCGTCGTCGCTCCTCTCGCCCTCGTGCACTACCGATCTGAGAAAGAAAAATAATAATGAATAATAAAGGATGAAAAGGGTAGTACAATATCAATGTGGAGGGAATTGAAAAGAGAAGAAATCTTTTGGTAAAAATAATTTGGGAGGAGAAAGGAAATTGGTAAACTGTAAAACTGAAGAAGTTTTGTGAAGTGGGGAAATTGTTGCTTAGAAATAGGGAGTTTCAAAATTTGATTTTGAAATGGTTAGTAATTTGATTTTTTAATAATAAAAAAATTCTAAATTCTATAAAAATAGGATTGAGTCAAAATTAACATTGAATAGTTGAAAGACTGATCCCAAATATACTTATAATAGATAATAGATTAGCAATAAAAAAATATATTATCAAGAACAAAGAAGGCAATGGAAAAATTACTTAAACCTTTCCATTGCCCACATGCCAACCTATATATATGAGTCTTATTAATATTTTGATTATATTTTTAATAAGCTAAAAGTTAAATAGCACAACTATGAAATTTTAATTTTAAATGAATTTGAGAACTTGGAAAATGATCCTATCACAAAGCTGTATATGTACAGCCTTCTTTATTGTTTTGGAAATTAATTGGGCCACCTACTACCTCCTTCAGGTTTATACTTAAAATAATTTTTTTATTCTATTAACACCCCACTCAATTTTCAAAAATTGCAAAGTAGGCACTTAATTTTATAAATTTTGTATTTACATTGGTGAACCTACACTTCTAATGGGTTTCTCTAAATAATGCTAGGAATTTAAGCTTTTTCTGCAACTTTAGCCAATTATTCATATTCTATGACTTTTGACTAGTTTTAATTCATATATTTTATATGACTATTGATGAACTTATGTTAATGGATTTAGAAAGATAATAAAGTCGCGAGGCAAATAAAAAAATTCATAATTACATATTATTTTTGTTTCGATTGATAGGTGACATTATAGAAGTGAGATAGCTCTATGAAATTCACCGTTTCCCAAAATTGAGTGTTGAAGATTAAATAAAATTAGTTTTGAAATTAAATAGCTTTGAAATTGATGACTGTGTGTTGGTTCTTTTATAAACAGGTCTTGATGGTTACTTATGGGCTTTTCACAATTTTATATTTAATAAGACTTTAAGAGTCCAAGTTTTCATAGAAGTTGATTTAGGAAAGGGAGAATATTTGCCGTATAAAATCTCACAAATAGGGCTTTGTCATGCTAGTAGGGCAAAACTTAATTTTTGACCTTTTAAAATTGTTGCGTTTTGAAATTGATCATTTATCGTGGTATCTTAATAATATACGTTTTTTTTTTTTGTGTCACCTTCATCTATTTAAGCTCTATTTTTGTCGAAAATTTTAATTGTGGCTTAAAAATGCCACTTGTCGCCCACATGAAACTTAAAAATTGGAAATTTCAAATTTTGACTTCAAAAAATATTTAAAAATTGGGGATTTTAAATTTTGATTTCAAAATTTATACGTTTAAGTCACGTAATGAGCCTATAACTTTAATTTTGGATGGGAAAACGAAAGTTTCCTAAAAGTGAAGATTCCAATTTTTATTTATAAAAAAAATAAAATCGATCAAAGTCACAATCACATTAGTCTAAAAAATTCTTTGTGCATAAAATATTGCCATCCTCTTCAATGAAATATATTATACTACATGCCCACAAATTATACAGTGTAATGATATTTTAAATAAATATAATATATGAATTTAGCATTTCAAATTCCACTATACATTTCAAATCTAATTTGCAAAGTCATCACAATGTACAAGGGTTTGGAGTGAAGCTTGTACGTGAGTGAGGAAGAAGAACTGAGGGTTTATTTGTTTGATGTTTAAGAAAGTAGTTTGAAAGACTAGTTGAGGTTTGTGAAATAATCTCGATTTGCGTAATGTTGTTTGTTTGAGTTTTGAGAAAGTGGTCTGAGAAATAATATTATTTTTTGGAAGAGTTAGATTGTAGGTGTAAGTTGTGTAAGACTTTATGTCAAATCATATTTGTTATGTGAGATAAATTATGTAAAAAATATGTTTATTTATGTCAAATCAGAGTAGAGTTTGTATAGGTTTTGTTTAGAGATAGAAAATTGTTGTTTGTTTGGTATTTTCCAAACACGAAAAAAATTTGGGAAATGTCAAACAAACATGCCCTGGAACCTTTTATTTGAAAAAGTGAGAAAGAAAAATTAGGACAGGGCAGTGTCTTGGGAAATTGGAAGACATGATGTTTATTCTATGTTTCTCTTTAAGTTTTGATTTTTTTTTTTTTTTTAAGAGTGAAATCCCCAATTCTTACAATTAAAATTTTCGACTAAATAAGACTTAAGTTGATGAAGATGACACAATAAATAATTGTCATACTATCACATAGGTTCAATTTTAAACGCAATAACTTTATTTGGTCAAAAATGAAACTTTTCCTCTTGGTTAAGTCCAAAGTAAAAGTTCATTGCTCAAAAGTGAAAAGATACGAATTACATTGGGCTAGTGGGCCAATATTGTTGAGATCTCGAAAGCCCACATCAACGGCCCATTAATTATTACTTAAAAACAGATGTATTGTTCTGTACTCTTCCCTCAGAAATTGCAGTTTTCCCTTAAAAATCTTCTTCTCCCCCCACGATTACGATTGAAACCTCAATTTGAAGAAGAAAAAAAAAAGTGAAGGCACTATCATCATGGGTTCCGGTAATACTTTTATCTATAATTTATTTTTCCTATCATCATCTGTTTATTAAAATAGGTATTGTTTACAGTATCTTTTTTCCCTTGTATTTTTGCCCCTTTTTAAGTTAAATTCACAACAGTTCATCATATATACTACTATTTGGGTGCAGATGCTGATATGGAGGACTATGGATTCGAGTACTCGGACGAGGAGCCGGAGGAACAGGATGTTGATATTGAAAACCAGTATTACAATTCTAAGGGTACCACATTGATTAATTATAATGTCTCCTACTTAAAAAAACGAAAACCCTATTTATTTTGTGCGTTTAGATGAAATTGTTTTTTTTTAGTGTTATTATATAAGTTTTCTGTAGTTGATTTGAAATTCTGAAGATTATTGAGAATATTTGCTGAACCCATCTACTGCATTGAGCTATGGGATTCACGTATCGAGTTGGATCCAATGATGATAAGTGATAATTTGCTGAAAGCTAACTTCTCTACTGTTTTATATTAGGGTTGGTTGAAACTGATCCAGAAGCAGCACTTGAAGGTTTCACGGAAGTGGTGCGCATGGAACCTGAAAAGGCTGAATGGTGTGTTTTCGTTGAGTTCAACTGATCAAGAAGCAGCATATTGAATGACTCACTGTCTCTAACTGTTTTTTTTTGTTTATATTCAGGGGATTTAAAGCTTTAAAACAAACTGTTAAGCTTTACTATAAGCTTGGAAAATACAAAGAAATGATGGATGCTTACAGAGACATGTTGACTTATATTAAATCTGCAGTGACCCGAAATTACAGCGAGAAATGTATAAACAACATTATGGATTTTATTTCTGGATCTGCCAGTCAGAACTTTGGTCTATTGCAAGAGTTTTATCAGACAACATTGAAGGCTCTTGAAGAGGCAAAGAATGAGGTAAATGATCTGTTTGATTTGAATTTAGAGCCTCTTTCTCATTGTGAAAAAAATTAATGTCCTCTTTTCTACAGAGATTGTGGTTCAAGACCAATCTAAAGCTGTGCAAAATATGGTTTGACATGGGAGAATATGGGAGGATGAATAAGGTATTGTTTTAGAATACGTACCATATTATGTTGATATGATTGTGACTTCACGCACTTGATCAGATTTTGAAGGAGCTTCACAAATCTTGCCAAAAAGAAGATGGCAGCGATGATCAGAAGAAAGGCACGCAATTGTTGGAAGTGTATGCAATTGAGATCCAAATGTACACTGAGACTAAAAACAACAAAAAGCTGAAGGTAGGTTACTTGTTCACAAGGTTTACGCATGTCCTAGCCATCATGTATTTATATCTGGTATTTTGTGTTTCTTCGTGGTGTTATTATCGCCCTGTGGCACTCTTTGTAGTTTTCATTACTATGTTTTATTGCTTTAAGTCCGTTCATGGTTAGAAAAAGATAAATACACTGCTTTGTCTATCCTTAATCCTCTTACCTGATCCGAGATTCTATTTTTTATAAGAAGATTGTAGCCTGAGTTTCAGCCTTATGATTTGCCAATAGGGAGCATTAAAAGATGAAGAGGTTTGTTGTCAATTGGAGCAAATGCACCTTATAACCCTTCCAAATGAAGGTTTTAATATTGTTTTTAATAGCAAAAATTCAACGAGGTTGCTAGTTGGTTATTTTGAGCCAAAGATTTTGATAATATTTCATATCTGAAAAATAAGTTGGTATGTTAACAATTTTTTGGATATTGTGTCTGGAATTGCTCTTACCATTCCGAGAAGTGGGACATAGTTGTGTCAACTGTTGGTATTCACTGTGAAATTTCTGTGTTAGATAACTATTAAGAATATTGGTAAATTGCTCATTATGAGTTCTTTTACTTGATAATAAATTATGTTACCAGAGCTACATATTGGGTAGCAGCAGTCTTTATGTTGTTCTATCATCCTGTGTTTGCAGTAGATAAACTTATATACTATATTATTTAGTCAATCCAAATGGAGCAACTAATAGCTCGAAACAGGTTCTTTTTAGGGAAAAAGGGAATTTTGGTTTTGTAAAACTTTTGAATTGTGTTCTTGACTCCATCACTCCAGAATTTCTTTATTTATCATTCTTTATTTATCACACACTTTCTGTATTTATTGAAGAATGATTTTCAAATATAATTTTTTATTTATCAATGTATTCACCATATTGTTTGGTTACCATTATGAAATTTTGGTATATAATCAACTCGGATAAGGTAGATCAAAGTTACCAAAGAGTAAAGACGCACATAGCATTTAGTTGTAAGTTGGTTGTTCTTTGGAGTTTCACCTGTTGTTGATTTCTCAAACAAATACAATCAAGTTTCAAAATATTTCATTTTTTGCGATTTTTTATCACTTAATTAATAATTTATTAAATTAGTTTGTTGGATTTCAACAAACTATTTCATAGCTTACTTCCTTGTATTATTCATGCTTTGTGCTTATATGCTTAGTGCAACTTTCTATATTTGAACGCCAATATTAAGATTATTCAGTTTTCATAACTTAATCAAATACGATTGGCCCTACTTGTTTGACTATATCTATGGCAATCCCATATTGAATATTCAATAGAACCTGCATTGCAATTTTTTGATGGCTAACCTGGAGGGTATGTTGCAAGCATTTTATATTGTGTTCTTGATGGTATTCAACTTCTTAAAGATAATATTTCCTCTATTAATTGATCCTACATTTGGATTCTACTGAGTTACTTAAATTCTGAATCCATCGCAGGAGTTATATCTAAAGGCATTATCTATCAAATCAGCTATTCCTCATCCAAGAATCATGGGAATAATTCGTGAATGTGGTGGGAAAATGCATATGGCAGAGCGACAATGGCCAGAGGCGGCTACTGATTTCTTTGAAGCTTTTAAAAATTATGATGAAGCTGGAAACCATAGGCGTATCCAATGTCTAAAGTATGTCTTGAAATTTTTCACTATATGCTATTATGTTTGGAAGGGGAGGGGGATGGATGCGTTGTGGTTGCATACTTCTGTACTTCTGCCTGTGATTATACTCGGCTTTATGCACATTTGAGTCTATGCTTAAAGCATATTGTGGCATGATGCTTGATTTCAATTTTTCCCCCTTTCTATTACATATATGAGAAAATTTTGTTACACATTTATTGCAGTTCTATGTAGATCCTCAATGACTTGGTTATATTTATTATCTAGATAAGAAATGGTAGATGCACGCGAGTGTGAGACTGTCTGAAATGGTAAATTAGTAACTGACTTGTACAGCAAAAAAAAAAAAAGGGAAAGAAAATTAACTTTAGGATAACCTCTATCTCCGTGATTACTAATCTCAAGTTGATCATAAGTGTTGGGGGGATGGGGGGGGGGGGGGGGGAGGGGGTGGGGGACTTAAGATTACATCAATGTTGCTGTCATGCAATGAGTGAGTTTATTTGTCTGAGTTTCTATCCTAAATGGAAACCTGTTATTTGCATTTAATTGGATCCTTCTCTTTCACACGTGCATTTTGTTGTTTTATTTGAATATTTCATTATAAGTTGATGTAACTAAGTTAGTGATTGGTCTTATGGACTAAAATTCTAAAAATATGTAATGTTATGATCAGATTTATTAGGATGTGTTGAGGGCTCTTGATAAAAGAACTGCCTTTACATTACCTAGACAATTTTGTGCTTTGGTCAACATATTGTTAAAATAATTTCGAAGTTTTTCTATATCGGAAGTTGAATTTTGCAAAATATATTGCTCCTAGATTTAAGTTATCTGATTATCAATTTGACGCATGGTTGCCTTACTTCTGTGTCCACATGATGATAGTGATTATTTATCAGATGAGAAATGCTTACCCTGAATAGTTATGAGAATGATGATAGCATATTATTATGCAAGTTGCCATTTCTGTACCTTATTGCTGGTTGGTTCAATGTTCCGATACAGTGTTGATATTTAAGATACATAATCTTTTCTGGGTTTTATTGAATTAATATTTAAATTTGATAACTGTATCTGAAGTAAAACTACAGACCTGACAAGTGATGTAATAATGCTGTTAATAACAAATTGTTGCCTATAATATTCTTCTGCCCCCATTATGGTCATTTTTTGGCATGCTACTTTATTGAGCTCCTCGTGTTCCTTGCATGTCAGGTATTTGGTTCTTGCAAATATGCTTATGGAATCAGAGGTCAATCCATTTGATGGTCAAGAAGCAAAGCCGTAAGTTGTTTAATAAAATTTATATCCTACTTTTCTCTTGTATAGCAAGTGAAGCTCAGCCTCGCTGTCCTTGTTTGCTTTATAGATATAAAAATGACCCTGAGATTTTGGCAATGACAAACCTAATTGCTGCATATCAACGGAATGAGATTTTGGAGTTTGAGAAAATTCTGAAGGTATGTTGTTGTCGCTACACAGTATATCAGTCTATTAACTACTCGTCTTATACAATTATGTGCTTGTTATTTTGCAGAGTAATAGAAGGACAATAATGGATGACCCATTCATTCGCAATTACATTGAAGATCTTTTAAAGAATGTGAGAACACAAGTGTTGCTTAAGCTGATTAAGCCTTACACAAGAATCCGGATCCCCTTTATATCAAAGGTGAAGACATGAATATATTTTGTCTGGCTTGGAACTATTTTACCCTCCATATTATACTCCTCGTTTGCTTATATTCTCTTTTGTTATATCAAAAGGAGTAGAAAATTCAAGGGAGGGGGTTGTGATCTTTCATACAAAAGAACTTACAGACATGCATTGACTAAAGATAAACTTCCAAAATGTATAAAAGAATCAAAAAGCCAATCTAATAACATTTGTTGACTTACAGGAGCTCAATGTACCGGAGAAAGACGTTGAGGACTTGTTGGTCTCTCTAATCTTGGATAATCGGATTGATGGGCACATTGATCAAGTTAATCGGCTATTAGAGCGTGGTGACAGGTTGACTTGTCAATCTAACTCAGTTTTTATCTTTTATTATTTGCATTTTTGTTGCCGCAGTTGATCTTCCCTTTTGTTTTATTTCTATTACTACATTTTTAATATTGGGTTAATGTTCATCCAGGTCGAAGGGAATGAAGAAGTACACTGCAATAGACAAATGGAACACACAGCTTAAATCCCTCTACCAAACTGTCGGCAACAGAGTGTGTTGAGATTGCTTTCACAAGGATGTGTAATTGATATGGTTTTTACTTGTTCGTAAGTTATCGTCTAAAATTAATCATTTTCTCATCGTATTTAATGTTGTTCGAGTGTAGTAACACATGATCTTGGAAGTGATTTAGTACCCTTTTTTGTTCGAGGCTTTCTTACCTTCAGTTTCCATAGTACTGGTGTAAATTGTTACTTCACATGACATTTAGTTTAAATTGGGGTACAGTTCGAAGCCTAAAAATATTATTTTGGACAAAGGCAAGACCATAATTTATCTTTTGTACAGCTTCCCAATTTATTGCAGCTCTCGAATTTGCATGAATCAGTTTTTTCTTTCCTTTTTTTAAATTTATATAATTGTGTCTCCAGTTTACTTACTACAAATGTACTTATATTAGAATCTTTCGGAACTGTGCTGAACTCTCACACTGTTGTCTTGGATATTTCAAAAATGATTATTCTGAAATATGATGACATCTGAGAAACACCACAAATATTGACATTTGATTTTAAAAATGATTTTAGTTGATTTTGGGATATTTTTAAATTTGCAATAATGGTCTAAAAGACTTGGTGGTGTTTTCAACCACTTGAGAAAATTATTTTTCTGCTTTTTTATTTTGAAAAAAGGCTGAAAAGGACCAAAAATTGCAGAAGCATCATGGAGGTTGTTTGTAGCTTTTGATGGTATTTTTTTTTTCCACTTAATATGCAAACATCACTTGCTTCTATAAGATTTTTCTCCTAAATTTCAAACTCCACTAACTTTTTATTTTCAACTATTATGAATGTTTCAAGAATCTTAAAGCTTCTGAAAACACCACCTAAGTGATTTTAGAAGCTTCCATCTTTAGGTCGATTTTAATAATAGTTTGGATGTGGTTTTTGGATGAAGTGCAGCTGTATCTTTTAGGTATGTGAAATTGTATTTTCTGAGATGTTCATAATATAATAAGGGTTTAGGGTTTGAAGGTCTTGTTGTGTCACTGGCATTTCTTTCTATCTCATTCACAAAAGGTCTGATCCTCATTTTTTGTGAGTTTGATATTTTCCAATATTTTCTAACTTAAGAGAAACTTTTCTACCTTTACCTTTTCTGCAACTTTCCAAATTTTTTGAATTCTTTTAACTATAATATGCTTGCTAAATCATTACAAAAATGTAAAGTTGATAATGTGAAAAATGAACGAATTTCCTCTTTTGTCTTTAGCCCCAAAAAGCATATTATAATTTGGCCTTTCAATTATTCAAAATAAAAATAAAAAATATGCATAAAGACTGTGTTCTTGAAGTTACGATAACGCGGTTTCAAAAATTAGAGGGGGAAAAAAAAAAAAAAGGAAAAGACCAATAAATGATTGCAATCCACCTATAAAGCAATTCAGCTCTTTTAAATCTTGGATTAATTTTCTTCAAAGTAGGATGACCCGCAATCACAATTCACACACGAGGAAAATTAAAAGTAAGGTAATTGTATTTATTTATGTTCTGTCAATTTCTTATAAAAGTTTATCCAATCACATTTCACTTTCCATATATTAAAAAGGAAAAACAGAAATAATTGGAATGAAAATAATTACAGAAAAGGTTCCACTGAATGTACTCAAATATAAAGCTATAATTTCAGGTTTTTGAGAATATAAATATTTACTCAATTAAGCTAAGATAAGCCTTGCGCGCTCTGGCTACATGTGTGAAAAAATATAGACTACGCGCGGTAGGGTTGTCACTTGGGTGGATTTTAATTCGAATTTGGTTCGATTTATTAAAATATTTATTCGATTAGAGATTCGATGAATCTGATTTGATTAGTAGGATCCGTAATTCGAATTTTATGGAGCGAATATGAAATTAGATTAATCCGATCCATTAAAGATCTGCATCCGATAAATATTTAGAATAAGATACATATTTAAATTTCATGTGTTGCAAAAACTTAGTTAATTCGATAACTTGAGTATATCATTTTTTTCATGGTTAGGCTAAGTTAATTTGAGTTTTTTCATATAACTTCTCTTTTCGTAATTTATGTTGACTTGAAAATTGGAATTACAATTTTTGATAAGCCTACAAATGAAAGAAAAGGAAATAAAGAATAATATTTTCATTTTATTTTATTAACTTAATATCATACCAAAATGAATTATATCAAATCAACTATTGACAGTTAATTAATAATTTCTAACATATATTACCTCAATTAATTTCTTATTAATTATCATGCACTATTTATCAATGTTTTCAGAACCGGACCGGACAGTAAACCGGTGAGCCAACTGGCCACTGGTTTTACTGATCGAACCGGTCGGACCGCTGGTCGGACCGGATGACGTCATAATGATATAATAAATATATTTAATTTTAAAGTATATACAATATTCCTAAAATTTAAACATTATCCTACAATTGATTAAAAATATATAAAATCTTAGAATATATTTAAATTAAATCACATAATATTTACATAACTTATATCATAATTGTAATATGATACTAATTTGCAAGCTCATATAAATATAATATGACTATATTTCTTTATAAACATTTAAAAGTGTAAGTTAAAAATACAACAAACTAAGAGATTAATAATTTTAAAATATGATTATGTATAAAAGTCTAATATTCAAAATCAAACTTGCATAATATATCGATTTGATTTTCAAAATTTGACACTCTTTATTCCAAAATAATATTGGAAAGAAATATCTTATAGAACAAATTTTAATAAAAAAATATTATTTGAGTATTAATTTTCATTGATAATGTGTAAAATGTTAATTTGAATTATCATAATGGCTACATGTTTTCTGTAATTTATAAATTTGTTTTGTACTAAAAATTCAACAAAAATGATGTAGCCCAACTGGTAAGGAATTTATCTTTCATGCAAGAGGTTAGGTGTTCAAATCCCACCTTCTACAAAAAAATTTAGTTTATTTTTAACATTAATAAAATTTAAAAAATCAAAAAAAAAAAAAAAAAAAAAAAGAAATTCAAAATCGGGTTGAACCGGCCCAAACCGGTTCGCCGGTTCACCGCTTTGGACCGGTTCAACCCGGTTCAAACTGGTTTTTGAGTCAACTGGTTTTAGGGGGTAAACCGGACCGGACCGGACCATCCTCCGGTTCGCGGTCGAACCGGTCGGACCGGCCGGTCCGGTCCGGTTTTAATAACATTGCTATTTATACTAACATATATTTCATCAGACTATTACCAAGTCACTTATGACGATATAACCCTTCATCATCAAGTATTATCAATAAACATGTCAATAATTGGCACGTTTTTGCTCCAGATGACCCGAAGATTGAGAAAAACTCAATTTGAACCACTCACTAAGTATCCTTATAATCGTTTCAAAAGATAAGCTTATTATTATTATTCTAATCACACTTACTCGATTTGACTTTCGAAATGCCTTAACTAAGAACTTCCCTCCTCTATAAATAGCTTACACTTGCTAGTGGGTGCAAGAACCCATTTCATTAGGGGGTCCAATTTGCTGAACGAGCTTGAATCGAAGAACCAGTTCCATCTAATTGAACGTAACTAAATTGAGGAAATATTTGCCTCGTCAATAAGAACCTTGTTAGGTTACGATTTTAGAGAGTTTGGAACTCTTCTTTAATTAAAAGAAAAAAAGAACTCTTCTCGATACCGATAAAGAAAAATTAATGTTAAATTAAAATTTATACTTTAAAGAATTTTATGCACGCAATTACCAGTAACCACTGAAGAAAATAAAGCCCTACATGCATATTATCTCATACATTAATTACCATTACTTTTGTATTTCTCTCATCCGCTCTATTTCTATCTGTTTTCTTTCAAGTTTCAATTTTATTCGAAACCACTAAACAGACAAAGTAGCACATATTGTTCGTAATTTTTTAGCACACATTCAACTTTATTTATTTTATAAACAAAAATCTATTACATTTTACGTTTATCTTATAAAAATAAATCCAAACATAAAATAAATTTCCGACCATATATATTTCATGTGCCAAATCAGATGATCAGTTTCCTTCTCTGACCGCGCGAGTCATCGTTTACTAAAATAATACTACATGCTTAGTTAATTGGCCGGATTGGTGCTCCTTTTCGGCTTTTCCTTTGTTATGTTTTATAATTTTTTTACAAGAAAATCATCAAACCAAATTATTTATATCAATTTGCCATTATGCTTAATTAGCTTTTCACGCTTTAGCGAAATTCTAATAATTTCTCTAGAAAAGGAAGAACTAAATCATATTACACCTACTCCCCCACCCACAAAAAAAATAAATGAAAATCATGATTTATTCTTCTTTTTCTTTGCCCTTATCAAATAAAGAAAAAAATATATCTTTATGGTCCATGCATAGCACTATACAAAATATGTACCAATAATTAATATTCTACTTAAAGTATAGGACATGATAAAAATGATCAGAAAAATATGACTAAGACTCACGCACTAAGAGTGAACCAGAGAGAAGAAAAATACCTCAAAAGAACATTGACCAAGTGTAATCAACCCTATCCCATTCTTTTTTTTTTTTTTTCCTAAATGGTATTTATGTCTTATATTTCACTTAATTCATTTGAATATACTTCATATTATATGATAATGAGACAATTTTATTTTTGGTACCAATTTAAAAAAATCTGACACATTTTATACCATAAGTTAGACCGTTAATACATTTGATACTTCCGTCAATTGATTGCCGTTAACTCCAAATTTTGAAGGGAAAATAGATGGAAAATATGCACAATTGGTCCCATAATTAAAGTTTGCTGGCAAAGTTTGCCCAACATATTTTTGGACCGGTAAATTTACCCTACAATTACAAATTTGAAGCAATTTCAGTCCCAATTTAAAAAAAAAAAAAAATTGTATTAAACTAATTATATTTTATATATAATTTTTTTTAAAATTATCTAAAAAAATCTTATATAGATTTTATTAGTATAAATCTAATATAATAGATATCAAAATAATTTTTTTTAGATTTTTGTTTATAATTTTATATAAAATATTATTATTTGATTTATATTACTATTAATTATATGAGAATCTTTGCCAACAGGGACCATTATGTATATCTATAAATATAGATACATACATTAATGACAGCACTCCAAAATCCTACTACTAATCTTGGAGCTCCAGCTCTTACCCCCATTCCCATCACCCCCTACCAAAAGATGATGGATTTTTATAAGTCGATTGTGTATTTTTGTATCCTTTCATCAATTTTTGTCAACTCTCTAGTTTTGGGTGCTAAAGTAAGGCATTTCAAATGGGAAGTGGGATATATACATTGGTCCCCGGATGGTTTGGAAGGTGTTGTTTTGGGAATTAATGGAAAGTTTCCGGGCCCAACTATTCGGGCTCGGGCCGGTGATACAGTACATGTTGAACTCACCAACCATCTTCACACCGAAGGAGTTGTTATTCACTGGCATGGAATCAGACAGGTTATTAAATTTCTTTCTTCTTAAATTACAACTTACTATATATATACCATGTCTTTTGCATGAGTATATAATATATATATATATATATATATATATATATATATATATATATATATATAGTTTCATTAAATATCTTTTTTTTTTTTTTAAATTTACTTTCAGATTGGAACACCATGGGCTGATGGAACAGCAGCTATTTCACAGTGTGCAATTAATCCTGGTGAAACATTTGTTTACAGGTTTGAGGTTGATAAGGTATATGTTTTTTTTTTAAATAAAATAAGGTTTGGTTAATTAACATAAAAATTGATTTGTCTGTTAAGAAAATAATAAGTATAAAATATGTTAACACGAAATGTAATATATATTTGAACCGTTCCCGCTCCATGTCTATCTTTTCACCTACCTTTGAAAAGTTCACACGCAAATACAAAAGCACAGAGTTAATTTTTGAAAGAAAAAAAACGCAGAAACACACACTAAAAGACAGAAGAAGTAATTTTTTAGTCTTCACTTTTCGGCATCGTGTTTGTAAAATATTTTTTTTCTTATTGTAAAATAGTTAATTAAATATGCTACCTACCACACATATAATATAACCATGTTCTATTTGTTCTATTGACCACTAAGTTTACAATTTTAGTTGCAAAAGAGTTATTCAAAATTGTTTCAAATGAGAAGTGTCAAAGAGAACCAAATAAGTTCTTTGTTCTGTAATAAATGAATGCGCGTTTAATTTGGGACAATTGGAGAGAGTGCTTTACAAAATTTGATATTTCTTTTTTGTCAATTTAGACTTTAAACTTTAGGTATATATTTACATTATCTACACCTAGACTACACTAGATTACATTGTATTTTTTTTTTTATTTCGCTTCTTAATGGAGTAATCAACACCACCTAAATAAAAATTATTAATAATATAGATTTACCCAAATTGTGAAGTGATCTTAATTTAGTTATGGATTACACCCAACAACAATAGTTGGGAGTTGGGACTCGTCTTGGAGACGAGTGGTTCAAGTATTTCGTATATATATAATTAAAAAAAAAATGTGATTCTTTAGTGGATAAGTAAATTTATAAATGTAGATATGCACTAATTTGAGCTTTTATAATTACAAAATTTTGTTAATAATGAATAATGATCTGGTAAAGGCGGGTACATACTTTTACCATGGGCACTACGGGATGCAAAGATCAGCCGGGCTATATGGATCTTTGATTGTTGACGTGGCAGAAGGGGAGAAGGAACCTTTCCTCTATGATGGGGAGTTCAACATTTTGCTTAGTGATTGGTGGCATAAGAGCTCCCATGAACAAGAAGTTGATCTTTCTTCCAATCCCATGCGCTGGATTGGTGAACCGCAGGTAATAAAAACTTTTTCTTTTTCTTTTCCCCAACAAATTTAAGTAATGAAATCAAAATTAGATTATTTATGGAAAAATCAAAATTAGATTAATGAGACTCGAGTTTTATACTTCAACGAGACATTATTTACTAACACATATAACACCAAGTGTTATTAACTAACCAATTCTAAGTTGCTTTTACAAGGTTCAAAAGAAAATCAAATATTTGATGGCATGCATGAGAAATTTACCTATGTGATATTCATAATGTTCAATTTATCCCCTATAAAAAATTTAAAGGAGCAATTCTAAAATGACCCATAACCAATTTTGTTTGCCCTAATTGAGAAAGAACCAAAAATTGACTGCAAAATAAAAGCATAGCAATCCTCAGTCACGGGCATTAAAAACATGAAATTTTACACATTTTACTAGTTGGAAAAATGGTGGTCTTCACTATATATATCGTGTTACACGGTATTGGCCATTTGGGTAAGGTATTCTAATATTTTTATCAAAGAGTCTACAAACAAATGTGTTTTAATTTCCTTTTGTGCGTATTGTTTTTGTGTTTTAATCATCTGACTTTTTATACCTTTAATACTTTTTCTGTGTCCAAATTATTAAGCATAACGCAGCATCTGATATAAATAGTAAAACATACACGTTCAGATGAATGGATGCTTGCTTTATCACATTATGAATAAACCTAAATAGATAACCTTTTCTATTATAGATATTTGAAATTATTACTGAAATGAATATTATTTCAAATTTATGTCTCACATTAAGGTTTATCGATTCTACCCCAACACTAATTAACATATATAAGAGATACCATCGGCACTCGAGAGATGATACGGTGAGATTAAAAAATCAATTTTTTAACAAAAGAAAATGAATTAAAAATAACATCAAATTCTAGGGAAAAAGGAAGACGCATAATAAAAAATGTAAGTGCAACCAAATTATTTTATTTTTTCCTTTTTTTGAGAGAAACTGACCAAATTCTTTGTTTCTGCATTAATTATCTTTTGCTGTGAAATTATGCAGTATTTAGTAAACAATTTATTTGTGCATGTTGGGAGGGGAGTGGGTAGGTAAAAATAATTAAATAAGTAATATATTATAATCCAAGAATAGGAAAATTTCTATTTGTGATTTTGTTTTGATTGTTTTAGACATTGCTAATTAATGGAAGAGGACAGTACAATTGCTCCTTGGCAGCTGCACATTTTAGCAACTCTTCAGTAAGCCAGTGCAATATAAGAGGCGGTGAACAATACGCGCCTCAGATCCTCCATGTGCACCCAAACAAGACCTACAGACTCAGAATTGCCAGCACCACTGCTCTGGCTTCACTCAACTTGGCTATTGGGGTAAACAATTTTACACACTGTTTTGATTTTTTGTCTAAGCTAATCAGTTATTAGTATTCATTTCATCATATTATTAGGTCACAATGTAAATACTACAACTAACTTCTAGCTAGTATTATTTGTTAATCGACTCAAGTTCAATCTCTAAAACTCAACGACTTTGAAATAAAAATCTTATCTTATCTTATAGATGGATGCTTACTAATTATGTGTAATTAAAATCTCTAGGCACAACATTTAGAATACCAATTAGAGAGGGGTATAATTATATATAATTAAGATTATTCTTAGGACATACATGCAACAACAATAGGAAAATGTCGGACACTATGGATGTGATAGAACACAATGGCCAGTTGGCCACTTATATGATATTCCAATTCCTCTACCCCATATATATAACTCAGTTATGTCACATACACCAACATTGATTGTCCCTTCTCTGTCTTCTGTTTCGATTTTTAATATTTATATATATAAATTACGTCATATCTAATCAAATAAAAAGATATCATCTCATGTGTAACTATCAAATCTCAGATAATCATAACGCATGAACTTGAGTGTACTCTATTGTTTGCACGTTTCTTTCAGAATGACGAGGGGACCATAGTAATAATAAAACAAAAGGTGGAAAACATTTTCTGTAATGTCAAAAAGTGATGGAGATGTCCATTTTTGCTTTTCTGCCACTAAGCATATGAGTGAATCATATACATTGGAACATTTTTATGTTTTCCAAACAGTCAAAGTTTTCTTACATCGTTTTCATTCCCCAATGCACATTACCAAATGTTCCATTGTTTATGAATCCTTCTTTTGTAAATACAAGAACATCTAGGGTAATCTATCCTGATTACACTTGCTACCTAAACTGTTTCTGTTTCAGAAATTACAAGAACCCCCCTTCTGGTTTAGGCTGTTTACCATAACACCCATTAAAATTTGACAGCATAAGGGGTGTTTTTTGTAAATAGGCTACATCAAAATGGGTGTTCCCCCTTCTGGTTTAGGCTGTTTACCATAACAACCATTAAAATTTGACGGCATAATGAGTGTTTTTTGTAAATAGGCTGCATCATAAGGGTGTTCTTGTAATTTCCAAAACAACATGCGTTTTTTGGTTATTAGAGTATACATGAGGGTTCCCGAGCGTAAATGAACCCTTTTTAATATCAATCTCTAATACTAAATGCAGAAAATTTCTGAATTTCCAAAGAGAATTGATTTCTATTTGTTTCTAAAATGTCAATAGAATCACAAGATGGTGGTGGTTGAGGCAGATGGAAACTATCTTCAGCCATTTTCAGTTGAAAATATGGACATATACTCAGGTGAAAGCTATTCAGTCCTATTCACAACTGATCAGAACCCTTCAAACAACTACTGGATTTCCATAAGTGTAAGAGGAAGAGAACCAAGAACACCACAAGGCCTAACCATATTGAAATACCATCCAAACTCAGCATCAAAGCTCCCAAAATCACCACCACCCGTCGCCCCACGATGGAACGATTACAACTACAGCAAGTCTTTCACTAACAAGATTCTTGCCCTCACAGGCTCACCTAAACCACCAACTACATGTAACCGAAGAATCATGCTTTTAAACACCCAAAATTTAATCGACGGGTACACAAAATGGGCTATCAACAATGTCTCATTAGTCCTACCTGCTACTCCATACTTAGGTTCCATTAAATTTGGCTTAAGCAATGCTTTTGACCGTAAAACCCCTCCTGATCACTTTAGCCAAGACTATGACGTAATGAGGCCGGCGCCTAATCAGAATTCGAGTTACGGAAGCGGAGTTTACATGTTGAGTTTCAATACAACAATTGATGTTATACTGCAAAATGCAAATGCACTTAGGGAAAATGTTAGCGAAATACACCCCTGGCATTTACATGGACATGATTTTTGGGTACTAGGATATGGAGAAGGGAAGTTCAGTAAGAAAGACGAGGAGAAGTTTAACTTGAAGAATCCTCCATTGAGGAATACTGCAGTGATTTTTCCTTTTGGATGGACTGCACTTAGGTTTGTGGCGGATAATCCTGGGGTGTGGGCATTCCATTGTCATATTGAACCACATTTGCATATGGGAATGGGTGTCATTTTTGCTGAAGGTGTTGGTCTTGTAAAGAAGATACCTAACGAGGCTCTTGGATGCGGGTTGACAGGGAAAATGCTCATGAATAATGGGCATAAATGAGGTTAATTAATGGGCTATGTACTTAATGTTTATCTAAATGTTGGAACTTTGTTCCGGATTTTCTTGTACTATTTATCAGAGTTGGCTTCAATCGACTATCCAGTAATCAATGCGTGTTATGCTCCAATTTACTTATTATTAACATTACCTTAGTATTAGCATCTGATAACCTGGTAACGTCTAACTATTAAATGAAAAAGGTTTTCAAGAAGCCCTCTACTTCGTGTATGTGTAAACAAGACCGCTGAAAAACAGGGAACTTCATGTTATGACTCAATATTCAGAATTACACACAGAGCCAAAATATTAAATTTATACATAATTGAATATTCAAGTTCTGTTTTTATCACAATATTAAGACAAATGTAGATCATTGAGGTCCATTTCTTGTTCATATTCATTTTCGTGATCATTTTACTTAATGAAATCCAAGGATCGAACATAGCCTCGAGCTCGGTCAAATTCGATTGAACTCACGTCAATCATGGTTTGATCTCATAGTATTAACACGAAACACAGTTTCTATAGTATTCCAAATTAGCTTAGTTTGGATTAAAACAACCCTTCTGTTTCATCCTCTTTTCTCAGCAAGGAAAGCATAAAAAACACAGATAAAGACACATTTTGACAACAAATAATCAACAAACCTTCACTCCAGTCGCGTGAAAGCAAAAAAAGAATAACCAACCTTTTCAAAACAATAACAATTGGATCCATACACAAAAGATTAAAACAAGTCAGAATCTCCACGCTATATAAAGAGAAAACTCGATTATTTGATCATATAATACACAACAACAACAAGACACCAATAAACGTGTATGACGATGAGATTGAGCTCGAATTCATCAATGGCACGAATGTTAATTACCTTAATTTTGGTGCTATTTTGCTCGGTGGAGCTGGTGCGACATGCCCAAGGGCAATCACAAGTTGGGCAGTGCGTAATTGGATGTGGGCAGAAAACAATTTCATGTGCGACGGATTGTGGAATTGGGGGCCCAATTTCATGCTACCAAGGCTGTGGGGCCAGCAACATTGGCTGTGTTGTGTCTTGCCTTGGCCCACAAGTTCTTCCAAAATCAAAGTGTGCTTGATTTTTATTTAGCTCTTTAATTTCCACATTTTCTGATTTTAGGCATAATAATAAACAGAAGGGAGTAAGGTTTAGTAATAGGGATTTTGGATTTTGTCCTTGGTTGAATAAAACCATGAATTTGGCTATTTGGAATTGTTTATTCCAAATCTCTACTAGATAAATAAATCTCTTCATATGTCTATGATTTATTTTGGAGTGATAAATCAAGAAGACTTCTATAAATCTGTACACCCTGTAATTCATATTTACGACGTTCTGAACTTTATTTATTAAATTCGGTTTAATATTCATTGTCAAAATATTCAGTTTCAACTCAATTTGGGTCAACTGGCTTTACAAAAGACATAAATGAACATTCAAAAAACAATTAAAAGAAAAAAATTAACTTGTTTTTAGGCTTTTAGCTTAATCATATACACATCCCTTTCTTATTTTTTTTCAGAAAATCATATACACACCCCTAGTTGCATATATGAGTTGAACTTAAAACATAAATAAGTAGTAGTAATAATAATATATTTATACACATATAAAAGTATGAGTTCATTATAAAAAAAAAATTTGAATTTTTTGTGTGGACTACAATATCCTTATGTGACTAGTTCCTTCCACTAGACCAATCACATGTTGATAGTGATATATAATTTAATGACAAACATGTAAATGTACTTGAAGAGGTATAATTAGACATTGAACTTTATTATATTTATCGCTTACATTAACTTCTAAAATTTAAAATTTATCTCTTACATAAAAAATTATAATTTCAATCTTCTTTTCCTATAACACATAAAAATAAACTATTATTTTAAATAGCTCCTAAAATATATTAGTAAAATTATTATAATATAACCTCAATATGTTATGAAATAAAAAAAAAATATGTGTATCATTCAAATAGTTATTACAATATAAGTCATAAACACTCACATGTAAACAAAAATTAAAATCAAATTCTCTTACATATCATTCTCCTACACACACACAAAAAAAAAAAGAGGTTAAAATTGAATTGCATCTTATTTTTTTATCTACTAAACAATGTAATTTCAATTCGGATTGAAAAATACATTAGGTCTCCTCCCCAGCGTGGTGTCTCCAGTAGGATTCAAACTTGAATTTCACATATGGGGGGTCGCAAGCCACTACGAACATAAAATGCTTAGGATATAGCTAAATACATAATTTTTATTATTAGCTAGAGAAGCAAACTATAAAAAATATCCAAATATATTAAGACATGCATAACCTCAAATTTTCATGGAATTGTTTCCGTGGAAGATTGGTGAAATTAGTGAAAAACAGATGAAATTTGTGAAAATTGGTGAAACTAAGAAAGTCGATGAAAAGGATAAAAATTGGGGTGAAACCAGTGAACACCGGTAAAGTTAGTGAGAAAATGGATGAAACCGATAAAAAAAATGCTCGTGAAATAGATGAAAATTCGTGTGAAATTCATGAAAATGTCAAAATGGGTAAAATCAGTGAAAAAAGTTGAAGTCGGTGAAAACATGTGAAATCAATGAAAATTCAGATGAAATTGGTGAAAAACATGTGAAATCAGTAAAAAAAAACGTATGAATGTCTCAATTATCAGCATAATTGTTTTATTTGAATAATATTTGGTGTCACACTCATATTACAGATTCGTGATGATAAAAACTTCTCGTACTTGATAAATATGAAAATAAATGATATTAATTGTTGTATTTTGATGTAATGAAAAATATTTTAATACTTTATTTAATAACTTCATATTGCTTAAATATAAAGTTAAAGGCGTTCAAATTGCCGTCCTTGCATGCGACTTTAGCATAAGAAATTATTAAACACTTCTTTCAATAAAGTCATCGATTTTATTTTTAAATTGTGGACCCATCCCCTTTTGTCGAAGTACTAATCACCCTTTCAATTTTTATAATTAGAAGATCTTTTCATTTCTTCAAATCCAATAAAAAGAAGGAAATTTCCGAATAGATCGTATAATTTTTACGTTCACTTATGTAATTAAATTACTCGAACAAATGGAGTTCCAGGGTAAGTTTTTGCCATAATTTGAAGCGAGGTAATTCTTTGTGTAAAACTCAGCATACTTGGTACATAAGTATCAAGTTTCTTTTTTTCATGTTAATATTTGTAGGGTCGGAACTTTTAGAGAATTAATTTTACTATTATTCCCAAGTTTAATAGAAGAAGTTGGGTAGGTATCAATATCTCTGTGTTTGTGTAAATTAGGAAATCTCTGTATATCTAAACAACAAGCACACACAATTGCCTTTTCATGAGCAACTTTAGATAATTTCATACTTTTTGTCTTTACATGTGGGTTGTATTTGATTTGAGGAATCATTTGAGCTTCGTTAAATTTTAGATCTTGGGCTTTGAATATTTTGGTATAAGTGCTCAAGTGAAAGAATACTCAATAAATGGACAGAAAGTTTTGAATGCTTTTAGTGTACAAAGTGAAGTTATGAGTATTACGTGAGTAGAACGGATGGCCTTGAACATTAATATTTTGAAATCTATGGTTACATGAAACTATACTAATTCACATGATGGATATAATCCCTTTGGTGAATTCCTCTGTAACGTAGTTGGTCAATTGTGAGAATGAAGGTTTTTTGTCATATGACATATGTGAGAGATTTAAGTTGCCTTTTTGTTTACTCTTTTTTTATCGATTTCGTTCTGTCTCAGTCTTTGTTCAGCAAATCCATGTTATCATTCATAATTGAAGTGACCATGCATTTAAGTAGATGTATTTTCTTTTCCATTTGCATCACTAAAATAAGTTTAAAACTGGAATGAAAATTTCGCAATATTTGGTTCTCGAGTTTTAGTGAGTAAAACGCGAAAGAAAATATTTTCATTGCATCAAACAATAGAACTTATATTGAGTTTACTCTTTATTCGTTTTTATTTTTCTTCATCATTTTACTCACTGAAATTCGAGAACCTAACCTATCGTATATGTTCATGGAAAGAGTTCTGCAAGCATCTTTGTTCTGTTTCTCACCAATATTTTGCCTTGGACGTATGTGGGTAGGTCTCAAAGTTATATTATATAAGATATTACATAATTTAAGGAGCATATGTGTATGTAATGCATAGACAATAGACACATTGGATAAACCTGCAGACATGCTAAATTGAAAAACATAAATTAATGGTAAATGCAAACACATTTTGAAATTTATGAGTAGTCATACTAGTTTGGATCTTCTTTGAATGTTTTACTTTTGTTGGAGTGACTGGAGTCAGCAGGGTTCACATCTTGTTGGACCATTATAACTGTTTTCACACTCTCGTTGAATATCTTACTATCTTAATATAGTTAATAATATATGGTCAAGAAATATCCCTCTTTCCTATTATGACTTGAACCTTTACTTTCTTTAAGTGGACAACAAAATATATAAAAGTACTTCCCTTCGTCACCTGAAATTGTTAAAATTAAGATGGTTAGGTTTAATATCAGATAGAACTAGTAATTTCACATCACCTCAAATGCATTTTTTTTTTGTTGTTAGTTGAAGTTGGGCCTGTACAGTTTGGCTTTGAGTGGACTACTAAGTTGTCCTCGAAAGGTTTAACGGCTAGTAGAATAAATAAAGCTAGACTTTATGTATCCATGTTATTCAACTTTTCTCTTATTTTCTTTACTTACTATGTTAAACCCCTCCAGAAAGATATTTCCTTCTGATCAATATGAATAATCTTGAAGTTCATTGCAACAACTATCAAATTACCCAGCAGATGGCTCCTTCTCCTTGCCAGACTCAAAGCTGCGATAACTTTTTTTACCGGATATAGTTGAATGACCAAGAATCTCATGGGAGTGCAAAGGCGAAACTTTAGTCATGTTATTGCTCGTTGAAGCTATACAAGTTGAAGAATATTGGGTTGGTTTTTCTCTTAATTTCTTATTCTATAAAATATATGTATGATACCTCAACCATGTGCATGATGAAACACACATACACACAAAAACATTATTTTCATATAATTCCATATATATATCCTAGTTTATAAATTTTCAAAAAAGAACTTCATATTATTGTCTCCATATGTGATAAAAAAAAAAAAAAAAAAAAAAAAAAAAAAAAAAAAAACAGACAACCATAGTAGTTATTTAAAGCATTCGTTACACGCCTAAGCGCCTTGCTACATTAGGCAAGGCCTTTTTGCCTCGCGTTACCTATGGCCCCTATAGTATATGTCGGGAGAATAGCGCAGTAATGGCTCGTTAAATGAAACCTTGAATAAGGTTTAAGTAAAATGATGTATGCTAAACATGTGACTTCCAATATATTTAATTGGTTGGTATTTCCAGTGAAACATTTTCTTATTCCCCAAAACTTTGATTTTACTTTTTATTAATAAGCATTCATGTGATAGAAATCTATTTGGTCCAATAGATCATCCCGACTGCAACCTAGACTTTGCAGAATTTTAATAATCTTTTGTCTTGACGGGCATGCATTCTTGATGTTTTCACTTTGTGTAGTTATAATAATCTTAATGATTCCTCGTATCATAATTTGGTTTTAGATAGTTTCCTTCCGAATTTTCATCGTATGGCTTTGTTGTAGATCTTTTGTCAATATAATTCACTAATAACCCGAGTTTAAATATCATTTTTCTCCAGCTTTGGTGATCGCATATGCTCTGAAGCGAATATGTTCTGAACATGAAGGAAATTAATTGAACTACTTATGTATGTTGCAGTAAGTGAAGTAAATTCCGACAATAAAATTTCCCCCAAATGCTTTCGATTTCAAATCTTCATTTTCATAACGTTGTACTTATCAAGATTTTGTTATTTATTGACACAGTACAAAGATACTTTTTTCCCACTCATTTGCAGCTCCCTTACTTTTTTTTTGTGGAGATTTTGAGATTTTATATCTATAAATAAAAATCAGTATTATTTTGTTTTTAAAGATAACGTTTGTCTTCCATAAGATTGTTATATTTTTTTTAATTGTTATATTCTCTATTAATGACATGGTGGAACTTGACATATTTTACAAACACATCATTTAACCTAAACTTTAACATAGATTGCGTGGAGTTTTACTCTAAATATTAGCCTCGTAAATAGTGATCGGCGACTTTCAGTTAATAGTATGTGTATATGTATTTGGTTTATGTGATTGACTTGTAAATGGTGTTGAAATTATTGTTTGTAAGTTTAATTATCAAGTGTATATTTGTTTGTGATGTTTGTATTAGTGAATTTGATTAAAGAATGACATTTATGAGTGGATTATATTCATCAGAAGGTGTTTGAAGGACCAACAGGTGATTGGTCTAGTGGAAGGGACTAGTCATTACAAAGTAGCGGACTCAGGTTCAGATCCAAGTTGGGAGAGGCACCCACTTAATGTGCCCAACCCGCCTCGAAAGGGATTAAATCATTGGGAAACCAAAAAAAAAAGTTGTTTGAAGGTGACATATATGTGTTATATTCCATGCACCTTTGATTTTCATGAATCATAGACTTTTGTTGGTTTATTGCTTATGAAGATTGGGTTGGTTTTGCTCATTCTCTCTTTCTCTATAATAATTAAAATGCGTCAACCATATGCATGAGCACACAACATGCAAGCACAAAACATCGTTTTCATATGTATATATTTACTTAATTAACATATTTTCTAATAGAACTTCAAATTCGTGTCTCGTGGTCTGACTAAAATGGCATACAACATCATTACTCATAGTAGAAGTCCATTGGGAATCCTTATCTAATACGAATGAGGCCAATTATCTTTATTGAACTACTTATGTTCTATTGCAGTAAGTGAAGTTCACTTCTGAGAACAGTTTCCGCCAAATCCTTTCGAATTTTTATTTTCAGAGCTTTGAACTTATCAAGATATTGTCTCATTTATCCACACATTACAAAAATACTCTCTCCCTTACACTTTTTTTCTGGCATTATTAAGATTTGTATTTTGTAAACAAAAACCGGTCTTATATGTGTTTAGAGATAACTTTGTCTCCCGTAATCTTATTATTTATTCATGTTAATGAGATGATGGAACTTGTCGACTTTTTTTTACAACACATCATTTGACCTATACTTCAACATATATAATACTTGTTCAGTTTAGCAAGTTTAGTTTGTAAATTATCCTATTATAATATCTTGGAGTATTCACAACTATTGTTAAAACTCTTACGTGGGCTAAAACTTCAATGCTAACATTTTTATAGCACTTCAACATCAATGGTCGTATATCTCGATTTTGAACATTGTTTTTTCTTTATTGCTTATTTCCTTTATCATTTTGTATGTCTCCTTTTTTTTTGTTACAATATGTCTTCTCTATAATTATAAGCATTCTTTTGGTATGCAATGTGAAGCATTCATATTAATGCAGACAACAAACCTGCACAAAATATCCATAAAAGTTTAATGATAAAATTGGGTTTTAAGTCAGTCGTGCAACTTTTCAAGAGCCTCTTAATTTACATTACATGGATAATCGATCATTGTGACTTGTGGTGGTGCATGACGTTCACAAAGATTGCGCTAAGTTACACAGTGACTATTGTACTCGTACATATTCATAAAACTCACACAACTTTTAATTATTGGTATATATATAAGCATGTTATAAATTGCACAAAACATTGATATTATACTAAAATAGAATATTTACATACACAAAATCCCTTTAGAAATTCTCAATTAATTCATTGTGATTCTAGGGATTACTTCGGGAAAAAATGCTTATGCGGGAAGTAGATTCAAATCGAAGTCCTGAACAAAGCGTTGTTGATTCCCTCTCTTTCGACAGAACCTACTATGCACTGCCAGTCCTTGTGGCTTCGTGAATCTCCTCTTGCAATTCACGCACTCATTCTCCACATTTTCTCGGCTTGGCATTGGCTCTGATATCTGTCCCCGGCGTAATTTGTTCTCCTTTTTTTTGTGGTTGGACCTATGACCCCCCAACGCAAAATAGGTATCAAACATTTTGCCGCACGTGCAACAAACGTGCAGCTTCTGTGCTTCTTGGACAGGCCTCTTTCGAGCTTTACTACTACACTCCCCCACATCCAACACAACCTTTCCTTTGTTGGATGGTTGGACATTATGATCCCCACTTAGGATGATTTGCTTATTTTGGTACGAATAATGATTTTGTGCATTATCGTCTTGAATGTGCAACAATTGTAGGTATCTCTTCTTCGGTGGAAGATCTAGAGGTGTTCTTACTACTGTGGGTTGTTCGATTAGAGGAGGAAACATTTGGTCAGGTTCGTTGATGACCGGAGCCTGAAAGAGAACAATGGATTTTCCTGGCCTCCCTCTCTTGTTGGTGGAAGCCCAACCCCAAGGCAAGAATGAAGCCAAAGGAACATGAACTTGAGTCTTTTTGGTAGGCCTTTGTTGTTGATCCATGTTACCTACAACACAAAACCAATAAAATAACTAGTAAGATCTTAAATTACTTGATGAAGAAAATATTGATTTTCAATATTTATGTCACATTGAATATAATAAAATGAACGCCATAATGAATTGTTGGGTTTCGTTGGTCTTTGGATATCAATAAGTAAAATGATAAGGAAAAGGATGATGAACAAAAAAAAAAAAAGGAGTTCGATATTTATAGAATTTGATGCAAGAAAAACAGCTTAGTGCAAAAAATGTGCAAAAAATGTGCAAAAATAATTACTTTTCAGTTGTACCACAAATCAATTTGAATATATACTATGAAATGAACAAAACCAATTGTTTGTTACCTCTAGTTGTTGTAGGATGATGAATTAAACCCTAAAAAATGCTCAACCTTTTTTCTTTTTAGTGGAAAATGTTCAACCTTGCTTGCTATCCCACATACAAATGACATCTCTCCTTATATAGTGACTTAGAAGAGGATTGCAGTCTTCTAGTCTGTAATAAATTAGCTTAAATTAGTAAGTAATCTGGCAAAAAAAGAGAAAAAATGCATGAATGAAACAATCTACTTGGATTAATAAGAATCCAGTCAAGATTTTGTGCATTCAGTTTGTTGCTTTGCTACAACATTAATTATGCACTGGCCTAAATAAAAATATAATTACTTACCATTATTGATTTTACATTTTTGTGCATTACATTTATGTACTCTGACCTGTTTTGACCTATAATTGATTTGTAATTATCCGGTGGGGAAAAAAAGGAAAAACAGTATTGCATGAATTCATTTTCTGCCAATTTTGAAATCTTGGTCGATGAAAATCTATCACAAGTTCCTACGTACTAATTTGGCTAATTTTAGTATATACATAAATATTTATATATACATATACATATATATATATATATACATATGTATGTATATATATATATATATATATATATATATATATATATGTATGTATATGTATATAAAACTTTAATTCCTTAAAACGATTTTAGAATTATTAAATATTGATAAATATAAATACACTAATTCACATTTGTGAAGAGAAAATAGAGAGAGAAGAAAAAGAAAAGGGTTCTTAATTTAATTTGTGTAGTTTTTCTTTACAAACTATAGTATTTAAAAATAAATTATTACGTACTATGGACTTAATTATACACTATAAAGTTTTAGAATTTAGACGTGATTGAAATTCAACCTCGTATTTCGGGTTATTTTATAATACTAGTATTTTTCAGGGGTAAACTTAAGGCAACAAACTTTAGGAGGTGGCACTTTTACAGTAGAATCCCTTAACTAATTAAGTCACACTACCGTCTCCACGTAGAAAAGCTTAGAGAAACTACGGTTTGATGGAGATCCTGCTTCTGATCAAAAACGGAGTGGTGGTTGATTGAGTTTTCAATGTCTCCATACAGAAAAAAAAAATCACAGGTAAAGTCTTCCCCTTTGTCTGAATTCTTATCTCTTTTGATGGTATCTATTCTTTTTGTGGAACTTGAGTATTGCGGATTGCGTGTGTAATGATTATATGTGGTGCATTTTCTTACTTATAAGATATTGAATCTTGTTGTTAGTGCCATTTGGGTTCATTTGTTTGAGTAAATTTGCTATTCTGCTTTTAATTTTAAACATTTGGGTTCACAGAACCAAAAAGAATTCATTGGTGGGTGAAAGTGATAGTCCAGGTCTAAATTTGTCGTGATTATCATTGAACATGGATTACCATGTTAAAAAATCAATTAATGCACAATATTTCTTAAGTTGGTTTTGTTTTCACTTTAAGTTGAGTTAAATGCTTGATTAAGTTATGGGATGACATACTACTATGGCTTCTTACAATTATCGAGCTAACTTTAGGGTCCCTCTATTGGGTTACGTAGGAATAATATGTATTAGTCTCGCCTAACTTTATTAACTTCGTGGTATTATTGTAGTTTATATTCCTCTGTTAGTTAACTTTTTACTTTAAGCTGAATTTGCATGCGTGATTAAGTTACGGGATGACGTACTACTATGGTTTGTTACAAATATTGTGCTGACTTTGGGGTTACTTAGGAGTTAGGAGTAATTACGTATTAGTCTCGCCCATATTCATCTTTGCATCTTACGTAGTGGTTAATTTCTAAGTTATTGTAAGAATTGCTGATTTAAACCTAAACCCTAAAAGACGTTATGTAAGAATTTACGTAGTTCCTATTCATGTTGAGCATGCGTAGTTATTTCGTACCACATTAGTTCATTTAATAGGGTTACGTTATATATTGACGTTCTGTAAGATTTACGTAGTTCTAATTTAACAACTAACGACAAAATATGAATTTTTAGATGGAAAAATTAAGTATATAGCTAAGAGACAACATATAACTTTAGCATATCTCTTGGAATTTAACAACTATTTTTTCTGTCGGTAATTATTTCATACCACATTAGTTCATTTAATAGGGTGAAGTTATATATTGATGATATGTAAGAATTTATGTAGTTCCAATTCATGTTAAGCATGCGTAGTTATTTCGTACCACATTAGTTCATTTAATAGGGTGAGGTTATATATCGACGTTCTGTAAGAATTTACGTAGTTCTAATTCAACAACTAAAAACAAAATATGACTTTTTAGATGGAAAAATTGGCAACTTTAGAACAACTAAGTATATAGCTAAATGACAACATATAACTTTAGCCAATCACTTGGAATTTAACAACTATTTTTTTGTTGGTAATTATTTCGTACCACATTAGTTCATTTAATCGGGTGACGTTATATATTGACGTTATGTAAGAATTTACGTAGTTCCAATTCATGTTGAGCATGGTAGTTTTCGTGCTACATTAGTTCATTTAATAGGGTGACGTTATGTAAGAATTTACGTAGTTCTAATTCAACAACTAACGAAAAAATATGACTCTTTAGATAGAAAAATTGGCAACTTCAGAACAACTAAGTATATAGCTAAGCGACAACATATAACTTTTGCCAATCTCAAGGAATTTAACAACTATTTTTTTTTTTGGTAATTATTTCGTACCACATTAGTTCATTTAATAGGGTGACGTTATATATTGACGCTATGTAAAAATTTATGTAGTTCCAATTCATATTGAGCATGCGTTGTTATTTCGTACCACATTACTTCATTTAATATGGTGAGATTATATATTGACGTTCTGTAAGAATTTACGTAGTTCTAATTCAACAACTAACGACAAAATATGACTTTTTAGATGGAAAAATTGGCAACTTTAGAACAACTAAGTATATAGCTAAGCGACAGCATATAATTTTAGCCAATCTCTTAGAGTCGGTAATTATTTCGTACACATTAGTTCATTTAATAGGGTGGTAAGAATTTACGTAGTTCCATTTCATGTTGAGCATGCGTAGTTATTTCGTACCACATTAGTTCATTTAATAGGGTGAAGTTATATATTGACTGTAAGAATTTACGTAGTTCTAATTCAACAACTAACGACAAAATATGACTTTTTAGATAGAAAAATTGGCAACTTTATAACAACTAAATATATAGCTAAGCGACAACATATAACTTTAGCCAATCTCTTGGAATTTAACAACTATTTTTTTGTCGGAAATTATTTTGTACCACATTAGTTCATTTAATAGGGTGACGTTATATATTGACGTTATGTAAGAATTTACGTAGTTCCAATTCATGTTGAGCATGTGTAGTTATTTCGTACCACATTAGTTCATTTAATAGGGCAACGTTATATATTGACATTCTGTAAGAATTTACGTAGTTCTAATTCAACAACTAACGATAAATATGACTTTTTAGATGAAAAAATTGGCAACTTTAGAACAACGCCAGTCTCTTGGAATTTAACAACTGTTTTTTGTCGGTAATTACTTCGTACCACATTAGTTCATTTAATAGGGTGACGTTATGTAAGAATTTACGTAGTCCCAATTCATGTTGAGCATTCGTAGTTATTTCGTACCACATTAGTTCATTTAATAGGGTGACGTTATATATTGACGTTATGTAAGAATTTACGTAGTAATATGACTTTTTAGATGAAAAAATTGACAACTTTAGGACAACTAAGTATATAGCTAAGCGACAACATATGACTTTAGCCAATCTCTTGGAATTTAACAACTATATTTTTGTTGATTAACTATTCAACTATTTTGTTTGTCAATTACCAATCAAAATCTAAAATTGTATAACTATTGCATTGCTTGTCCGACTGGTTGTCCGATCGATGAACCTATTATGCATGAATAACTCAAATAATAAAAGTAAAGGAGTATTACTATACATTCACATACAAAATGAAGAACACAATTTGACAAAATAATAATGTTACTTTTGCCATTATACTAGAGGTTATTGCAAATGTGTTGAAAAGTAAGCAACTTCGAAAAGAAGAAGGGGGCAGTTGTAATTATGATCAATTTGGGTTGTTTGTCAAGTTACCAAAATTCAGGGCCAGGACAGCAATAAATTATAGTAGTAGTAATATTCACCTAAGTTTATAAAAAATTTCCTCTTTGTTGATAAAGACAAATGGACGTGACACGCACCGTCGCAGATGTGTCAATAGACTACCAAATCAAGTATTCAACGTTCCAGATTCCTTTCAAAATTAGTACTTATCCAAATTGAACGATTCAGATCTTCCCACGCCAAGTTGGCACTGTCGTAGTTCCAGTTTTGTCCTCACCTCTCTACTCGTCTTTATCTCATTAACTGCACCGGCGATCTTTCAAATACCCTCTGCTATCTCAGTTTCTCTCTCTAGTTATACGTACATACATGTTTATGTATTTGCTCTTGTAGGTGAAGAAAAAAGATGGGGAATGCGAATGGTAGAAAAGTTGGCAGTGAAAATGATGGTGGCGGCGAGGAGGTGGCGGGAGGTGCGGTACACGCGCCTCCACCGCGAGTGGCTTCGGAAGATTTAATGGTGAATTCTCCGCCGCGTGAAGCGCGTCAGTCTCGCTCTCCTCTCTCGTTTTCCTCTCAGGTCGCATTTCTTGTTCTTCATTTTCTATGTAGCTGTATGCATATATGTGTGAGTATATTTGCGTGAAATACAGGTGGAGAGATCAAAGAGAATGGTGCATCTCTGAAATTACTTACTGCCAGCTTCTATTTGGTTCGTCTAGTGTAATGTGTTGTGATATTAATTTTGACTATTTTATTAGGATCAATGCGTGTGTAAATATCTATCTCCTCTGCTATGTGCTATTTGATGATTTTTGGGAGAATCGGAAATTTGCAATTTGCATGTTGGTGTGTATATTTAAATTGTATGAATTCAACTGTTTGTTGACTTCTAATGGCAAGTGATAGTTTTTGAAACTCTACCGTGGCTGTGTTGGTCTGGAATGTATTGTGGTCAATTGTGTATTGAAGGTTTGATCAAGGGATTTACTTCCATTACTATTCATTGGGAAATTGTTATCCTGGTTTTAGCCAATCAAACACTGAGATGTATTAGGGTGTGCAACTTGGAAAGAGTTTTCTGAACAAAGTGCATTAATTATATTGATTCAGTCGAACTAAAAATCTAACAGTATCAAGCATAAAGCATGTGTGCCACTTACAATTAAACATATAGGGATCTCTGACTTGCCAGACTGTTAAAAATTGTCGTTTGTCGTGTTAATAGTATGTTTATTGCTACATATGGTTTAGCAGAATTACGAAAGTAATTGTTTCACGCATGGCATTGTTTTCTTCATCTTGACAGGCTCCAGCCATTCCTTTACAAAGAAATGGTGACCCGTCACTATATAATCCCTCGCGGCAGAATGATTCTCTGAGAGCTGTCGATCACCCTTCTGGAGAAGGTATACCTACTATAATAACGTGGAGCTTCGGCGGTAACAATGTGGCTGTGGAAGGATCCTGGGACAATTGGAGGGCAAGGTAATTCTTCACATTGCAGTTATACTTGCTTAGTTTATGAGGTCCACGTGTCAAAATTTTATCAAATTTATTAGGAACCATGGAAAAAGGATATGATCGCACTGTAATCTCATTAAACTAGTTTTTAACTTCTATGTATAAGGCGGACTTTGCTTGCAGGAAAATACTGCAAAGGTCAGGCAAGGACCATACCATTCTCTTGGTCTTGCCAGCAGGCCTATACCATTATAAATTTATTGTGGATGGTGAAGTGAGATATATTCCAGATCTTCCGAGTGAAGCAGATGAGATGGGCCATTATTGTAATCTTCTTGATGTCGATGTGAGTGAATTGCAAATATTTCTCACTATTGATGAATTGTGGTAATGAAACCAATAATTGGTAGCACTGGGCTGGTTTATCTTTCATATTACTAAATTTATGTCAGTTCTCGGTAATTTTGAAAATTGACCAAGGGCATTAGCTTCCAATACAAACATCGGAGTTTTGCTCTTGGTTTTTTTGGTTCAAACACTGCCTTGAGTATCCTTTTTGCTTCTGGCAATGATTCTGCTGTTGTAATTTGATTACTGAAATTGGTATGCTAAGTTAATGTTACTTAGGCATTCCAATTTTGGTGCCACTTGAGTGGAAACATTCATTTTAGTGATTCTCGTTTATATGCTTTCTATAAAGATTCACTGACAGAGCATCCATGCAGCCAACTCCAGATAAGTCGTATTTGAGTTATGCAACTTGGCAAACCATATTTCCACCTTGGTGTCTCTCCATGTCATTCCTCATCTCTTATTTTACGTAGCTCACAAATCATCCAATGTTTACATTGCACGTGTGTCCTCCTTTTCCAGGGTATTGTTGTCTTTGTTACATTCACATGTGAGTAGTGAACTTTTTTAGATTTATGAAAGACAGTAATTATCTCTGTCTATCGTGTGAACTTGGTCAGTTATATTGATTCGTAGATATGTAGTCAAACTAAATTTTCTAGGCAAAAACCACCAACTTCATGAGATCCTTCATCTTGATAATTCTAATCTTTTTAGGATTAATAACTGCTATAACTGGAATTTGTAATCATGTCTTTTTTTTCTTCCATAAAAGTATCACCAATGCGATTGGACGTTATATAGTATGAAAATACATAAATTCACCGCACATCCCTCGTGTGCATGCACAAACCCAAACCTAAATGTGCACAAAATATGCGCAGACTTTCACACAACAATATATACATCTGTGTTGGGTGTAGTTTTGCTTGGAGAGGATTTATTCGGGTGGAAGGAGAGTTTTTTCTCTTCCAAATCCATTTTTCCAAGATAATATATGTTTTGTCGAAGTATTGTGTTTGTAGTATACCTGTATGAACTGTTCAAGAAGTTACGACTGAGAACCCTTGTAGCTTAGAAATTCGTCGTTGGTGTCTATTAAGTCAATTTCAACCTCATTTTTCAGTGTCCTCCACGGAAGTTGTGGTGGTTTTGTGTTTCATAGACTCGTAGGCTGTTCTAAATGTCATATCCATATTAGTGAAAATCTGGGCTATATGAAGGTCAGATTACTAGCACAAAAGTACTATAATTTAACTAGTATCTTAGAAAGGGAAGATTTGTAGAACTCCTTTTTTTGGGATGGGGTTTCTCTATAGCTTCTATATCTTTAACCTATTGTTCAATCTATTTAACCTAATGTCAGTTTTACAGGATTATGTTCCAGAAAACCTTGATAGTGTGGCCGAGTTTGAGGCTCCTCCATCACCGGACTCCAGTTACAGTCAATCTTTCTTAGGTGATGAAGATTTTGGTAAAGATCCCATGTCAGTACCACCTCAACTCCAATCAACTGTTTTAGGCTCGGAAGACAAAGAAGCTGCTGCTTCTCCTACAAAACCCCAGCATGTAGTTCTGAATCACCTGTTTATTGAGAAAGGGTGGTCCTCTCAGTCCGTAGTTGCTCTTGGTCTAACTCATCGTTTCCAGTCAAAGTACGTGACTGTTGTCCTCTACAAGCCACTGAAAAGGTGATCCTAAAGCTTTGCTTTACAATTATGATCAATCGTACCTATAAAACATATGCTAATCGTTGTCGTGATGTACATTATATATATTATATCGAAACTTCTAGTGCTGTGTTTGTTGTACATATGTTGAGAAATCACCCCTTTGTGTGGTTTATGCTCTGAAATGAGCAATAAGACAGACTTATCTATTAGTTTGGTCATTTATTTTGTTTATGGTTCAAGAAAATCTTTGCACGCCCTCATCTTCCCTTATGCATGTGCTAAACACATTGTGATTTGTTTAGTGCATCACATGTGCCATCTTCTTAGGCGCATGAAACGTGTTGTTGGTGTATCCATATACAGAAAGATATATACATTTACTAGGCTTAATATAAACTGTGATGTTTCATTTCCCTTCTGCTGCCATAGGTAACAAGAACATACCTCAGCAGTTGGGATTATTACAAACTTAGCAAATTGTCTCGAGTAGTACCTTATTAGATAGAGTAGTCCTCCACTTGTATGAGTGAAGTAGAAGTTGACCGTATTTATAGGATAGAACAACCGCTAATCTTGTCTCTTTTCCGGCTTTTAATGTCACCATTATTTTTTTCACTCTTGGTTCTTCTGATTTCTCTTCTCCTTGACTGAACCCTTTGCCCTCTCCTCCTGCAACTTGGGAACAATTTGTTGGGTCAAGTTCTTATCAAATCGGATAAATGCTAAGTTATTAGAAGCAATTTACTTTATTCAGGATATTTTGACGAGACAATTAAACTTGGTCATATTAAATCAAGAACGCATAAAGAAAAAAAAAATCAGATAAATGAGAAAATATACTATCATGGTAAGGACTGAACTAGTATGCATATCAATCTGATTTAGTGAACTCCCATTTTTACTGTTGTCTGTGTATTCTTATTAAAAAAAAAAATCACTTAATGTGAATTGTGATATATTTTGACCCACAACTGAAAATGTTAAGGCGAACTAATCCGTTTCGTTTATTAGCATTGGCCAACGAAATCTCTATTTGAAGTTTAAAACAAGACTAATCTTAGTGCTCAGTATTTTGGCCGGTGAATTTTGACTTCGTAAATTAAAATCCTATCAGAATTGGGCCGTGTATCCGTAGAAAATTTCAAAATTATTGTGGAATTAAAAATTAGTATCTCTCCCTCCTAAAATTCATACTCATTCTAGGATATTTATTATGAATCAAAATTTTGATACATTTCAACTAAAAGCATAGATTTGATTTGAGTCAGTCGAAACAAAATATAGAATAGTTTTAATTCCATATGTTCCATTATAACTTTTCAAATGTTTTTCGAAAAGTTCCAAAAAGAATTTTAATATTTAATTTGGTGAAACATAACATGAAAATAGAATTTTAATATGTAAGAATTTAAATGACCTGTTGATGGAGAAACCAATCCATGACTTGAGACTCAAATGGATATAGCATGTCTAAGGTCCTGTTCCGTGGGTAGAGAGTTAAACCCCTTCTCAAGTGAAGTTCATATTTGGTTTCAACTTCCAACCCATTCTCTCAAATTTAATAAATCCTAAAACCTATCAAAGTTATGACTTGATTCTTACCATTTATATTTTCTCTATAAAAGTTATTGATTGAACATTTACTATATATTTTTCCAAATTTAACATCTTAACTTATTGCAATTATACTCAAATTTTTAAAATCGATAAAACCCATTAGTCGCTCAGACTCAATTATGTTCAAATGTTTTGTTGAACCACCGAAATTAATTATTAAAAATCAAAATAAATAAAAATTGGGCCAGTAACCAATTCATATAGACCCTTCCTCTTCAGGCCCAATGTAGTTGCGACGGAGTAATACGTAGCATTTTGTTACCGATATTGAACTCTTTGCGTGTACGACCAAGCCAAATTGGATTAATCGTTCTATGCACGACCAAGCTTAATCGAATTAATTAGTGACCAAAATGTCAAAAAGGGAAAGGAAAAGCTGAAACTGACCAAATTGACAGATTAGAACCACAAAAATAGATCAAATATTGTTTGCCAGGTATAAAATCAGGACCGTTCTCGTCATCTTAATCCAATGAAATTTGGGTCGAATCCTTATACCCTTCAGTCGAGATTAACCAAGGCCATGGAGTAATTTTTGGTTATTAGCCATTGTATATAAATCCTCAAGCATGAGTTAAGAGTTTTCAAAAACTCCTCAAGGCTTTACGACCAAATTGCAAAAGCGTTTGGGAGGCCAAAAAGATGAGGGGTACATGGCTAACACAAAGCGAATAAAGAAGGACATCAATCTAAAGAGTAAAGTTTAGTCTCAATATGGATCAAAATTTTCGAACATTCAAATTTAAAATGTCAAAACTTTTTATTTTTTAGTCAATCAAAACAAAACTTTCGACTAGTCAAAACATACGAAGGAAGCGAAATTTAGTCCATGATTTCAAGTTCTAACGAAAAGCAAAGATAAGGCTAAACAGACTGAAGAAAGAAGAGAGAACCTGAAAGCAGAGATTGGTCGAAGTCGGTGAATCCTACAATTCAAAAAGGGTTCTCAGTCCTCAGCCCAATCTCAAGGGTGAAAATTTAATTTAATAGGACAGTCCAAATTTAAAATTGGTTGAAAGTAAATTAATTGTTGTTCAGCAAATGGGTCGATCCATTTATTGTCTTCTTTGTTGATCCAAAAATGTATGACATTTTTTAAATTTGGTCGGAGCACATTTGATTTTGATCAGCCTATTGTCTGGCCGTAGATTCTGGCCTATATGATAGCATTTATCAATATCTTACGACGTACAGCAAATCCATTTAAGTGTTCTTAAAAGTGGACAAGAACCAGATGCCGAGAATAAAAGTCGCAGAGATCCATATAAAAAATCGCTAAATATATAATAAACATGGCGCACTCACCCAAAGAAAAGCTTTTTCTTTTATGTAGAAAACCCATAGAAAAGTTGACTCCACGGATCAATGCCATAATCTAACCGTATAAAGCACTCAGCACAAAACACTAGAATAGACACCCCTCGTGAACATTAGTAGGGTGGGCCTTGGCCTCAATATTCTTTACCAGAAGCAATTTCAAGCACAAAAAAGAATCAATAAAGTTCACAAATTGGAAGATCATCAAATTCATCACTCAAAATAAAAGAAAGAAAAATCAAAGTTTTCCAATTGTTCTAGGTTCATAATAGCAAGTTGTCGAAATAGAGTAGTTCATGATACTAACAAATGATAATATAAAAACAAGGAATAGGGCAAACAAGCATATACCCAAAAAACAGCACTTAAAAAACAAAGCAAATAGGAAAACAGGCAAGCACCCAAATAAACCTAATAATGCAAGAAGAACACGTCCTAACCAGACCGAAATCTCATCAAACTTATCTACCCTGTTTGTTTTTTGGTCTATCGTGATATTTTTAAAATTTTAGTTTTGAATGATTCAGATCTCACTTGGCCATCATGACCTTGACGAACTCCTCGTAGTTGATCTGCCCATCACCGTCAACATCAGCCTCACGGATCATCTCATCAACTTCCTCATCAGTCAGTTTCTCACCAAGATTTGTCATGACATGGCGAAGTTCAGCTGCAGAAATGAAACCATTCTGGTCCTTGTCAAATACCCGGAAAGCTTCTTTGAGCTCCTCCTCAGAATCAGTGTCCTTCATCTTACGGGCCATCAGGTTAAGGAACTCTGGGAAGTCAATTGTCCCATTGCCATCAGCATCAACCTCATTGATCATATCCTGGAGTTCAGCCTCTGTGGGGTTCTGACCCAAAGAGCGCATCACAGTCCCCAACTCCTTGGTAGTGATGCAACCTATTAGAGGATTCACAAGATATTAGAACTAAAACAGACGGCTAAACAAATTTATAGATTTTCTAGCAACCCATGGTGAATGAAAATAAGAAGTGATGTAGGCAAACTAAAAAGGGATAACTTGCAAAAATCTGAAGATTAGCACGAGGCAAAAAGCAATCGTGTAAAAGGAGATAAATGAGAAGGTCCCATATATTTAAATTATTGCATTCTAACAACTCAAATATGACTAAGGCAAGCATTTTAAAATTTCTAAACTGATTTATTGCAAGCTTCACGCAGGTAAGTCACACAAGGGGAAAATGACAATTAATGAAGCTTATGTATCCAAAAAATGCAGATTTATGAACCATAAGGGGAATATGACAATTTAAAACGAAGCTTTCGTATCCACAAAATGCAAATTTACGAACCATGTACATATTTTTCCACTACCTAAGAAGCCAGTTTAGTGAACTTAAAGATCAAAGGGATAAACAATAATTTTAAGTCCAAGAAGAGTTCTCGAGCTACATTTTTATCCCTCTTTCAAGGCAACATCAAAACATCTTTAGCCCAAAGTAAATGCACAATACAGGAAACCCAACATAAATCATTTCACCAGCCAAAATCAAATGATCATCCCGTTACACAAATACAATGCATCATTAGCTACCAATACACCAGATGTCAAGCAATAACAAACTTTCAGCATCGGGTGAGCTATCAATAACAACTGAAATCATCAACTTCTCATCTAATCAAAATACAAAAGCTCGCATCAAAACACACAAACGATTCAAATCCAAAACATGAAATCGTTTTAGATAATCACAACAACACCTTACATAATTTTCAAGTAAACTACGGTGCGATCTATATTTCTCGCGCAGATCAAAATGAACATCGATTTAAAACACCAATACATTTAATCAATTGCTCTTAAACCAGTGAATAGATCTGAGAAAAATAAAAGATACGCCAAAAAACCGCATCACTTCATCACAATACAGATATAATTAGGGCACTAACCATCTCCGTCCTTGTCGAATAGAGAGAAGGCTTCCTTGAATTCGGAGATCTGATCGTCAGTTAGCTGATCCGCCATTTGTTTTTCGTTTCAGGCTTTTATGATAATACTATGCAATTACTATGAATCAATGAACGAACAGCTAGAGAAAAGAGAGAATTTGTTATGTGCGTTCGTCAACGAAGAAAATGAAACCAAAGTGTGGGGCTATTATATAAAATCGGAATGGGGGGAAGAATCGGATGCTTTTCCTCTTTTTTCCCTTTTACTTTTCTTTATGTCTTTTTAGTTTTTCTATAATTAATCTTCCTTTATTAACTAACAAGCTAAGTTCCAATATTCAATTTTAGAAAAATCACAAATAGTAAATCTTAAGTTATTTCAGCTTACATGGCTCGAAATTATTTTAATATATATAATTCATATACAGTTAGAAGCTGATAATTGCTAACCATTTCAGTTTTTTTTAAAAATTTTGATTTAAAGTACATTCCTAAATATATATATGCATTAAAAATTAAGATCTCTTCTTTTTGGTCATACTATTCAAAAATTTGCACTTCATTTTTTATTGTTTGGTTCAATCATGCTCTTCAATTTATTCTTCTTCTAAAATCCTCTACAAACTTGAAAGTACCAGGAAAGGAGCCGTGTAAGCCCAAAGTATACTTATTCGGCCCATTATAATTTTTGTTTGGAACACATAGTAATCCAATCAGATGAAACAATTAACGGTAAATGCAGCTACCTGGTTAATAATCATATCATGGCCATATATATATGTATTACATTTACATGTCACCAAGTCAGGCCACGTTTTCAGTCCAATAACTTATGTTGAAATTACTTTTTCTTGATTTAACAAATGCACAAATATGGATTAAATATTCGAATTGTAGTTTTTATAATATATTTTTCAATTCATTTTAATTTTTCTTACGGCGTGGTTCTAATGAAAACGGTGATTATTACTCTATAATAAACAAAAGTTAGTAAAATGAAGAATTCCGATAAAAAAAATTTCAACCGAACAAAAAAAAGTTGAAAATTCCATGAATTCCAATAAAAAAAAATCAGTCGAAATTTGGTGTTAAAAAGCCATTAAAATTTCGACCGATTTTGATCCGAAAACCGATCTGGTCATAATTTATATAAAATCCGGTTAATTTTCCATCCGAACCGGTTTCGGTCCAAATAAAGAAAGAAACTGGGCCGACCGATGTGTGTTAGCCTTTGGCTTATCATAACGGATAAATTCCCTTTGCCCCCTCCACCTATCTTTTTTTTTTTTTTTGATAAGCCCCCTCCACCTATCTAACATACCCGCTTTGCTTCTCGATTCATCAATTGCATCATTTTGTCATCTCTAACTAAGTATTATAATTCAATTGCACAAAACAATGTTTCTCGACGTGTTCTTGTAAGAAAACCAAAGAAAAAACATATCAGATTTTCCATTTTGCTGGAATATTTTACGGATAGTTAGAAGTGTCACTCAAAGTACGTTTAATGAATATGAAGACAAAATCAAAAATTTGAGGTGTATGTTAGTTGTCTTTTGAAAGGACAATGCTTAGAACAACGATTTGGTGCTAGGCTTGTTCACGGTTCGGATAACCGATTTTGAGATTTGATCTAATTCGGTTTTCGGTTCGGTTCGATTATTTTTGTTCTGTTAAGTGAACCGAAAACCGAATTTTTGGTTCAAATAGTTAACATTTTTTGTTCGATTTTATGGACTTTAAAATTCTTTAATTTTATGCCTATGGATATGAATTTTACTTGTTTAATTTATGTGATTTGAGGATTGTTAAATGTTAATTTTTGCAGTTGGACTGTAAAATTCTTTAATTTTATGCCTATGATATGGAATAGTGTTATGGTCACCTACTAATTTGATGTTTTTATAATAAATGATATAGTATTTGATTATGTATTTAATGAAATATATATAATATAAAATTTCGGTTAAATCGAAACCAAATCGAACCGAACCGAACCGAAATTTGTTGGTTAAAAACCGAACCGAAATTTTTCGTTTAAAACCGAAAACCGAATTAGGATGTTCGGTTCGGTTTACGGTTTTAAAAAATAAAGAACCGAAATTTCGGTTTGGTTGGGTTCGGTTTTCACCGAATGAGCAGCCCTATTACTCGAAGCATGAAGATAAGGTAAACAATAAAGATAATTTGGGGGAGTAAAGTGAAATTTAACCTATGAAAACCAATAATTTTTTTTGTTTATCAACAATTACAATGTAAGGACAAACTTTTCGGTACTCCAATAATTATACTAAAAAATGACCCAGGAATTTCTCATAGTGAACAAACAATTCTACTAATATTTATCAATTTTGGTTTAAAAAAATAGATTAAGTGTTGTTTATTACAACTAATGAAACTAAAGATTAAAATAGCGTCATATTCATACGACTTTCGAGTCCTAAAATAAAACATCTAGTTGACTAGGCATGAACATAATTATTAGAAAAAAGAGGGGGACTAGGGCAATGGTTGCTCTGTCATTATTACTTGCCCTACTTTCGTCCCTATGATTTAATTACCTCAAATTAATTAACAAAAAAATATCATTTAAAACAGAAGACGGACCACCCGAAATTGACCCGTGCAAATGGCTATGCAAGAAACAGAATTAGCCTTTGTATATTACCCAACTTACCCTCGCTCCGTACTTTGCGTCTGTTCGGTTTTCAACTTTATTTTTATAGCTTTTTGCTTTTTTGGCTACATAACAAAGAAAAGTAAATTTTAAAGAAAGATAATAATTTCATGCATATTTAGCCACCAAGAAATTAAAAAGTAAAATCATCTTTCCAAATATTTGATTGTTTCAGAAACTGCAAAATGAACTATATAATCTTAAAATTAACAATGAATCTAGAATTGTCGTAATAATTTCTATTATAATAATATAAATATAATTAAGTAAATAGTGGATCGAAGATAGCACAAGACTAGGGACATTTTTTGGCTTTACATTTTTACAGGTGGTTATGATATTTTTTAACGCAATCCACTTTGTTAAAACTCTGTTGGCTTATTATTTTCCAAGAGTGGTTAAAATTTATAAGATTATGCATTTTTTGGAGTCGCTTCTAAAAGAATTTGTTACCAAAATTATATTTTGAATTTGGCGATCAAACTTACCATCTTAATTTAACTATTTAAGTACTTTAGTTTATTTTATAACGATGTGTTTGTCTGTGTAAATGTCCCCCTCATTTTACAATTATTATGATATTTTATTTATTTATCATAGCAATGTTTCTTCTCGCACCACAAGCCTCAATTTTACTTCTTATTTCTTAGTTTCATACATCAATTATTAATGAGTAATCTGAGTAAGTTTAATATAATCTTTCTGTTACTGATATACTATGCAATAAATGTCCTGTTTAAATTATTAAAAATCGAAGTTTTGTGCATGTTTTAATTCTCTGTTCAGTCCATAGGCATGAGTATATGTTTGTAAATTAAACTTTCTGTCTATGATATAACTTCGAGTATATCTTGTTAATCAATTCAACCCATTTATTGAAATTTAATTACTGTGCCTATAATTGCATAATTCATATTCTAGTGAAATACCACTTCTTTGAATTGAATAATAATTCTATTGTCTATTAAGTATTATACAACTTACCAATAGGTGATTGGTCTAGTGGAATGCACTAGTCCCCTAAAAGTGACGAATTCAAGTTTGAAATCCTGTTATTAGAGATTTTCATGTAATATGTTCGATGCGCCCGGAAATTAAATCCTTGGAAAACAAAAAAAAGTTATATTATACAACTTTGTTTGTAGGGTTTTTCTATGGTTAGTACCACTTGTGCTAAGTATTCATTAGGTTCCCCTTTAATTATCGTTAGATCTTATTTATTTTCTAATCTACCATTCATTTTTTTTAAGGGTGACCTGTGCTCTAGGTTATTGTACTACATAAATTTAATCTCTTTTCTTAAGTGTTCACAAGTAATTAAGTTTATTGCAAAGTTGATCTCATTACTTATGTTGATTGATAATTTTACCTCATAATATTTCAACTATCAAAATAGTCTCACATCTTCAAATTTATTGACGATTTTAGTCCACATTGTTGCCAAATTTAAAAATTGACTCGAATAAGACCACGTGCAGACCAATTTGAAGATTTTATTTATTATATTTACATAACTAATTTGATTTATAAATAATATCAATAAATTAAATAATATTTGAACATAAATCTAAAAAAAATTAAGATTCTTGACTGATTTAACCCATTTTTCACTAATTTATCGATTTAAGTTGTTTTTTACCGATTTACCCTAATTTTTCACCGTTTTCGCCCGTTTTCCCACTAATTTCATCGATTTTAAACCATTCGCGACCGATTTAACTAATTTCTTCACAGTTTGCATCAATTTTTTCACTAATTTCATCGATTTATACAGTTTTTTGACCGATTTAACCCGTCTTCTAACTTATTTCATTGATTTAAATTATTTTTGACCGATTTAGCCCATTTTTCACCGTTTTATTTCATTTTCCCACTAATTTCATCGATTTAAACCATTTTTGACCGATTTAACTTAATTATTCATCGTTTGCATCGATTGTTTTCACTAATTTGATCGATTTGAACGGTTTTTGACTGAGTTAACCCCTTTTTTTCACAAATTTCATCGATTTGAACCGTTTTTATCGATTAACCCATTTTTCATTAATTGCATCGATCTAAATTATTTTTGACCGATTTAACCCATTTTTCCACTAATTTCATCGATTTTATACATTTTTGACAGATCTAACTCATTTCTTTACCGTTTGCATCGATTTTTTAATTTCATCGATTTGAATTGTTTTTGAATGATTTAACTCATTTTTTTCACTAATTTCATCGATTTGAACGATTTTTGACCGTATTAACCAATTTTTTCACTAATTTATTGATTTAAATTGTTTTTTTACCGATTTAACCCATTTTTTCCACCATTTTATAGTGAAAAAATAGGTTATATCGGTAAAAAATAATATAAACTGATGGTGAAAAAATGGGTTAAATTGGTCAAAAATATTTGAAATCGATAAATTAGTGAAAAAATAGGTTAAATTGGTAAAAAACCATTCAAATCGATGAAATTAGTGAAAAAATTGGTTAAATTGGTAAAAAAATCGTTCAAATCGATGAAATTAGTGAGATCGATTCAAACGGTGAAGAAATGAATTAAATTGGTCAAAAACGGTTTAAATTGATGAAATTAATGGAAAAGTGGGCGAAAACGGTGAAAAAATGGGCTAAATCGGTAAAAAATAATAATTTAAATCGATGAAATAAGTGAATAAGCTGGTTAAATCGGTCAAGAACCGTTCAAATCGATGAAATTGATGAAAAAATTCATGCCAACGGTGAAGAAATAAGTTAAATCGGGTGGGGTGGGGCTGGGGTAGGTTTTTTAGTTTTTTTTAATTATAATTATAATTATTTATTTTATTATTTTAATAAATATTAAATAATTTTTAATTATATAATTTATTATTTTAATAAATATTAAATAAATTAATACTGTTATATAAATTTTAGATTTGAAAAGAATATGTTTACTTATTTTTTTTAAATTTATGTTAAATATTATTTATAAATCAAATTAGTTATGTAAATATAATATGTAAAATTTCCAAATTGCCATGCACATGGCTTTATTCGAATCAATTTTGAAATTTAGCAACAATGTGGCATAAAATCGTTAGTAAATTTAAAAATGTGGGGCTATTTTAGTAATTTGAATTTTTTTGGTTTAAAATTGTCAGTCAACATAAGTAATGGCATCAACTTTGCAATAAGACTTAATTGCAACTTCACCACTTAAAGGTGATTTTTAACGACGGTACCAAATGTGAGTGAATTTGTGAAATTATGGTACAAAATGTGTTGGCCTCAATTTGTTTGATACCAAAAGTGGAAATTGACATATAGCTCGGTACCAAAAAATGCAATTATCTTTTCAGTAAAATCATCTTTAAATCATTTTCTTTTCAGAAGGTAACAGGTCAAATTTACTGAATTTTAAAGGGGACATAATAAGAATTAGCACAAACTGGAACTAACCACATAAAACCCCTTGTTTGTATCTTTATAGTTTCTGTATATAGTTTTATACTTTACCTTCCTTTGGCTATTACTTTTTCAAATTATAGTTACTATAGTTTATTAAAGAAATATAGTATTATTATATTTCATATACATGGATTGTTAAAAATCACCAAAATATACTACACAAATTATCTCAATTTTCTTTCGGATATTGTAGAGATGTTGGCAAAGAGAAATATTCAATTACTCATCTTAAGTATATCCTGTCAATTATATGTATGATATGTTTTGTAAGAAAATCCTCCATTTAGGGAAGAGAATAATAATATTTTTTTTCTACAATTCCAAGGCTAACAGAAATTGGGTGTTATATACAAGATTTTTTAAAATATAAAAGAATTTGATGCAAAAAAATTCACAGAGTATTTTTTCATAGGTTTGACATAACATATAGTAATAACATGTATTTTATCCCATTTTTTCTTTATTTATTTCTTGAAGAAAAGAATTCTATTGACACGTTTACATAATTACATGTTGAGCACAAACTATGCGGGGCCCACTATTATATTATAGGGGCAAAAACGTGAAAGAGGGTGAGATGTGGGGAACAAAGAAAAGAGACCATGAGAAATCCGAGGCAAACAAACCATGAAATGAAGAGAGTGTCCCTGTCAAGGGTAATGGAAACTCCTTTTTCTGGGCGTTGGAGTTCGAACAGCATTTAAACTCAACATTATCTACACAAGTTTGCATTGTACCCGTGGGCCCTTCTTACCGAAAAATTACGAAAAGGGATATATTAAAATTTAAATGCTATACAACGTTTTTGAATTTTATAATCTAAAAATTATGATCATTTGATACAAAAAAACCATGTAATTATATAAAATTATTAGAACTTGACCCGTGTTTAGTTCGATCCAAACTAGTTTAAGAAATAATTTAATTCAATTGCACTCAAATTTATTACTAGTCCAAGAATAATTTATTACTTCGATTCAAATCAGTTTAAAAAAATTCGATGTTTAGAGTGTTTCTTTAATCGACTTACATGTGAAATTATTTTATTATTCAAAAAGAGTTATTGAAGTTTATTGCTATTAATATTGTTTTCTATGCCGAAACTATATTTACTAAATTTTAGTAGTCACGACTCAAAACATAATTTTTTTTGTTAACTTTGTTTGTGTACCTGTCAATTAATTTAAATACAATTATGATTTCGTATGTTGCTCGTCGAGCTATTGTTGAGAAAAAATTAAATTATTTTTCCAAAGTAGCACAATAATAGACCCTATTCAATAATTTTTTTTTTCTGAGATGGTTAATACATTATTATATCAATTACTATATCATTAAATTTATTCGGATTTATTTAATTGGTATCAAATTACAAAGATTTATTCGAATTTATATGTTTAGTTTTCATGATTTTTAAAAAGTTGAGATATTTGATTGAGTTTAAATATTGAGGGTTTAGGAAGAAATAGTAGGTGGCAAGTACAAAATCATGACTTGTTATAAAAAAAGATACAAAATCATGATAACAAAACGTAGGTAGTACATGTCAAATCAATGCATTTTATAGGTTAGGACAAATGGGTTGAAACCTGAGTTAGTTTTGTGAAAACCATTATTTGGACTGGTGTTGACCCAATTTTGTGGTTTGGCAAAATTGGACCAACGCTAAACCATATGATGCCATTAGCTTCCATTTATATGAGTTTTGACTCGATTTTCCTTGATATTGTTTTGAACAAACTGATTTGAATGATTTGAAAGTTGAGATAAGATTGGAATAGAGTCTCAATGTTAGGGTTTGAGATGGAAAAATATTATATCAATAATCATCATAGAGAAAATAATGTTATATGTATCAAATCAATGTATTTGATATGTTTAAGATTTATTAGATCTAAATATATGAATCAAAACATGAATTCGTGAATTCCATGCCCAAATATTATTGAACCGATACTAGACACATGATTTGACAATAAATCAACCCCAATTCATTCCATCTAAATCAAACAAATGACGATGAGCTAAAGAGGCACAATAATAATCTTACCATACTTTTATTTTTAGGTAATAGTCTTACCATACTAAATAAATATAATTTAGAGACTACATTGTATTATGTGAAATGCATACGGTCATATATTGAACGTATATTTGGGAGTGAGAAGTTAAAAGGGAAAGTGAATTTTACCCAAAAATTATACTCCCACTTTATTTGCATCTTTCCTCTCTCGATTTTGGTGAACCCCCTAATTTCTCGATCAGCTAATTAATCTAATTCTTTCATTGCTAGGAAAAAAAATTAATTCTTACCCACTCACAATATATACAGTACTCCAATGTAACGCTTATGTAAAAAACGCAAAAAGCTTTTGAAATCTCTATTTTATAAACAGTCACACACCCTCCGCACCAAAGTAAATAAATGTACGAGTAGCTGTCCTCATATACTCAAACTCTCTCTCTCTCTTCACCTATTTGTGTCACTCTTCAATTCAACTCCATCTCTTTCTCTCACTAAAATACTTCATCCAGTTTAGGGTTTGCCTTCAACACTTTCCTCTCTTCATTTGTTTTTTTTTTTGTTTTCGTTTCCAGTGATTTTTATCTTGAATGTATGTTTTGAAGTATGTGAAGTTACTTTTCCTTTTACTTTTTATTTTTATTTTTTTTATTTTCTGAAAATTTTGAAATATACTGAAAATGAGTAATTTTTGCGTTCTTAAGTAGTGTTTTTTTGTGTTTTTTCCTGACTTGTTTATTTCTTGGTGATTTTTACAGGGTTTGGAAAACTCTAGCGGAAACAGTGGTAGTGGTAAAACTTGAAGGTAAAGGAGTGTTGGTTACATTTTCTTATGTTTATCTCTAATTTTTTTGTGCGTGTTTGTTCTTTTCCTCCTTTTTAAAGTATGTTGGTTTTTTTTTTGACATGCATGTCTATTTTGACTTGTTTTCCTAGCAACACATTCTGTATCTTGAGTTTATCTGAAGTTTTGGGTTTTTTTCGAGAAATGTATGCTCTGTCGGTGTTTAATTTTTTTCTTCTTTAGATTTTGTTCCTTTAACATGCTATTTTTCCTTGATAATTGTCTGAACTGAGTAATAAATTGTTTTTCCTTTCCTTAAACTTTCAAATTAGGAATTTTTTTTCATATTTCCTGAAAAGAAAATGAAGATCTATAACTTCCTTTGTTTTGGATGCTTTTGTGTTTTCCCTATTATGTATTTTATTTTTAACATGCATTGATGTTACTGTATTTGTTGTGGACCTGGACTCCACTTCCATTTTCAAGAGATATTTATGCGATTTTTTTTGCCTGTTTGTCTGTTTGAGAGAGCAAAAGGACTCTAGGGGAAGTTTTGTATCTGTATTGTTTATGATTATTTGGTCAATGCACTTGTATTTTTGTGAAAATTTTAGTGGTAGTCTTTGCTCATTTGTTGTAAGCCTATGTTCACAAACTAGAAAGAGTACCCTATTTTGTATGGAGCTGTAAAAATTGTAACAATTGGGTCCAAAATCTTTCTAGCTTAAGGCTAAGCTTGGGCATGCCAGTCTTACTCAACTTTTCTTTTCACTGTAATGTTTGATTTTACAGTAGAGATATGTAAGGTTGCATGCTTATTCTCTTTTGTCTTTATTCTTTTGGTAAAATAAATATTCTGCCATGATTGCATAAATTTAGTGCAGATTTGTTCTTCTAATATCACTTTGAAATATATTATTGTCATCCTTATTAGTTACAATTTTTCCTTGGTGTTCAGAAGTAGTTACTATCTTGGAATGGATCCCTCAGAGAAAAATGGAAATGAGGCTCCTGATGCTCTGCCTCCTCCTCCGCCTGTTCCCCCAAATGTTACCCCTATTAAAGTTGATTCTGAACCTGAACCTGAACCTGAATGGAAGAAGTTCCGTGCCCCAATGGCTAGACGTGGCCTTGGAAGCAAGGGAAACAAGGTTCCTATCCTGACCAACCATTTCAAAGTCAGCGTGAACAAGGCTTCTGACGAATACTTCTACCATTACAGTGTATGTCTTATATGTACATCTCCTTTAGTTTCTTTTATATTTTCCAAAGAACTTATTATTAATGACTTCTCATCTTTCCTTCACCTTGTAGGTTGCACTTTTCTATGAAGATGGCCGTCCGGTAGATGGAAAGGGTGTCGGAAGGAAAGTGCTTGATCGAGTACACGAGACTTATGACACTGAGCTAGCAGGAAAAGAATTTGCATATGATGGAGAGAAGAGCTTGTTCACTGTTGGATCACTACCACGTAATAAACTCGAGTTCACTGTTGTGCTCGAGGATGTTACTTCTAACAGGTGTGTATGATGTCTGTTTTTTAAAACTAGTTTCCATTTGTTATTAGTATTATTTTTAATGCTTGTTGATTTCTTATTCAGGAACAATGGAAATGTCAGCCCTGGAGGGCATGGAAGTCCGAATGAAAGTGACAAGAAACGAATGAGGCGCCCCTATCACTCTAAAACCTTCAAAGTTGAAATCAGTTTTGCTGCAAAAATTCCAATGAATGCCATTGCAAATGCCTTGCGTGGCCAGGAATCTGAAAACTCTCAAGAGGCCTTACGGGTCCTTGATATCATTTTGAGGCAGCATGCAGCGAAGCAGTAAGTTATTAATGGTCATTATATTCATATCATATAGCATTATAATCACGGTGACTGAAAATGTAACCTAGTATATTTGATTTCAGGGGATGCTTGCTGGTCCGACAATCCTTCTTTCATAATGATGTGAAGACCTTTGTTGATGTTGGAGGTGGTGTTCTTGGTTGTCGAGGGTTTCATTCAAGTTTCAGGACTACCCAAAGTGGATTATCTCTAAATATTGGTAATATATGGTTACTACCCTTGGTTTACATATTTTCTACTTGCGACGTAAAGACATTTCTTTTGTTTAATTGTTTCTTATGACCCATGACTCGCTGTTCCGATGCTTTCAGATGTATCCACTACCATGATTATCCAACCTGGGCCTGTGGCTGACTTTCTTATTGCTAATCAGAATGCTAAAGATCCCTTTTCACTTGATTGGGCAAAGGTAAGATATTCACTTTTTTTATGGTTTATCGCCATAACCCTGTAATATTAGGAGACCTTCTGATTGCTAACAATATACTGTACTTATTAAATTTCTCAGGCCAAACGTACCCTCAAGAACCTGAGGGTGAAGACAAGTCCAACTAACCAAGAGTACAAGATAACTGGACTAAGTGAGAAGACTTGTAGAGAACAAACGTATGTTTTCTTGAGTCCAAATAATTTTCTTAGTTACTCTTTGGAACTAATCATTTATTGGCTGTTGAAGTTTCCTATCCAGTTCTTGGCAAGATTTAATGTTGGTTATTTTTGAAATTTTCAGATTCACATTAAAGCAAAGAACCAAGGATGAAAATGGTGAATTTGAAACAACTGAAGTGACTGTGTATGACTACTTTGTTAACATCCGCAAGATCGAGTTGCGCTATTCTGCTGATTTGCCATGCATTAATGTCGGAAAGCCCAAACGTCCTACTTACTTCCCTGTTGAGGTGAGCATTTGATAAAGACTTTGATTTTCTAAGAAAAATTGATGTGCAAGGATTTTGAGTTTTTAATTGGTATTGTGGTTGTATAACAGCTATGTTCCTTGGTATCACTACAACGCTACACAAAAGCGTTATCTACTTTTCAAAGGTCTTCCCTTGTTGAGAAATCTCGACAGAAGCCACAAGAGAGGATGTCAATACTGAGCAGTGTATGATTCTTGTTTCCGATGACTTATCTAGAATATTTAATGACATTGCATACTTAGATACTTTTCGGTTTTGGCAGGCTCTGAAGATGAACAATTATGATACCGAGCCATTGCTTCGGTCCTGTGGCGTTTCTATTAACAATAGCTTCACTCAGGTTGAAGGACGAGTCCTCCAGCCCCCAAAGGTATGTTTCTAAGATAATACATTGCTTATGCATCTAGAATATCAATTGATTGTTGTTTGTTATTTCAGATTAAAGTTGGAAATGGTGAAGATTTGTTCACTCGAAATGGAAGATGGAATTTTAACAACAAGGTATACAATTCGTCAATCAATCTTAGAAAAGGTGATGCCAAATGATCATTCCTAGTTTGTATTTCTTAAAAAACCATTCATATGTTTTGGACAGAAATTTTTGGAGGCAGTTAAGGTTGAACGCTGGGCAGTTGTGAACTTCTCGGCCCGCTGTGATACTGATCACCTGATCAGAGAATTCCAGAAAGTTGGTGGAATGAAAGGAATCGTATGTTTAAACCATTTTCTTTTGGTGCTTACAGTTTTCTGCATGAAAATTATTGCTAGATCTGTGTTATTTACAACTTTTCCAGAAAGTGGAAGATCCTTTCAGCGTTTTCAATGAGAATCAACAGTTCAGACGAGCTCCACCCCTTGTTAGGGTGGAGAAGATGTTAGAAGATATGCAGTCAAAGCTTCCTGGACCACCAAAGTTTATTCTCTGTTTGCTTCCTGAAAGGAAAAACTGTGACCTTTACGGTTTGTTTAATTTAGTCATTTTTATAATCTAGTGTCCTAGTAAAAACAAAATAAACCTCTGAATTTTGATTGTAACCTGAACTAAACTCGTAAGGTCCATGGAAGCGGAAGAACTTGTCGGAATTTGGAGTTGTGACTCAATGCATGTCGCCTCCTCCACGAGGAGTTAATGATCAATATTTGACAAATCTCATGATAAAGATAAATGCAAAGGTTTGTTGCTCCATCCAATTTATAGTATGTGATTTTGATCACAAGATTTTCCTCCATGGCTTGCTTATATTTTTTCTGTTTTCTGGCAGCTGGGTGGTTTGAGCTCGATGTTAGCTGCTGAGATATCTCCATCCATTCCAATGGTTTCTAGGGTTCCCACTATCATTGTCGGCATGGATGTCTCTCATGGCTCACCTGGCCAGTCGGATGTTCCATCCATTGCTGCGGTTAAGTGCTCCCTTTTTTGTATATATACAACTCTTCTCAATTTGTAGTTGCATCTAATATGATTAAACAATCTCTCAATTTTCATATTTCTTTTTCTTTAATCCATCAGGTTGTTAGCTCAAGGCAATGGCCGTCAATCTCTCGCTACAGAGCATGTGTTCGCACTCAATCTCCAAAGCTTGAAATGATAGATTCCCTATACAAGCGTGTGGACAAAGAAGACGAAGGCATTATGAGGTGATATGGACTTGAGTACTATTAATTACCAGATTAGTATAGTGCTCTCATTATTTTCAAGTTTGAATGATAAAGTCTAATTATCTAGACCTTTCCATCAAATTACAGGGAACTACTTCTTGATTTCTATGTTAGTTCTGGAAAAAGGAAGCCTGATCAGATCATCATCTTCAGGTAATGTTTCAAATCAATAGCTGCTGCCGTGATAATGTTTTAAAAATAGCGTTCATTTATTTGTACTTATCATTAAAATTTGAAAAAAAAAACATTAAAATTTGAAACATTCCATGTTGCTAACATCTTTTGTTTTATCATTCTTGATTTCAGAGATGGTGTTAGTGAATCCCAGTTCAATCAAGTATTGAACATTGAACTGATCCAAATTATGCAGGTCTCTATTCTTAACATCATACTATTTGAAAATTCCGGAAATCTTTTAATGTTTTGTTTTTTTGTTAACAAGACTTGTAATTCCTAACCATCCCGCTACTTTGTGCAGGCCTGCAAGTTCCTGGATGAGAAATGGAATCCAAAGTTTGTGGTGATTGTTGCACAGAAAAATCACCACACAAAATTCTTTCAGCCAAATTCTCCTGATAATGTGCCGCCAGGTGACACATTTTTATGTATTTAAGTACTAGTTTTCTGAAGGTGGAATACTTTTGAATTAAACTAATACTATTACCACTCTAATTTTGCAGGCACTGTGATTGATAACAAAGTATGTCACCCCAGGAACTATGACTTTTACATGTGCGCGCACGCTGGCATGATAGTAAGGATTTCTTACTTTCTTTTTTTCTTATCAATATTTTTCTCTATTGTCTGGCAGTAAAACAATTATTCCTCACATTTTTTCCTTTTATTATAGTAAAATTAAAAGTATATGTTAATCTTGTGTGGCCTTGAAAGAGCATTTCTATGAGATACAGCTGAATTTATTTAAAGAAACCAGTGCTTTTGTTGACAATGCTTCTCCGCTTGTGTTTTCATTTTCTTCGTTTTTATATCTATGCAATAAGTCATCACAACATAAGTGCTAAAGTTGTACTTTTGCTTTATCTTGTAGGGAACAACTAGGCCAACCCATTATCATGTTCTATTAGACGAGGTTGGTTTCACAGCAGACGATCTCCAGGAGCTTGTTCATTCACTCTCATATGTGTAAGTGAGCTGTAAATTAAACAAATGTACCTTTTAGTTTTGAGGTAGTCCATTTCAGTACTTGTTCTGAATACTTCATGCTTTATATTTTGCAGGTACCAGCGTAGTACCACCGCTATTTCTGTTGGTAAGTTCAATTTTGCATCTTATTCTGATATTTTTCTCTTTAATGAGTATAACTCTCTTTTCTGTACATGTGATTTCTTGTGTAATCTTCTAATTATTATCTGATCCTGTGTTTTTTTTTATAGTTGCGCCCATATGCTATGCTCATTTGGCAGCCACACAGCTGGGCCAATGGATGAAATTCGAGGATATGTCGGAGACGTCGTCAAGCCACAATGGGACTGCTCCTGGTGTTGCTCCAGCTGTGCCACCAATGCCGAAGCTGGATGATAAAGTGCGGAACTCGATGTTTTTCTGTTAGAGGCCTGTGAGCCACTATGTTAATATTGAAGCTTAGTTGTTTCGAACTGTTAGGATGTAGGTACCTATGATGTTTGATGTTTCAGTGAACTTATGGTCGTATATCTAGTAGTAGTAGTCTTCTCTGCTTGCCCCCCCAGGTTATTAACTTATGCTGTGGGGTCTCGCCCACCCCCACTGTTTTGGATTGTGGAATTGTAGTTCTTTCTCTTGATTGTGTGCGAAAACCCTTTGGCTGGTTTCTTCGATGTTGCCCTGTTGAAACTTTTTATGGAAAGTCCTTTTGCTTAGTTCATTGTTTTGTGTGGGTGATGTAATATGCAGGTTCCATTCATAAGTTGGCATGAATTTATGGTCCGGACTTGTTTGGCTGTATCTAATCTTCGTGAAGATGAATGATGTCTGGTAAATTTGATTCGATTGAACCAATATTAGACTTGGTACTAGGATTATTTGTATTCATGTGCTATTGTTCTTTAGAACTTTTGTTTGTTATTGGAAGAATTAGGAGTTTATGGTTAACTTGTTACCACATAATTGCTGATTAGGCATCATTGACTAAGTTCACCTATCCTTTCATTTGATATGTAATCAATTTGATGGTGGTTTTGTGATTGACGAGTAAAGCTAGATGTCTTTTTATACCCGAAAAAGAAAAAGTTTTACCAAGTTACAGTTGTCCTAATAGAGTATTGCTGTAATTTTCAAAAGTCATAGGGCCTGTTTGTTTGGTGTTTGAGAAAGTAGTTTGGGATAGTAATGGATTTTTGAGAAATAATTTTGCTTTACATAAAATTGTTTGTTTGAGTTTTGAGAGAGTGGTTTGTGAAATAAAGCAAGTGTAGTTTTTTTTTGGAGGAGTTAAGTTTTAGGTGTAAGATATGCAAGACTTTATGTCATATCATATATTTATTATGTGAGATAAATTGTGTAAGAGATATTATGTCAAATTAGAGTAGAGTTTGTATATGTTTTGTTCAGAGATAAAAAGATTGTTGCTTGTTTGACTTTTGAGAGATACAAAATTTATTTTAGAAAATAGAAAATAAGTATGTTTGTCATTTTTCAAACAAATTTTTTTTTTTGGGAAATGCCAAACAAACAAGCCCTATTCTTATGAAACCAGCAACTATATAGATTTGTTATCTGCATTTTAAGACTTTTTGTTTTACTTTACGACATTAAGGAGGAATTTTGCATTTATGCAGTAGTTATTTTTTGGCAAAATTGCAGAAAATGATTCAAACTAATCAGTGATTTTGGATTTTCATTCCAAGCTATCACTTAGTCAAATTTGTCCCGTAATTTTATATTTTTGGAATATCGTCCCACTTGTCAAATGACTGCTTACTTGTCACGACGTGGCAAATTTTAGCAACAATTATACAAGATTGTTGAATTCGTCCCAAACTAATTATAAATTTGGTTTTTGGTCCCAAACTATATTAACTTGCCGAATTTCGTCTCAAAATTTGTCATTTTGCATGAATTTAGTCAATTATTAAATTTTTAATTTAATGAAATGACATTTTATCTTTTACCTTTTTAAGGAACTAATGGCAATTTATCCCCTGTAATATTAATAATATTCAATTTACCCCTGTAATTTGAAAAAGAGCAGTTTTACCCCCCTGTGAAAATTTAAAAAATGCATTTCATCCCCTTGAACCGGAGAGTGTAACTCAATTCCATAAATTGAGAGTGGGCACGCAAAGTGTTTTATAACAAGGGGATAAATTGCTACATTTATTATAATACAGGAGGTAAATTGCCACATTTATCACAACACGTGGGGGTAAACTGTCACATTATCATAACACAGGGATGTAAATTGAACATTATGAATATTACACGGAAATAAATTGTCGTTAACTTTTTTTTTTTGAGAAAAATAGTATGAATTTTCGAAATTCCCATGTGCTTTTGTGAAGAAAAATCCTATCTCAGTTCATTAGGAAAAATTTGTGCATTTTTTTATTAATAAATAATAAATATTCATAATTAGTTTGGAACGAATTCTTTTTACCCATGTCAAGTTAATTACGGGACGAAAGTCGGGGTATTGATATCGTTTGGGACGAAAGATCAAAATTTGTAATTAGTTTGGGATGAATTCTGCAATCTTATATAATTGTTTATGCTTAAATTTGCCACGTCATGACACGTAAGCAACTATGTGACAAATGGGACGATATTCCAAAAGAAAATAAAATTACAGGACAAATTTGGCTAAGTGATATAGCTTGGGACGAAAATTTAAAAACATTAATTAGTTTGGGACCTTTTTTACAATTTCCTTATTTTTTTGTCACTTGGAAAATAAAAATTCAATAACTCACAGTTCAAATCCTTCACGAGGCTGCATTAATGTTGTATCTTTCAACTGCGTTGGAGATCCAAATGTATATGGTTTGGATCAAGTTTGATCCGGATTCGAGTCTATTATATCGGATCAAATTCTGATGAGGTTTGGATTTGACATTTCCGAGTCTTCCCAAATTCGATCGGGTTTTGGATTTTATAGGATCCAATTTTCAAAATTCTCACCTATATTTTCTTAGACAACAAGTTTGGAGATTTTATTTCTTTTAATAAATTCTATTGTTTAATAAAAAATAAAAATAAAAATATGGAGATATTTTTTTTGCAGTTAATAAAAATAAAATTTGTTTGTACCAATTTTTAATTGAGCTTGTCCGGAAGCTAGAGAATTGGACTGCATTCGTGTTCGCAGGTCGCGGGCTCGCACAAGTCTTGAAGGTCGGAAGCGAATTTCGTTTGCACCCCTACCCCCCGCGTGAGGGAAGAAACTTTTAGTAACTAAATGCCTAGATTGTTATAACACTACATTGTCAAATCATCATATATAAGCCTCAAGATTTTTCCTTCAATTCCAATGTGAGATAAAATCACTTCTATTTCTTTTCTTCCCATTTTAAAGGGGGATATTTGAGCGTCAATTTCTCATTCACCTGAACTCCGATTTGGACATACCATATACCGTTTTAATCTACCCACGGAGTAGAATATAATTCCGCAAAGGCCCGAATGAATTATTATACCTATCAAATTTATTTTAATTTCTTTTATTCTAATTAAAAATTAAATAATTTAATTACGATATTGGTGGCTATATATTTATAAAAATATCGAATTAGTTGAAATAATAATTAAACACTTAAACAAACAATTTAATTTCCTTCTTATTTTTGTTTGTGCCGTTTATTTAATGATGTAACTCGTTTTTTCAATCAATTTTAATTTTATTATTATCAACTCTCTTTAATTTTAATATTTAAATATTGTTATTATATTATTATTAATTTAATTATAGTTATTATTATTATTATTAAAATTAAAATTAAAATTAAAATTATGATTATAATGGTAAGAGTGGGCAATAAATGAAACTTGAAGTAATTGGGATTTAGGGCCTTGCCATTGGAGACGACCAAACAAGGCTAGGAGCAGGGGCAACCCCAGGGATTCGGAGCCCTGGCCCTGTCCGTACCATTGGAGATGGCCTAACAAGGAGGAATTTCTCATTTACGAAGTAGTAGTAATTTGTTCCTCATTTGGAAAAGTAGAAATTTAACAACCCATGATTTAAATCCTTCAAATGAATCTCGAAAAGTTAATTGAGCAATACGGAGCATTTGGACCATGAACTCAATTATATATTTAAAAAAAAAAAAAAATTAATGGGTAGCTTACTGTATTTGTGCTTGATAATTATCAATTTTACTTTTAAACATATAGTAGATGAAAATATAAAATCGAGCAAATTTATGAGTTTTCGGCATTTTAACTGAAACATACATCATGCAAATTAATCACAAATAAATAGGCTGTGTATTAGCTTATCAAAAAAAAAAAAACTTAATATCTTCCATTAATTACTAAAAGAAGAATTGGGGTTTAAAGAGGACAATATTTTTCAGCCATGGCTATTTGCAGCAGCAAAAATGGGGGAGAAAGAAGTGACGTACAAAAAGAGAAGACAGCGTACAGATACTCTTGCCAATATAATGTCCCGCTGCTCAGGTAATTTGGTAAAACTAGTTTCAATTTTTAATATGTTGAATTTAGTTGTTCAAAGGTGACCCTTTTTTTTCTTTTTAACTGAAATCAGTGATTAATGAAAATCTGAACGAGGGTTGTGCGGAAGCAAATAGTGAAGATGAAGACATAGGTTCGTCCAACCTTTTTCTTTGAATATCTACAAACTTGTGCATTCAATTTTATCACTTAATTATTTTTCTCTTCTTATTTTTGTTTCTTAGAATTGATGATGTTGTATATTCATTAACAGGTTCTGTTTCTCTAAACTGATTTTTTGTTGTTGGATGAGTTGTTATGTCAATGCTTGTGTTACTATGAGCATGTCTGTCATGTAGAAAGTATTCCAGTTATGTTGTGTCTAGATTGTTGAGCTGGGGAAGCCTCATGAGATAGAGGCGATAGATCATGTTGTTAAGATCATCTATGTTAGGAAAAATTCCAGTGCACTTCCCGTGTGGAGAGCAAAATCACACACGAGTAAAAGCACGTAAGTTCTGCGAGATTGATGATCGTTCTTCTTTGAGTATGAACCAATTACATGTCGACTGTGCTTTCAGTTGATGTGTGGTCAGATTTAGTGTGACACACCTAAGTGGACACGTTCCCCTAATACCATATATTTGACACTGCTATTTTTCTGGAAGAAATTCTTGGTTTACTGAAGTGATCTAACCAGATAAAGTCCTGCCTTTTTGAGTAAGTTATTAACAAATGCCTGTTTAAGTATAATAGGTTTGTGCTGATATAGAGAAATAAAAGCACTCAAGGCTTCATCTTCTGCTTATCACAGCGGAGAAGGGGCCGGGGGGCTGCGGGGGAGTTAGATTTTATAGAATATCACATACATGTAGAAAGGACTCTTTAACGACTTACTAGGAAAAACCGTAACAGAAGAATACCTAAATCACAATTTAAAATCTTATAAGATTCTTTCTTCTTGAATTGGCGACGGAGATATTTTGTGTTATACTTGGTAATCCATTAATTTTTTCATTCATTAATTTTGAGTTAAGGATGCTCTTCTATATTTAGGGAAGTTACATCCAGGGATCTAGGACAGGAAAATTGATTTAAGAGGTCAGAAGGTAATTGAGCTTCAACTTCCTTAAGTTGTTAGAAAATGTAGATGCTTGTTGTCATTGACAAAGCTCTTAAAGAGAAGGGCAGGATCTAGTAAGATGTACATTTGTGAGGAAATAGGGAAGGGGGTTAGCAAATTGTCATAAAAAATTTGAGATGTCCAATGAAAATGGGTTGGCTTCACGCTGTCATAAGCAATTATCTATTTTCAATCGAAAATGATTAATCAAGTAAATAGATTGTCAGTAGAAATGTAGATTTTTCATTGTAATTATACCTCAAGTATACATGTTTTTAGATACATTGTTTTGACATTCTTGTCAAAGCCTTGAATTTCAAAAAATGTTATAGAATCCATTGTTGTTATTACTTATATTGCACTGAAAATAGAATGACCATCTTACATATAATATCCAATTTTTGAGATTTAGTCGGTATCCACTCGAATAATATGTGCCCGACTCAACTCGACTCGGTTAGACCCGCAACTCTGAAAAAGATACCTAATTACTTACTAAAAGAAGTGGGTATAAAGAGGCTATAACAGTTGTATTATCAGCCTTGTCCTGGGCAGCAGAAAAAGATCTAAGAGGCAGAGTACAGATTCTCTTGCCAAGATTATGCTCCGCTCAGGCAAAAGTAGTTTCAATTCTTAAGAACTGTCATTTTTCTTTTCTTTTTTCATTTGTAAGTATTGAATTTTATATTCTTTCCTTTATTAAAACACTTGTTTTGTTTATTGAAATCAGGGTATGATAAAATTTACGACAAGGGTTCTGCGGAAACGAAGAGTGAAGATGTAGACACTGGTTCGTCAAAACTATTGTTTTTTTTCTTCTATTGATTCATAAAAATCTATATCCTTGAGGGTTCAATTGATCACTTTAGTAATTTTCATTTGATTTTAATTTTTATAATCTTAGTTTTGTGTATTCATTGTGTTGGTTCTCTCACTCTTCGTGTGATTGGTCTTAGCGTGCCACACCGGAATTGGAGAAGAAATTTCCTACATCAGATTTTCATCACTATTTCTTTGGAAATAAACTCTTGATTTGTTAACATTCAAATGGATCCTAATAAGAGAAATCTTTCCTTTTTCATTAATTTATTAACAAACGACTGTTTAAGAAGAATAGGTCGATCGAATTTAAAGAATTTTGGGAGAAAACTTCTTAGGAAACATGCACATATGTAAAAAGGTACTATTTTGGGAAATGACTATAATGCTAAGGCAACACAATAATCGAAGAATTCCTAAATCATAATTACATTTTAGTGGTTTGAGTTAAAAATGCTCTTCTTTATATAGGGTTAATCATCCAGGAACTACAACTTGAATTTGGCAGAAAATTGATAGGAAAGGTCAATCTCTAGATTTAAGTGAAAGCACGTAAGGCCTTATCAGCCGAACTTTTTTGATTAAAAAATTATGTAGCTAAAGAGTTCACGTTCATTTACATATCGATTTTCTTTATTTGTGTACCCGTATGTGAGATCATAACAAGGCTATGGAACTGATTATCTTTGGTGTTCGTTTTGGACAGAAAGGTAGTTGACTTGCCACTTCCTTTAGTTGTTTAAAAAAAAGGTTGAAATATGAGCTGCATATTGATGGTGCTTTTGTAATTCGCTAGTTTGCTTTTTCATAGTCCCTGGTCAAGAGATTAAAGAATAATCTTAAGTTTATGAATTTGACAGAAAACTGGGAGGGAAGTAAGTGATCATAAAATGATTAAGATGTCAAATGGAAAATGGATTGACTGCAAGCTGTCATGATCAATCTAATATTACTAAAAAAAAGTCATCCACTGTTAACATTTGCGTATCAGACACTTGATTTATTTACTGTTTATTTTGCTTCTCTAAAATTAATTTATCAAAATGTAGAACCGGCATCTTTTTAGATTGATATAATATCTAAGTTTTGATATTTGGTTCAATACTAGGCTTACTTTGTTATTCTACATCTCTCTCTCTCTCTCCCCCCCCCCCCCCCCCCCCCCCCCCCTCCATCTCTGTGTATATATATCATTATGGGTGACTTAAAGGACTCGTGATGTTTAAGTTACTTTCACTTAGTTGTTTGATCCTTATATTAGTGGAAATTTGAATGGTTATGAACCTATAAATGGAAGACCTAGTTCTCCCAATACTTGTATATGAAACTACCATGCTGCTCTATTTTACTCAATGAGTGCAGCTTGTGGCCTTTCTTCTCTTGATGATGTTTCTTAATTTTTTAATTAATCCTGTAATTTTCAGCTCCACTGAATACCATAAAAATTGAGATTGATGGTTTGACACCTTTATAATTTAGCACTTCGAACTAAAGACTTCTTTCTGTTTTTCATCCTATCTCCAACCTTTTTTCTGTAAGTATTGAATTCCTTGTTTAGTACACTCATTTTGTTTATTTAAATCAGGGATTGATGAAGATGACAACCAGGGTTGTGCGGAAACGCCTAGTGAAGATGAAGACACTTGTTCGTCAAACTTCTTCTCTTTTTTCATTTGATTCATAGAAGTCTATATCCTTGACTGTTCAATTGATCACTTTGGTCTTTTTCATTGATTTTATTTTTTAGAACCTTATTTTTGTTTATTCACTTCTGATGGTTCTGTCACTCGCCGTGTGATTGATACTTAGCGTGCCACCTCGGGATTGGAGAAGAATTTCCGTACATCAGATGTTTATCTTGATATATGAACATTCCTAAAGGATCCTTGTAAGAGAAATATTACCCTTTTGAGTAAAATATAACCGCTTAAGTGTAATAGGTCTATTGAGACAGAGAAATTGATGCACTCAGAGAATCATTTTCTTATCCTAGAGGCTAAGGGGAGGTGAGATTTGTAAATGAGAGTAAATTTTGGGAGAAAGCTTCTTAGGAAACATGCATAGACGTAGAAAGGTCCTTAGGGAATGACTACAATGCTAAGGAAAAACAGTAATGGAAGAAGTCTAAACCACAAATACATCTCATTGATTTTGAGTTGATAATGCTCTTCTTTATTTATGGTAGATGCATTCAGGAACTACAATTTAAACTTGGACAGGAAAATTGATATGGAACATCAATTTCTAGCATAAAGTGCACGCACGTGAAGCCTTCCCTGGTCAAGAGATTAAAGAAAAATTCTAAGGATATTAATTTGACAGGAAGGAAACAAGTGATCATAAAATGATTAAGATGCAATGGAAAAGCTTGACTGCAAGCTTTCATAATAAAACATCTATTATTAAAAAAAGTTATCAATCAGAAGAGATCATATTATGTATAGATATTCCTTCTAATAATACCTCAAATATGTATTTTTATACACACACTGTTGACAATTGAGTGTCAAACCCTGGATTTATTTTGTATTTCAATTGCTTCTGTAATGCTAATTTATCAAAATGTAAGAACAGCCATTTTTTAGATCGATATAATATATAAATTTTGATATTTGGGTCGATTCTAGGCTTACTTTCTTATTCTCTCTCTCTCTCTGTCTCTCTCTCTCTCTCTCAGTGTATTTGATTAAATGGTGACACTTGCATAGCTACGAGCTAGCAAAGCCTATGGATATTTGAATACAACACTGTAGGTGACAAGTATTTCATTGGCATATACTTCTGCAGTGTTACACTTTTGCAAATAATTTTTACAATCGACCGTTATAACAAGAATAGCCTTGATAAGGCTTTTCTTAAGTAGCTACTTAATGTTCTGTTTTATTATGAAGGTTAATTTCAAATTTTGGACTCTCACTGATTCCTTTATTTCCTTTTAAGGACCTAGTTAACATTATTTGAACAATAATCTAGAAGTTTGGCCCATGATTTCCCTTTCTTGTGGTTCTAGACGATCATAATCTCTTCTGATAATTAACATATGTGTTTTTAATCACTTGATTTTAACGATTTTGATTGGTCTATATGTCAACAGCTTGGGCTTATAAAAGAATAACCGCTGAGGAGTTCCGACGTCCAGAGGTTTGTCAGAAGAGAAAAGAGTTCCGACGTCCAGTGGTTTGTCACAAGAGAAATCGGATAATTAATTCTACTCGTGTTCGATCAAGGAGAGTTCGCAATGTAACCTCTGTCCTCAGAGGCAGGTTAAATACTAAAATTTTCGACCACTGCTTTCAGTAAGTTCCAAGACTAAAAGCTTAATTTGAGGAATTACCTGGAAGCTTAAATCATTATGTTGGTGATTTTGGTGATATTTGTAGGAATATATGGGAGAATTCCCCTGAAGAGAAACGGAATCAGTTTACGTATTTGCCCTCTATGTGGTTTTACATGTACACAGAGGAATTCTATAGAGAAAAAGTGTTGACTTGGATTAAAACGAAAAACATAATCTCAAAAAAATATGTCTTTGTTCCCGTTGTCCTATGGTATGTAATATACATTGTTTTTTAACAATTTTAAATAACCAAACATATATTCTCTCACTTGGTGTTCACTTATCTGGATGTTATATTGTTAGGAATCACTGGTATCTCTTGATCTTGTGTAATCTCGGAGAAACCCTAAAGCCAAAAACTAGATATCGGGGAACTCCTTGCTTACTGTTGTTGGACTCGCTTCGTATAGCAGATTCCATGCGGCTCGAACCTGTAATAAGAAGGTGCTTCTAAATAATGGATAATGTAATATCTTCGTTTCTGAATCTTTAATTTGTTCACAACTTTAGTGGTTTCTCTTGAAGGTTTGTGTTGGACATATTCAACGCAGCAGATAGACCTGAGGACGAGGAGATGATTCAAAGAATTCCTCTCTTGGCTCCTAAGGTGGCAGTCTTCGTCATATATATTAATTATTTAAATCTAATTCGAATCATGCTTTTATAATTGGTTTGAACAAATAATATTTAGGTTCCACAGCAAAGAAATGGCGATGAATGTGGTATCTTTGCTCTATACTATTCAAGTCTATTCTTGGATAATGCTCCTAAAAGTTTTAGCCCTTCCGGAGGCTATCCTTACTTTGTGAGTTAATTTATTCCTCAATACTTGTCTTTTGTCTTGAAACGAGACAATAAATATGTTCTATTGTGATAAGGTGCATTTTGTTTTGAATTCTGAATTGCAGATGAAAGAGGACTGGTTCACTGAAGAAGAATTAGAGGAATTCTACAAAAGACTGGAATCATTTGGCTCTGTGAGTAGTGGTTCTGATGACGATTCTGATGACGATTCTGATGACAGTTCTGATGACGATTCTGATGAATGATACTATACACATAAAAGTACATTTTTTTATGTGATATATCAACCTTTTTAAACTGAATGAATTATTGCACCCGATCTCCATTGTTATACTATACACATAAAAGTACATTTTTTTATGTGATATATCAACCTATTAAACTGAATGAATTATTGCACCTGATCTCCAGTGTTATACTATACACATAAAAGTACATTTTTTTATTTGGTATATCAACCTTTTTAAACTGAATGAATTATTGCACCATTTGGGGGACTTTGTTGTATTCAAATGTTGTACTTGTGAATATTAGGGCGTTTCTCTTGAGTATTTTTAAATTTGTTAATCTTTTACTTTTAATGTGCCAATTCCTTTTTCTTTTTCTTTTTGTTTTTTGGCTGGAAAGCTTTATTTTGTTACCTGTACATATATGGTCTGCCTTTTAGATACACAAAGCTTGCATATACATAGGAATCTTGATGCTGTCAGTTCAAGTAAATCAAAAGTTTCACAATATGTTGAGGGGCTCCGTGCTTACCTGTTAAAATACCAAAAGTGCTGCTTGCTTCTGTGACCTGGCCAAATTCTCATTTTGCTCTGGATCATATGTTATCGTGTCAATAATTATTAGCATATAAATGAAACTAGTATATAATAAAGCACTTATTAGTTTATTTTCAAACTTCTAATGGCTATTAATCTAATACTCGCTCCATTTATTTTATTTAGATTATGTATCCATCAGAATTTTGACCTGTTAAATATCATACTCAATTGGAACAATTCGGATTAGTCTAATCCACCCAATAGACAATCCCAAGTGATAGTGAGTTCTTAATACTGGAGAAGTAGTCCAGTCTCAATGATACTTGATTTAGTTGGTGCAAGAAATGGGATGGACAAGGAAAGCTAATTTATGATAAAGAAACAAATGATTCTTATCATTGAATTTCAAGAATCCCATTCAAATGTAGGCCTTGAATAAGCCTCATAATCTAGGGATCCATTGACTACATTTTCAACACTCTGTATACCTTGCAATAAAGCAGGTTGAATACTATCTTGATCAGAAGGTAATAATTTATACATTACTAACAACCCAAGTGTAAATATGGCTTGAAGCTTTGTGGAGTCACCGCGCACCGAGAAGAACAGCAGCATTGAAAGCAGGAAAAGATCAACACAAAATCTCATCGTACACAGTACAGTATCCATCAATCTTCCATCGTTGCCAGCAGGAAAACCTCGAACTCTATACACAAACAGGAAGTTGTATTTATCAACAACGTATCTATACCCAAAATAAACAGCACCAACTAGAACAACAAGAGGAGCGAATGAAGAATATATCAGGGTCAAGGCGAAGATCGTGAGATTGAATGCATAGTACTGTGCAAAATCAAATGTTTGCTTGGGAACTGGTGATGTTCGGCTACTGACAGGAGGGTACTCGGAAAGATCATGTCCGGGAAAATCAATTGCAGTTGGAGAGGAATCGTTTGATAGTACGTTATTGCCAACCATAACCTCTGATATCCTTTCAGATATCAAAGGTCTCTCCAGGCTATCTATGTCTTGATGTTGCAAGGGATAATCTTCACTTCGTTCAGGTACTAGCTGGAGCATGTCATTCTTCCTAAATTTCTGAAGCTTGTTTTTAATCCATGGTATTGGAGCAAGTAGATCATAAGATATTCCCAAGAAAGTGCTTGTAATTAGAAACGCAAGAGATGATAGGCATGATCTTGACAAAAACGATGCACTTAGATATTGTTCTATCCGCTTGCAATCTTCACCATCCAAATAACATCTGCTCATCTTTAAAAACGCACCCTCTAATGATGATTCCACTAGAGCCCTCAAGAGAATGAGATTAACCAGGAAAAAGCATACCATCTTCAGTAATGCAGCTCTTTGCTCTCCGGACACGGTAAGATGTTTTTCAAATTTTGAAAGGTATGAAAGAACTGATGGGATCACTATATACATGCTCACAAAGATAATGACATTGGGCAGAAATTGAAATATTATGGTGGCAAACCAACTTGAGCTTTGCAACCAAGTCAACCACATCTGAGCATTGTCTATTGCTTCGGCGTTAACAATCCTAGCTGCACTTTTGATGGCACTAATGACAGCTAGAGGAGAACTGAAGAACAAAAGCGTCAACAGAAGGCAAGTGTTTACCAAAATTCTACGTAGTCTCAAAGAGAACTTTGAGGATCCTAGATGATTCCAATATATGTCAGTGGCCAATGGAGCTCTTTCCACTTTCCATTGGTTCCTCTGCAGCTGCAACTCCATTAATGAAAAGAACCTCCCAATCCGCCTCCTCTTCTCGTTACGAAAATCCTGAACTGCCTTATTTGCAGTGTAAACATCCTTAAACACCACGAAAGCAACCCCAGCACCCCTTGCTCGTCCTTCTTTATAAGCCACCATTTCCATCTCCAGATCAGCTCTCAACTCCTGCAGCTTCCTCAGTCTCTCCTCATCCGAAAAACCCAACCCATCAACAACCCTGTACCACAAATCCTTGGTTCTCCTCCAAAGAAACCGCAGCCTCTCCCTCAAACTCCTCCCTTCTCCCACGTCATCAACATCTTCATCTATCAAAGCTCTCGACTCAATCTTGGTCACTAACTTCACGATATTCTCCCTCACATTCACCAACTCCGTGGCTAAATCATCCAGGGCACACAAATCCATCGGCACAACCACTCTGTACACCTTCCCCGGATACCTATGCTGAAAATACTCGACCAACGGTGTCTTATCAAACCCCAGAGTTTTTGGAACACCCTGAACCATAATAGTAAAAATAGCACTTGGATTCCCATTCCCATCTCTAAACCTAGTTATCCTCAACCTCCTCTCAATCTCATTCACACCATAATGCACTAAAAACAAAACCACAGCAACAAAAACAAAATGCACCCAAAGCAAAGCCGAACCCTTACCAATATGATTCACCGTGGTCTTGGAAAATTCATCAGATATAGGCGCTTCCCCGGCGTAAATATTCACAGGAAGGATAACGCAAACAGCTAAAGCCGCAAGGAGGAGGAGTATCGCGGAAGTTCCGCCTTCAATGAGGAGAAATTGCGCGGCGTCTGCGCCGCAGTGGTGCGAAATATCGAGGCTGGTGGCGTGCCAAACTGCGAGGAGCTTGGATGCGATGGCGGTGGGGCCAGGGACGCGGCGGTGATCGCTGCGGAGCTTAACGAAGATGAAGATTAATAAGCAGGTTAGGGCTCCGATGGCGGATATGTTGATTAGGTATTGGATGTTTCCGTACCAAGCGTTATCGAAGGTTCCGTCGCCGTCGCCTGAGGAAGGCGGCGGGGAAAGGTCGGAGGTGCGGATCGACGGCGAAGATAGAGGGGGGAGGAAAGGGTAGATTGGGATTTTCATGGTTGAGGAATATTTTTGGGGGATTTGGAGTCAATGAAGATAGAGATTTGATTCATGGAGCTTCATGTGAAAGAATCTAGAGTATGGGGTATGGGGTTTTGAGAGAGATTGAATTTGATTGAGAGATAATTGGGGGAAATTGAAGAACTGAAATTGAGAAAGTGTTTGGGGTCTGTTTGGGGAATTAGAGAAAACGCCGTGGAGAAGATGGATTGGCGAGGACTCAGTCTATGCCGTGTTTTCTTCTATAATGTGTTTAGTATTATTTTCTCTCTTTTTGTAAGCCTTAAATTTACTTCATTCGTATGTATGTTTTGTCGGAATATTCTTATTGAAATCGATTTTCTAGACTATGAATTCACAATATATAATGTGCTTCATTTTAAAAATTCTCCTAGACCATGTGTAGGTAAAAAAATTTCCTTTTGTCATACAGTTTATAATTTTAAATTATGAAGCTTTAAAACTATATAAAACAGTACTAAAATTTCCATCTTTTCTGTCGAAAATATCGAAAAATTTCTGCTTTTTAATCAAACGAAACGAAAATAAGATGTATTTTCAAAACTCTATATTTGCCTTGAAGTTTTCTCTTTTTCTTAATTTAACAACTTTTTTCCTAGTTTTTACAAAACGTTTCCGAATTTTTTTGAAAAAATTTCCTATATTCAATTGACCGAAACATACATTGAAAACGAAACTTTGATCCATGCACTTAAAAAAAGAAAAGACCCAACATATATGTTTCGATTTTAAATAGCCAATGGCCTCACGTTTTCTGTAGAACTCTAAACTATACATTATACAACAATTTCAAACATAATTCAAATCTCTTTTTCTTTTTTCATAAAAATAAACGGCTTTGCATATATTACAAGTTGTAATGTAACAATTTATGGTTATATCTTTTAAACTCAATTAATCACATATATCATATATTACTTTCCTTTCTTCTTTCTTCTTTTCTGTTTAAATTAATTGTAAATATACTATCAATGTTCAACGGCACCAAAACATAGAAAAAAAATAAAAAAAAATAAAAAAAAATATCGTAATGGGGGTAGGTTGAATATTTTATAGCTTGTTTGGTTGTAAGGAAAGTGAGGGAAAATTGTAGGAAAATGAAAAAGAAAGGAAAGGAAAAGGAAAGGAAAAGAAATTCATTTTCCTCTACATGTTTGGTTGTCAGGAAAATTAATTTCTTGCAGATGTTTGGTTATCAAGAAAGTTTAGAAAAAGAAGTAATATTTTTTATAATTTTCTCCGTTTTATTATAAATAGTTCCAAAATTGTAAAATATATTGTAAAATTAGTTGATATTGCCTTTTGCTATTTGTAATTTTCTAGTTTCAAGATAAGAATTATATTTTCTTTGGGTTGTTTGTATCTGAAATGGGTGTTTTTGCGATATTTTATGTGGGTATAATTGCTATTGTGACTTGAGAGAGTATTTTTTTGTTAATAATAAATAATCACAAAGGGGTTTTTGGTAAAAAAAATCACAAATAGGAAGTTTGGATAGTTAGACAAAGTACAAGGGGTATTTTGCAATTTACTCTAAAATTTTCCCAAGATTTTCCCAGGATTTCCCCATCAAATTGGTGGGGAAATTTTTTCTTCACAAAATTTTCCTGCAGGAAAGTTGAAGGAAAATAACAACTTCCTTTCCTGCTATCCAAACAACAAGTGAGAGAAAATAAAACTGAATTTCCTTCACTTTTCCGACAACCAAACAATACATTATTGATTACGAAAAATTGTGGCATAAATGGAGAAATATTATAATTTCTGCTAGAAGTAACAATGTAGTTACTAGTATTAATGATTAATAATTTATCAAAGATGTTTGATGATATTATGTAATGTAAATAATACCGAGTTGTTCTAAAGACGTCATGGTATTTGTGGGTTGAGAAATTAGGTTGTGAGACATATTGACCATTTTGAATCATCAATTAATGCTTAATTCTTATGTCTTAACAAAATAATGAATCTAATCCACGAGTGCTATAAGCAATTGCCCTTTATTTTATTTTTTTCTTTCTGTTAGCCGAATGATTAATGATTAACAAACAACTTGATATTTGAGCTTGTTTCTTGAGTTTAATCTTAACAGGAATTATTGAGAAGCTCATATTTTGAAGAAATGGGCATTTACGAGAAATTGATCAATCAAGATTAAACTAGCCCATCAATGAAGGCCCATTAATGAAATGGTACATAAAGAAACAAAGGCCATTGAAAAAGTATCAAGCTCATCCATGAAGAAAGGCCAAGTCGAAGAATAGTTTGAAGGCCCACGCACCTTTTGGAAGGGCCCAATTTTCGATACAAGAAAATTGAGGTCACGTAAGTATCAAATGTCTCAAACTATTAAGAGCAAGAAAATTATTTTGGTCCAACATTTTTATACTAAGCCTTTTAATATTTTTTCAAATTGGCCCAAACCTTTTTCTCTTGATCTTAACTAATTCATGGAATATAATATTATTTGTATCTTACATTTTTGGTATCCATATTCTCGGCCAAAAAAAAAAAAAAATGAATTAAAGAAAATCTTTTTTCTTAAAAAATGGTCAGCCGATTTTTGAAGGTAAAATGACATCTTGGAAACTTTTTCAACAAGGCAAAATCACCATGGTTTATATTTGAATTGGAAAATATTTTTGAAATATCCTTTGTTAAAATCTTCCCTTAATGATCAAATCTTAAATATATTCTTCTCAAGGAAAGATTTTCCTTATTTTAAATCTCTTCAAATGTCCTATTAATTAAACTTGTCCAAGTTCACTTTCACTTTCTTTTGGACTAAATATTCGGCTATATCAAAAGAAGATTGGGGAGAAATCATTTTTGAATTTTTGAGATTTCTTGTCCTCCAAAATCTTTCCAAATAAATCCGATTTTTTCCACCTATAAATTAAGCTCTCTTGAATCATTTTATACACACCAACTTTGAGAGAAAAATTAGAGCTTTACTTTGAGAAAATTACTCTTGCTTTTTCGTACTTTAATTTGTGAAAATCATTTGAAAAGCAACAAATTCGTTTTTACTTAAACCTGCAAAAATATTTTTGTGAAAAACGAAAATCTTTTTTAACCCTTGCTCTTGAGAACTTTGAGATATTTTGAGAGGTTAAAAGAAAGATTAGTGAGCATACTTGTGTACATCTTACTCGAAAGGAGTATTCATTATACTACTTCAAAATCATCTTACTTGTAATAGTGCGATAGGAGGTGTCCTAGCAAGCACGATTGTTTAGTGCGATAGGTTGTTTACCTAGCAAGCACATTTTTAGTGCGATAGGCTGAAGTCTAGCAAGCAAGTTGTTGGAGCGATAGGAGGTGTCCTAGCAAGCTCGTATCGAGAGTAAGAATTGAAATCTTGTAATCTCGAGTGGCGAATGTTTGTCCTGCAAGCCACGATCTATTAGTGAATTTTACCCAGGGGTGCTGGAAGAGAGGAAGTAGGCCGTTTGGGTGCGAACCTCTATAAACGGTGTTTGCATTCTTACTTTATTTATTTTCTGCACTTTACTTCACTGGAACTTTAAACTTAATCATATCAGAACTTTAAACTTAAAATCACCGGAACGATACACTTTGAAAAAGTTATATACCTAATTCACCCCCCCTCTTAGGTATCAATTGGTATCAGAGCCTCGTGCTCTTTATATATTTGGTCTAATAACCTGAGTAGAAGATCCTATGGCCTTAGAGGGTGAAATATTTTTAGAAGGAAGATGCATTACACAACCTCCTATGTTTAATGGCAATGATAATATTATTTGGAAAAATCAAATGGAAGATTTTTTACTTGCCCTTGATTTTGACTTATGGAGTATTGTTGTGCATGGATATGATGATTATGATTTGCATAAAAATAGCATGTGCTTAAATGCTAAAGCTTTATATTTTCTTTATTCTGCACTTGATCAAATGGCCCTGAAAGGTATTTGCAGATTAAGGACGGCATCTGAGATATGGTACACCTTGGATCAAATTTATGGAGACAATTCAAGTTGTGAAGATTCTATCATACTAGATGAATCTGATTTTAGAGGATACAATCAAGGTGAACCAACCAAAAGCTTGATCGATGAGAAGAATAATATTTGCAATGAACCATATTGTTCATGTGAAGAGCAAAGTGATGATGAGATGGAAAATTTATGCTTTTTGGCAAAAGGTAAAGAGGTAAATAATTCTCTTTCTAGTAAATCTTATTGTGATAGTGATAATAAAAATTGTATGGATGACAATCAATTACAAAAAGATATTAAAGAGTGTCAGAATTATTTTCAAAACCTTACTACCAAAAATGAACTTTTGAAAAGTCAAATTGAAATGATTTCTAAACAAAAAATTGAGCTTGAACAAAAAGTTTCCAATTTCGTAGAAAATCTTGAGCCCTTTAAAGAGGAAAGCGATTATTTCAAATCCCAAATTTTTAATTTAAATGATGATAAATTTTCAAAGGACAAAAAGAAGTTGAACAATGATTTTAATATGAAATGGTTTTCGTCTCAAAATACGAGTAATAAATTTGCTCAAAATATGCGAATAACATATTGTCATACTTGTACTTATTGTAGTAGAGGTCAACATTATGCTTATCATTGTCCTTTCAAGAAACATGTTGGCTCTAAGTTTATATGGGTTGTGAAAAATGAAATAACTAACCATTGTGGACCCAAAGTAAAACGGGTACCAAATAGATTCTAGAATTCTGTTTTGCAGGTCCAAATGAAGCATATGATGGCCATATAATAAAAGGACTTGCATAGTGCCCGAAAAAAATGTTGAAAATGATGATTTTGAAAATCTCTATGAACTTTCATTGGAACAATTGATGGAACGTTCAGTTCTACAAATTTTGTTGGAACATTATCTTCCAATGATTTAGTTTCCGGTAATATCAATAAAGTTATCAAGTAAGCCTATTAAAGAGTTTCTTGCTTTGGTTAATAACTAGCATGAATGAATTATGTGCACCTCTGAATTATAATATGGCTTCTATTTATCAAGTGTGCATCAATTCTTATGAAGAATGAAATATCATGATCATTTAGATTCAAGCGTACATTTTGATTGATCATACACAAGACATGTGCTCCCCACTACTGCTCTCATCTATCTTAGATCACATAATTGCACCTACCCTGCAAAATGATATTCATAGTTCTTAATTAGACGCATTGCCTATTCCGATTATTCCTTAATTGCTTAAAGTTGATAAGAATAAGAATATTTAAGGAAGTCTGCTATAAATGCTTTATATTGTCATTGTATTGCATTTGGAGTATGATTGAAAATTACTTTCTAAAACTACAAGGCATGAATGAAATATAAATTGTTGATTCTTGATTTACTTGGAGTTCATCATAAAAAATATTGTGATCATGTTTGGTATAAAAATAAGTTGTTAAATGTGCATTTATTTCTAACCTTTTGAGTGCCAAGGAACCTTTGAGCAATAATGTTTCAGATGTTGAAGACAAAGTCACAATAGGAAAACTGAATCTGTCGGAACCAGTACTGGAACAAGTAACTAAAACAGAAGAACGTTCCGAAAAAGAATCTGAACATGAAGCAGAAACAGAAACTGAAGAAGGAAGTTCCAGTACCAGAAATGACTTAGCCCACAGAAAATTCAAACATGCATCTAGTCACCCTACTACTCAAGTGATTGGTGACCTTAGAAGTGGACTTCAAACCAGATCAAAAGTAAAATAAAATCAAAGTGCCAATTTCGTCCTACTCTCAATCACCAAACCAAAAGCCGTGAATGAAGCACAAAGTGGTGAATTTTGGGTGGCTGCAATGAAAGAAGAACTTGCACAATTTGATAAAAATCAGGTATGGACTTTAGTCGAAAGACCAAGTAAGCATACCATCATTGGAACAAAATGGGTATTTCGGAACAAACTCAATGAAGAAGGTAAAGTCACTCGAAACAAGGCAAGATTAGTCGCTAAAGGCTACAATCAACAAGAAGGTATCGATTTCGATAAAACCTATGCTCCTATTGCTAGATTTGAATCTATATGTATGTTACTTGCTTATTATTCCTTTAAAAATGGTTTACTCTTTTCAAATGGATGTTAGAAGTGCATTTTTGAGTGGTTGTTTTCAATATGCTATATTGATAATTTCTATGAGCATGAATTGATTACCATTATGTTTGGAACATGGTTGAAATCTTGTGGTGATACTTCTGAAGTTCTTATAATAAGAATCCATGCTAATGTGGATCGAACTGTACATGCCATAAAATTAAGATGTTCTTATTTAAATAAAGGCATGAATAAAATTTCACTTGTTGAGATAATAACAAGAATCACATATGCTTCTATTGAATTATTTATGATTCTTAATGTGCATGCAGTTATTTTGCCAAAAATTGTGATGACATGTTATTATTTATTTCCTCTCATCTAAAGGGAATGTCTAATTGCATAATATAAAGATGAGTTGATAAATGAGCATGAGCTTAATGTTTCTAACCTCTCTAGTGCCAAGAACTACTTGAGCAACAAAATTGCAGGCATTGAGATGAACTTACAGCATATGGACCAGCTAGATTTTGAGAATCCAAAATTGAACTCAAACTTCAAAATCACCGGAACATCACTCGGAACAGAAAGCTTGAAACAGAAGTTCCGAAGTCTCACTGGAACATGAATCGGAACCAGACTCGATGAAATTCTAGATATATTGAAACATGAACCTACTTTCAAATTTGAAACTGGTCAAATATATCCTAAGGGGATTTTAAGCATCAAGCGAACAAAAGGCATACTGTGAGAAATGAAAGGTAACAATGCTCCACTTCGAGGTAATCAAGGTAATGATACAATAAGTAAATATCAAAACATCCCTTGCACATTATCTAAAGTATAGCCTCATGACTTATATTGCACTTGTTTAACATTCCATGACCATATATGATTCACATGCACTTTGCTTACAAAATTATAAATGTTTATGTGCAATAACTTATGAAGGAAATTCCACCCATGCTAATACTTGATATGATATATTGTGGATTTAATAATCATTATGAGATTATTTGGGTAAAATTGAAATTATATTGATGAATATCATTCTTGTAAGAAGACATATAATTGAGGGAGAGCATTATATGCTTATCTGGTCTATCTTTGAAATTCACTATCATGAGATTGTTATATGTGCTACATGTGATATTTGAGCTTCGGAACATGAAACTAAAAATCTTTCGAAAATATGTTGTTCCAGAATACTGCTGTCTTGAATAATTAAATGCTTGAATTGTTCATCTTGAAAAATGTTCTTAAACTATGCCCAACTGAATTCCGCTGAAAATATATTGTTACTCTGATCGAAGAAGTTTTCTAAGTGAGGAATAAGAAAGATATGTTTGATTGACAAAAAAGGGGGAGGAGTTGTTTGATGCATTAACTTGATATGATTGCCCAATTATAAAAATGAGGGGGAGTTGATATAATTGCTTTAACTTGTCATGATTGCCTCATTATAATTGCTTCATGAATGCATACATTGAGGGGGAGTTCCTCATAACATTTTATTTTATTGCATCAAAGTTGTTTGTCAATCAAGGGGGAGATTGTTAGCCGAATGATTAATGATTAACAAACAACTTGACATTTGAGCTTGTTTCTTGAGTTTAATCTTAACAGGAATTATTGAGAAGCTCATATTTTGAAGAAATGGGCATTTACGAGAAATTGATCAATCAAGATTAAACTAGCCCATCAATGAAGGCCCATTAATGAAATGGTACATAAAGAAACAAAGGCCATTGAAAAAGTATCAAGCTCATCCATGAAGAAAAGCCAAGTCGAAGAATAGTTTGAAGGCCCACGCACCTTTTGGAAGGGCCCAATTTTCGATACAAGAAAATTGAGGTCACGTAAGTATCAAATGTCTCAAACTATTAAGAGCAAGAAAATTATTTTGGTCCAACATTTTTATACTAAGCCTTTAAATATTTTTTCAAATTGGCCCAAACCTTTTTCTCTTGATCTTAACTAATTCATGGAATATAATATTATTTGTATCTTACATTTTTGGTATCCATATTCTCGGCCAAAAAAAAAAAAAATGAATTAAAGAAAATCTATTTTCTTAAAAAATGGTCAGCCGATTTTTGAAGGTAAAATGACATCTTGGAAACTTTTTCAACAAGGCAAAATCACCATGGTTTATATTTGAATTGGAAAATATTTTTGAGATATCCTTTGTTAAAATCTTCCCTTAATGATCAAATCTTAAATATATTCTTCTCAAGGAAAGATTTTCCTTATTTTAAATCTCTTCAAATGTCCTATTAATTAAACTTGTCCAAGTTCACTTTCACTTTCTTTTGGACTAAATATTCGGCTACATCAAAAGAAGATTGGGGAGAAATCATTTTTGAATTTTTGAGATTTCTTGTCCTCCAAAATCTTTCCAAATAAATCCGATTTTTTCCACCTATAAATTAAGCTCTCTTGAATCATTTTATACACACCAACTTTGAGAGAAAAATTAGAGCTTTACTTTGAGAAAATTACTCTTGCTTTTTCGTACTTTAATTTGTGAAAATCATTTGAAAAGCAACAAATTCGTTTTTACTTAAACCTGCAAAAATATTTTTGTGAAAAACGAAAATCTTTTTTAACCTTTGCTCTTGAGAACTTTGAGATATTTTGAGAGGTTAAAAGAAAGATTAGTGAGCATACTTGTGTACATCTTACTCGAAAGGAGTATTCATTATACTACTTCAAAATCATCTTACTTGTAATAGTGCGATAGGAGGTGTCCTAGCAAGCACGATTGTTTAGTGCGATAGGTTGTTTACCTAGCAAGCACATTTTTAGTGCGATAGAACAGAGGGTTCTAGCAAGCACGATTGTTAGTGCGATAGGCTGAAGTCTAGCAAGCAAGTTGTTGGAGCGATAGGAGGTGTCCTAGCAAGCTCGTATCGAGAGTAAGAATTGAAATCTTGTAATCTCGAGTGGCGAAGGTTTGTCCTGCAAGCCACGATCTATTAGTGAATTTTACCCAGGGGTGCTGGAAGAGAGGAAGTAGGCCGTTTGGGTGCGAACCTCTATAAACGGTGTTTGCATTCTTACTTTATTTATTTTCTGCACTTTACTTCACTGGAACTTTAAACTTAATCATATCAGAATTTTAAACTTAAAATCACCGGAACGATACACTTTGAAAAAGTTATATACCTAATTCACCCCCCTCTTAGGTATCACTTTCAAAAAGGCAAATAGTTAATCATTAAAATGAGACCTCTTATGTCTTAACAAAATAATGAATCAAATCCATGAGTGCTCTAAGCAATGGCATTTTTTTTTTTTAATTTCAAGTAAGCAAATAGTTAATCAGTAAAAGGAGACATCATAGTTTGAACAACCAAAATCGTCAAATACACGAGGGGATAAGGGGTTGAGGTATAGTGTCATTCCAATTACAAGTTCTTCCCATTTAGCAAAATTATGAGTGCATTTAATTGTTGCCGAATCTTGAGATTTTCTTTACCTTTCATTAGGCCATTTAGACAATAATTGTCGTGCAAGCATGGCATCGACTTTGCTGACCCATTCGACAGACGGGATATGACTAGCGATCATGAATATCCCATTGAGAGAATCGCTTTCGAAGATGATTTCTTTGCATTAAGCTTTATCCGGGGATCGCAAGAAGAAAATCTTCCTTGATGGCGATAGTACATTCGGCAGCAGTGGCATCGACAAAGAGATGAGGAATAATGGTTGCAAAGACAAGGCCGGCCCAACACTTTCGGGTGCCCTATGCTAAATTCAAATTCGGGGGCCTGTTTTACAAGAAAGACTAAATATAATTTTTTTACCTTTAAAATAAAAAAATACGACTAAGTATTCACATTCAAATTTTTCTAAAAATATATTTGGTGGATATATAAAATGACAATATCATACTAATATTTTCTATAATATATCATTTTGTAAATATATTTCTATCAGTTATTGAAATTATTTTTGCAGTAAAAAGAGTTACTACTGTAATATCATAATCTTATTTTTAAAAAAAAAACGTATTTGTAGATTGTGAATTTTGGCTTATTAAGATCAATCAATAACTATAATGTAAGATATATTTTTAGTACTTATATAAATATGTTACGAAAGGTATTTCATGAATTTGTCATAATGGGTTAACAACTCTATTTAGGACTTGAATTTGAATCAAATTACTCGTCATTTGACTCTCATTCGATCAATAAAAATTTGTTTAAGCTATATTTGTTACACATATCAAATCACCTAAGTTGCCTAGGCTTAGGGCCAGCACTGTGCAAAGATAGTCGAGCTCGAGCTGTTTCTTGCAGTGATCCCGATGGCTGAAGCATCACTGGGGAAAGCAATGTCTACATTCATTTCGAGCCAATCCGGTGGAGGTGGGAACCATTATGCACTAAGAGTTGAACTTTTAGCAATTAGAAGTTTCTTAACTTGAGCTTCAGTGTGTTCTTTACAAAGTACAGTTTCTAGTCTTCCAAACTTGATCCATTGCAATGAAGCAAAAGTTAAGAAATTCAAGTGAATCTTCGGCAGCCGAGAAGAAGGATATATTCAAGAGACATAGAGAGAGATAATCCAAAGATGGCTCTGCCTTTGGTGCTTTTGTGATGCGTGACTCCAATGGCTCTCTCATCCACGCTTTCACGTCGCATTGCCACTGTTTGAATGTTGAAGCTGCAGAAGCTCGTGCTCTCCTTGACTCTGTGCGTTTTGCCAATACAAACAACGTAGGGAATGCCTTTTTTGAATCTGATAACTTGAATATCATTCAGATGCTCCTCTGGCCCAACCTTGCTATCGATTGGGCTTCGAAGCCCCTTGTCGACGAAATCAGGAAATTTTGGCACAAATGGCCCAAGTGGCGCTTCAAATTGATCCAACGGAATACAAATCAATCGGCCCATAACCTTGCTAGTTGGGCGGCTTCTTGTTCTATTTTCGGCCTTTTAGATTTACGTTTATTACCTTTATGTATTTTTTGTGATGGAGGTTCCCCTCTCATCAACCCCTGTTTAACTCGTTTATAATGCTCTTTCAATAAAATGCTTTTTCATCAAAAAAAAAAAGTAGTATCATTGATATAGAAAATAGCGTCGAGTTTGTCACTGGTGGGCAACATGTCATTGAATATTTTCCAAGTCAAGAATTTCAAACAATCATATAAACAAACTTCCCATAGGACATTTCAAAAGTTACCAATGATAGTGAGTGGTGCAAGAAAGCGAGCTTTCTGATTGGTTAAGTAAGCATTCTTAACCGATAATTCACCCTTTTTGGAGTGAGGCCAAAAAAAATTTCTTGACTCCAACATAAAAGTAATCTTGATTTTGTGAATTTCGAGGGACAAAACACAGAATCAAGGAGATCACGGTTCGAAGATTGGGTGTTCAGGATCATGAGGTCATGGACATATGATGGAATGTGGAGAGTGGGGTTGGTGTTGCGGTTTGGTTGGAAATTTGGAAGGGTAGGAATCCAAGGGTCGGCCAGAATGATGAACGAGCTAGATGAAACACATACTAAAACAAGCGCCTTTACGGATAAGGAGAAGACAAGCAAAAATGTCATTCCAAATCTTGGGCCCTTGGATAAGTCAGCAGAAATAGTACAATACCATGTCTTAAGTTGCTAGTACGCATTGTCTGATCCTTAAAAAAAAATTCAAGATTTTGGAACAATGAGTGTTTCACTATTTGGTTAGTATTGTAGAGAGTTATAACTGTGGGAAAATTACTAAACACTCTCTTTGTTTGGTTCAACTTAGTTTTAGAGAACCACAAAATAACAATATCATAGCTTGGAATCAATATATAAAAGGTCATTTAATAGCTACTCAAATACAAGGGAAAGTATCTAGTGGGGGCAAGACGTCAAATTATCTTGCCCCTGTTGCAATTTAAGGAAGAGACCATTATATATATACATATTTTTTATTTTTTATTTACTAGACTGTATTTACAGCTCGGACCGAAGATTGCAAAGGGTAAATGTTGTCCTTTGTATGAAAAATATATCAATAAAATATTTTATGGCCTCACATATTCACAATATGAAACTACTTGTCAATATGTTTGATATTCACAATATAGAAATAAAATAAATTAGTGCCAAATTTCTTATTTATTTTCAGGAGGGATATTTAATTATCAAAGTTGTACAGTATCAATGTTAGATTAAAATAATTATTTATTTTATTATTGTATATTCATAAGTAATTCAAATCACAAGACTTTTAATATGGTAGAACCAATCCTTGTTCTAATTCAATATCCCTATTACTCCATATGAATTAAAAATTGGGATCTAAGGGTAATTAATCTTTTGAAAATTACGATTTATTGTACATTGTGAAGAACTTTTTTAAAAAAAAAAAGCATTATTTTAGATTGATATAACCAATATTTGCACAAAATCAAGAAACATAATGTTTATTTCTTTTAAAATAAATTAGAGGTCAATTACACCATATATATTGCTGTATGGCAACAGTAATAGACTATCAGCCGTTATCGATTCAATTGGTTTGAAGCAATATTTGGTGGACTTGAACCTAAACAAAACCTCATGGGTTTGAAACAAGAGCTTAACCATTTTGAACTAGATTTTATTTAATAAAATAGTCATAAAATTGTATGAGACTAAATTATTTAGTGTAATCGTCATCAAGTACATGTGGTAATCCACCAGTGCAATTATCATATGTAGAGTGAGAATTCACATCACCCATATTCTTAAAAAATATAAGATTTAAAAAATGAGTTCACATTGATCAGAACATGAACAATGTGGGTTGCACCACTTGTACTTGATGACACGAATCAACGATTGTACTAAATAATTTGTAATGTCACGTTTTAATGATAATTTCATGTATATACTTAGTTTATGACATAAATTTAATAAAAAGTATCAAAGCCATAAAAGATAAAAGCACATGTCTTTTTCTACAAATCGAATATGATAATCCTAGTACTTTAGCTTTTCAATCTCCAAAAATAACATCACTATAAAACATATTGAATAGATATATAGTGGAATGGATTTAGCTAAAAAGGCTTCTTCTTATTCCACTTATGATATCTCCAACCCATCCACCGCATGGGTTGGAGATGCCCCGCCTTGAATCGGCTAAGGGGTGTGAAGATGGACGGGGCATCTCCAACCTATTCTCGTCCCGAATGGGTTTGAGATATCCTTATATTTCCGTAAACACATTTGTTGACGTCGAATTCAAATACCGTACTAGTAATTAATTTCCAAAAGGACATTATCTTGTTTCCATAATCGTAAAGTCATTTTCTTATGAAAAAAAGAAGTAGTTTTCCTTAAAAATAGTGAAATAAAAAAAAAAAAAAATTCCACGGAATATGATAGTAGTATAAATTTTCACTCTCACGCACACAAACACACAGTCATCAACAGTCAAATCTGTCAACATTGGTCTGAAAACTTTACAACCCTAGTCTTTCTCACTCTCATTCTCCCGCCACCTCTCTCCTCCTCCGCCGCTGAAATCACTCTTCTTCCTCTCGATAAGTTAATTTATATTCAATTCCCTAATTTCATTCCATAGGTATTATTTATGGGGGAGAATGTTGGTGGTGCTGGTGGTGATCAGCTAGATAATCAGAACGACGTCGCGGCCGGTGGTCCCCCTAAGTCGCCGTGGAAGACGTCCTCCACCCCCTCTCCGGTGATGGCTTCAGCTGATTCCGAGTCCTGGCCGCCGCTTTCCGACGCGCTTTCTAGCTCCGCCAAGTCGCCGCCGCCGGCTCAGCCTGAGGCTGATAGTTGCGTTGGTGGTGCTCCTCCAGCGGCGGCTCCTCTGCTGGTGGGTAAAGTTTCTTTGTTAATTCATGTTGAAACTTTAGTTATTACTATATTGATATAGCTTTTTATGTTGCTTTATTAGTCATGTAAAATGTTGAGGTTTATGGTTTCAAGTGCTTTCTCTTTGTAGGTAGTCTGTGTTAGTACACATGTGTATGAACTGCATGTCTTAGCTGAAAAAGAAAGAAATATTCAGAATCTAGAAATATATCCCACTTGATGATTTATTTCAGGTTTATTGGGAAATATTTTTATGTGAATTAAAAGAATCAGTTTATTTATTTATTTGAAGTTGCTTTAAAATGGTTTTATTATTTCTACCCAACTGCATTTCTCGTGTTTTGATGAGTATTGGCGTATGTGGTCGGAATACTGCGTAAATAAAGTAAAGATCTGATTGGTTCATTTCTAGAAGGAAGATTACTTTTAAATATTTTATGGCACGTGTTCGCTTATTCTTGGACAGTAATTTTGTCTATTTCGCCAAATCTGAAAATGTGTTCTGCACCATTTTTACTTATTGTAAGTGGTAACACAGGAAACACCACGTGTGTGTTTATTGCATAATTCACGGGTGTTCTATTCTAGCTATGCATTAGGACAAAGTAAAACTTTTCTGTTCGTGGACCTGTGAACCTCTATGACGGTAAGATGCTTCCAAATGTACCCTCATTGTTTGACAAAAGAATGCTTGAGATAGATATTCAATAAAAGTTACTTGTCAATATTCAAATGAATTTGAGTTTGCAGTAAAAAAAAAAAAAAAGAGATTCTGATTATAATATCTGTTTTTTGGTTAAATGTCATCATGAACCTAGGGCGTGGTACGTAGTTTCAATTTCACACGTCTTCTAGATATTTAATTCCTGCGTGGGATAAAATGTGGCCAAAATTTTGTTCCCTGAGGTGTTACCATGCATCTCTTGTAGCTGAAAAATTCTACAAACTGAAATGCTAGAAAAGCTCTTGTATATCAGATTAAATACATGCTAGAAATTTAATGTACATCAATATAACCAGCCTGTTGCATATGTGTTAATTATGATGAAGTCAAAATAGGTTGCTGACAGTTTCTTTCTTGTGCTCCAGGCTACAGTTGAGCAGCAGAAGTTCCATGGACGTCCTAATATTAGATCTCCCCGTAAGCCCTACCCTATTCATCAACACAAAGTTGGCCCAAAGAATGCCCCAAATGGTGTTCCTCCATTTCCTTCACACCTACCCTATTATCCGCCAACACTTGCACCAGTTTTTCATCCTATGGTTCCCATGTCCCCTATTACTGCCCCTGGATATGCTTATCAGTTTCCTCCTGGACCTTTTCCAAGAGCTAATGCTCAATCACTAAAGTCTAATAATGATGCTCCAGCGCAAGCTTTTGTTCCCCCAGTTAATGGGGTGTTTCAGCCTTCACCAGGCTCTGATTCGAGTGCCCATGATTCCAACTCTAATGGAAGAAGGCCTAATCCAAAAGAACAAGGTGGCCAAATAAATCCTTCCTGGAATAATCAACGGCCAGTTGCTACTAGCAACAACATTTGTTTTCAGCAAACTATGGGGCCAAGACCTTTCATAAGGCCTCCAGTTTTTGGTCCCACAGGCTTTGCTGATGGACCAAACTTTTCAGGTATTGTTACTTTATTTATATGAAGCTGTGTTAGTAAACAAAACGAAGTGTTCTTTTTTTAACTTCTTTTATCGCTCTTGCTCTTATTCTTTCTCTTTTGCTGCTTTCCATATTTCTTTCTTCTTTTTCCTTCTTTTTAGAATTGATTGTACATCGCCTAACAAGGTTATATCTGATCCAGGCCCCCCAGGAGCTATCTATTATTTTCCTGCTGCTCCTCCAGGCTCTGTTAGAGTACCTTACCCTCCATTTCTAGTTCCATATCCTTTAAGTCCCGGAGTTCCAGTGCCACCCTTGCCGACAATAGCCTTGAGAGCTAACATCGTAAAGCAAATTGATTATTATTTCAGGTGAATTGTCTTCCTGCCTGATAACATCTTATCATTTTATTTTTTGGTGAAGATAGAGGTCAAGCTTGGACAATGCCCTCATAGAAAGAAACAAATTATGTTTCCAACTACTTCTACTCTACGATATAAAATTATGATGTAATGATCAAGTGTGTTTAGTAATGATGTCAAATAAACATTAAAGACTGGGAAGATTTATTCATGCATCCTCCGATTCTGGTGAAAGTAGTTCATTTAAGCAGGATAGTGATCGTATATCATGACTGTTCCCAGTGATGATTATGATCTATGTCCACTGGAACATACTGATGTATGGAGATGTTCTCTAGTAATATGCAGCTTTACGTTCAAGTTACAAGATGAAAACTAGGATATGCTGCTCTTTATGTGGAAGTGGTATTAAGTTATAGGATGTTAAGCAACTTTGTGTTGAGTAATAAATGACAACTAAGTTTGGATTTTACTGTTTGGCAGTGATGAGAATCTGCAGAATGATCACTTCTTGATTTCCTTAATGGATGAGCAAGGTTGGGTTCCAATATCAGTTATCGCCGACTTTAAAAGGGTAATATTTTGACAGATTCTTTGTACCTTTAATAACTCTACTATACTAAACTTGTTTAGACCCCAAAGTTTTCTTTTAGTTCAAAACGATCAATATGTAGAATCAGAACAAGTGATTGCTGAGATTCGTGCAGGAACATCCACTTTGAATTTTAAAGAGAAGGTTCGAATTTTTTTTCTCTTATTGAGAAATCAATGTCTTACCCTCATAACTTTGAGGGAACAATAGCCTGACAAAGGGTTTGGTCCGATTTGGGTGCCCCATTTAGGTACCAATCAAACCCCATCATTGATTTGAGATATTGATAAGGTGAATACCAGTACATTCAATGCTAGGCATAATGAGTATAAGGCCCTCAAAAAATATCTTTTCATTTTTCAATTATTCAACCATTTCATTTTACCAAGTTCAATGTTAGCCAGATTAGTCAACATTTATATGTTTCAATGCAACAACAAGATGTTATTTGTAACAAGTAGTTTTGTTGGTTGTGTCAATTTCTCTAAAGGTGTCAGAGGTTGTAAATGCACTTTTTTAAGAGAGAAACTCAACTCTCTCTTTGTTTATCCCTTTCATTTGTTTATTTTTCATCACTCCCTACCCTTTCTTTGATATTTTTTTGGTTTGTTAGTTTCTTAATTGGTGATGGTATTTTGCCTACATACACGACACATGTATAAATAAGAGATTACTAAAGCTCCAATGGGTAGACCTTCTCAATTCTGAGACGAGGTACTTACTGGATTGAGGGGCTGGGGGGTTATTGTGGTACTGCATTTGCTCTAGAAAATTCTGATATCTCTTGAGCTTGATTTGCTTCGTCAAATTTCAGTTTTTCTGTTGAGCTGTAGTTATGATCCTAAGATTTGTCTCATCTTAATGTTTCCAGGTCAAAAGAATGAATGTCGAGGTACCTTTTATCTTGGATGCATTGCAGGCTTCGGGGATCGTTGAAGTGCAGGTTAATTAAATTTTCCTATCTTGATAAACTCCCCAATTGCAACCTTGTATTACATAAACTTCACTCTTATTTATGCTTATTCTATCTATAATATTTTCCATTCTTTCTCAGAATACTTGCCCTTGATCTGCTTAAATTTCAATATTGCAGGATGAGAAGGTAAGAAGACGCAAGGAGTGGTCAAAGTGGATTCCAGCTTCTGTTCTCAATAAATCTTCGTCTATACTTTCAGATACTGTGAAGGAAGACAATGTATATGTAATTACAGAGGACAGCCCAAAGGAACCTACTTCACCAAATGGATGCTCCGTGGATCCCCAATCTATGGGTATAAGTCCTTTTAAAGAATCCATTAATAAAGATATTGAGAAAAACACGGATAAGATTCATTGCAGCAGTGAAATACAAAAAAATGCACCAGGGAATATTAATTCAAGCAGAGGATTAGACATTCAGGCTGATACTACGAATTATAGCAGTGAATTTGATAATGCCTCAATTGCCACAGTTATCTCGCAAGGAGCTGATTATGTGGAGTCAACCAGACTTGAAAACTGTGAAAACAAAAAACTGGTACTGTCAAATCTGAATGGGCAGAATCTGGACAACTCATGTAATGATTTTTCAAACACATTCATGCTCGACGAAGAGCTGGAACTGGAGCAGAAAACAGTAAGAAATGATCATCCGTTTACTATGGAAAGGTATATCAAATGCTTGAGTTACGTTTATATGCAATTATTAGGAGTATGTTTGTTCTGTCGGCACAATTTTATTCTTGTTAAGTGGTTAACAAGAACACGGACCCAAAAGATAAGTTCTGCGTTTTTTCATGCTGCTTCATACATCATGTTATTGATTCATGATTCTGTCATCCCTTTATTTTTGGCCGTGCTCTTAAATGAAATTTTTTTAGTTATTGACTTTCTCTAGAATTCGTTGGTAGTCTAAAAATATTTGGAACCAAATACCCTGATGTTATTTTAAAATTCTTTCCAGATAAACTTCAAGTATGTGCACATTTCAAATGTTTCTAGGTGCTCCATCTTTGGATTTGAACAGCATAAAGTTCAGCATAATATTTTGTAATTCTCATTATAGATGACCTGTCATCATGAGAATAACAGTGTTATCCAAACAATAGGCCTTGATCAACTTTTGCTGGGACAAATACTTGTATTTGTACTCAAACTCTTTTTTGTTTTGTGTGTGTGTTTTACTTTTAAGCTATTACATTAAAGTTTAATTGCAACATTAGAAAACTATAGCTTTACTTTGGGTGATCTGGTTCAAACTCTCATTATGTCACCTATACTTATATTTTTCATTCCTCTGTTACATTAGACTAAACGATTTGGCTATGCAGTTATAGCTCAATGGTAGAGCAAAGTAAGTTCACCATGAGGTTAGGTTGTTGATATTGGCAATTTTAAGCAGTGAGATACTACATTACAACCATGGGTTTTAATGTTGTGTTGCTTGTCTGTAATTTAGGTGCCTCCGTGAGTGTTTTGATATTATTATTTAATTACAGAAACCTAAATTACATTTGTCTGGAATTTCTTTAAGGCAGCAACACTTTTAGGTTGAATATTGATAGGGGGTGAAAACAAGTGGACTACTTGTGTAATTTGGGATTTTGAATGAGATTGTATTCTGGGAATGATATCTTATATTTTCAGATATAAAGAAAGAAGTATTGGCTTTTCTGTTACATGTTCTCCTTGAGAACCTTTTCCATATATGAATATGAGGAAATAAGTTTTATTTTCATCTATACCTTCCATCACCTTTTGCAAACCGTACATATATTAAATCCATTTTTAAAAATATCTAATAAACATATTGCGTTATTGAAGAGATTAGTTTTTATTTTAACATAATAGCTATGCTTGGTGCTGCATGAATTGCACTGCAAATAATGTACTATATGTTTTCTTGGCTTATTATGTTATTCGATTTTCATTTTTGCACGTACATATTTTTACTTTCAGAAGTCAGTATAAACTTATCTTATAATACAGGCTTGATGATGAAGATGATGAAATCATTGTTAATGATCAAACCGTTGAGAGACTCGTAATTGTCACTCAGGTGAGGTCATGACTGATAGCTTACTTCTCTGACATGATATCAGCCTTGCATAAATTGTTCCCAGATACTGCTCTCTTCCATGCTAATTATTTAATAAGTATTTTCAGATACTATCCAATACATTAATTTGGTAATTAGAATACTACCATAATGTCATCACTGTGTTATTAGGGAAAAAAAGGGTTTGAACAAACTGTGTTCTACTTCTTTTAATCATATAATATTTTATATCAGAATAATATAGTTGAACTGCAAATGCCTAAATTTTAACTTTCTTCTTTAATTTATAATTTTTCCAGCCTATGGGCATTCATTGATTCTCTTGATTTGGTTTGAAAAAGCTGTAATTTTCAAATCTTATACTTATATCCTAGGCGTCATTTCTTTCTGAATCATTTTAAACAAGATTGAGCGTTTCAGCTTGTGTATTTGTTAAGGAGAGGGTGTTATTGAACATGTATAATTTTCTAAGCCAAGAAAATTTGCTCCTATATCATTGCTGAGACTGAAGTCACTTTGGAATCTAATGACTAGCTACAATATATGCTACAGAATAGTCGGATCTGTGAAGGACCTGGTGAAAAATCAAAAGCCATATCTAATGAGCTTGCTTCTGCTATAAATGATGGTCTATACTTTTATGAGCAGGTAGAGAGATGATTTTCTGAATTTCTGCAGCATTTCCAAAAGCAAAAGCAATTTTGTGAGATAACTTTTAATTTCAGGAACTAAAATCAAAACGATCTCGTCGTAGACATAATAAGGCAATTAATGATAGCAAGGATGAGATCTCCAGATGTCCGGGTAATGATGCTGCTGTATTGAAGTCGAGGGCTCCTGATCATTCTATTGGAGGAAGCAGTATCGAAGGGGTTGGAAATTCTAATTCTCGAAGGAAGCATAACAAAGGCAGCTCCAGGCAGCAACCCATTCATAAGCAGCGGCTCTTCCCCGGCAGCTTTAAAGCCCACGGAAGTGGCCGAAATTCTCTTGGCATAGTATCTGAAAGTCCACCTAGTGATTCAGTTGGATTTTTCTTTGGTTCTACACCTCCAGATAGTCAAGGGTGAGGCGCAGTTGTTTGTCTCACTCTCACTCTTCTTCAACATTTTATAGAATGGAAAA